>JALJCO010001293.1:0-620000 GCA_023101725.1 Atherinomorus stipes
CGAAACGGACCGGAACTGCGTTCCGGGGAGAAACATTCAGACCTCCTCTACCGGAAAAGAACTGGAACGGTCGGAAAAGCAACTTTCACCTGTGGTGGACTGAACATCGGAACGTTAACCAGTGCGGTGGCCTGCCCACCAGACCTTTTCAGCAGTTGCTGACAGTCAGGTCGCACTTGATATTTGAATAAACAATAATGCAACTCACTAGGGAATCTACCCAACTGAAGTTTGCACAACGTAGCAACGTTGGGTGGAAACAAACACACCCTCCTCTTTCTGTGAAGCCGTCCGCGACAATGCTGACCCCACCTCCCTCCTCTCCCCTCCTCCCACACATTTGCAAAGGCAACATGAGGCGCTTTCAGACTGTAGGAACCTTTTGGAGTTCCTATAACCTTTTCGGGAACCAGGCAGTTATTTTGCCCATTCGGACATACAGTATAGGAACTAGGACCTTGGACCTCAGTTCCTATAACCTTTTTAGCTCTGCCTCACTCCGAGGCAGGGTCTTTTCGGGTTCCATAGGAACTGAAATACGTAGGTGCTTGGTGATTGGTAGAACTGGCAAGCCCCGCCCTTGCGTGAGCTCCGCTTCTTCCAGCCCCGCCATATTTAAAGGTGCCATGACATCAAATTTCACTTTTCTGGGGTTTTGGGTGTATAATATGATCTGTTGTGCACTGATGAGGCCATGTGAATGTCCAGAGTGAGAATCAAAGTTCCTGTTTATGGTCTGTCAGCTTTGTCTCTCTGCTCAGAAACAGTTGAATCAGACAGCAGGCTATCATTCTACGTAGTTCCATCATTCTACGTAATTGTGAGGGACCATGCAGTAAGGCAGCGGGACACAAGAGATTTAGTCAAACTGGGCTTCCTTTATTTGCCCCAAAAATGGTTAACAAATGAATTCAACTAAACACAAATGGTAAAAGAGGCCAACTAAATAGAACTAGACTCCAAAATCAGAACTGAAAGAACTCAAACAAACGAATGGGCATAACAAACAAACTGACCTCCCAAACAATCAGACAGAGGAACTTAAGTATCAGTTAAGCCAAACTAAAAATTAACACAAAAGGGGAAATAACATGGCTGCTACAGTTTTAACTAACCAAACTCAATATAAATCCCCAGACCCCCCATGACACAGCATGCTGTGGTGCAGTCCAATCAGGCTGGCAGCCTACTGAGTCCACGCCTTTGCTGCACCAGGAAAAATCTCCAGATAACTCAAAGAAAGGAAACAAATGTTAGTACAAACATAATTTAAACTGAATACCCCCGCTTGAATCTGAAAATATGAAAACTTAATATAATGTATGAGATGTAGGCTATGCGTATATATTTGTGGACTCGTGACTGCAAAAGAAAATAAACTATTAATGGTGAGGTGTAAATATTACCATGTGGGGCTTGCCATCACACACTCCCCCTCTTCAGGACTCTCGCTAATGCAGCGAGAGAGATAGTCCGCTGTGACATTCTCCTGCCTGGTATGTGGTTGATGATGAACCGAAAAGGTTGCAGCGCCAGGTGCCACCGCGTGATGCGTCCGTTTGAGTCCTTCATCTTTTCCAGCCACTGGAGCGCCTTGTGATCCGTTTCCAGGGTGAACTCCCTTCCAAGCAGATAATAACGAAAGGAGTCCAGAGCCCACTTGATTGCCAATGCTTCCTTCTCTATTGTAGAGTAGCGAACTTGGCGGGAAACAGCTTCCGGCTGATGTATGCCACTGGATGCCGCTCTCCTTGTGAACCCTGCAGAAGGACAGCTCCCAAACCCCTATCTGAGGCATCAGTCTGTAATACAAATGGCTCAGCAAAGTCAGGACTGTACAAGACAGGTTGCTTACTCAGAGAGTGTTGGATGTCATGAAAAGCAGCCTCCGTATCCTCTGTCCACTGGATGTGATTAGAGAGCGAGACCCAGTCAGGTCAGTGAGCAAAGCTGCCCTAGCAGAGAACTGTGGGATGAAGCGATGGTAAAAGCCGGCCATGCCCAGGAAAGATCTGAGTTGCTTCCTTGTTTGGGGCAGAGGACATGACTCCATGGCCTGAATCTTGCTGACTTGTGGCCTTATGACCCCATTCCCAATAACATGACCCAGGTATTCTGTCTCTGCAGCAGCAAAGATGCATTTGGATGGATTCACAGTCAGCCCAGCAGAATGAAGACGATCCAAAACAGCGGTCAAGTGATCAAGATGTTCCTCCCAGGTTGTGCTGTAAATGACAATATCATCCAAATAGGCAGCAGCAAACTCAGAGCAGTTACACAGTACCTGGTCCATTAGTCGCTGGAAAGTTGCTGGAGCCCCATGCAGTCCAAAAGGTAAGACAGTAAAGTGGAAGAGCCCCCATGGTGTCCTAAATGCTGTAAACTCCCTGACCTCTCAGTGGTGGGACTGCCAATACCCCTTGCACAGGTCTATTGTGGTCAAATACTTCGCCTTTCCCAGACGCTTCAAGCATATCATCTATTCGGGGTGTTGGATATGAGTCAAACATTGAGACTGCATTCAGGTACCTGAAATCAATGCAGAACCTTATGCTTCCATCCTTCTTAGGAACCAAGACCACTGGACTACACCACTCACTTTTGGAGGCCTCAATGATCCCCAGGGACAGCATCAGGTCAATCTCAGCTTTCAGTGAAGACAGCAGACGTTCCGGGATCCTGTAACTTAATCGCTTTGCAGAAACACCCTCCCGAACAAGAATGTCATGTTCAACAAAGTTTGTTCTTCCTGGGTTTTCTTGGAAGACCACTGATTTACAGAGCTCCCTCACCTGCCTGCTGCTTGTCCTCTGGGAGATGGCTCAGATCACAGTCTAGAGAGCTGGTATGTGGTAGGTATTGTTCATCCACCTCTTCCTCCTCCGACACCCCCCGTATCAGCATCACATCTGATCTACTTTCCGGTTGCTGCACCCACTCTTTCAGGAGGTTTATGTGCAGGACCTTACTAGAGCGTGACTGTCCAGGGGTAGATACCTGGTAGGTGGTGGGTCCAAGCTTCTTCATGACTTCAAACGGGTCCCTGCCATTTGGCCAACAGCTTGTTGGCATCACTGGGAAGAAGCACAAGCACTTTTTGTCCTGGCATGAAGGATCTCTGCAGGCAGATTTGTCGTACCAAGTCTTCTGCCGCTGCTGAGCCTCCAACATGTGTGACTGGGCCAGCTCGCTCATCCTCTCCAGTTTTCCCTCATCTGGATAACATGGGAAACAACATTATCCAGTTCATCCCCCACTTTATCTCCTTCCCAAGTTTCCTTCAGAAGGAGAGAGGGCCCTAACTTCATGTCCATACAAAAGTTCAAAAGGAGAGAAGCCTGTAGAGGCTTGGGGTACTTCCCTGTAAGCAAAGAGGAGATATGGCAGCCACAGATCCCAGTCTGTACCCTTGTCACTGACGAACTTCTTGACATCTGCTTCCGAGTCTGGTTAAAAGGCCCGTCAGTCCATCAGTTTGAGGGTGGTATGATGAGGTTCGCAGGCTCCGGATACCTCACAACTGATAAACTGTTTCAGCAGAGTTGATATAAAGTTAGTTCCATGGTCAGTTAATATTTCACGAGGGAATCCCACTCTTGCAAAAAACTGCACCAAACAAAATGCAACAGACTTTGCTTTTATGGATTTCAGAGGAAACACTTCTGGGTACCTTGTGGCATAATCTGTTACGACGAGCATGTAGCGATTTCCCGCTTTACTCTTTTCAACAGGCCCTACAATGTCCATTCCAAGGCGGTCAAAAGGGGTACCAATGACAGGGAGTGGCTGGAGTGGCGCTCTAGGGGGGATTTTGGCAGATGTAATCTGGCACTGAGGGCAACCTTTACAGAATTGGGCCACATCTTTGCGTAGGCCTGGCCAATGAAAATGGCGTTTAATGCGGGCTGTAGTCTGTGTGCTTACCTAGATGGCCAGCCCAGGGAATCGAATGCCCCATGGTGAGGATAGGGTTTCTCACTGTTGCAGGAACCACAAGTTGCAATACTGACCCCTGCTGACGGTAGAGGATCTCATTTTGCAGAATGTACTGCTCTCCAGCAAAGTCTTGCCCACCTCTCAGGTCCTTCTCCTGTACCTTCTGGAAGAGAGATGTTAAAGATGGGTCAGATCTTTGGAGGTCAGCAATGTCTGATGGAATGTCAAACCCTAGAGGCAACACTGCCTCGTTACGTTGCATCTCCGCAGGAGACCGTTGGAATTTCTCCTGTCGCCTTTGTCTGCGGGTCTTCCGTGGCTTTGCAGCAGTTGTCTCCAGCTCCTCTTTAAAAAACGGCAGGGTGCTTAGAATCTCTGAGTGATCGCTGGTCTGTTTAACCTGTGCCCTGGTGACAGCCACATTACATGCATGGATTTGATCAGACTTCAACAAATCAAACAGCACAGGGAGATCACGTCCAAGCACAGCAGGATAAGGCAGCCTGTCCACAACACCAACATTCAAAAAGTAAGTCTGATCCTGAACTTTTACATACATATCAGCTGTTGGATATCTTTTCTCCTCTCCATGAACACAGCAGATAGAAACAGTGTCACTGGTACGAATGATATTGGGTGGAACAAAATCTGTGTGCACAAGAGACCAAGAACTCCCAGAATCAAGGAGGGCCTTGAGTTCAACTCCATTTACTTCAATCTGAGTCATCTTAATAGAAGTGTCACATTTCAGCTCAGGTTCAACATAAAGACGAGGAACAACGCACATCTGTACCATGTTTGAAGAATTTTTTGGGACACATTGGCTTTGTATGGCCTTCCATTCCACAAAGGTAGCAAATTAACTTCCTACCAGCCGCTTTTGGAGGTCTGGCTGACGGGTTATTCACCATTGGAGTCTTACTAGCCTTCCGGTCTGCTGGCTCCTGATGGTGCAAAAGAGGCATCATTCCACAGTTCAGTGCCTTCCATGAGTTGCAGCTCCACGTTTGCCCCATCTCCCGAGCAGCCACAAAGACGTCAGCGAGCTTTGCAGCCTCCATTGCTGAAGGAGGGCTGTGTTCCAAAATCCAAACCTGAAGCTCAGGTGACAACATTCTCAAAAATTGCTCCAAAATAATGATCTCACCTATGTCTTGCATGGTTTTGCCTTCTGGCTGGATCCACTTCCCATAGAGTTCTTTTAGCCTGGCATACAGCTCTCGTGGGCTTTCATCAGGCTTGACTTCCAGAGATCTGAATCTTTGCCTGTAGGTCTCAGGGTTAACATTGTATTTGGAGAGAATGGCAGTTTTAACTTGATCATAATCCAAGGAGTCATCAATGTCCATATGCACATATGCACCTCTAGCTTTCCCAGTTAGCAAGGGTATTAAACGAAAAACCCAGTCTGACTTCTGCCAACGGTATGCTGCAGCCATACGTTCAAATGTGATTAAAAAAATGTTCAATATCATCCTCCTCAGTTAATTTTTCCATCCTGGGCTCTATTTGTGGTGGAGGCTGGAATGTGGGTGGAATGGCTGAATTGATTATAGCTGCAGTTGGCTTAGCTTGGACCTGATGAGCAGAGGTGGAGGGGAGGGTGTCGGACTCTAGTGGGTCAATATCAGCACCCTGAGTTTCTGATGGTGATGTTCGGGCCTGTATCTCTGACTGTAAAAGTTTAAACTGATGCTGAAGAGCTTTAAAACGCTGTTCTTGTCGTGCATTTAACTCACCCTGTTTTGCTTCACGGGCTTCCTGTTGCCCCATGTGAGTACGTAGCATAGCCATCAGATCAGACATAGTTGGTTCCTTATCCTCTCCTTCCGTGCTTTCCACCATTCCAGAGGCTCCATTTTCCTCCTCATCACCATTTTGTTGAGCAGATCCTTTTTTCTTATCACTTTTGCCACCACGATGCATTTTCCTTTGATCCAAAGGCGAGGAAAGGGAGAAGGGAAAAAAAAAAAAAAAAAAAAAATCCTGTGTCCTACACTGGATGATCTCACCACTGCCACCAATTGTGAGGGACCATGCAGTAAGGCAGCGGGACACAAGAGATTTAGTCAAACTGGGCTTCCTTTATTTGCCCCAAAAATGGTTAACAAATGAATTCAACTAAACACAAATGGTAAAAGAGGCCAACTAAATAGAACTAGACTCCAAAATCAGAACTGAAAGAACTCAAACAAACGAATGGGCATAACAAACAAACTGACCTCCCAAACAATCAGACAGAGGAACTTAAGTATCAGTTAAGCCAAACTAAAAATTAACACAAAAGGGGGAAATAACATGGCTGCTACAGTTTTAACTAACCAAACTCAATATAAATCCCCAGACCCCCCCATGACACAGCATGCTGTGGTGCAGTCCAATCAGGCTGGCAGCCTACTGAGTCCACGCCTTTGCTGCACCAGGAAAAATCTCCAGATAACTCAAAGAAAGGAAACAAATGTTAGTACAAACATAATTTAAACTGAATACCCCGCTTGAATCTGAAAATATGAAAACTTAATATAATGTATGAGATGTAGGCTATGCGTATATATTTGTAGACTCGTGACTGCAAAAGAAAATAAACTATTAATGGTGAGGTGTAAATATTACCATGTGGGGCTTGCCATCACAGTAATTTAATTGCTCCAATAAGAGCACACTATCAAGTAAACAGCCCCTCCCCCCCCCCCCCCCTCTCTCTCTCTCTCTCTCTCTCTCTCCTAACGGTTTATGCACGTCCGCTCCCCCCTCCCCTCCCTGTCTGATTCAGCTTCGTGTATGGTGCAAGTAGTAACTTCTCTGCAGTCAGGTCTGGATTTTCAAACAAATGGATTTAAAAGAAAACTTCTGCAGCAACACTGAGGGAGGCGACCACAACCTTGTCATTACCTGTAAGTTTATTTATTTTCTAAATGCTGTCTTGTCTGATAAACGTAGCTAACACTGTCTGAACTGCCCATGTTGCTAGCAGTTAGCCTTTAGCAAACTCCGACCACAGCTTGACCTAGATTCTCCAAATAAGGTCATAGCGAAATAAGGTGTAGCCAATCAAAATGAATTCAACGTGGTCTCCGGGTAAAGCTCCATATCATCACCGGACCCAACTGTGTTACTGAGGAAGTGAGGTCTGGCGTTTCAAAACAATACTCCGCTGTAAAAAATGCCGTTTTTTTCTTTGGAGTATTTACATATAAAGTAATGCCAACAACATAAACTAGTTTTTAACTGTTATGTCATCACTCCTTTAAAAAGTCTCACAGCTGTTTAGCTGTTTACCTAGATCGTAATAACGACTGGAGGGCAATGAGTATGCCCACACCTGCCTGGCACCTCTCAAGGGGAGCAACTCCAGGTGGAACAAGGTCCAGCCCCTCTCGAGGATGGTGTTTCCAGAGTCCAATTATATCTAATCGGAACCGCTCAACCTCCCGCACCAGCTCAGGCTCCTTTCCAACAAGAGAGGTGACATTCCACGCCCCTACAGCTAGCTTCTGCAGCTGAGGGTTGGACCACCAGGGTCTCCCCAGCCCTTGGCTGCCACCCAATTCACACAGCACTCGACCCCTACAGCCCCTCTCGCAGGAGGTGGGTCCACGGGAAGGGAGGCCCATGTCATCCTTTCAGGCTGAGCCTGACCACGCCCATTGGGCAGAAGCCCGGCCACCAAGCGCTCGCCTCCGTGCCCCACCTCCAGGCCTGGCTCCAGAGGGGGGCCAGGTGACCCCCATCCGGGCAAGGGACACGTGGCTTCAATGACTTGTCTCTCCATAAGGGCGTTTGGGTTGCGCTTTATCTGGTCCCTCCCCTAGTAACCCATACACAACATACCCCTTAGTATCCTCAGAACACACAAACCCCTCCACCACGATAAGGGGACAGCCCAGGGAGGGCTGCCATAAAACGCATGCACTTCATTTAAAACTCGCGAACAGTCTCTGCTTTCTGAAGTGCCTAAACATCTTCTATACCGCATTTAAAGCTGTCCTTACCGATCTTGGATTTCAAAAAGCGCAACAGATTATTTGAATGTCAACAGTCCCGCCTCACTCTTAAGACCCAACGCCCCCCCCCATTCCCTCTGCCTCCCAATGTAGAAGCAAAAGTCTGACAGGCAGGTCCCCCGGCCACTCCTAGGGGTGCACCCCACTTCAAAGATTGGTTGGAGTTTTCATTGAATATTTAGAGATTGGAATAATATTTTATTTTGATTAATGGTGGGTCTGTCTTGTATTTCAGAGTTCCATGACTTCATCCATAGCATTTTACCCTATTAAAAAAAAATAGTGTAACAATGCAACACCGCTTAGGGTTGCTTTCATAGACTAAATGAAAGCAAGATCAGGATAGCATTTCTTATTTATTTGTTTTTATTTAACCTATATTTATGTAGGCAAGTCCTATTGAGACACAGTCTCTTTCTCAAGGGAAACCTGTTTACCTAATGTACTGTACATGTCTTTAGATGGTGGGAGGAAGCTGGAGTACCCGGAGAGAACCCATGCATACACGGGGAGAACATGCAAAGTCCACACAGAAAGACCGCTGGTCAAACCCCTTCCCCAGCCGAGGCTCGAACCAGCAACCTTCTTGCTGTGAGGCTGCAGTGCTAACCACCGCACCACTGTGTAGCCATTGACATACATCATCATAACCAAAAATTCCAGTTCAGATTTAGACAGACGGGATTTGCTTCCATTAAAAAAAAGAAAAAAAAACTTCACTTAAGAGTCCTTGCTGTTTCATCCACCCAAATCTCAGTGACAGTGCAAACAAGAGGTTTAATTTACTGATAACATACAAGATAATGTACCACAATATCAGTGTATTTTATTGGTATACTTTTTGCTACAAAGTAGTAGTATTTAAGCCACAAACAGATGCTTGGATATTCAATTTCTCAATACTCTGTCTGAGGATAAAAAATATTTCTTGCTTCACTGAGGTTTTGGCAGGTTACCTACTCTCTTACTCTTGATGGCCACTGCAGGATGAAGGCCTTTTTCACCACCCAACCACTCAATCTTGTTTGACTGCATTTTAATCTCCCGCCAGGCTCACGCTGCTGAGGCATGTGTGTTTGGATACACTCTCCTCTCAATCAGAGGAAAACATCAAACCTAACCCGTACCATTTGTTTCCATTATTCATGATGGAAATGATAAACATTTCACATACTGGACCATATAAAAAGAATTAAGTTTAAAATCTCATGGTAGCATTTATCTGCAACAAAACATCCGATTCCAGTACTCTGTAGGACATATTCTTCTACATTTATCATTATAAATAAGTATTTATGAAGAAATCGCCAACTCTAAACATGAAACAAGCTATTGCAAGAAAACAATCAAGTACATTCACCTGTTTCCTTATGATGAGTTAACCAGGGAAATGATTAAAAGGCTCTTAAAAGGTTTTAAAAGGTTCTCCAAGGTTCTATCCTGGAACCTTTATCATTTTCTCTTTATATTAGTGACCTTCCTGATGTTTGTTCTGGCCTTAATTTAGTGATGTATGCAGACGATATTGTAGTCTTTACACATGAAAAAGATGCTAAAACAACTGCTGCTACACTTACAGATGCCTTAGCCAAAGTACAAAATTTGCTGTTTGATGATGTTGACAAAAAGATCTATGGCGAGTGCAATACCGTCGAACGAACAATGCTTCCAAATAGATGCTATGTGTTTCTGGAGGGAGAGAAGCTGGAGTTAGTTACCCTCTTTAAATACCTTGGTGTAATTCTGGACTCTGGTCTCACTTTTAGAAAGCATATTAAAGAAACAACTCAAAAAGTTTACGTCAACCTCAAAAATTTTAAACACACTAGACCTCTGTTCAGGTCGCCAAGCCTACTTCTACTGCATGATCCTCTCACATATTGAGTAGTGTTTTACAAATGGGTCATATACTGGTGCCACTTCACTTAAAGCCATCAAATGGCTCTATAAAAGAGCACCCAAAGTGTTTGATAGGAAGCCATAGTCACATCACATCTGCCCACTGTAAGAGAAACACAACCATTTATGTTTTAAAAATTTTAGGTTGTTAAAAAATATTTGTCTTATTTATGTGTTCAAGGCATGTTCCCACCCCTGGAGGATTTCATTAAGCATAACTGCATAAGCAGAACCAGGTCAGCCTCCAGAGATGACTGTGAAATTCAGTTCAGAGGATTCTCCTTTGCAAAAAATGTTTTATCTATCAAAGGATGCTCAAACTGGAATATATTACCTGTTACCATCCGAGAGAGCTCTACATTTTTCTTCTTCAAGAAACAGCTCAAAGCATGGTTAATCTGTAATCAGCATTGCCAACAATAATTTTCTGTGATTATGTGTGTGTTTGGATGTAGAGGTGCATTATACGTGTGTACATGTACTGTATGTTTGTGTGTTTATGTGTGTGTGTGCTTGTATGTATATGCATATGTATATGTATGTGTATATGTGAACATGTGTGTGCATTTAGGCATGTATGCACACATTTTTTCTTCCTGATATAAGAATTTGAGTTTGTACTCAAAGAGTTTGTCTTTCAAAAGTACTTTAAATATTGACATTTTAATGCAACTTTTTGTTGTTGTTGTTTTAACTGTACACTCTGTTTTTAATCGTTTGGTTACTGTTATTTTTTGTTGAAGTTTCAATGTTTTATTGTATTGTTTTTGTTGTTTTTTTTTTGTGTGTGTGTGTGGGGGGGGGGACTACAGATGAAAAGAAGCATCTTGCTAAATTATTTGCAGGAAAATTCTGTACATTAAAAAACACTGTTTCGTTTAAATAAAATTAATTAAAAGAGGGCTATAACTAGAGCTACCATTTATGTATGGAATGATACCAGAAGCACTTCAAGTTTACAGAGAACAGCAATCACTCTATTTTATGAACTTATCATTGGCTACTGGCTCTGAGTTTGTAAATCAGACTTCAGCCGGACCAGCACACCCATGGTGCGGAGAATGCAGGCCCAACAGTTTAAGCTATGAGCCACATTGATTCTGTTTTTCTGCTAGTTGCTGATAGTAACAGTGGTTAAAACTTTTCTTCTAAAAAGGATATATAACCCTAATGAAGTAATTTAGGATTATAGGTTATGTTCACACTGCAGTTAAAAGTGCATATTACTTTTACATCGGTGCAGTACTGTAAACTGTTATTCATCTCCAGAAACTGATTTCAGTGACGAGTCACAATGAAATATAAAATGCAAATCTCGTGATTACTTATCAAAGTTGGCCTGATCAGATCAAGTAACGTTATATTTCACAATATCTCCCAGATTAACTCTCACAACACCATAGCTGTCTCTCTTAGCATTAGCTAGCATAATAACGTTACGCAGTGCATCAATTTCGGGAGCATTGGTAAATATGGTGTCAGATTAGTGGGCTTCACCAAAATTTAGTGCTTTTGTTGCTGGGGATTAAATCCAGTGTCGTCTCTGCCGTAGCAACATCATCCCTCCTCTGCTCTTTGTGTTCGATATTCCTCCCCGATACGAACACACTGACATCGCTGAGCATCAGCCAATGAATGTACAAATTCTTCCAGATTTTCTCCATATTGTTAAGAAAAAAATCAGATTCTCATCTGTTCTAACTACACATGTACAGAAATGTACCCTAAGCGATGGTGGACGGTTTACTTGCAGTGTTAGCTTGGTGGGCAAGCTCATGATTTTGGATGCAATGTTAGTGACCTTGGTGAGTTTTTTTTATTTATTTCGGCACTTCCCACTCCTCCGTCCAGGCGGTTTCATCCCCAGCTGGTTTAACATAGCATCCCCGCCTCAGCCACTGCTGCTTGCTTCATCTAGCGCGCAGGTTTGTCTCTCCTGCACTTGCTCTGCCCGTCCTGGAGCTTTCTCAGCCTGTTTCTTCCTTTGTTTCCTCCCTTTCGTCTCTGGCCATGTGTGTGTAATTGCATGTATGTATGAATGTGCGGGTGTTTATGCGCATGTGTGTTTATAGATATGTTTATATGCATATGCATGTGTACATTTCCATTTTTTATACTTAGTATACTAGAATTTTATTACAGGTTTTATTTAGTGTACTTTGTCTTAGTTAAACTTTTTTATTTATAGTATAGTGTTATTGTTGGTGGTATGTGTTTACTCTATGGGACTGTGGATTGAAGTAAGCATCCTGCTAAATCTGGCATATTTATGTCTGTGTTGTATGTGAATGTGCATTGTCCATTACAGATAAACAAACTAAAGGCCAAAGGATTTTATAGGAAATTTTGTTGCAATTCATGCAACAGGAATGAAGACATTGCTAAATAAATGTCAACTGAATTGCCAAAGGGATTGTATTTGGGGAACTGAGGTTATGTGGAAAGCCTTATCTGGCTGTTAAGATGAAACTGTGAATAGTTTTTTTTAAGTTCACTGCTATCACTTGTCCTTTATGTTCAAAATAAGCTGATAGTCACCTCCTTCACTCTTAACTTGAGAGGTAAAAATTGTCTCCAAGCAGATTTTGGCACCCTCCAAGTTTTTCCCTCAGTTTATCTGTACAGTTGTGGTAACCTTTTTCAGCTGTAAAAACTTTACAGGACTGGAATCCATTGAAACCTGTTTGAATCCAAACCACACCACAGACTTTGCTTCCCATTCGCAAGACATATATTAGACAGGGTATCAAAAACTCCACAGGACGTCCCATCTGGAAGTGCCGTTGACGGGGAGGGCGTTCCCGGGTGATGCTGTCTGTGGTGGACTTCTTCCTAGCAGCACATTTGTTCTGGCAGCACTCCCCTCGGGCTGGAAAATCACTTGCTGTGATCTAACAATGACCTGGAAAAATTTTTTGGTCAAAAACAAATGATTAAATCATGTCATCAACTGTATCGGCAACATGCATCATTTGATTTCCATGTCACTGGATACTTGTAGAGATTTGAGTGCAGGTGCTGTATATTGCCCCCTTGTTAGGTTTGTCAGACATTTGGCCGAATTAAAGGCACGTCCCGCAGCAGAGGCAGAACCGGCCCTCCAGAAGTCGCACTTAAAACAATACCACTACTATTATAATGGAAAGTTGACTCTTCCTCCACCTCTCTTTTGGAATGCCAATTCTCTGAATTTACTTATCAATGTTTTCGTGCTCCTTCCAGTCAATCTTTTGGCATGAAGATTTGCAAAGAGTATTGGGACAACAATGGGTCCCAGTAGAAATGGATAGCTTTCACATCTGGTGAGAAAACCTGGGGAACTTGACTTGGGACCATTTTTTCTGGATCACACCCATAAAAGCTTTCACAAATCAAAACAGCATTTAAAATTGTTGGAGAGTTGGCCTCCAGCACAGCGAATGGTCTCAGACTGCTATGCTGCAGTTGTGGGAGCAGAGATGTGCCATCTACTTCCACAAAGCAGAGAGTCAGAAACCATGAGGCAGTGTGGGTAAAATGGGTAAAGGGACATTAAAAACAATGGAGCAAAGACAATGGAAGGCTTTTTGAAAAAGCTCTTTCTTATGTTGATTTAAGAAAGGGTGGAGGCTTTGTTGGCATGCAAGTATCCTCCTCTTGGTTGCGAAGGAGATGAAATCTAAACGTTGCACTCATGACTGCATGACAGCACATATCTTCAGTGACCTGAGCAGAGCTCTGTCATGCTTTTGTAAGCTGATGTTTAAATATTGGATTGTGTCCACGGTGATAAACTGGAGGGCGTTGGGTAAATGTTGGCTTTCAAACATTGTAAACTATGATAGTCCAAAGACATACACACAAACACTGGAGGCGGCAGAGACCAGCAGAGCAACAAAGTGGGGGGTGTCTCTCTGTTTGTGTGGAGCAACAAATTTTCCCCTTTATTTAGAATTAATCTAATCGTCTCTAATGTTTGGTATAAAATGGCATTAAATTGTAAAGAAAATAAATGGAATAAAGTTTTGGTTTGCTTGAACATCAGAATGAGGAAGAAAGGATTTAAGAGACTTTAAATGCAACATGATATTTCAGAAACGACTGGGTCCACCGGAGGATCGTGTGTAGCAACCAAGTCTGTCAAAGTGTTATAATGGATGCAGTAATAAATGTCACAATTGACTGAGTGATCCTCAAATTAAAAAAAAAAAAATTCAAACCCTCCACAACCCAAATGGTTTAATTCTGTGTTATGATTAGGGATGATATGCTTTTCTCCCGATCCACTTCTGTCATGATTTTTCTTTCTGTTTTAACTCTTATGCCTTCCTCAGGAAACGTTTGTCCATTTTGGTCACAGTTTTTTATTTATTGATCATTTCAGCTGCAAAAGTCATAAATATTTTTTTTTTAATCCAGTCTTTTCCCCTCACACGTCTTTAAAGCCCCATTTCCACCAGTGGGTCTGGGTCGGGTCGGGCCGGATCGGTAACAATATTGATGTGGAGTTTGCCAGCAACATGACTTCATCACTTTCTAAAAAGACAAAAAAAAAGTACAGGGACAGTTTGGATGCCACATCTCAGGAAAGGTGTGACCAAAACCTTGGACTTATTGGTGGCAGAGATCCATACGATGACGATTTTGCTCCAAGTGAGTGGTTGAGAGACCAGAACGCTTTCCCCAAAGTTGCCTATGCAGACATTTTTAATTACCTGGTAACATGTAAAAGCTCGTACGCGCTGGAGGAGCTGAAAGCTTACAAATGCCTCAAAATGTACAATTATTTTGTACGTGGTTGGGTGATGGACGTTTGTCACGCTGACATTAACGGCAGGACTCTTCTTCTTGCAAAGTTTAGTCAGCATGATGCTACTTTGCACAATGCTAACGCTCAAGCAGATGGTTGATTGTAAATTGTTGCGTACGGTTAAGTTATAACCACACTGTTTGCCCGACCATCTCTCATCTTTTTCTGCTAATCAAGGTTTCTCCTTATTCTTAATATGTTCAAATTATAGTAGTACATGCACCTAAAAGAAAATTTAATCAACCGGCACACACATTACCCTAACCCTTGTTGAAAAAACCCCCCACAAATCCACATGAAACACAATGTCTATCCACGAAGTGATCTACATATCGTACTTGTGATGAAGTGATGAGAACACACTTTGGAGTGTTTCGAGGGTTGGGAGTTTTTGCGGTGAATCCGAGCTAGTCGCAATGTCTGTTTTTGTCTCAATAGATTTTTCGTCCGCATGTCCTTGCTCAAATGTTTGGCTAGAATGGACAAAAACCTTCGCCACACAGGGTCACTAGAGCAGCTTTTACATCCACTGACAACACAACAATGAACCTTTGTGGATGTTTTACAACAAGGAGCAGGACTACCAATGAAACACAATGTCTATCCACAGGTGGTCTGTAGGTTGTTGTGACCATAAGTAAGTGAGTAAGGATCTATAGGCAAATGTCAGCCATTGATTGATAGAATACATCTCTTGGATGCTCCTGAAACCATCATTGTAATGTAACCTGGGGTCCTCGGGTCTTTCAACATCAGTTACCCTCGCCCAGGCGACTCCGCCATGGTTGATCAGACTCAGCTTTTTCAGGTGGCATTTTCTACCCCCCATGGATATTCTCCGAATCCAGGGCCATCTTGAGGCTGGAAAAGATGATGCTTCTACACACTGAATAGAAGTAATAAAGGACAGGAAATACTGAACGCTGCTTTCCATCCAGCTGGACTTCATTCAGAACTCACCTAACTTCAATGAGCTGGTGATCACCCTGCTTTGCATTGATGTTTTGCTCAATGGCCACGTTTACATGAGAGTTTTACTTCCAAGTCAAATTTAATTTCGAACTAAGTGGTTGGTTTATTCCTCTTTTAATTCCGAATAAAACAATTCTCGTTATGTAAACCTTTTATTTCGCTCTAAGTTCATTCCTGTTGTTCTGTGCATACTTCTTCCCTTGCCTTGTTGTAATGGCACTTGCCAAAGCACACGTGAAACAAGCGCTGGACTCGTGCCAGCCAGCAGAAATGAAGTAGTATGTTAATGTTGACCTGCTGCTACAAAACTACAATAAGAATACTGTCAAAATATATGATATTATGTGGTGTTCATGTCGTAGTCGGAACAAAAAGGAGCAGGAACCAATGTCTGTGTACTTCCGGGTAGATCTAAAGCGGAATTAGGTAAACGTGTTTTCCATGTAAACCTTAATTTAGAATTATTACATGTAAAAACAAAGGAGAATAATTAAAATCCAGATTTTTTAATTCAGAATAATAACACATTAAACTTTTTTGACCCACTGCTGGGTTAAAAAGGGACCAACTAATTTTTGGGTTACTTTGATGCAGAAAATTGGGTTATTTTTTGACCCAGCTGTCAGGTTAAATATTTGACCGAGAAGTTGGGTTATATTGACTACAATGTTGGGTTATTTTAAGCCAAATTTTGGGTTACGCTGACCACAATGATGGGTTATTCTAACCGAGAAGATGGGTCAATAACCCTAATGTCTGAGTTGAAAATAACCCAGTAATTGGTTCCTTTTTAATTCAGCAGTTTGACCCAGGACCCATCGAAAGTACTCAAGCCAAGTACTTTCCAAGTACTTAGCTTGGCTCCATCATACTCATCCAAGTACTCCACGCTGTGGAGTACTTGGATGCGTGTGATGGAGCATTGTCCTGCATGAAAATCATGTTTTTCTCAAAGGATGTGGACTTTTTCCTGTACCACTGCTTGAAGGTGTCTTCCAGAAACTGGCAGTAGGACTGGGAGTTGAGCTCGACTCCATCCTCAACCCGAAAAGGCCCCACAAGCTCATCTTTGATGATACCAGCCCATACCAGTACCCCACCTCCACCTTGCTGGCGTCTGAGTCGGACTTGAGCTCTCTGCCCTTTACCGATCCAGCCACGGGCCCATCCACCTGGCCCATCAAGACTCACTCTCATTTCATCAGTCCATAAAAGCTTAGAAAAATCAGTCTTGAGATATTTCTTGGCCCAGTCTTGACGTTTCAGCTTGTGTGTTTTGTTCAGTGGTGGTGGTTTTTCAGCCTTTCGTACCTTGGCCATGTCTCTGAGTATTGCACACCTTGTGCTTTTGGGCACTCCAGTGATGTTGCAGCTCTGAAATATGGCAAAACTACTGGCAAGTGGCATCTTGGCAGCTGCACGCTTGACTTTTCTCAGTTCATGGGCAGTTATTTTGCGCCTTGGTTTTTCCACACGTTTCTTGCGACCCTGTTGACTATTTTGAATGAAAAGCTTGATTGTTGGATGATCACGCTTCAGAAGCTTGGCAATTTTAAGAGCGCTGCATCCCTCTGCAACATATCTCACTATTTTTTACTTTTCGGAGGCTGTCAAGTCCCTCTTCTGAGCCATTTTGCCAAAGGAAAGGAAGTTGCCTAATAATTATGTTTACCTAATACACCTGATATATGGTGTTGATGTCATTAGACCACATCCCTTCTCATTACAGAGATTCACATCACCTGATATGCTTAATTGGTCGTAGGCTTTCGGCCTATACAGCCTGGAGTAAGACAACATGCATAAAGAGGATGATGTGGTCAAAATACTCATTTGCCCAATAATTCTGCACTCCCTGTATACATACATACATACATACATACATACATATATATATATATATATATATATATATATATCAGGGCTAATATATATGAGGGCTGTCAAAAAAATAATCCTAAATTAATCCTATTGTCAAACAAGAGAGTTTTTTTTTATTATTAATTAGTATTGCTATATGCAGAAAACACATTAAATTTTATTTTCCAATTTAAAGGCTAAAACCAAGCCAGAGATCTGAGAGTAGTCCAGGACTCAGAGCTGAATTCCAGCTTCATGTTAAAGACACACGATGGAACTTTTAGCAGTTTTCTCAGCCCCCTATCGGTGGCTAAACTAGCATCCATCTTGTATTGTACCTGCACTGTGAGCTCACTCCAGCCAGTAAAAGACAGTCTTATCTTGACTCTTGTTCCGTCCCTTCCTTGCTTTCTTTTCCTCTCTTCCTCCTGTAATGTTTCCTTGCGTTTCTTCACTGAATCAGAGATGATGCGCATTCAAAACACCCACGGTGTTGATACCTGGTTTATATTCGTTTGCTAGTAAGTGACGGTGTGCTGCAACCAAAAATCGGCTGCAATGTCACAGTCGCGTCCTGGATGGGAATCTTACATACTGCTGTTTCTGAGCCCAGGGACGCCTCTGGAGCAGTGACAGTAGGGCTGGACGATTATGGAAATAATTATAATTATGATTATTTTGACTGATATTGAAATCACGATTAATATACACGATTATTGATTGATTTTATAAAAAGTGTTTACTGAACCACCAAAACTCAACTTCAAATATAACTGGAAATAAATTAGAAACAAGTAAAGGAGTAAAATAAGAATGTTATTTAAGATAATAATAGCAATAAAAATGAATACTCAGTCTACGCATTCCTGTTCTATATTTCCTGCAGTTTGCTTCCTATAACTCCACCAGTCTGTTCACTTCAGGATTAATCGTTTTTCTTCGATTAAAGTGTTTTTATGATTGTGAAAAAGCAAAATTGAAATCACAATTAAAATTCGATTAATTGTCCAACCCTAAGTGACAGCTCGAAAATACGCATAATGATTGTTGGTGTGCCATCAAAACAACTCAGAAACGGATATTTTTAAGGTCTAAAAGTTCCGTTGTGTGTCTTTAATACAGTTGTGAAGTCAGTCTGTGAGCACCGTATCAGCAGCATTCTGGACTAAACAACCACCATCTGAAGGACTTTAGGGAGACATGTAAGGACAGGGTTTCAGGAGTCTAGTCTACTAACGATAAATACAGAATTCCTGGTGAGACACCTTTCATCCTGAATAAAAGTAATGTGATTAATAAATTTTTTGACAGCCCTAATACATATATGTATATATACATATATTTATATATGTATATAAAATTCAAAAAATATTTTTATTTCCCTGTAGGGCTGCAAGGTGTGTGTGTATGCGTATAAAGCGGTATTTTCCATCAGTGCACCCCTCTGAATAATTGTGCTTTGTTTTAAAAAAAGAGTCGTCATGCAATTTTGATATTGAGTTTATATGATGGGATACTTTTTCCTGTTGAAATTTATTCAGTTGGTCTCTGTGATGTATGTTAGCCCACCCACCAAATGTCACCACAAGCTGGCAGTGTAAATAATTGTATCACAACAATCCCCCTACTAGCCTCTGTCGTAGCATGACCACCCTATCAAAATGTGTTGGATACGCCACTGACTGAAAAAAGACTTTTTTGAAAGCAAAAGGCGGCCCGACCAGGTAGGACTATCTAATAAAGTGGCCAGAAAGTATCCACAGAAGTCAGGAGTGAGACGGGGAGACAGCGCCCTCTGTCCGGCCAGTCTGAGGCTCAGCGAGGCGCACAAGACTTCAGCACAGACAAGAAACACTTCGTGGCATATATGATAACATAATAACGTGTCAAGCCCATCCAAAGTGCTGAAAGAGAGCAGCTGAGAAACACACTCATTACCCTGAAATCTAACTCTTCAGTGACAGAGGAATGAACATTTTTCCTGACAGGAATACTGGCTAATATTCCTGAGAATGTGAGAAAACGTGGCACTTTCCTGCTTCCCGACTATAAATTGTGGGAAATCACGAGCAGCACTCCAAGTTCAATAAAAACTTTATTCTCTTGTTTATCTACTTTGGCAGTGTGTGGCATGAGCGTCCCGCGCCTAGCAAGCAGAAGCGAAGTGTGTGTACGCGCGCGCATGTGTGAGGGCAAATTCCTCCACACAGCTCCAGGGTGATGAAGAGGTTAAGCCTGCCCCCTCTTTTGCTGCGCTCTCTCTCGGTTTCCAGCCCACCAGTCCAGCTGCCTCCTCCAATCCCACTTCACACAGCAGCTGAGCAGACATGGACGCATCCGAACTTTAAAACTTTTCGGCTCTTTTCCTCCTCTCCTCCCCCTTTAGCCTCGCCTCTCCTGTCGAATGTGAAAGCTCCCCTCGCCGGCGGACGCATGGAAATCTAATTTTTGCTCCAATTTACGGTCACTTGGTCAAGTCTGCGGAGTTAGTTGTTTTTTGCTTGTTTTCCAGCCCCCGCTTTTTTCTTTTTTGGGTTTTATGCTCTACCCATGCGTCGGGAATGCCATGGCCACTCCGAGCGCACAGCAGCCGCAGCAGGATTATTTCAGATCGGTGAGCAGCGAGTCCACCGCCTACATGATGGTTCCAACCGGGGGTCCGGGCAGGACGGGGCGCAAGGAAGCGCCGTCCAAGATGTGGTTGGCGATGGTGGTGATTGTGGTGGTGGTGCTGCAGATCGCCTCCACCACTGGGCTCTTTGTCTACCTGAACATGTCCATATCACAGGTAGGAGCTGCTTTCCACTACTTTAAAAAGAAGATAGTTTGTGTTTTGAACGCGCACGTGCTTGTTTGTGGGACTTGTGTTGCCCAGAGAGATGCACAAACAAACAAAAAAGTGCATGAAAAACAGTGACTATTGGTCTCACATTCAGTGATATTGCAGCTGCGCAACAGAAACAACCCAAAATTCGCCAAATAGTGCACAATTTTTCATTTTACGCTTTTGTATCCCAGTATAAAATAGTAAATTTATCAAATTAATCACAAAAACATCACTGAAGCCTTTAGAAACTGTTATTTTGTAATGTAGTTCATTACTGAAAGGAGGTTTGGCAATATCCCCCCAGCAGTTTGACTTGTCAGGCGCTTGGAAGACGCTTTTTGCCTGACTGGACTTGTCAAAAAAAGAAAAAAGAGGAGAGGAAATCACGCGGAGAAGAGGCCACTGTTCATTTCTCTGTCCAGCAGCGTTTATTCAGCAAAATGAGCCTAACTGCGTGCGTAAAAGGGAACATATTGGAGCTATTTGGGCGATGAGGCTGCAGCGCAGCGCTCTTTTTTAAGTAGGTTACAGATGTTATGTGCAGGGGTGAAATATGCAGGTCATTAATGGAGGTGGGCGATCCTCCTGCGGTTTGATTTATGCTATTTTTATCTCCTGATATAATAACTTACTGCGAATATATCTGCAGCGCGTCTGTGGCTCTCGGCTGTAACATATAAAGTCTTGAGGCTGAAGAAGTCTGTTTTCTTTCAGATATTAGGTTTTTCTTTCAGGTTCGGGTTGCGGCAGTATTTTCAGAGGGCAGGTTTGGTGGCTTGCTCTGGAAGTCAAAAAGCTTTGACTTTGTCGATACAGGAGTCAAATCTACTACTTAATGAGGTGCGACTCCCAGCAGGGCAAAGGCAAACTCATTACTTCTTAAACCCCCTGCTGCCCCCCCACACCCCCGCTAAATACAGACATGAAAAATATAAGTGATAACTTATCAGTCTGACTGGTTGAATTTCTCAACTATGCAGTCATGTGGAAAAAGAAATTCCTTTTAATGGGTTTTATATATCAGAATTTTTTTTTAAGTGATCAGGTGTTTGGATAAGACAAAAGGAACATTTTGTGCCATGTTTGTTTGTCCACTGAGCAAAAACAGCCATAAAGCAGAAGCAGTGGGTGAAAAACTAACTCCACGTGCATGATTCAGTAGCTTGTAAAGCCACCTTAAGCAGCAATAACTTTAAGTAATCTTTTTTGCTTGATGTTATCAGTCTCACATCATTGTGGAGGAATTTTGGCCCCGCTCTTCTTTCAAACGTTGCTTTGCCTCCGTGAGATTTGCTGCATTTCTGCTCCGCTCTGAAGTTCCCACCACTGCATTTTTAGTCAGGTTGAGATCTGGACTTTGGAGCATTGCAACACCTTGATTCTTCGCGTTTCCTTTGCAGCTGTGATGGGATCCTTGCACGATCCAGTTCCAGCTGAGCTTTAGCTCCTGTAGATGCAACGTTTTGGAAAAAAGGAGGAAAGTTTTTCAAACAAACCCTTTTTCAGCCTAGAGTGTCATGAACTTTAAGGTTTATGAGGCCTGTGGAGTCTCAGGTGTGGCTTTAAAACTGCATGTAACCTTTTTGGATTGAACTTGTCGGGACGTTTTCTTTTGGGACAGTTGACAGGGATGTCACGGTTTTAGATTTTCTTGTTATGATTGACAATTATTATTCACTGATTCAGTTCTAAACTCTATGAATAAGTAAAAAAACATGAAAAACTCCTTAAAGGGCTTTAATTGGTTTCGTTTTGATGCAAACATAATAAAATGATATAAAAACAAAGTAAATAATCAAGAAGTTTTATTCCAACAAAATCACCTCTGCTGTGTAAATGATGAATAAATGTGGATTTCTGTCTGAGGAGGCAGATGTGGAAGGCTGCAGGACAGAAATGTGGACCTGGGAGGCTTCTTTCTGTAAACTACATCATAAAACATGAACATTTCTTCTGGACCTGAGTAGAGAATTTGGAAATATTGTAAGTCTGTAAGTCCCAGCTGGGTCGCAGACCACTATAAAGTAGCAAATAAGATGATATCATTAAATTTCAGTGTTGCATTAGATAAACATTGATGTCATTTAACGGTTTCATTTGCCTTTACTTTTCTGTTCAAAGCTGCTATCATCCTGCAGGTTGGGAAACATGTGCCATGTTTTTTTCTCCTGTCGCTTCAGCTTTTTATAGGGATGGACAATATTGGAATTTTGGCTGATATCCGATATGCCGATATTTTTATATTTAAATATATATTAATATTTATTTAATTGAGTTTCCCTTCTGGGATAAATAAAGTATTTTTCATTTCATTTCATTATAAAACTCCTGCGGCCGATAACTGATATCAATACCGATATCAAAGCTTAAAAAATGAGCAGTCATTGCAAATAGCAGTTTTGTTATCTTTTTCTGACACTTTTAAAAATAGGGGTGGGAAAAAATATCGATACACTGAAATATCGGGATATTTTCATATGCCAATATCAAGTCGATATCTAAAAATGCAGTCGTGATTTATTTTACTTACAAAATCTTGTGAGATTTAATCATTCTGTTAGAAAATCTCGCAATGTTTCGTGAATTCTCGTGATATAGTAACAGAACAATGAAATATCACGATATTTTGTTAGTGAAATAGATCAAAAGAATGTTTTAAAATGTCAATATGATATCAGCATATGAAATTATTGCAAAATTTTTGTGAATTCTCAAGGGATTTCGTCACAGAATGGTGAAATATTACGAGATTTTTTAAGTAAAATAGATTGATACCGCGTTTTTAAATGTCAATATGATATGAGCATATGAAAATATTGCGATTTTTCAATGTATCAATATTTTTTCCCACCCATTTCCCATTTTGACTAGATATTAAATGAATAATACAAGTGTAATATGTAATATGTACACCTGCTTTACCCAACATGGAATTTTAAAGAGCAACCTGATGTAAGCACAAGTACACATGTGGAGTTAGATCAACTGTTTTGTGAGGGAAGAGTCCAGCAGGAGATGTCACACATGGTCTCTGACACTCTTCATGGGGGGTGTGTATAAATCCCAATTATGCATGAATTCCATGAAGAAGCCTGTCAACAGTGTAGTGGTGTGCTGCGCATCTCTACAAAAGAGAAAACGGCTGACAAATGTGTCACGCATTAAAGAAGAAGAATTAAATCTCAAGTGGCTTTCGCACCTGGGCTGCAGCCCTGAGCTTTTCTACACATCAGGAGAGGCTGGATGTGAAATATTGAATGTTTGCAGCAGATGAACCAACTTTTTTGTGTGTGGGGTCTGAAAAAAAGTCCAGATTAAGGCAGGAGAGTTTCCAGCGAGGCAATCTGATCATATTTGCTGCTTTATTATCATCACTGCAGATACCTTCAAACACACCAGAAAGTAACATCAATGAAAAATCACTCATTATAAGTCAGATATTTGCTGGATTTTTTTTTTTTTTTTTTTTCCTTTTTCTGAAGAATATCAATTTCAGATGCTGTTCATCTGCTGTGGATTGTGTTTTTTTTTTTCTTTTAGATATTTTATGTCCACCAAACTGTGTTATCTTTGGCTTTATGTCGCTGCTGCTAAAGAAATGGGAACAGATGTGTTTTTTCAACAGGCTGATGTAACAAAGTCCCTAAAGACAGAATTCAGGGTTGGTTTTATGCCCTTTTTTAATGCGCAGAAAGAGCAGGAGTCCCGCAACACAAAATCTGTGGCTTCTTAGAGAACAATACAAAGAAATGACGGGTGTCAGGACATGCATGGGAAATTTACAGTGGATAGTTGGATTTTCCAAACACTGTAAACATGTACTGTTCGTGTTCATTGAGAACAGGTGTGAAAAAAGAAATGGTGTTTTAGGCAGAACTGTGGGCATCACGAGTTCAGTGGATAGACATAAATATTTGAGTCTTAACAGGATTAAAACGGGGACTTTTTGGTAAGAGAACTTAGAGGATATCCAATGAGCCGCACCTGGAAACAAGTGATTTTCCATCACTTTAATCTCTATTATATTGGACACTTGGACATTTATATCTGTTTGGGTTAAAGTTCAGAGATACAGCTGTGGGTATTAAGGAGCTGCAGATGGTAAACACTTAACAAAAGTCAGTCTGTTAATAATTCTTTGAACTCTTATTAGGTTAAAAAGGCCAAAACTGCATAACACAGTAGTACAGTGTAAACCTTGAAACCCTGAGGGTGTTTTGACCACTTTTGCACTGTAATTGTTTGCTGTGTGTTAACTTGACCATCTCGGAGTGATACATGGAAAATATGTAAAACCGTGTGGATTGTTTATCATTCTCTGTAAACATTTTGCTGTCATAAAACAAATTTCAGACATGTCTGACAATACAGGTGCATTGTATTCATGTTGTATCGTATTATATCATTTTATTGTATTGTACTGTATTATATTGTATTGTAATATGATATCGCATCATATTGTATTGTATTGTATCGCATCGCACCATATAATACCACACTGTATCGTATTATATCATATTGTATTGTATTAAGGATGCACGATATAATCGCCCCCCTATCGCTATCGGCATTAAAACTGAGTATCAGACATTGGCCACCCACCGATATTTAACTGATTAGCCCACTGTTTCTAAAGTCTAAAAAACCCCCTAAAAACTAGGCCTACTTCTTCTTCTTCAAAAACTTCTTTTTACAGACTATAAAACTTCTAAAGACTAGGATGAAATACCGATACACTGGAATATTGCAATGTTTTCATATGCTGATAAATTGACATTTAAAAACGCGGTATCGATCAAGCTAGCAAATCTTGCAATATTTTATTATTCTGTTACGAAATCCCTCGAGAATTCACAAAAATTTTGGGATAATTTTCATATGCTGATATTATATTGATATTTAAAAACACAGTGTCGATCTATTTTACCGACAAAATCTCATGATATTTCACTGTTCTGTTACAAAATCTCGCGAGAATTCACAAAAGATCGTGAGATTTTGTCACAGAACGATGAAATCTCACAAGGTTCAGTAAGTAAAATAGACCAATACAGCGTTTTTAGATATCGATTTGATATTGGTATATGAAAATATCGCGATATTTATCAATATTTCTTCCCACCCCTATTTTTCAAAGTGTCGGACACAGATAACGAAGCTGCTATTTGCAATGGCTGCTTAATTTTTTCAGCTTTGATATCGGTATCGATCGGTTATCAGCCGCATGAGTTTTAAAATATCGGCAAATCGGATATCGGCCAAATTGCCAATATCATGCATCCCTATAGTTTATCGTATATTATCGTATCGTATTGCATTGTATTGTATTATATCATATCGTATTGTATTATACCGTATTATATTGTATTGTATTATATGATATCAGATTGTATCCTATATCAGTGGTTTTAACAGATTACACAGTTGTCTCAACAAGAATAAGGAGGATGGGTCTATTTTTATTTGTTTGACCTTTCCATGAAGAATCTGAAAAAAATCCTGCAAATGCAAAAATTGCACACTTCAATCAACTGAGAAAACTTGGGTCCAAATGCGAACTTTACTCTTCAGGAGGTGCTGCACAGGCAGGTTGAACAAAGAACTAAACAGAAATCAACAAAAACAAAACTGACAAGGACTCCAGACTGCCCACCTGAAACTCGCATGACGAACAGAAACAAGCAACACAACAATGATCTGGCACTGAACAAAGGAAAATCCAGAGCATACATACCGAGGCATTAACGAGATGAATGAGAAGCAGGTGTGACTATTAGTGACAGAAGAACCATGTGTGACAGGGAAGCAGGAAATGAAAGCTAACTAGAGCACAGACGGGACAGACTGAAGAAAAACAAAGTCCAGAAATCAAAGAAGAACTAATCCAAAAACAGCCAAATAAAAACCCAAAGATCAGGACTAAATGAGTAATTTACCTTGTTATGTGTGGTAGAGGATGTCAAGACAAAGAGAGGTGGGTGTGCCAGATTTGGGCCCCAGCAGCAACAGGTAGAACATAAATGAGCAAGTGTTTTCCTTATTGGACAAGTTTTTATGTGTCGCTGTTGTAGCATGAGTCTGAGGATATTGTTGGCTTTTAAATGTACTATTGAAATTTACCAACAAGGTTAAAGATGTGGCATCAGTTTTAGATGGTTGGCACCGGACAGTCATTTTTCGTCTTAAATTTCTATCTAAAGATAATACGTTGAGGGACATTGAACAGATAGCCAAAATGGCCGTTTTGGAGACCTTTCCTGAAGTATCTGTACTAAAATCTATAATTACAGTATCAGAGCTGGTTTTTGTACAGTAGAGGTAATTGTTCTGGGGTTTGCTAAAGTTTAGAGTAAGCTGCATCATCCCAAAGGAATATATTTATCCTGGATGTGTCTTTTTATTTGTGGCAAGCCTTAAAGGGGAAGTTAGGATTTTTGACATAGGGCCTCATTTTAAGTGAGCCAGAATGCTTCTTTACTGAGACAGTTTAACATTTTCATCCCATTTTCTGTTCAGTGGGTCCCGATGCTAATGCTAGTGAAGTAATAGGAATCTGCTAGCCTGTCATTAATAACAATCTTTCCACCCCAAGAACATCGAGGAAATAATTTTACTTAGAGTTTGTGTAAATGCGTGTTAATAGAATAATGTTACAAATAAAAATACGCGTTTTGTTGCATTTTGATTGTTGCTGCTGAGACACTTACAAAGTTTTACTTCTGTATGTGGCAGCAGAGTGATGTCATCTGCTGCTACATGCATGAAGGAATTTGATTGTACAAATATAAAGTCTAAAATACGACCACGTCTGAAAGGCATGAGGATATGTCGGATTTTGAAGATGATTTCGAACTTTTTTCATCAAACTAACTGTCACCATGTCTCTATGAACTGAAATACACTGGCAAAGGTAGTAAGCTGGTAAGAAACTAGTTCCTCAATATGTAATGAAAAAATTGTCATACAAGGCTAGTTTTACTAGTTTAACACACAAGTTTACTAGTTTAACACGGCATTTACACAGATGGACTTGCTGATTTGCCTCGGATCTTCTGTGGAGTGGATAAGATTGGTTTTAATGACAGGCTAGCAGATTCCTATTGACTTCCACTAGCACTAGCATCAGCAACCTCCTGGAACTAGAATAACGGGATGAAATATGTTGAAGCTGTCTTCAGTGATAAGTAGTATTCTGGCTCACTTGTAAATGAGGCCCTATGTCAAAAATTCTAAACTTCCCCTTTAAACTTTTTCATTTATGCTATGTGCCATTTTCACAAGGGTTGCAACACTACATTTATTCGTAATGAACCATTCAATACGGGTGTGTACCAAACCGTGACCACCATGTGTTGGATATTGAACAATACAGAAATTTTAATTTATTTTGTCAACTTGTCTTCTGACGATAAGCTCTGTGTTGAAAAATTAATGGATCAGTGTTTAACTACTTATTCAACGACATCCAGATCTGGCGTTTAAGATGACCATGACTGTAAGCCACTGTCAACAAAAGCACAATTAAAAAGGGAGTGAATATTTTTTTTGTGTGTGTGTGTGTGTCCAAAAAAATATTTAACTGTGACACTAAAGTATCGAACCGAACCAAACAGTAAATTTTTGTTATTGTTGCACCCCTAATTTTCACACACATACTGATATTCACATATCTTTATATATTATATTATAAGTATTATAAATATTATAATATTATAAGTGTTCTCCAAAAATGTCAAATAGGTCTCGTGGTTTTAGAGATACAGTATGTTCATTTCATGATGGGTATGAATTTTTCTGTCACAGAAGCCTAAAAAGCAGCAGCAAACAGTTAAGAGTAAAAAAACATTGCAATATGTATAAGTGACGCACCCCCGTCAACAGCTAAACTGGAAACCATCTTGCATCCTCCTGTACTGTGAGCTCACTTCAGCCAGTAAAAGATAGTCTTATATCCCGTTCTGTCCCTTCCTTTCTTCTTCCAATAATGTTTTCTTGTAGGGATGCATGATATAATCAGCCCTCTATCGGCATCAGCCTATATTGGCCCTAAAACTGAGTATCGGACATCAGCCACCCCACCGATATTTAACCGATATTTAACCGATCAGCCTGCTGTTTCTAAAGCAAAAAAATAAAAACAACAACTTCTTCTTCTTCAAAAACTCCTTTTTTACAGACTTTAAAACTTCTGAAGACTAAGGGTGGGGAAAAAATATTTATATACTGAACTATCACAATATTTTCATATGCTGATGTCATATTGACATTTAAAAACCCTGTATCTATTTTACGAACAAAATCTTGCGATATTTCTTCTTTCTGTTACGAAATCTCGTGAGAATTCACAAAAATGTTGACATTTTGTGACATATGCTGATATCATTGACATCTAAAAACCCTGTATCTATTTTACAAATAAAATCTTGCAATATTTCATCGTTCTGTTACAAAATCTCGCGAGAATTCACACAAATTTTGCGATATTTTCATATGCCAATATCATATTGACAATTAAAAGCTATAGATGTATTTTACTAACGAAATCTCGCCATATTTCATCATTCTGGTAAGAAATCTCGCGAGATTTTGCAAAATATTGTGTTTTTTTAACAGAACGATGAAGTCTTTCGAGATTTTGTAAGTAAAATAGATCGATATGGGGTTTTTAAATATCGATTTGATATTGGCATACAAAAATATCGTATTTCAGTGTATGGATATTTTTTCCCACTCCTTTTTTTCAAAGTGCCGGAAACAGTTAACAAAACTATTTGCAATAACTGCTTATTTTTTCCAGCTTTAATATCGGTATTGATATTGGTTATTGGCCACATGAGTTTTAAAATCTCGGCATATCTCATATTGGCCAAAATCCGATATCGTGCATCCCTATTTTCTTGCGTTTCTTTGCTGAATCCGCCATAATGCCCGTTCAAAACGCCCGGTGTGTTTATATCTGTTTGCTAGCATGTGATGCGGAGCGAAACCAATAGTTCGTTGCAACGTCCCGCCGCCTCCCAGATAAGAAAAGTTGCATAGTGCGGTTTTTGAGCCTCGGGATGCCGCAGGTTAGTGGCATAATGAATGTTGCACCATCAAAATGATCCAGAAATGCATATTTTTAAAGGTCGAAAAGTTACTTTGTGGGTCTTTAACTATTCTGCTTAGATAATGTTGCAGGTCTAAAGGGATAGGAAATTTTTATTAAAAAAATTTTTAAAAAAACCGTGGGGGGAAAAAAAAAAAAAAAAATATATTAAAAAAAAAAAAAAAATGGGATTTTTAGAATGGAAATTGATGGGGAGGGAGGAGGTTATGGGGAAAAAAAGACAAACAAGAAAGCTTTGAATGGCGGCGGCTTAAATTTCATTAAGGGTGAAATCACAAGCAACTGTCTCAGTGGTCTTTGTTACAGGTTGTTAAGGTTAACTAATGACTTGATTACAGTCTTTATTCATTGATATGATCTGAGGTGGCAGGGAATTGCATAAGGAGCAGTTCAGTGAGGACACAGCAAAGAGACTTAATGAAAAACACAAGGCTATGTATATGTGTACGGGGGAATCCCCCGGTTCTCATGTGAAGGCCGGCTATTTTTAATCTGGAAACAGGCCCGTCTTTTCACTTGTGGGGCAGCTACACATCGTGCCAGTCTGGTTAAGACAAAAGATATTTTGAACAATCAACATTGTATAGAGGAATTTTCTGGTGGGACCTGAGAGCTGCCACATTCATTTAAAAACACACACACAGAAGGTCTTTCTGTGTGTGTGTGTTGCCAGATGAAGCTGGAGTTTTTTTTGTTTGTTTTTTTTAGATTTATGTACAGCTTTTTTTTTTACAGAACAAGCACTGATTACTGACAATAACCCAGAAGTTGAAGTGGTGAATTTTTCTACTTTTCCTGAAATTTTGAATTCTACTAAAAGGAGTTGAAGAATCCCACATAATTTATTAACAATGTCAGCGATAAGAGCTTGTGTTTCTACACACCTGGCGACACAGTTTTTGGGCCGACTGGACCCTCATCCAAACTATAAATTACAGTAAGAAATCAAGAGAGGATTTGTCTCATTTAAAGTGATTTAAAGCATTGCTTTTTGTGTTAGAATAATTCTTTTCCCTTTATTTTCTCTGAAAGTTATGATGAAATATGTGAAAGTTAAAATGAAATATGTATAAGCAAGGGGGTTGATATTATACTGTATATTTAGAGTTCACAGGTTATTGAAAGTGCAATTGGGCTTCAAATGTGAGTCATTGTTATCCAGATGTAGGGATTATATATTAACTGCTTCAAAGTTTTTATTATTTATTCTTTTCCCCCCTTAAACACACCCATCTCGGTGCTTCTGTGGGTCATTGGAAAACCAGAGTATGATGATAAAATTTCCTGTCACTAAAGGAATTCGTCATGAAAGTAGTCTTTTTTTATGTTTGTAACTAAAGATGTTTTTTTCTTTTTAAATTGACAAAATTGAGCAAATTTTACTCGTCTGTTATGTTTAACTTAGCAGTTTCAGAAAGGATGCAGCACTTTTATATCGAATATGTTGAATGATTTTAAATAAATCTTAAAAGTAGCGTCAAGGCTTGATGTTTTGAGATTTAGGCACTTACAGTAAGTATCTAAAAACAGTCCTTTTTATGGTGGTTGAGATTGTGAATAAGTAAACAAATCCGTTTGAGCCACGTTTCAATGTCAAGTGTCAGTAAACAGCTTAGCAGGAAGTTTTAAGTAGCAACTTGTAGCTGCAGTAAAACTAGCTTAATGTTTTACATTTTATGGGCTGAAACAGATTAATCACACGACCTGGTTTAGTTGGTGGTTGCTGCTCTACTTGACTTCATCAGCAAACAGTTGCACGTGTTCAGGAACAGGTCTGGGGCCTTGGCTACGGAGTGGGAGTAACATACCCGGGATAGCTTTCTGTTACCTGGATTAACTCACGCAGATATTCGTGGTCCTGATAAGCAGGACTACGACGCTGGTTATCAACTCAGTTAAAGGTTGAATATGGAATACGGACAGAACAGTGACATCACGTGTGTCTAGGTTGTAGCTGCAACGGCAGAAAAACAACTCCAGCCGCTGGGATGCCAGGCTCACTGCCGATACGCAAGTGACCAACAGTCTGCAGCATGTCCAACAAGTAACCTAGAGGAGTTTATAACTGACAGCTAACGTTAGCCATGTTAGCAAACAAGCTAGCTTACCGATCCAGGAGGAAAGTCGCCATGTTCCGTGTCTCGTTTATGTGGGTCCATTTAGTGAAGTCTTCACCTAAATTTACTCCAGGTTTTGCTCTTCTCAGGTCACTCCTCCTCAGAAACAGATAATGGCCGCGTTTCCCAGTTAAGATTCTTCTTTGGATTAAAGAAGGCCTCAAGGAAGCTCTTCCCAACAAAGGATCGCAAAGATACGCCCGTTTCCCAGATTGCTTCTTTCGCGCGTTCTTATTTCCTGAGAAACGTCTTGGCTACGCTACATCTTAAGAAGGTCCTAACAGAAGCTATCCACTTCCGGGGGTGCTGAAAAAAAGCAGTCGAGGTCAGGTATATCGATCAACACCATTCATTTAGTGTGGAGGTTATTTTCCGACGCTGATATTGAGCCCATTTATACGTTTATGTGTTTGTGCAAGAAGACGAACTGTTAAAAATATGCATGTGATTACCAGTGATTGCAAATATTCATTGAAAAGCTCATTGTATATTGTGTAATTGGCCAAATTGTGCTAAACAGGTGTAGGCGATTGGAAATTTACAGATGCCCCATAAATAATGGTCATTCTGACGCTATTTGTTGACGTAATGGCTGAAGGGAACCCCGCCAAGAGGATTCCTGAAACGTGCGTGTGTGTCATATCGATGCTCAGTAGTAGAATCGGGAAACGGTGGCTAGGTGATTGAAACACTGAAAAAGGGTAACATTTTCTTGTTCGCAAAAAAATAGATCAACTCCTGGAACTCCTGACAAGCTTCAGCCAAAAACGATATGCACCAAACTTTCAAAAACTTTTTGTCGGGTTACTGTTGTCTGGGGAAATCTTGGAGGATGTAATCACCTACACACATCTTATGTTAAATGAGCTCCACATGGCAGCATTTGGTAAATGGGCGACATACTGTATCTGGTGCGTAAAGTGTGCGTCCAGGATGATGCACGTGCATTCAACAAACAGTAATCCCGCAAATGGTTGATGTGACTTAATAAAGAATGGCTTGTTCTGCCACTCACTCGTGCCCAATTCTTCAAAGGCCTGCGTAAACGCAAAGTAATGGGAATGCTCCACATATTACACTGAGAGGTTGTGTTTGCCATTTTTGAATCACTGCCCAGTGCCACCTATGATTTTTAACATGACGTTTGTGCTGAGGTTGGCAGAGAAAGGTAGTCAGGGGGACCTAAATAGGTGGTTCGGGTGGTACTGAAGTGTTTTATAGTTCAATATCAAAGTGTGGCCGGAGGGGGTGGTTTGGTGACTGGAGGGGGTGGTTTGGTTTGGGGGTGGTTTGGTTTGGTTCTCTGCACAGACATCTGATGCGGGTCTGATACGGGTATGCGTAAATGGCCATGCTTTTATTGAGCGAAGCAGGTGCATCTCATCATGAACAGCTGACAAATGCGTAAATATGACGTGAGTCCTCATAGATTGCGTATAATTTGCGTACAATTCCTACCGCAATGTTTTTGTTTCTGTGGTTGATACACACAGGCCTATCTTGCCATAATGATTAAACTTAACCACAATATTTTCTGTCATTCACTCGGTAACTACAGTTTTCTTCCATCATAGATGATTGACATTATGACATGAGTGAGAAAACATGACTCAAAATACAACAACTGATCCGTGAATAGGTCCATTTTTAATAATTTCCATTTTCTACTTTTTTTCATGGGAAATAGTGTCGTTTCCAAAAGTGACCAGTAGATGGGCCTGTTGTTCCCTTAGCAGGGGGAACGTTAAAGAAGGTTCGAAAGAGTGGGTCTGGCCGCTCCTGAAAATAAAGAAGCTCCTGAGTTAAGAGCGCATCTGGGAAACGCAACGTCCAAACAAGGCACCTTTAAGAAGTGACTTAAGAAGGACCTCAGCGTTAAGAGTGTCTTAACTAATCTGGGAAACGCGGCCAATATCTCCAGGGCTGTGAAGCAGCTGCTTCACTCGTCATCTCCACGGTTTTCCCCTGTACCAGCCTGACTATGACCAAAATATTGTTTCCACACAGAGATCGTATTTGGCAACCCGCAATGGCGACGTGTATTGGCTTATAGATGTAAATAAAATGCCATTATCGAACCCGTAAAAATTTATTTTATAATTATTTTTAGGCTAAATATAATTTTTCTGGGAAATGTTGTACTTTCATTTTGTACCCCCCCAAACGACCTGTGGAGGTATTTTTTTTTTTTTTAAATATAGCTTTTAATAAAAATGTTCCATATTCAACCTTTAAGTCAATCCTGGGTTTTCTAATCTTTAGCAGGTTTCGGTCATATAAAGGGGTGTCTAAACTTTGAGATTTTTGGGTTATATTGTGTGTAACTGTTTGATTGGCATTCCATTCTTTTCACATCACTGGTCCACTTTGTTATTGTTTTGGTTCACCGATAGGCTCTGACGCACCCTTACATGCAACAATACACTGCGTGTGCATGTGTGGTCAGATATTTGTGAGGGTGTGCGCAAATGTGTGTGGTCTTTTCATCTAACAAGACCTGCTAATTTGTCATTTTTCTCTCTGTTTGTCTGATTCAAGTGTGTGTTTGTGTGTAGATCTTATCAGGATTTGCTCTTAGTTTTGACCTGAGGATTTCCAAGCATTGAAAAATGGGGAAAATCTTTCAAAATACAGAAAAAATATGGTATACGGGATGCCTATAGTAGCTTATGGTTCAGGTTTAGAATTACATCAGATTATGGGGTGGATTAGGTGTTAGCTCAGTGTTAAGATTCCAGGTCTTAGATGTTGATCAGAAAATCAGATGTGATAGCAAACAATTGTACCAGTTAGTTTCTCATATGGAGGACGATGGGTTTAGAAGTCTATCTAACAATATTGCAATGTGGATAACTTGAAAAACATTGACCAGTAACTATTTTGACAGATTATTGAGCCAGTTCAAGCGTTGTTTTTCTGGGCTTCAGTTACAGTGTTAGCATCTTCCTGGCTGCTGTCTATAAACTGGTTAAAAACCATTTTTCAAAGGTTTCCAAACATGACACATTCAAGACAGAAGTGGCTTGAATTGGGCCATTTTTAAGAGTTGCTGAGTTGTGAACTGTTTTGTTGAGTGTTTTTCTAGCGGGTCTGGTTTAAAAGATGGTTGAAAACATTAGCATGTGAGCAGAAGTTCACACACAAATCCAGTCTAGCCTCTGTGTGGGGCTCGCCAATTTCTGATGCAATATGTGAGCGCAGGATGGAGCATTATAGGGTACATTAATACGTACATAAATCTGCTGGATATGGATCCCAGACTTTCACACCAGATTGGGTTTTATTGGTGAAGGCAAGGTTAAAGTTATCATCAAAGAAACAGTGGTGGGCCTAGCAGGAATATGCATGTGCATGAGCGCGGAGCGTGGCTGGGTTGGACTGTCTGTCTGCGTTGAAAATCTCCAAACACACTCTGATGCCCAAAATTAGCAAACAATTTAGAGGAAAATCAAATTGGTCACTACAAATATTTAGATATAACTCTAAGCTACAGTTTACTAAAGCCCCCCATACCAGACCCAATTGCCAAAATACACAATTCTCCCTCTCGCTTTCTTGTCTTTTCACCTACAGCCCCCCGTCGTCTCTGTGTGTTATGCTTGAGGGTCCACATTGCAGAATCGAGTTACAGTCAGTTTTAGGGCTCAAGGGTGGGACGAATTTTTCAGGAGTGACACAAGCACTTTTTGTCTTTTTACGAGGCAGCAGTTTAGAAGTTAAGTGATTCTTTGGCAATTCAAGCATCCAAACAGGCATTTGGCATTTCTCCATCGTTATGTAAGGTATTTATATGAGTGTAAAACACCAAAAGAACAAGAAAAACAAAACAAAACAAAGAAAAAGAGGTGTAAATGTACAATTATTGGGAGAAGGTGAGAGGGAGATGTATTTGGCTCTTAGTTTTGCCTCGTGTTTTTGTGTGTTAAATTATAAAGACAAGGCCAAAATGATGTCAGTTGGCTAATGCACGCAAACAAGTCTGGTCTTTCTCAGTCAGAAGTGATCCGGTGTTAGTTTTTGCTGTACTTAAAGTGATTTGAACTCCAAAAAGAGCAGCTTTCCATCCAGAATAATGCTGCCTAACCTTTTCAACCAGTGCTGTGATCACCAGCTTGCAGCCAGCGAGGCTTGTGCAGACACATCCCTGAGAAACAGTGTGGTGTCCATACACAGACCTGCATGCATGCTCACTGTTTTCATGGCCAGGTCATTTGGATGAGGATGAAACGGAAAGCAAGGATCAGACGAAAGAAGAGAGTAGAGGGAGGTAAGAAGAGAAACAGAACCTGAGAGTTGAAAGAGTCAGAGTAGTGACAGAGGAGGAAGACGGTTGGATTTGAGAGTTTAAAGTCTGAACCTTTTTTAACCCACTGTGCTAAAGTATGCACACAGAAACGAAAGATGATCCACGTGTTTAATACCAGCTATCAGCTAAAGACAGTGGATATTTAAGGATTACAGCGTTCAGGGAATATTTTCATTGCATCAGCACCTTGGATTTTCATACTCAAAGTAAAGAGATAATCTAAACAGACACAGGTCACGTTTTTGATAAGCATTCTCAATAGTTTATTTATTCAGGTTTTTTTTTTTCTTTTTTGTCTTTCTTGAACAAAACTGTTCCAGCTGTCACACCTGTTTCTAGTTTCTATGCCAGACTAAGCTAACTGGCTATCTTAAAGTCCCTGCATATTTACTGTACAACAGAGCCAAATAATTATCCCTCTAAAAAACTTTAGTCATCTAGAAGTCCAGAATTTTTTTCAGGGGTCTGCTAGAACAGCTTTATGTGATTGAATTAAAAAAAAAAGACCAAGTCTATATTTCAAACACTGTGGCTGCTGTCTGTAAAGCATATCTCTGCTCTGATTGGTCAGAAATAGTAAAATGTGTGTTCTGACGCCACTATTGAGGGACAACACATTTTATATGGGAAGAATAAAGATCCACAAGGGAACTTGCAGCGGTTTTTCCTCAGTGATGCGCCCCCTATTGGCGGCTAAACTCTTTCATTGTACCTGTACTGTGATTCACTCCAGCCAGTAAAAGGCAGTCTTATCTTGACTCCTGTCCCTTCTTCTCTTTCTCCAGTAATGTTTCCTTGCATTTCTTTGCCGAGACCATCATGATGTGCATTCAAAACACCCGCTGTGTTCATGTGTGGTTCATATCTATTTGCTAGTATATAACGTGGTGTGCGACCAGTAGTTGGAGGTTGCTGCTTTCCTCCTGGACATGCAAGTTAAGCATTTGTTCATGCTAATTAACGGTTAGCCAGTTCTAACATTGCTATGCTAATTGAGTAAACAAGTGCTAGTGCACCACCTACAGGCAGGGAGGAGTTAAACTTGGAGCTTTTACCTTTTAACACGAAATTTCATTGTTTAGCTACATTCGGAGAGTTATATTAAATCAGAGAACAGATAAATAATTTATCTTTTGGGAAAAATGCATTTGATGGTACTTGTTAAACTTCAGCTTTACCGGTATAAACAAGTATGACGCTGACTTGTCAGTGAGCTACAGTCAAGTTAAGTTTTAAGGTGCAGACAGTAAAATGACACCAAAGCTGTCACTCTTATCTTCACAAAAAGGTTTAAAATCTTTTATTTTTATATTGGGGTTGGAACAAGTCTTTCATGTCGGTCTTTATCTCCTGTGTTGTTCCTGTGCTAGCTTGTACTAGCTTGCATTAGCATCCACTGCTATCTTGCTAGATGAGTGGTACTGCTGTGCTAAAACCACATTAAACTTTTATCAAATGTTCATTTCTTCTTATAAAATCTAAATAAAATCCTTCTGTGGGAATGATACACTTCTGGTGTAGCCTTGCAGATTTTTAGGGGGACTTAGGGCATCTAAGAGAGCCTTTTTAAGAACCATAGCAGACCAACTGTCACGCAATAACACAAGACAACTGATAATAAGCTTTTTTTTTCTTTTTTTTTTTTTTTTTGCCATCTCTGCCAGTGTTTCTTAGTATTTCTGTGTAGGGGCCGCAATTTCCTTCATTTCATTTTATATCATTATCGACAAATGTATTAAAAGGTAAACTAATGCAAAACCTTCGTGTACTTGTGGTCTTTGAGCCCATTTTACAATGTTTCTGTCATCATATTTGCTTTTACTCTCTCGTAATAAGTAAAACCACACAATGAAAGCTTGAAATACTTAATTTAACTGTAACTGCCCGTGAATTTAAAAGCCCACCAAGGGCAAGATTTTAAAGCTAAATCAACAAAGGAGGTAAAGGCAGTTTAAAAAGTGTGTTTGTATAGAACATGTAACATTTCCTCACCACAAAAAGTCCCATAAATCTTAAAATAGAGGAGATTGAGGAAGGAGTGAAGCTGAAAGAGGCGAATGATGGAGAGGGTAAAATAACAACTGGCAGGATTATTATAAAGTTCAAACAGAATCTCTGATGAGCGTACTGCTATGCACGTGATTGAACACAGATATACAGACTTACCACACACAGACACACACATGTCAGACCTTGGTTTAACAGCTTGACAAAACAGGATATTTGTGTTCTCATGGCGGAATGCTCATTAGGATGTGGCCACAGCTGTGTGTGCATGCCAGCAGCCAGTGCTGTGGGTTATCACTGTGTTTGCTCGGTCAACATGGCTATAAAGTGCTGATAGATGCTCTTCATGGCATCTTAAGGAGGTCATGTTCCCTAACAGACAAGCACTAAATCATGTAGCTGTTAATGGTGTTGTTAATAGTTTGTATTTAATTGGCAATGGTGTGTTAGATACAGTTGTGTTTAAAAGTTTACATCACCTCCCATTAAAGACAGAAAAAAAAATCAGCTGTCAGTGAAATAAGTTGAAATTGACAAAGGGATAATAAATGTGTGAACATCATGACATTCATTTTGTATTATGGTTCAACAGAAATATTGAAAACCAACAAAAAAATTTTTTAAAAAATATACAAGCATGATGGGGCTCCTGTGATAACCTCCTGTGATTTGAGACAATCACTGCAATCAGGTGTTTTCTCTAATATTCAATCAGACTTATGCACCTGTTGACAGGTCCTTTGGCCTTTTGTTCATGAGCAAGGTGCTTTAATTTGTCTGTGACAGTTTGTTTTGTTTTTGTTTGTTTTTTTCAAAAATTCTAAATCAACATTTTAATTTACTAAATTATAATTTAGTACTTTTTTCAGTTTGATGTTATTTGAATTACTATAGTGAATTTAGCCTTTTCTTTCATGAGCAGGGAATGTTTTCTTGGCACACACAGTACCATTTTATAGACACACAACGTAACTTTTAGACCTTAAAAATCTGCGTTTCTGACTCCTTTTGATGGCACACCAACATTCATTATGCACATTTTTGAGCAGTCACTGCCCAGAGGCGTCCCGAGGCTCAGAAACTGTGCTATGTAACTTTGTAACTATGTAACTTTTGGATCTGGGGCCGTGACGCTGCAGCCGACTATTGGTTGTGCACCGTGTCACTTACTAGCAAACGGACATGAACCAGATATGAACACAGTGGGTGTTTTGAACGCACATCATGTCGGATTCGGCAAAGAAACACAAGGTAACATTATCGGAATAAGAAAGGAAAAGAAAGAGAAGAAGGGACAGAACAAGAATCAAGATAAGACTGGATTTACTGGCTGGAGTGAGCTCACAGTACAGGTACTGTACGATACAAGATGGATGCTACTTTAGCCATCGATAGGGGGTACGTCACTGAGAAAACTGCTAAAAGATCCGCAGTGGGCCTTTAAGCATCATTTGACCTCCACAGCCTACCTGAGTATTGTTGCTGACCATGTCCATCCCTTCATGACCAGTGTAGCATCTTCTGATGGCTACTTTCAGCAGGATAATGCACCATGTCACAAAGCTCAAATCATCTCCAACTGGTTCCTTGGAGCCACTTTAGGCTGCAGCTTGCTTCTTCACTTGTGCTCAAAATAGTTTCTGAAATTTGACCAAAAATTAGTGGTTTGACCTTCAAGAGCAGCGCATGCAAAAAGTCTCAAGAATCTCTCTACTGGCATCCTCCCATGTTTATTAGTGATCTTTAACCAAGTGGCTGTTAAAAACGACTGACCATAACTTCCCAAACCTTTACTTAAAGCTATTATGCTTTTTGTTGTGCTAAAACTGTGAAGGATACAAAATAATGATCTTGCTCAGAATATCTAAGGGTGCATTCAGAAAGCATAGTCCGGAAGACTCTGCCCGTTTGGGGACTCGGTTCGGCTGGGGGCGGGGGTGGTCTTCCGGACCGACATCGCGTTCACATTGCACCAAAGCCAAACGAGCCAAACCTTTTGAATAATGTTCCCAATCTCAGGTGGCGCTGCATTCGTATTCACCGTAGGCGAGGACAAGACGTACACCAAACAAGAAGGTTCTCACTACTTCCATTTCCTCCACAAAACATTATTTTTGTGTGTACTCACGAGGAGCTGGGATATGCTTTCATCAGACCAAATATCGATTAAAGCTTTTACTTCCTTGTCACTCCACGTCTGACCAAGAGCCATTTTTATACTGTAAGTGTTGCAGTCACACACGTGTTTGTTATTGTCGCGTTTACGCACGTTGCCCAACATTTTACCCACAATGCCAATGCAATTTGTAGTCCACCTCTGTATTTGGTGGAGACCTGAATTTGTGGGGCAGACCAATCAGCTTGTGTGTCCCGGATCAGTCAGTTTGCGCACTCACAACTACCCCAAATGAAGCGGGCTTTCCAAGCAAACAGACTGATTTGAATAAGAAAAAAATCTTTGTAAATGCGCCCTAAGAAATATGTCTCTTAACTTTCTGCACTTAGAAACTAGATAATCCTCTCTTCACTAAAACATTCCCAGTAGCAGAAAGTACAACTTAGGATGCCCAGACTTTTCCATTTCACTGTATAAAGCTCAGGAAACGAGTGGACATGAACGTAATTCACATTAAATGTAGAATGAAGACGGATTTCTGCAGTGACATCCCACAAGACTCCCCCTCCTCACATCCATTCATCTTTCCTCATTTCCAATCTCTGCTGCACGGCTCCACATGGCCCACATTATGTGGTAACCAAATCATTTCCATGCTTATTGTGCATGTATCATATTAAAGAAGGGGTGGAAGAAACAGAGGTTTGCCTCCCTGTTGGAATGTCTACAACTGAACCATTGGACCTTGACTCTGGTGGAGTGGTTGGCAAAAAGATGAGAAAAAGGAGAACAGTAGATTGCTCTTGGTTATACTTTGAGGGTTTTCGGGACTAAAAGAAACACATGGTGTTTTCAAATGAGAACATTTACTCACACTATACAAATATTTGCTATTTTTCACAAGACTGTGAATAGAAAATATTGTTTCAATTACATTTTAGTCATTTTCACCCAACTTTCTTCCTTTTTATTACTTTCATTTATTTACTGTTTGGGTTTACAGAGGAGTGGGCACATAGATGTGTTTGCTACCTGACAAGTCAGACTGGATGATGGAAAGTTTCGAACCAGTTTAACTTGATTGCAACCTGGGAATGGATAGACATTCCCAGTGATCTTGTTAGTTTTAGACAGCATTGGTCTACTCTTTGTTTTTTTTCCTCCTCCTTCATGTGCCCTTGTTATAATTCTGATGTCAGCATTTTGAGTCTGAGCTCAGTAATAAGACCTTCCTGTCCTCCTGTCAGATCTAGTTTTTGCACCAATTAAACAACCACTGAATTTTTCCTTTGCTTTCCCTCTAATCTCTTCTAAATCTTTCCACTCGCTCATGTCCAACGTCCACAGCAGCTGCCTCCTTAAACCCCAGTATTGGCTGTCTCTTTGTCTTTTTCTCATGTCTCGTTGACCGTGAAGAACATTGTAGTTCTGTTTCTTAATAAAACGCCCATTGTAACATATTACCAAGGGGTTTGTGGTTTAAAAGAAAGACAACAAAAAACATAATCACTAATGTTCCACTTCCTCCGAGACTCCGAACTGAAGCCATTTTTTTGGCCTCTTGTTTCGTAAAATAACACTACATCTTTAGAGGCTTCTGAGGTTCTTGGACACGTGAGAACACAAGTCATCCATGAATCAATGAATCAACCTCGAGTACACATTTGGCTTTGTTTACAGCTGCTAAATGGAAAACCAGAAAAAAAAAAAGCTCTGAGAAAGGCAGGTCATAGCTTCCCTATAGGCTTTGACTTTAAAGTAATGTCATTTTTCATAGATGTTTTTCTCTCTGAAACATTGGAATCAAGAAAGGCGCAGAAAAGGAGAAAAAAAGACAATATTGGCTCAAATGCTGGATTACAGCATCATAGCACTGTTGTGTCAGCTTCAGTAGACTAGACTTCAGTAGATGGGTACACAAGGATGAAGAAGTAAGTTCAGTGGATCTCAGGCTAATTTAACCTTATTTTCCAGAGCTAAGTCAAACAGGATAATCATTTCCACACTTTCACAAGGAGGAAAAGGAACATACCACTTGTCAAGACAGATTGGCAAGACAGAAGTCATGTTTCCAGAAATGAATACACTGTTGTCTTGGCCTTTTGTAGAGATAGAAATCTTGCATGAACATTGTGAAAACAGGCTTCCAATATCTGATTGGGGTTTCCAAAATATTATGAAAAGGGGATATGACCCAGAAACCTCTAGCCTTTTAACCTTTAACAAAAGGCAAAAGTTCTTCTTTCAGTGTGTAACTTAGTTTAGCATATTTGTCTGGGGTTTGAAGACGAAACAAAGTCTGAAATTTCTTGAACAACAGGTTAAAACAAAGGTGTTTGTTTTAAACCGAAGCGTTGGACAAGTGTTCTTGGCCAAGACACTGAACCCCACACTGCTTTCAGTGGTGTTGGAGTAAATATGTGGTGATATATTTTAAATGTATATGCTAATTGCTCTGAATGAAAGACTTGAGTTTGATGGGAATGAATTCCTGCCCAGAGTGGAGGACTTCAAATATCTTGGGGCCTTCTTCACAAGTGTGGAAGTCTCAGCTTCTTTTGTGGTAAAGGAGATAATCCACAAGGTGGAAGCTCTCAATTTTCAGGTTGATCATTTTTCATTCATATGTTGATCGATGTTAATGGGTAGTCAACAAACAGTGAGCTTGCAGATACAAACGGACAAATCTGGTTTCCTCTGCAGGGTAGATGGGTTCTAGCTTAGAGATAGGGTGAGAAGCTCAGTCATTGGGAAAGCCAGAATAGAACTGCTGCCCCTCTGCATCAAGAGGAGATACATGGGGTGCATTGTGCACCTGGTTTGGATGCCTTCTGGGCACATCACATTGTGTGAAGGCCCCAGGGAAGGCCCAGGCTACAATGGAGGGACAATGCCGCTTGACTGGCCTTGGAACGCCTCAAGATACCCTGGGACAAGTTGGAAGAAGTGGTTGGGGAGAGGGAAGTCTGGGTTCTCCCACTTAAGCTTTTGCCCTTGCAACCTGACCTCAGATAAGTGGTGGAAAATGGATGGTGGGCTGTAAAGACTTTCAGATAGACTCCAGGTGCATGCTGGCAAAGATGTCGCCAAAACAGTTGAGCAGGGTCTAAGATGTTCATGGAATGCCATAATCAGGTGGCATATGGGTTGGCAATCTTAAGAAAGTCAGAAAGCAAGATACCACCATGGGTGATGAAGAATTACAGCTCCAGACTCATAATCTCATACATCTCTGTATGTATGTATGTATCAGAGAGCAGTAGGCTGCTACTTCAGGTGCCTGGAGAGCAGTTGGTAGAGGTTAATGACCTTGCTCAGGGGTCCACAGTGGATTACCTGAGTGCCGTGACGGGGACTCTAACCCGGGTCCTTCGCGCCAAGGCCCGCGACATTACCACTAGGCTACCCACTGCCCCCAATGATGTGATGTGATGGTTGATAAGCTGTAGGTGTATGCGCTGATGTGGCAATCTGAAGCTACAAAGGAATCCAAAAGAAGGGACACTGGAAGCTACAAAAAGATGTTAAAATCGCAAGAAGGAATTTTAAAAATAGCTTCTGTCTCTAAGGTTAAACTTCTGTTGATCCCACCAACACCACAGGTTCATCCACCATCTGCAGACTGTAGCTCTTGTTTGTTAAACTGGACTTTGTCAAATGTATCCGAATTCTTCCCATGGAGGCTGCAAATAACTACAAAATCTGGTGTTCATTTATCCATAAGTTGTTGAGATCCTTCAGTGTTTCTTAAAAGCAATCACTCAAATCTTTATTGATTATTGGTGTGTCATATGGAACATAAAGTCTTTCTAATGCCAAAAATTCATCTATCGGGTTGAAAAATATCAAAATCTAAAACTTTTTTTTTCTAACGATGAACTCAAGTACCAAGCCTTGACCCTCTGACACAGAGGAAGGTGTTTAGTTGTCTGTAGTAACAGGATTAACTTTGACATCTTGCTTTGGATTCTTGGAAAGATGAATCAGAAACAACAGAAGGATCCCATCATCTCAAGCAATTCCTGTTTGAGTTAAATGAGCTTGTTGGCAGCTTCAGTGGCATTCAACACCCTGCATGAAATGTTCAAGATGTTACATAATGCACTGGACAACCGCACCATTGTAGATTTAGTTGCATGGTGAAATTATGCTGAAGAAGCTGGTGTGGCCTTGAATTACACTTCATGCAAAAGATCTGCTTCTACCAAAGAAATCTGAAATGATCCAAGTCATTAGTGATGCACTTTACGGATGAGTTTTCAGCTCTGAGAAGGGTGTGTTGACTTAATTCTTTATAACTTCAATGTAAACAAATCAGATCTTTTTAGATATATCATATCTACTACAGTATAACAGTTTGTGAAGTTTGTTTCTTTTTAAGTAATTGGAGCCTCTAATCTGCTTCCATTTCAGGGATTTGCAGCCCAACAATCTTTCACAGTGGTAATGACAGCTTGTGATAACCTTTGACCTTGCATGTAAGCTAGTAAAGCAGAGAAGTTCACGTGCGCTGTACTGGAATGTAAATGCATTCACTGTTGGCTGCAGGGGGAGGCTTTTAATCAGGTTTATCTGTTTACGTTAAAGTTTAGTCGTTCTCAGTCAGTTTGACCCAGAAAACTAGATGTATATAAATGAGCAACCGCTGCTGAAAGTCATCATAATGCAGATTTGAGAATATCTTTAAGAATTTTTGTATCTTTAACTGATAATATACAACCTAATATCACACTTTGTCATCTTTTGATAGTAAGAGGACATGTTTTATGCTAAACAGATTTAATTTCTAAGGCCCATTTTTCATGTTGCCACCTTCATACTTCCATGCATCTTTTACGTTGCCATGGTGGTTAGATTCATTCATTCTCTAGTCACTGCCGCGTCACCAGTTTCAGACTCCAGTTTGTGGTAGGAATGCACCGCTATTAAATTGGTAACAACTGACAGACACTCACAGCTGTGTACCAGGGTCTGCACACTCGAAATACATAATCGTCGGCTGCATATGACACAGTGGCGTGCCAAGTACTGTCCGAATTCGAAGGAGCCTCCATATCCACCTTACAAACCCACAATCGGTTTGGCCTGCACCAAAGGCTACTGGTGGTGTATCCTCTGCAGCCTAGTTTCTCCCAGAATTCATTGCACACAAGATGGAAGGGAACAAGCAGCAAAACTCCAAGTGTAATATTTGTATATATTTGATCCAATTGAAATGAAGTGATTACCAGCTACAAACATCAGCTAGCTAACCCCTGAGATAAATTCTAAAATACACAATCAAGCTTAAAATTAGTTTTTGCCGCAGAAAATGCATTTGTTTGACATTATTCAGTTCAGAAGAATGGGAACCAACACAATCATTGTTAATGACTGATTAACACTGTGTTAACGTTTAAGTAACGATAGATAAATGAAAATAAAATGCCAGGGTCCACTCAGTTTTAACAATATCTGAAGGAGTTAATGGGAAGAATGCTGTCTTTAGTTAGGATTATGGGATTATGGGAAATTTTAGGCTGCTAGACTGTATTATTTCATGAACCGTAGGTTGCTTTGGAGTGCGCAGACTTCCTAGGACACTCTGTAGCCTAGATAGTCCACGCACTACGAATGTGTAGACCCTGAATTAGGACATCTCTTCCTTTTTTTCCTCAAAAACTCCCACAATCTCCATAGTTTTTGTCTTGGTCTGTTTCACAGAATATAACTAAATCAACAATACATCTGAGGTGACAACAAAATACAAAACTTTTCCAAAAATATGATTTGTTTCACCTGGAAGAAAGATTTTAGAAAATTAGAACCATATATTCTATAACATGCACACTGTTGCAGTCTTTTAAGATTTTGTGTTCACGGCAGTTTTTTTCTTTTGGTTTCTAAAACACTAAAATAATTCTTCTTTTTTCAGTCTTGTGTTTTTGGGCAGCTGTATTTTTGCAGCTGTGCTTTGTTTTCTAAAATGTTTTTTTTTTTCTTCGTTTTGTTAAAAAAGCAAACTTTGGCTTTGGTTTTTCTTTGTTATGCTTTATCAGATAATAGACTTTTTTTTTTCTTTAGTTATGTGAAATATTTTGGCCGTGTTTCTGTATTTTGCACCTTTAGACCACATATCAACATCACAATGAATCTGAATCAATGTCCCGCGAGTTTTAAGTCTGTAACTCTCACAGCTGTTAAACACAGCACTATGAAAAGAATCAGAATCAGACATGCTGGGATGATCCCTGGTTGAGAAACCCTGGCGTTACAGCAGCGTTATAAGAACAGAATAGAAAAGAAGAATAAGATGCCACAATATATAAAACTGACTAATACAAACAGAAACAAACCTACAGTAGAGTAATATACAGTATGAGTTAGTATACAGAAAAATAGCTTAACCACAGCTTCACCTCCACTTTACCATAACCTGAAATTAAAGAAAGTTCCCTGTTAAGTTGGTAAATGTCCACATTAGATTTATTTCCATACAATGTGGGAAAACTGAGGGTGATTTAAACACAAACTACTAAGAATCTGTGCAGCGTGAGAAGATGTGTGAGGTGTTGTGTGTTGGATGTGACAGTGTAGATGACGGAGAATTCCCCAGAGTCAACAGCGTGTTTATTGTGGTCAACGCTGACGTTTCCTCGTATGAGAAAAGTAGCTGAGCAGCCAGAAGCTCTAACTCAGACACTAAATGATGTCATTTTAATTTCACCTCAGTGATGTCACTTAGTAGAAACTGTTGCTAAAATGAAAAATCTTGAGACAGATTTGAAACAGAAATCTTTAAATCTAAAACTACAGATGTTTCAGCTCTTTGCGGCTTAATATATCATTCTAATAACCCTTTCAGCCATTTGAATTTTCCCTTGTTCCTCATTTTTTCATTCTTGTGGGATCATCGAGACCCACCAGAGAGAACAGAATAGTTCAGCTACAATCTGTGCCATTATAAAAATACATCCACAGGCTCCTCTTGAGTCATCATTGCTCACCATGTCCACACAAAAGCACATTTACACAACACTTTTGCCCACCCATGCTGGACTGCCCACCCACAGACATCTAAAGGACCCCACAGCGCACACGCTAGCTCACTTGGTGTCCTTTTACCAAACTCACCGTGCGTCCTTTGGTCAGCGTCTGCTTTTAACTGACCTTAATGTTTTTATCACCCACTTGTGTAAAACACAGCGGTTAGTTTGGTGTTCACAGCAAAGAGCCAAACAGTGATGTAGTTCTTCGGACGAGGTTTACATCAGTGTTGCCAGTTGGAGCTACAGCTAAATAATCAAAAGTTCCTTAAACATACATACAAATGCTCTCCAGCTGTTTCCTTGATTGAGATTAAATGTCACATTACAGCCATTAGGCTTATTTTCAGTTTGTGGGCTTTCCTAATTTGAGGTTTAAAGGTTTTGGCAAATTTTTTTCACGAGAAGGTGCCAAATTGACTGAAATCAGGCAGTTTTATATATTAATAGGATACATTATTTACCCTTCTATGCCCTTTTTGATCCCATCAAGAAAAGCAATAAATAACTCACTGCCATCTGCTTCAACTTGCTAATGAGAAAATCTCAAGTTACCCTTTCCAATAACATGCAGATGTTTGTTTCTTATTGGTCCAGATAAAAAAAAAACTGGATCAATAAAAGCATTTATTAGGGTGTTATTAAGGGAAACCAGACGAAAGAGTCACCTTTTGATCTTTTCTAAGCCAGTGTGTAAAGTTAAATAAAAGTCTAATGATCTGGTTCAATGATTTCTACTTGGAACAGTAAAAACAGGGCTGGGTGTGGGTCTTAAAAACGCCAGGCACATAAGTTAAAAGCATTTTGGTAATCTTGACATGTAAAATGATCAGTGTGAGAAGCCACAGAAAGTCTCAGATTTTTCTTCCACCTCGTTGTCAGGTGCTGTGCTTTTTGCTACTTGCAGGATATGAACGACAGCCTGTGGTCAAGCTAGCCACCATAAAATTTGTTTTTGGTTCACACTCTGACCTCAGAATGAGGTCTCACTTACCTTCAGCGAAGTAAGACATTGTTTGGATGGAGAAGTAGCGTCAGACTCCTGTTCTAGAGAAAGTAGCCAGAGTACGTCTAAGAAGTTGCCAAGAATGTCTGAGGGGTTCATTGTTTTGTTTCTCTGAGGTGGAAATAAAGTTCTGTCATGCAAAGTTTGGGTATTCTGTCTCAGCTACTTTTAATTAGCTGGATGTTGATGCTTCATTTCTCACCAACCAGTGTCCGACATGGTCTCTTGAACATTTCCAGGGCTAACATTATTAGTGTAACCAGATCCATAAACGTGCCATCCCATCATCTTTCTGTGTGATGTCACGTCCAATTCAGAGACTTCCAGTATTAAATACCTAAAGGTGAAAAGGTCGCACAAGCAAAACGTCAGGACAGGGTTAATTAATCTCAGTTTCACAAATCTGTTTTGGCCTTCTCAAAAGCTTGCTAACTTTCTGGGCCTGGTCGCCTTCATAAGAGGAGTGTTAGGGTGCATTCACACCAGGATAGTCCGGGGTCTCGGTCCAATTGGGCGGAGATTTCTGGAAAATGTCACACCTTTCACTGCTTCGGTTTGCGTTTAAACTGCAGTAACTGAAGCACACCAAACTGCCTGGTTAAACCACCTTAGTTAAAACAACTGCTCGTCAGGGGGCGACACTCCTCAATACAACCACTGATCAATGATGAAGAAGCAGGAGGAAGAAGAAAACCGGACTCCGTGATTAAAGTGGAAATCTTTCTGCTTCTTATTATTAGGCTACTCCATCTCTGTCTACACATTTCCCAGTTGTTTTTCCTCAGCTTCTTCAAACAGGGTTTGTTTGCTTTGTTTTTCCTCCGACCCAAACGATAATCTACCCCACTTCATTCGACTTCTTCTTGATACTTTATTGCGGTCAACAAACATCACTTCCATTAGGTGCGCTGGATAGTACAATAGTCCATTTGCAAGTGATTCGAGACCCCCAGCTTTCTGGCGGACCAGAACCCGCTTCTTTGGCGTGCACCAGAGTACGGTTGGTGTTCAGACTGCGCCAAATGAAATGGACAACGGTCCATTTAAAGCAGACCAAACAGCCAGAACATGATCGCACCCTTAGAACATCCCTATTTTTTCAGTTCTTAATGGAAAGACAGGGTTATAAGTAACCGAGAAAAGTTGGGAGACCTCTGGGAAATGGTACCATCACTTTTCACGGCTTGATCAACTTCTGTTATCACAGAACAGATTGAAGTTTTGGACTCATTTCTTGCTGCCTGAAAAAGGCCTTTTGTATGAATATGAAATGTGCATTAATTTTCAGTGCAGGGAGACCTTATTCTTTTTTTAAACCTCTGGCAGCTCATAATTTACCTTTGCATTATAATGCTTTAACTGCTTGAATTAAAAAAAAAAAAAAAAAAAAATATATATATATATATATATATATATATATATATATATATATTGTTCCAAAACTTTTGACCAGTAGTGTCTATGAAATGAAATTATACATCTATTTCTTCACATAGTGATTTTTTTAATTCCTTAATCCAGAAAAATTAATCTCTGCTTATTGTCCTTTTATATTAATTCAGCCCTGAACACAGCTTTTATCTCACTTTCTCTTTCTCTGTCTCAGTCTCATCAAACCGCAGTCGCCTCAAGCATTTCCGTTGTCACGTGTGCACAGGTGACAGAGACAAACTGGAAAGTCCTGACCTCTTCTCGCTCTTTTCTTTACCTCTGTCATCCTTCTCTCCTTTCCTTTTCTGTCCCCCTTATTCTCAGAACAACATCAGGAACCAGAAACTTAACCCTCCTAAGTGGCCACCTTAGATAACGCAGCTCGCAGACTCGTAAACTTACAGTTACCATAAAACTCCAAGATACCCAAACAGTCAATATCTTTATCGCGACCAGTCTTAACAGTCCTTTTAAACTAAACATTAACATGCTCAATTGTTCTAAGAAGGAGGAAGTTAAAAAGAAAGAAAGAAATGGTGAGCAGGTCCACCCTGCTTTTGTATGTCTTTAAACTTTATTTAAACTGGAAGGAATCCAAAGCAGCAAAACTCACAAAGAAAGGTCATAGTTCCACACGCACAAGCAGGGAGTGGTATTCTGCTGTCTCTCTGTGGGGTTGTGTACACTGTTATGAACACTGGCTCATGCAGTCCTGCATGCACAAACAACTGCAAAACATATGCATTTGCGTTGTGGTTGACAGGTAAAACAGAAATCTCACAGCAAAGCAACGGCTTCAAATGCACTTATCTAAGAAGTAACACACTTCATTCCTCATGACAACTAAGCTAAGTAGATCTTTTAAACACAGGGAACACACACTAGACATGAAGACGCAAAGGAAGTAACTAACTGAGGTAAAGTCATTAATGCCTCTTAAGAGCCGAGAGCTGTCTTCTTGGATGGATTTGTAAGAGAACAAAGCATGTGCAGACCATATGAAAAGTCTTAATGTCCATTTTGTTGAATAAATCACTACCTGAGGCCACAGACAAATCCCTATAGGATCCAGATTGTTCGGTATGATTTAAAACTTCAAAAGGGAACCTTGAGATAATAGTGGAAGTGGTAATTTGTCAGTGCGACTGCAAAGTTTTAAGATGACTCTTCCAACAAGAGCTTAGACTCCCTAAGCTGCAACAGCTGCTTAAATCTGCAAAAGGGAAGGGGTCTTTTCTATGCATCACTGTCTGCTCTGCATGAGGCTGTAAAATTCATGATGAGCATCTATATGCACTTTTAATTTGTCTTTTGATTATGTTTTATCACAGTTAGTGCTCAGTGATTGGGTATGGTGAGTAACCCAGGGTCTGCTCAAGAAAAATCCCCTTTATCATCATGAAATTACGCTTAAGCTGCAATCAGAGCAGTCTTTTATGTCAAAGAAATTGGCCTGAAGTCATGTATCATCACTTCAGTGAAAAAAAAAAGAAGAAAAAAGAAATTCACTTTCAGAGTGGAATTACGTCATCATAAGATCAAGGCAGTTTTGAATCAGCAGTAAACATTTAAATAACAATCATCCCATACTGCATTTTTATTCAAGATCTGTCTTTTAAGTAAAGATAGAGGCCTACAGAAAGGAGATTCTACAAAGATGAACACATTTTAAGCGTTAAAAAGTTAAGTTTGTGGAAACTGCTGAGGATCTGAAATTGTAAATAATCAAAGAATTAAGTGTTAAATGGGCCCCTGTGCCAGCATTTTTAAGTGTAATTGATTAATTAAAATTTATCAGTTTTTCAAATTACAACAAAATTTCTCCATTTCAGAAGCCTACTCTCTTAAATTTAAAGGATATAAGTGTTTACGAGTGGTCTGATGAAAGATTGTTAAATAAGATGGATGTCGTATCCGGTTACATCTGAAGAGCTGATAGTGAAGCCAGATGGGCGTTTCCCACCGTCACTATCTTGCCGTGTCACGTGTGTCTCCTTAATCCGGGAACATACTAACATAGGCAAGGACAGAGCCGCTCCGAGCCACGTGGCAAATGATTGACACCGAAGCTAAATGCTAACCGAGCTAATCCGAAGTTAACAGGAACAAACAAAGACAGGCAGTTTAAAGCTAAGGCACGCTCAGACTTGCTAGCTGGGTTTCCATTACACCTGGCATTGCGCAAAACCTAAATATCGCAATTTAAAACTGCTAATGGAAACACCTACATTTCGAAAAAAAACTCTCAAATACCGCAAAAAAGTTTTTACGCTTGAGGTGTAAATTCAGACATTTGGATATAGCAGTTTTTCGCCTAAGTGTAATGCAAACACTTTTTTCACAATTACTCGCCATCAGGCGTGACGTAGGGGTTAAAATCCAGTTATTTCTTCTTAATTATGATGAATATGATCTACAATTTTTGGGCAACCAGGAAGTAGCTTTACTTTTCACCAGTGGAGTTTAACCCTCGAGTCTGATACTGTCTGATGCCCCCTAGTGGATACCTTTTGTACAACAATAATTCTGAGATCACATGGTACATGTATGCAAATTGTTTCTGTCTATTTATTATTTAAAAATTGTTAAAGGATGAAATAAAGATTTTCGATTCTTATAAAAAGAATTTTTTTTGTCCAATGTTTCTTTGATCAGGCCTTAAAGGATTGAATTTATACTGTATCACCTTTTCATCAAAGTTGTTGACTTAACTCGTTTATTCTTCTATTTACTCCACGTTGTTGCATGCAGGGTGGCTAAGAAGCGCTCAATTTGATATGATTTGATTTGAACAGAAGTCCTTTAGCTGGGTCTATAAAGAGTTTTGTCAGGCTTGAAGGATAATCTTTGTGGCCATTAACTGGTGGTAATGTTGGTTCACTGTTTCATAGTTGGTCGTTTTGGATTAAACCACAGAGATTTTGAGTCCCAGCTGACCCCAGGATTAATTGAACAGTAAATGCAGCACAAATGCACTTTGACTGACACAAATGTGGCAAAGGTTTGAATGCAAAAGTGATGCAGAATCAAAATTCACCATTTTAAAGTTTGAGGGTTTTTTTAGGATCAGGAGATTCAATCCTCTGTGACCCCCTGATGAGTGGCTTTTTGCCTGATTTCCTTCATCTAAATTCCTGCTTGATTCTCCAAACTAAGAGAGTTCTGCTATTTGGTGAAGATAAGATATTGAATGCTTTTGTATGTAGGTTTTAAAGACTAATGTTCTCTCTGAATTACCAGTTTGCACCAATTGTTTTGGAAACTATGTTTACACATCTTGTGCTCATGATAAAGACATGCACTGTAGACAACAATGTTTTGTAAACTGGAAATATTTCCCTGTGACATCGCATGAGCCAGAATGTTGTTATCTGACTGTTTCACTTTTTGTTCATGTAATCAGAAAACAGGTCTTTTGGTCTTTCCCTTGACACAGCCCACTCATTTTTGCATTTTAAGTCACGCACTGCTGCTATCGTGGGAAATTTACAAAGTCCAAACACAGATAGATGACTTGCATCTTTAGGGAAACAAGCCAGCCATTGAGAGTGGGCAAGAGGAGGTGGCATTCGGAAGTTGAGGATCAGTTTGAGATCATTTTAATCAGCTTTAGGCTGGGGTTGGGGCTTCCTCATGTTTCCTGATGAACAGTGATCAGCGTATAACTTTCCAAATCCTTTTTATTCAGTCTAATTTTGGTTCGCAGATACTGAAACTGCAGAGCTGCAACTTAGCTGATTTTCAAAATTTAAATCCTAAGTTGTGAGTCACCATTAATCAGCAGTACAAAGCAGTTTAATGCCCTTTATTTAAAATTTGATATCCCCATTTGAAACGTCTGTCTTCTCAAGCAAACTGCTGTTGGCATGTGAGGCACAGCCAGAGCTCATGTGGTTGTATGAACCCATGTTAGAAACAGCGGTTTCTGTTCCCCAATTGTCTAATGATTGTGTTTTTGGCTAAGATTTTCAAAACACTCCCTTGGAAGCTGTTATGTATGTGTGCAGAGCTTTGGCAGGCCTCCCATAAGGGAGTTTCTGTCTTCTCATTGCAGACAAAAACTTGGCCCTCAGTCCAGAGTGAGGTAGAATCTCACAATTTATCCAGTGTTCATAATCAAAATGAAAATGACCCTTTTTTGTGAGCGTGCATGTTTGGAAACCAAAGGATCCTTCGCAGAAAATGCCTGGTCTGATTGCTCTTTAACATGATGAATTACTCAGAGAGCTGTTGGTCTTTAAACACATAACCAGGATGAATCGGACGGCTTTGACAAATAAATCAGTGTCAGCACCACATTGGCTGTCTGCCCAGTACACCCGAAGCCCTGAAGGGATGATAAAGCAGGAAAAACAGACACACAAAGGCTGCACACCATGCTGCAAACACATACCCATGCATTTACTCTACCTAACATAGCAAGAATCTGATATAAACCTAAAAGATAAAGTAACACACAGGTGTCTGCTGTTAAAAACCTAAAATGACTCATTGTAACTGATCCACAGCGCACATGATTATCAGAGGCTTGCATGTGCATGCAGTGCGTTATTACTCTCTTGGTTGACATAAAAAATAACTTTGTGAGGTGCAGGTTTGGACAATTGCTTACGGCAGGTGAAGAGCCGCACTCATTCATCAAAGTCTACTCATAGCAGCTAGCTGTAGCTTAAAGTGGTTCAGGATAATATCTGAGCAGTATGCCTACCTCACAGTCTATACAATGCACCTCTGTTCGCTCCCTATGAGTATACAAGCTTTCTTAAATAAGTTCAGCATGTCTTTTTCACTAAATCTCATTACTGCCTATAACATCCATGCTAATAGGAACCCAGAAGCATTAAAAGCTGTTCAATCCATAAAATATGGCTGGTTGTGAAGTTGTTACACCATTTATAGACGTCTGTCTGCTACCACTGATTTGGTTCTGCATACTTATTAGTGGACTGAACTTTTTTCCCTCTGTGTGTTCTGCTCATGTTTAACAGTTTCTGTGTTTTATACATATATGTATACTATTTTGCCAAAAGTATTCGCTCACCTGCCTTGACTAACACATGAGCCTAAGTGACATCCCATTTCTAAGCTATAGGGTTTAATATGACGTTGATCCACCCTTTGCAGCTAGAACAGCTTCAACTCCTCTGAAAGCGGTCCACAAGGTTTAGGTTTTTGTTTATGTGAGTTTTTGACCATTCTTCCAGAAGCGCATTTGTGAGGTCACACACTGATGTTGGACAAGACGGCCTGGCTCTCAGTCTCCACTCTGATTCATCCCAAAGGTGTTCTATCGGGTTGAAGTTAGGACTCTGTGCAGGCCAGTCAAGTTCAACCACACCAGACTCTGCATCCATGTCTTTATGGACCTGCTTTGTGCACTGGTGCACATGGTGGTCATGTTAGAAGAGGAAGGGGTCGGCTCCAAACTGTTCCCACAAAGTTGGGAGCATGGAATTGTCCAAAATGTCTTGGTATGCTGAAGCATTCAGAGTTCCTTTCACTAGAACGAAGGGGCCAAGCCCAACTCCTGAAAGACAAGCCCACACCATAATCCCTCCTCCACCAAACTTAGTTTACACTCTGCACAATGCAATCAGACAAGTACCGTTCTCCTGGCTACAGCCAAACCCAGACTTGTCCATCAGATTGCCAGATGGAGAAGCGCAATTTGTCACTCCAGAGAACACCTCCACTGCTCTAGAGTCCAGTAGTGGCATGTTTTACACCACTGCATCCGACGCTTTGCATTGCACTTGGTAATGTATGGCTTGGATGCAGCTGCTCGACCATGGAAACCCATTCCATGAAGCTCCCTGCGCACTGTTCTTGAGCTGATCTGAAGGCAACATTCAGAGGTCTGTAGTGATTGACTCTGCAGAAAGTTGCCGACCTCTTTGCGCTATGCGGCAGCATCCGCTGACCCCGTCCGTCAGTTTACATGGCCTACCACTTTGTGGCTGAGTTGCTGTCGTTCCCAATCACTTCCACTTTCTTATAATACAGCTGACAGTTGACTGTTGAATATTTAGGAGGGGGGAAATTTCACGACTGGATTTGTTGCACAGGTGGCATCCTATCACAGTTCCACACTGGAATTAACTGCGCTCCTGAGAGCGACATTCTTTCACAAATGTTTGTAAAAACAGTCTACTTCGCTAGCTGCTTCATTTTAAACACTTGTGACCATGGAAGAGATTGGAACACCTGATTCCCATCATTTGGATGGGTGAGCAAATACTTTTGGCAATACAGTGTGTATAACTCGGCAAAAAAAAAGTCGCCAACAAAAAAAAAGGACAAATATAAAATATTGTGGTGGAACACCTTTAGATTGAGGTGGGGGGGGAAAAAAAGGAAAAAGGGGGCCCAGCATTCGCTGTGTTTCCAGAAGCTTCTGCAATGTCACCAGATTTGTTTGCATCCTGTTGCATCAATTTTTCACCAAGATCTTGATGATGATTGTAGAGTCTGACCACAGCACATCCCAAAGATTCTCAATGGGGTTCAGGTCTGGACTCTGCGGGGGCCAATCCATGTGTGAAAATGATGTCTGATGATCCCTGAACCATCTTTCACAATCTGAGCCCCATAAATTCTGGCACGGTCATCTTGGAATATGCCTGTGCCATCAGGAAAGAAACATCCATTGATGGAATAACCTGGTCATTCAGTATATTCAGGTATCAGCTGACCTCATTCTTTGAGCTCATACTGTTGCTGAACGCTTGACCCGAGCAACTGCAGCAACCCCAGATCATCACACTGCCCCCACAGGCTCATACAGTAGCACTAGGCATGATGCTGCATCACTTCATCTGCCTTTCCGGCCACATTTCTTCCTGGAAGACGATGGTCCACTATCCTTCCAGTTTTTCATAATGCGTTGGACTGTTCTGAACCCAGTTTTAGTAGTTTCTGCATCTCTTTAGATGTTTTCACCTCTTGATGCCAATGATCTGACCCTTCTCAGACAGGCTAACATCTTTTCCAAGACCACGGATGTGTCTTTCCACATAGTTGTTTAGGATATATAAGTATGTATTGCACTATATATAAATAACTTATTATATATATATATCATATATATAAATACACAGCACACACATATATATTTATTTAAGGTGGCAACTTTTTTATATATATATGTATATATGTGTGTATATATATATATTTATATAAATATAAATGTGTCGATATGCTTGTACTGTATATGTGGCAATTTCCTACATGCAGTTGGGTATTTTTCTAGAAGATGAAACCTGACTGTTATCCCAGGCAGAAACGCTTTAGACCTCCTTCACTCCAACCACCCCTGTGGAAACATTCGTCAACACCAGGACCTCAAGTCCCTGAACAAATCAGTACATGCGGTGGTCCCACCGAGCCAGACCAGACTACTTCAAAGAGATGTACGGGTATCCAAACACGACTCAAACTTAAGCGTTGTTTTTTTCTGGAGAGTTTTCAGTTTCAGAACAGATTGTGTTTGTAAAATCTTCTCTGAAGCACATGTTCGTGCAGGGAGCTGCAATCAGTGTAGCTCCAAAGATGTTTTTCACCGTGGCAACAAATAAATAACAGGCACACAGCTAGGTTTTAAATATTAAGGATAGCAATGTGATTATTTGACAGTAAGGTAAATGTTCTAGTTAAAAATATTTGTCCCAGGGATTCCAGACATTTAATTTTCAGATAGATTGATTGAGCTATGACATCACACTGATAAAGTAGAGGTAAGAGTGATTGTAAAGTCACAGCCTCAACAGCTGTAAAGATTTATGCACTTCTGGATGGCACTTCTAAGCTCACAATCTGTCAATGCCTCAACATTTCGCACAGGTTTGTTTTACTAAACTGGGATAACTGAGCAGTCTGACCAGTAAAAGATTCAGTGCAGGGAGGAACTGGATCCTGATGGCTGCTTTAACGTTTTCAGCGCCATTGTGTTATTTTAAAGACTGACAGCGTATAGCTTAGATCTGAACTGTGGACGAACTCCTGATATCCTGAATGGTATATCTGTCCTCGCACTGGAGACTGATTGATCATTGCTCATGTTAAAGCTGTTTCTTGGACAAATAGTAATTAAGCAGGATTTCAGCGTTTTTAAAAAAAAAAAATCAACCCTTTGCAAATAAACGAGTCTTGATATTTACTCATCTGGACCACATGATTATGGAAATAAATCAGGGTGTCAGAGAACTGCTTCGGGCTCAGCAGGAGTCCAAGAGGAACTCTTGGCTTTGTTGTATAGAAAACCTGCCAATAAGAAGGTTATGTAACCATGGTAACTGAACCTTTGGGTTAACTGTGATCTTCCGACCAATATTGACTGCATTTACATGAGAGTTTTAATTCCGAATAAAGGTTGATTCTGCTTTAGGAAGACCACGTAAACCCTTAATTCCAAGTGAAAACAATCATTCCTAATAAATCTTAATCCGAACTAAGTGGTTGGTTTATTCCTATTTTAATTCCAAATAAAATAATTCCTCTGTCATGTAAACCTTTTAATCCGCTCTAAGTTAATTCCTGTTGTACTGCCCATGCTCCTTCCCTTGTCCTGTTGTAATAGCGGACATCAAAGCACACGTGAAACAAGCGTTGGACTTGTGCCAGCCGGTGGAAACGAATTAGTATGTTAGAGTCAAACTGCAATCAAAATACAGTCAAATTATCTGTGTTATGTGGTTTTCATGTCGCAGTTGAAACAAATGGAGCAGGTACCGGGGTCTGTGTACTTCTGGGTAGACATAAACAGACGTAAATACATCATGTCCGCCTCCTGTCTAATCAGCACCCTTCCTAACCCCCAGATCTAAAGCGGAATAAGATAACGTGTTTTCCATGTAAACCTTAATTTGGAATTGTTTCATGTAAAACATGAAGGACAATAATTTCATTCAGAATTATTTAAGTCAGAATAGTTAATTCAGAATTTAAAAACATTGTGTAACTGGGGCCAATGGTGTTTGTACTGATAAGCTGCGTTTGGTTTTCACCAACTGTTGGGTTGTGTGTTATTTCCAAACACTTTGCTTTAGTCCCATTTGTCCAAAGGACATTGTTCCAGAAGTCTAATTGTTTGTTCAGATGCAGTTTTTCAAATCTAAACCGTACTGCCATGTGTTTTTTAGAGAGGAAACCTTATCTCCTGCAACCTTTACAAACAAGCCATATTTGTTCTAGGGCTGTCCTGATCCCACTTTTTCACTTCTATGCCAATACCAATGCCACAGGTCAAGTATCGGTCGATCGGCTTGATACTTAGCTGTGTTTTGAGCCAAAGATTATGCATGTTGACCTGATAAGTGATTTTATTCTTAGTCCATGTTAGGTATGTCTGTTTTGTCGAACCTTACCTCACGCCCATATGGGGCCCATAAGGGGCCCATAGAGGTTAAATATGAGGTACCTAAAGCCCGGTTCCACCCGCGGGTCTGGGTCGGGTCAGGTCGGGCCAGGCCAGATCGGGTGGGTTTTGGTACGGGTGTGTTGATTTCACGCTGCGTCCCCACAGCAACCTGTACCCTTACTCTGGAGGCGCTGGACAGCGCTGCTACCTGATCGCGTGACATAATCGCTGTGCAATGCCGTTTAACCAAAACACCGCGCCATACATGACAGAAACAAAAAAGGAGTCACCCCGGCTTTGTTTTTATGCTTGGTCACGCGGGAAGTGGGATTTTTCAACAAATCAATGTATTGCTTTGTGTTAGCTCCACCTCTTTGGTCCGGATCGGTTAGATCAGTACCCCTACCGAAGGGTGCCAAAAAAGTAGGCCGGGTCAGGTCGGATATAAGGGTACCCGTCCCAGTTTTTATCTGTGGAGACGCAAAAAAATGAGTACCGATCCGGCCCGACCCGACCCAGACCCGCTGGTGGAAACGGGGCTTAAGTGGGTTTGTCCACAGTTTCCATGGTGGCCTCACCTGTGATTGCCCATGTGGGTTTCACATATGGGGCCCATGTAACTGAAACTACATGAGACCTGCAAATTTTCCCAGTTCAAGCCCATGTCCATTCAGTATCAGCATTGCCAATGTTTAACGCTTGTAGGCTGTATGGGCAAACACAAGTAGAACCACCATGGAAACTGTGGACAAACCCACTTGGGCCCCACATACGCAGCTCAAATTTAATCCTTATGGGCCCCACATGGATGTGCTGGCTGGGCTGGCTTAACAGGTTAATGAAAAAAGTCCAAAACAGTAAGTATGAAGACAAACTGACATTAATTATTTACCAATGGCTATGATGAATTTTACACCTACAGACATAATAATGATAATAATAATAATAAATTTCAAATAAATTAAGACCCAGTGAGGAAGATGTGCTTGAAAGAAAAGCTGGAATCGATTTCCAAGATCAGCAAATTTTGACGCATTCCGATCTGATCCAGGTTTTTTAACCAATATCGACCTGATATCTGATGCTAGTATTGGATTGGGACAGCCTTAATTTGTTCGGTCTTTTTAAAATTATTCTTTCATAAATGTTAATGTTCCTCTTAAGTACATTGCTGATGTCTTTCCTCCTTGTTATTTTGCATACACACATCTGAACAACAAACTGCCAAAGCTTCTGCTTTTGTGAAGGCGCTGACACTAGTATTGTCAAAAAAATTGATAATCGATAATAATAAAAATAATTTATTTTCCTTTTTTTAAGGTCTTTTCTCATATATATTCATACATTTTTGTTGTGTTGTTTGGATTGTTATTTTATTTAATTAATTAATTAATTAATTAATTTATATATTTATTTTTGGGGGGAGGGGGGATTTTTCTTTCCTTTCAATATCGAAAATAGTATCAAGTATCGACCACCATCTTTAGTATCGGTCTCGAGAATGAAATTTTAGTATTGTGACAACACTGGCTGACACGGATGATATTAAACTGATCAAGTGCATTGATTATCAGCTCCTGGCTGCTACTTGCCCCTTAATTGCTATACAGTGTGGTTTTTCACTCATTGTTTCTGTATTTTGGCAGCGTTTAATGACATAACATGATATGTTGTGTGTTGTTGTCAGCTGAGGTTTTATTTACCTCATATTAAGATGCAAAAAATCTTACAATAGACATTTCTCTTGCGCATGATTGGATACTGTAGGTATCTAATCATACCGGATACCGTCTGTCCATCCATCCATCCATCCATCCATCCATCCATCCAACAATCCAGGGGGAATCCAGAAGTCTTCCATGTAGGGCTGCCACAAAAAATTATTTTGATAATTGAATAGTCACCCATTATTTTGGGGATTAGCCGACTAATCAAATCATATGAAAATTGTAGCATATTTACAATACCAGTTAAAAGTTTGGAGACTTTCTCATTGAATTTAATGGAAAAACAGGTTTGAACCTTCGACTGGTAGTGCATGTGTTTATACAATTCAAGAAAAGCTGACCAGACAGAAAGACAGACAAGCCAGTGGAAGGTACATTGGCAATTTTAAGAGGAAAAACAAAGCTTATAAACAATAAACAATTAGTCGGTTATGAATTTAGTCACCGACGAGGGGGGGCGGGATTTCAACTGCAATAACAATCAGAACCATGGTCGTTTTGGTCAAAATAACCGATATAAAATTTTCATAGTGTAACATCCCTGTGCTTGACCAGGTCCCAGGGGGGTCAGACCTGGTCACCAGGTGCTAGCCGTCTACCCAACCAGGCCTAGCTCCAGATGGGGGTGTGGTGACCCACATCTCAGCAAGGAAAAGTGGAATCCAACAGTTTTGCTTGGTAATAATAAGTGAACACACTATTTTTTCAGTTACCTACTTAAATGTATACCCTTAAAAAAAATCCATATGTACAAGTCTAGCAAAAAAAAAAAAAAAAAAAAGTTATTTTACACCTAATAGTTCCTGATTATTCTCATATCTTTTTGTAAAGACAGCACAGTTTGTATAAAACCTTTTTCTTTAGTGTGCAGTTACTTTCTTCTTCTGTGGTCTTCTATTATTGTTGATACCACAGCCTGCCGAGAAACCCCACATCAGACTGAATGTACTTTCTAATGGTATTGTGTAGATCCTTATTCCCCTCCTCCTAGTCTACCTAAACCTCAAACGCTTCATTCCTGAATACGTTTAAGCTACAGACTGTGAGTCACTCATCATGGAAAAGCTGAGTCCACCGTCTTGCACCCTTGGTGGGTTTTATTTCACGTCTTTGCTTGTGTATAGCTCTGCATCTGTGTTTGCATGAAGTGATTTATGAGCAGAATGTCTGCTAGCAAGGTCTCAGCTGTTGTTTCATCCTGCCATCCGTCTTGCCTGTTTCATCAGAGAGCAGACGAAGCATTGTCATATACAGCCAACTCTCTCTTTCTCCATGTTTGCTGTTCATTTTCCAAAAGAAAGACACACACACACAAAGGCTCGGTCCAGAAATCTGCCCTGCTGGATTTGAGTTACGTGGCTGCCTTCTCCTCTTCCTAATCCCCTCAAATGAGAGTTCTGGACTGCCAAGGAACTCCCAGACCCTCACACACACACACTGAAACAGAAAATTGTGGCTGGGTTTCCAAGTGGCCCTCTGAGATATTCTTTTCAGGGTTTGGTGTCCAGCAAACACACACACACAGATACACTACTGAGCATACACAGTAATGGCAGGCCACACACACAGATATACACACATATGTAGCGCACACACACAGAAATACACACACCGGGGAGGGAACAGTGCAGCATTGTTTGCTGCTTCCTGAGAGAGTCAGCATCAGGATCGCAGGAGCTCTCTCTCTCTCTCCGGAGTCCAGTCATCCAGGCCGGCATGGACGGCTGTGAGAGACCACATGTCTTCTGGCTGAGAGGGAATTAAAAAAAATGCAGAGATCGCTTAAAAATGTGTGTGTGTTTCCTCTTGTTGCAGCTATGGTGATTTACAGAAGCATGACCATCTGGGACCATCCCAGTGAAGCTCAGTATGGAAGGAGCAGAGATTTAGGTTAGGGTCTGAGACAAAAAACTTTCTGGTAGATGAGAAAATGCACTTGTGGCTTTGACCTTGTTAGTTTTGTGCCGCAGCAAACAAAACTTGCTATGGGAATAATCAGTTGTATTGTCGTGTTATCAGAGGAAATAACCATATTTTTAAAATCTAGAAGAATCCAAATGTTTCAGGAAAGTATTTAAAATAAAGTCCAATCATTATAATCAGTCAAATATGATCTAAGTAAACAAGGCAAAGAATCTAATAATCATCCTCAGACTTGGACTGTAATTAAATGCAACATTAGCCAGTGTGTCTGGCCAGCACATCAAGTTACACACCAGTTTATTACAGGGAAACATGTTTTTGCTACCAGTTGGGAATAAGATGGAATTAATGTCAGGGAGAATGAGTGAAAGCAAGCATGAGACTTTCTGAGAGTGATAAGATGTTGAAGTAATTGTTTATTTAGCTCATTTTTTACACCTAAAATAGCAAAGATTTATTTCCCTTTCAAGCTACATGTTCATCCCCTCTTGGTCTTCAGTGAACAGCCAACACACTAAATCAACCCCTGTCCTCCATTTGCACAAGGATGTCAATTAGTCCTGGGAGGTATGACCAAAATTATATATTACACTGTTTCTCAAAATGATAATGGCCTTCCAATATTTGGCAGTATTGTTTTTTCCATGCGTGACCGGGTGTTTACAATTTCCACTGATCCACAGAGAATTCCTGCAGTAGACAAGCTGAGAATAGCCTGCACTGTCATGAAAGTTTAATGTCTGCAACGTCTTGATTGTAGCCAATAATATGTCTGTCCCCACAGAACTTATCAGAACCATGTCCTTGGCTGTATAGATCTGCTTTTTTGTTGAAGGCAGTACTATAGTGTCCTGTCTAAGTTGGGAATGAGGTCCTGCCCAAAGTGAAGGAGTTCAAATATCTTAGGATCCTGTTCTTGAGCAGCAGATCAACAGGTGTGTTGGCAGTAATGCAGACTCTGCATTGGTCTGTGGTGATGGAGGAGCTGAGCTGCAAGGCAAAACCCCACCCATGGTCACAAGCTGTTAAAAGTGGACGAAAGAACGGGATTGCAAATACAAGTGGGAAAAATGAGTTTCCTCAGCAGGGTGGCTGGGACTTCCCGTAGAGATAGGGTAAGAAGCTTGATCATCTGGGAAGGGCTCAGAGTAGAGCTGCTCCTCATCAAGAGGAGCCAGATGAGGTGGCTCAGGTATCTGATTGGGAGGCCTCCTGGACTCCTCTCTGAAGAGGTTTTCCTGGCATGTTCTGATAGAAGAAGGCATCATGATCGACCCAAAACACGCAGGAGAGACAGTGGTTATGTCCAAATTCAGGAGCTTGGTCCTTCGAAGGACATGCCCTACCCGGTCTACGTAGGCTGGGTCCTCCTTAGACCACGTAAGGCATAAGAGACAGGCTGTTAAATTCGGACGGTCTAGCCTCCTCAGCATATCTCTTGTTGCCTAGCAGCTGTGATGGCGCTACACCAAAACAAAAGCTCCTAAAGTCTTACCATTGTTCTGCTAATGAGGAGTTACGACAGCTTTACCATCATCGGTGGCAATTTTTATATTTTTATCACTCCAGCTGAGAGAAAATCAAATCCAGGTAAATTTAATTTGCAAAGTTTACAAGATTTCAAGAGTCCCATGTTAACTTAAGCTAATTTCATAGACAACAGCAAACGAAAGACCGTAATATTAACTTGTAAACAATAATAAAAAATCATATGATAAATAAAACGAAAATGTCTCTTGAATTTACACACCTTTGCTCTAGAATGCCTCGTTTGGCCGGCAATGCACCTTGGGATAGGATTAGTCACAAAGGACACATCTGACCATCCTTAAAATCTGGGGAAAATCAGGCCACATTTGTAGGCTGCATTTGAAGTAACCCTCAAATCTGTACACAGCCTATGTCCCTTGGTTGGCTTGGGAATGCTTTGGAATTCCTCTCGGGGGGCTTAAAGAAGTGACTGGAGAAAGGGAATTCTGGGTCTCTCCACTAAGACTACCACCCCCCAAACTCAAGGCTTGTATAAGACAAATTCATATCATAAGTTTAAGACAAAGGTTAACGAATAAAAGTAAAAGTGAATGACTATTTCTAAAAAGCAAGTTTCACCACGCAGAGATTCAAAATTGTGATCTTAATCAAATGGATCAAAGAAGATAATGCTGTAATTATATTGTCATATCACCATGTTAGGTCAGTTTTCTGTAATTTTGAAGGTTCTGTCCTGTCACTGGTTTGTTGTTTAAGCAGCACTTTGTTGTGTGCACCACTGTCTAGGGATGCACTATATATCACCAATTTACCCCTAACGCAGCATTAACTCACACAATACACATATCGCAAAGACGGCCTAAACTGCGATATCTAATAGTGTCTATGTTTGCATATATTTTAAGGAAGTGATGTGATGTTCCGGTTGCAACTGTATATTCTTGCACCAGTCAATGGCCAATCAAATGGACTTTTTAAAATAAAACTGCTGTAATTGAAATAATCTATTCATTTGTTTCCTTTTGTCTTGGTTGGCTACCAACTGCCACGGGCATATCCATGTGGGGCCCATAAGGATTGAATATGGGCTGCAGATGAGGGTCCCAAGTGTTTGTCCTCAATTACCATGGCCCTACCATGGCCCCACCTGTGTTTCTCCATATGGAAATAAGGGTTAAATATGGACTATGTTGATACTGAATGGGCATGGGCTTGAACGAGGCAAATTTTGCAGGTCTTATGTTGTTTCAGTTACATGGACCCCATATGTGAAACCCACATGGGCAAATACAGTTGGGGCCACCATGGAAACTGTGGACAAACCCACTTAGGAACTTCATCTGCAGCCCAAATGTAACCCTTATTGGCTCCACACGGACATGCTTACAGGCCAAAAGTGAAAAGACGCTGCATAGCCGAATATTTTGTTTATCGCAAATAATATTGTCATCACAAGTCTCAACCATATTATTACATATTGAAAGTTTTCTTAATATTGTGCAGCCCAATTGCTAAACAGCGTATGATGTGGACAAGTGTACTTCGTCCTGATACCAGGAGAATTATTGCATTTTTTTAAATACTAATGCTTGGTTTAGATCCTTGTGAGATGATGTTGAGACTCAGGGACCTGGCTTGGATAACTGCTAGAAGCTGTTGGGAAGCCAATAATTTCTGATAGTGTTGGTTCTATTTTATAGAAGTTTTAAGTGGTTGTCAATTAGAATGAGTAAATCTGATGTGTGTTCAATGATTCAGACATGCGATGTGCACTATCTGTGAGGTAACATCCTGTCAAACCATACAGTGGAGATAAAATCATTTGCTTTCAGTCATATATTCCCATGTCTTTCCAATTAGATTACTGTAACTGTCCAAGCTAAATCACTCTGTTCCACTTCATAAAAGATTACTGCCATTGTAAAAATATGTTGTTATATTAGATGTAGTGTTATAGTTTAATACTGAAAGATAGAATGACTGAAACTTAATATGAGAGGGAACTTTAAATATTTTTATGTTAGTGGTTCAGATTTGGAAAACTATATAAAAATAGAGATACAGAAGTATTTTTTCTACACAGAAGATGCTTCTTATTTTGTGAGCGACCGTGCAATAGAGTCCATGTTTTTTTGTTTGTTTGTTTGTTTTTTGTTTAAAGCATGTTTTAGCTACCCTGCTGTCAGTCCATGAAAAATAGTACTTGCAGACAGAACCACATAATCTTAATTCTGACATTTTACCAAAGTCATATTTCATCTTATTAAATAGCACAACAGAGAGTTGCAACATAACTCATGTAGCAACCATTCACTAGCATCTCTCTCCTGGACCTTAGACCTTTGCCTGTAAACTAAAAGCAATTGATCAAATCTCTGTCAGGACTAATTCACCCCCAGATGCCAGCGTTGGACTTTTGTCATCATATTGATTTGTTAATGTTGACTTATTGGGGTGTAACCTCTTCAGAAAGTAATACCTAAAGGAATCAATTTTGCAATTTTGGGGTTTGGCGAAGAGGAGTCAGGATTGGCAGATAGACTGTTGTCAGGGGAGTGCTAGGAAAGGGGGAGGTATTAACTGAACCTGCGGAGCATTTCCAGATGCACATGCTCCCAGGGCATGGCAACGATGTAGAGGCTCAGTCCTGCATCTCTGGAGGGCTGCATGTCTACACTGGCCTGACAAACACTCAAATATTCCTCTCTGTTTCCCAACAGCTCTACTCATCCAAATACGCAGTTAATACTGAACATAAGCAACACAGCCATCACAATGAGAGTAAATCAGCAGCCTTGGTCCCATAAATATTATTGATATGCAAGTGGATTATCTCACACATCATCTTGCTTATCTTTCTATAATGCACATTTACTGCACTAAAACGTCTGCTTTGTTTTTTTCCCAGTTATATTAGGATAGCATAGCTACAAGACTGGATGAAAACCTCAAGCTATGTCCCAAATTGGAGGTCTGCGCACTTTGAAGTGCAGATACGTCACAGCAGCGTAAGTGCTGTCCCAATTCAGAAGCCTACGAAGGCTCTGAATCCAGCCTTCAAACCTGCACTTTGTTTGGCCTGAAATGAAGGATAATGCCAGTGTATCCTTTAAGGCCTGGCCTGTCCCAGAATTCATTGGGCACAAGAAAGCAGGAAATAAGCAGCAGAGGTCGGACTGTAATATTTGTTATATTCGTAGATTTTAATGGTTAAATGAAGGGTTTACCAGCTAGAAACAACAGATAGCTTCTGAGAAAAATGGAAAAAGTATGTGTCGAAGCTTTAATGAGAGCTTTTGCCTCATGAAATGCAGTCGTTTAATATTAACAGCTAAGAGAACCAACTTGGTCAGTGTTAACAAGCAGTGAATGGGGTGTTAACATTCAGGTAATGGCAGATAAATGAAAAGGAATGAAATGCCCGACTACATTTTTTTTTAACAGCGTATCTCCAGTGCTCCAGATAGCTGTTAAATCTGCCGTTGCTAGGGGACTGGGGCATTGTGGGAAATTCCGAAGGATAGGTGCTCCCATTTCTTAAAGGTTCAACTGCTTCAGAGTGTGCAGACCACATAGGACACTCCATAGTCTATGTAGTCCACGAACTTGGTAGTGTGCAGACTTCCAATTGGGACACAGCTTCAGTATCAGAACCTGTGAAATCCCCAATTCATGACCAAAAACAAACAATGCTTTGGATTTCAACCCAAAGCAACCTGGCTCAATAGAGAGGATTTCACCCAGAACAAGATCATCAATATAGATGAGAAATTGGGGAAATGATTTGGCATTCATGTTCTAACCCAAGTCAAAGCCAAACTATGGACTGGGCGTAGAGAGAAGCCACAACAGGAGCAAACTGTGCATTATAAATGAGTATGAGTCAGTTCTGACATAAAATGATTGTCTGTCACTTCTTTTCACATGACCCTGGAAGTTAGGTTAGATTATGTAGTCTTGGCTGGCCCTCGCCAACCTTAAGAAGAAAAGCCGCCCAGCAGAACAGTACTGAATTTTAGATTTTAGTGAAACCAAAACAGCAAATACTTCATCCAAAGAAAACTGAACTATTGACAGCTGAATTAAGTAGTTTGGATATTCCTGACTGACATTATTTTTGCATGATTACTGACATGGAGGTCCCACAGATTCAGTTAAATCACCTCTCTGACTATACTTGGGGCTCCTCTTGATGATTAGATCCTGAGAACAGAGAGATAATGTTTCTCCACAGAGCTGTGCTTAGCCTCTGGCCACACACTAATGGGACAGGCAGTTTACTTCTAATCTTGTTTTTAGCTGTGGGCAGTGATGTGTACAGGCTTTATCTCCTCAATAAAATGGGCAACAGTGTTTCCCATAATAGATCAAACACTCCCTACCACCCCTGTCAAAACTTAATGGACACCCAGTCCGGCATTTACACATAAGTGCATGGTCTGCAAAAAAGAAAAGTCTTTTATTCTCATATACAAAGACACTCCTCAATAACAATTAATAGTTCAACCATATCCACTCAAGCAGGGAGTGTGTTTTGGCAGAGGCGCCAGAAAGAAACGAAGCTGACTTTCACTCCTTTGTTATTGTGGCGAAAACCCTGATCCACTCATGCATGTGTGAACCTCCCCATCATTTCTGCCGGTGGTAGCTGTCATCACACTCCTCCTCACAATAGACAAACTGTCTCTTTTCAGACTCTGCTCTCAGCAGTTTTTTGTTTGGGATGTGTCCCAATTGTTCAGTAATTATCGAGGATGACCTACGTACTTCCTTTTACTTCATCGCAATGATGAAAGACAATGGAGATTTTATAGATGTCAGAGTTAGAGTCAAACAATGATCAAGGTTTTGCATTTTAAGCTTTGGTTCAGCTTAAATTAGCTGTACACTCACTCTTCACTTAATCAGGTCCACCTTAATAATACTCCCCTTGACTCCTCTTTACCTCCAGTATTGCTTTAATGTTTGATGTCATAGACTCAACAAGGTGTCTGAAACATTCCTCTGAGATTTTTGCTCCATACTTACATAATAGCATAGACATAGTTTCCTCAGATTTGTCGGCTAAACATCCATGATGAGAATCTCCCGTTCCACCACATCCCAAAACTGCTCTGTTGGATTGAGATCTGGTGACTATGGAGGCTGTTGGAGTTCAGTGAACTCATCGTCATGTTCAAGAAAGCAGTTAAAGATGATTTGAACTTTGTGACATGATGCATTATCCTGCTGGAAGTAGCCATCTACACTGTGGTCATGGAGGGATGGACATGGTCAGCAACAATACTCAGGTAGGCTGTGGTGGTTAAACCATGTTAAGTTAGTACAAAGGGATCCAAACTGGGCCAATAAATGTCCCCCACACCATTATACCACCAACAGCAGACTGAACTGTTGATTAAAGGCAGGATGGTTCCATGTTCTTATGATGTTTCTGCCAAATTCTGAGCCTACCATCTGAATGTGGGGGACTCATCAGACCAGCAACATTTTCCATCTTCTATTGTCCAGTTTAATCTTTTGGGGGGCCCGTGTGTTCAGAGATGATATTCTGTATACCTTGGTTGGAACCAGTGCTTCTTTGAGTTGTCTCTGAAATTCTCAGACCAGTCCATCTGACACCAGCTATCACGCGAGTTTGAAGTCACTTAAATCCCTTTCTTCCTTATTCTAATGCTCAGGTTGATTTTCAGCAATTCGTCTTGATAATATCTACTTGACTAAATGTATTGAGTTGCTGCCATGTGATCGCCTGGTTAAATATTTATGTTACCAAGCAATTGAACAGGTGTAGCTTATAAATTGGTCAGTGAATGTATTATTTTTCCCCATAGCAGGTGTTCATCAAACACCTTTATTAGCTGATCTTTTCTGAAAGGGTGAGATTTCACTTTTTTTCTTTAAAATATTCTTAAAAGTGTACTCATAGATTCAAATAAGACAATATATATGACAAGGTCCCAGGCTTTCCTTTTTTTTAGAAATTCTTGCGTGATTTTGTGCTTGAAATCATTATCATGCTGGAATATTCCTTCCCTTCAGTCTTCTGCAGACTGGAATCAGACTAGCAGATGAAATATTTATAACACCACATGCATTCATGAGACATCTAATAATTCTTTTTTCCATCTAACACACGTCCTCATCTTACCCCGTATCATCACACTGCCACCTCCAAGCTTCACTGTTAGGTCTGTGTATTCTTTGTGGCTGTCAATGTTGAATCCAGTCTGAGCCTAACAAATTTATCCTGGTCATCATCTGACTAAAGAATGTTCTTCAAACCACATCAGGGAGTCAGGAAAGTGAGTGTCCCTTGTGTGCCAAAGAGCAAGCAAGGGATTTTTCCTGCTGGTCATGCATAGAGATCGATGTTGTGTGGTGTCTTTCACACTGTCTGAGTTGTCAGATTTCCCCTCTTTTTCCACAGCTTGATTGTGAAAGTGCACCATACCCAATGCTCTGGTTGGTGATACTGTTGTTCACTGTGTTTTGCCTCATTTTTACTACACCTGTGTTGTTTTCCACCTGAGAAACTTTGAGGATTCATAGAGTCATTTTATGTTTAGCTGATTTAAAATCACTCTTGTGCTGTATTTTGTTTCATACGCACTGGTTTCCTCTCAAAGTTTCTTCTTCATACCCTTTGGTTTTAAAATAGTTTTTAAGTCTTAATTATAGATTTTGAACCAAATTTCAGCTATTCTCTTTTTGTAAGTTTGCAACCTTGCAAATGCACATCATCCATGATGTAACACAATCATTAGCATGGTAAGCGTCCCATGGATTTCAGGATGGCTAGCCTTCACATTTTGCTTAAAATGATTGTGTTTTCAGCTGAAAGTCACTAAAACTGTTCACAAAGCTTGTTTTACTTTAAATGTAATGGGAAATGTTACTCTGCCTTTCTCTATATAAGGTCACAGTCCTGTAAAATCCATAGCTCATGTTATAACATTAGCATTAGCATCAGTATAGCCTGCAAATGTTGCTTCAGGTTTTTGTATTTTTGCCAGTGATAGCTGTTTTGTGTCCACATGTCAGCTCTTCTTTTTACTTAAAGGAGTTGACATTTTGTTCCATGATGAGAGTATTTTCAGTGTAGCTATGGTCTTCCCAAGGGCAATCAGAAGTGTTCCTTCCTCTTTAGTCTTATAAGATCTTTTCCTAACTTCTCCCACCTTTCCACACAACTAAGTTAGACCTAACTGGATTTAATCGCTGCAAAATATTTTCATCTTTTTATTTGTTGCTGTAAGCGTCAGTAATTTTTTTTCTATATTGCTCATCCAGTCCTTAAAGAGCAAAAAGCCAATGCTCAGTTTATTGAAGCAATGCTACGGTCAATTAAATTCTGAAAAAACACACCTACACTAGAGACTGTAAAAGAAAAGTTTGATCTTTTCTTATAAATTACCATTGTTTGACTTTGTTAAATTGTGTGCACATGTGCAGACTTATTGCTCTCTACAGGAAAAAATACTCCAAGCCAAAAATCTCTGTTAAAAAAAAAAAAAAAGAACTCAACAGCAGATATTTTGTCTTCTTAGTATTTTCTGGTAGACTTAGCTCAATATGATTTTGACCACTGGTTTGATATATTGAGACCCCAACTGGGCCCAAGCTTGTTACTGGAAAATGCTATGACTGAAAAAGTGACATGTGGGTTTAATTAAACTCATTATGTTTGGTTTGGTCCATGAATTGACTTGTGAAGCCATTAAAGACATGAGTCATCTTTTCAGGAGTGGGCAACATGCTCAGATGTAGGCCCATTCTTTTAAAAAGAAACCATCTTTCCAGTAAATGCCCTGTTGTTCTGCTCCGTTTAAACAAATTTACACATACACACAGACATACACACCCCCACATGTCAACTATCTTTTCTACAGGAGAAACAAGGAGAACCACTCATGCATCAACATGAACTGTATTGCTGCAGAAAAAAATGAGACGGGGAAAAAGGAGAGCAATGTCAAAGAAAGTTCGGGAGGGGAAAGAAAGACGCTAATGCAAGATGGAAACCAACAAGAAAGAAAAGAAAAGGGAAAACATTCATTATTACTTTTTTAACAGTTAAGTGGAAATAAATTAATATAAATAAAGAGAGGGGTTGAAGGACCGCAGCGTTGTAATCTCTTTCCTCTCATCAGTGCTTGTTACAGTCATTAGCAAGGTTTTCAGGCAGTCAAAAACCTCCCTGAATGATTCACACACTCTCTCTCAGGCACACACACATGAATGTAACCCCAAAGCCAGCAATGTGTACAATTCAGACCTTAAATATTGCCTAAAACTACACAAAAACCTTGATTTCACATGAGAATTTGCTTCTTTCCAGGAAGTAGTGCATGAAGAAAAAGAAGTCAAAATACTTGGTTTGCCAAGACAGGAATTGTTGAAATTGTCTCTTATGTCGATGCACTTAAAGTGTGTATTGGTTTGGGTTCAACCCAGAAAAAACTTCCACTGTTGTCACCTGAAGAGTTGGGTTTCAGGGATCTGCATGTGCCAAACTGTTTAGGTTACATTTGGACCCGGGGTTGTTTCAGGACCAGCGCTCGCACCGCTGTAATATTTACTGTGTCTGTCTTGTCTTTGATATCGGTTGTCCCGCAAGTCTTTCTATAAACAAAAACAAAACAAAAAACTGCATAAAAATGAGAAACACATGTAAGAAGAAACTGACTGCAAAATAAGATAATTCTCTGGATGTACTTAAGAGTAATGACACACCCGAGGATGAGTATCCCAAATGGCAGTAGAAACTAAATCATGATCTTTCTGCAACCTCATATGAGCCATTACTAATGATTAAAGAGAGATTTATGATATTAATGATATGTGCAGATTTTTGGACTTAAGTTATTTCCATATTTTATTTGTAGTGTGACATTGTGAAGTGAGTCTTGTTTGACTTCTGCTTCTCATGTGGAACTGACTGAACGTATAAGCACAAGTGAATGACAAGAGTTCATGCATCTTATGCATGATTGATTCCTCCGAGAGAAACCGGCCTTATTAGACTCTGCTATGCTGATTTTACACTATTTTACTAGTTATATATTTCATCATTTAGCTATTTTCTATTTCTTCCATTGCTGCTCTATAGGTGCGTAGCCAAGGAGTGACAGAGGAGTTAAAGTGCCTGAGTTTACTGAATGCTCTGGATAAGGACCAGGACATCCCAGACCAGCTGGCCCAGCTCTTTGGAGAGCCCTGCATCAAACTGGCTGAAGGCATCAAGGCCTACATCTCAAAGGTAAGAAGGGAAAAAGGAAAAGCTCTGCAAACCCATGTGTTAAGGACCAGATTGAGGCTGGTTTAGTTTCAGCATGATGGAATCCAATGAATACAGAGACATCTGCAGGGACCAACTCAAAGCTGGACCTCTGGGTGGAGGTTATTGTCTGTATTTGTCATCGTAATGGAGAAACCATCCGCTATGAGGGAGTATCACTCATAAAATAAATATCTATATTGGCTGCATGTGTTGAATTAAACAAAGTCAGATGGTGAGTTTAAGAAGATACAGTCTGAAGGTTTTGTCCAAGTGACACCAGGTCTTGACAAATATGCTAAATGGCATTATTAGAATGCAGGTTCCCTGCAGTAAACGGCTAAAATAACTGAATCATAAGCTTCAACATCTGATAGTTTGTAAAACAGGTTATTTAGATTAACTCAGTTTGATGGAAGTTTTGGGCAATGGTTTAGTGGTATTTTATCGGCAGCTATCATTGCTCTCTAGTCTAAACAGCAAATGCGCTGCTTTTAATCATTGAAGGGCAGGATGCTACCTGGAAGTCTTACTTTATGGTCCATTTTATCTCTTCAGTGCATCCTAAAAGCAGTGAAATCTAGATATCAAGATGGCGAGAATAAATCTTGAAAATGGGTACTGGTCTTGGAAACATTCAGAGAGAGCTTATATGTCAGATGCCACTTGTCTCTATGTGCCAACTACTTTCTGCACATGAACTTTTGAATTTCATCCCTGCAAAATCGCTGGAGGAGCAAAATGACCGTCTGTAAAGTGGTCGGGCTTAGCCTGAGGTGTCAGCCTCCTGGCCATCTCCCCTTGGAGGTTTTCTAGACCCGTTCCACTAGGATAGACCACAGAGTGCATCCTCAGAAAATAAAGAATCTAATTGTGCCTTTAGGGGCGCAAAAAAATGTTCCTGGGGTGGCTGATTAGGGTACAGGGTCGCCCCCATAGAGTAGGTCAGGGGTAGGCAACTCCGGTCCTCGAGGGCCGGCGTCCTGCAGATATTAGGACTTTCCCTGCTACAACACACCTGACTTCAATCAATGGGTAATTAGCAGACTTGTGCAGCCAAGCTCAGGACATCAGGTGGTGTGTTGAAGCAGGGAAGCCCTGAAGACCTGCAGGATGCCGGCCCTCGAGGACCGGAGTTGCCTACCCCTACAGTAGGTACAATACTGGCCTTTATAAGATACAACCTACAGGAGTAGAAATAAATACCCAGTGTTAAGGCTTTCACAACAGAACCTTTGAGGGTACCACCCAAGCCACAATCCTATGTGCCCCTAAAGGTACAGTTAGGAACATTATTTTCTGAGTGTGTAGACCTTAGGACTTGCTGTAGGGATTTTATAGCCTTCTGACCTGGGAATGCATTGGGGTCTCCTAGGGCGAGTAGGCAACTCCGGTCCTCGAAAGCCACAGTCCTTCATGGTTTAGATGTTTCCCTGCTCCAATACACCAAAGTCAAATTAAATGGATCCAACATTTTATTGAGTTCTGCTAAGTAGATCATTAATTTCAATCTGGTGGGTTGAAACAGGGAAATATCTAAAACCTGCAGGACTATGGCTCTCAAGGACCAGAGTTGCCTACCCTGCCCTTTGGGGTGCTTGAAAGTGGGGAAAGGGTTGTCTGGCTCTCTGCTCTTAACCCTTGCCTGCACAACCTGACCTTGGATAACAGAGGGAATGAATGGATGACTGGAATAAACAGCCAGTGGGTCAATTTGTCAACATGTGATCTGGGAATCCAACTACATATCATAAAACCAATCAAAAACTGATAGAGCAGTCTACCTTTGGAACTGTATTCCTTTTCATTACAGATTATAAACACCTCTGAATGTTTTGTGGTTTTTTTGGCTCCAGTTTATATTTATAGGTTCTAACTTGTTTTTAATGAGGGTGTTTCATAGTGTTTTGTACCTCTGGGTGTTTTAGGCACATGTCAGGACAAAGGCAGATTTGTACACACACACTTCTTGCTGCATGTGTGTGTTTGCATGCAGTGTTTGGATTTACGCTGCTTTACCTCCACTAGAAATCTATAAAACTTATCTTCAACTGCAAACGCTCCAGATTTCAATCAAATACTGCTGGAACAAAAGTGGGTGCCCCTTTGTGGGCAACACAAAGTCACAGAGGAATTGTCACAACTTGGCATTACTGTTTTGAGTAAGTCCCATCCTTATCAAGCAGCTCCAATTTGATTTACTGAGTGTGTGACTCACCATTAACCTTAAAACTACGCCACCATTGCATGCTGTGTTTAATCGGAGTAATCAAAATGATTGAAGGACCAGATAAAGTCGTGTTTTTGTTTTACTGCGCTTCCCTCTTTCAACTCTTATGTAACAGCTCCTTAGTATTTTTAACCTGGTTGGTAGTTGTATATGTATATATTTTTAATGTTAAATCCACTTTGTTTTGCAAACAGTAATCACACGATCATCCTGCAGAACTGAGACTCAAAATAGCATTACCGGGACCATCTGATCCTGGATCAGCCAAATGAGCTTGCAATGCGCAGACAGGAGCCCCAATGTGATGCTTAACTCCAAAGTTTATGTTCCGGAGGTAGAAAAATCTAAGTAGCTTGGGTCAAAAGTGCCCAATGAATGTAATGTGTGCTAAAACATTTCAGCCTCAGGCACTCTGTCCATGTGTTGCAGCTGAGTTTGGCTTTATAAACACCTGGTTTTACTTGGCAACTACTGTCGAGATGTGTCCGGACAGGTGGTGATTTTACTGCCTTTGTTTTTCACTAAGGAATTCATATCTTCTTTTGCTCTTGAATAAAGCGTTAAATTATTTTGGGGTTTTTTGCTCTCAAAAGCCTTACTGTATCAGCTGCTTATGCGTATATGATGCAGGGCTTTGAAAGTCTAAAGTTGGCAGTCACATGGCTGCTGAACTGCTCATACATAGATACAGACATACACAGATAAAAACAAATAAGTCACAGTAAACACACAGCAACTGATACACATTAAGGTCAGACTCGCCTCGGTGCATACGCTGAATCAGGATGAAAATACCAGTGACTAAAAGGAGCTGGTTCAAGAGTCCCCAGTTGCTTTCTCAGACACACACACATAAGCACACACAGTCATTCATAAGCCCACAGACTCGATCCAATGATATAAGTCATCTACTTGCAGACATAGCCACAAGGACTTCTCCCACTCAGGCTGAGTGTCTGGACACTTATAGCCGCATATCTTTAACCCACTCATTTCCTTCTCCTACCACACGTGTATGCGTTCACATGCACAAAAGCTACTCTCTCTACATTTTGTCTTTAGCCCCTTAAAACCTGAGGTCCCCCAAGTGGCAACTTTGAGAATAGGGATGGCGAAGCTATCCCAAAATGGCCATTTTGGAGACCTAGTCTGAACTGTCTGCACTTTAACCTCTGATTTTGTTCTGCTTCACTTCGTCAGAGTTGGTCTTTGCAAAGATAATGTTCTCATATTTCACTATGATCTCATTAAGGTTCAGAGTAGCATTTCTCAACGGGGGTGTTTGTTTGCTTTTTAGGGAAGTCTGACACCTTTTTTTATGTGTGCCATCTTCATTTATCCTTTGCCAATAGCACATTAACTGATATTTACAGATCTTAAGAAATCAACAGTGTTCCATATATCATGACCTTGAAATTATTAGAGATGCACCGATCGGATACCTGGATTGGATATCGGCTCAGATGTTGACTAATTAACTGGATGAATGAGGCCAGAATTCCAATCCAGTCATTTTTTAAAATTGATATACATTTTTAAATAACTGTTTGCAGTGAACTTGAAATGGAAGCGTTATTTCTTTTTGCTGCTAATCTACACTTTATTTGTTAATAGATAATATTAAATACATTTATATCTGTGCTAATTTGTTACCTTTTTTGTCAAGCCTGATGCCTTACATGGCAAGGTGCATAGTTCATTCTTTCAACAGTAGTATCAGATCACATCGGGTATCGGCTGATACGCTCAGCCCAGGGATTGGGATTGGATTGGAAAAAACTGGATCGATGCATCTAAATGATTTAAGTAGACCTAGTGGTTGCAGGGATATAGTCAATGTAGGCACGTAAAACTTTGGGCATCCATGTTGCTTATTACTTATAATGGGGAAAACTGAGTAAATGTATACTGAGTATCTACATGATTTATGAAGCATAAATTTAAAGGTAAAATCTTTAGTTGACATTTTAAATATATCTTAACATATATCAGTTTTGCTCAAAAGTTTACTTATGTTGGCAGAATTTGTATAGAGGGTATGAATTTGTAAGAAAAAAAAATCACTCAGTGTTTAGGTAAGGACATTTGTAATAAAAACAATTTTTCTATCACATTTACCCTCGAAAAATGCCCAGAGAAATCACAAATTCTGCTTGGGTATGTAAACTTTTGAACACAAATGCAAAAGAAACAGTTCTTTCAAGGACAATCCTCAGTCACAGACTCTAACACAGGTAGAAAATGTTTTTATAGACAGTTAAGGCAGAGACAGCTGCCTTGTATGTATAGTTTATAGCTGGTTGCTCTTGCTGATTTTGGTTTGCTGTGAATTAGAAAAGATGAATGGAAATAGTACAAGTAGAGAAGATTGGATATGTACTAGGGGGTTTGGAAACACTTTTCTAATCTCATCTGACCTTAAAAATAACATAAATCACCATCTGTTTGTTGATCTGGCCGGCAAACTCACAACATCCCAGGTATTCCCTGGGATAAAAGAATTTCCCAAAGCAGGGTTCTCTCCATTTGGAGGTCTACTACAGTTGTTTTCTTGTTTTTCCTCCTCAAGGTATGTTTTTGGTGAAACTTACTAGCTTTTTTACTCACAAGACGGGGACTGCCTGAATACAGTCCCCTTTGTCAACACCCCTGAGCCTAATTTGAAACAGATTTTGTATTTATCTATGGGTTTCTTTCTCTCCTTTTCAACAGGTTGCTTCAGATTTGCCTTGCTAGGGGGTAGAAACTCAGCTACATTCTTTTCTGCACGCTCTGCCCTTTCGTACTTGTAGATTTTTGATGGTTCAGGACTTTCAGATCACGCCTCATTAGGCCGAGTTGTGGATCTTGCGGTATGTAGAAGAAGTCCTCTTCCCATTTTCAACTTTGTTTCAAATTCTGCTTCTTCTTCTGCCTTTCAGACATCAGTTATTTAGACTGTGGTCTATTTATCCTAGACTGTGGAACAAACTGCCTCTCTGCCTTTTTAAATTCAAGCTAAGACCCACTTTTTTAGACAAGCATTTAACTCCTCAATGGCATTCTTGTTTTTTTAAGCCACGAGCTGAGATTGACAAACATGCATCACTGATCAATCAATTGGATTTTACATCTATCAAGTCTAATAAAGGCTGAAATAGCAATGTGTTCACCAGTCACTCTTTCACGGAACGCTACACACATACAGTAGCTACGCCATGACTTCGAGCCTCCCGGCTGCCATTCGCTCTATTTTGATCAATAAATCAGCTGTATCACAGTAAACACAAACTTTTGAGCCCACCTTAAATATCTTGAGAAAACAAACTTTGTTTTCTTGAGATAATGAGATAAACTATCTGGAGAACTCTCGTTTTTTCGAGAATGATTCCTGTTATTCTGAGAAAATGAGAAAATTGATTTGTTATCTCGAGAGAAAACGGGGAAAAAAAGAATACATAAACTCTCAGCTTCCATATTTAGGTATGTCATTTGATTTTTTTAAAAACTTAATTTCATGCATTACGGAAAGGATCTTGATACCCTGCAATATTGTGGCACTGGTTGTGTTTTATTACCTTTTGTGTTAATTTTTTCATGTTTTTGTATGTTTGTATTTTCATGTTTGTGCATTTGTATGCTTTTTATGGCTTTATTGGAAAGCACTTTAAGTACTATTTGGTTTTGTAAAGGGCTATGCAATTAAGAAATGACTGATTTTATGTTTACTGGTGTTGGGCACCTGTTCAGAGGAAACGTCTGTTACTTGGTCTTCCTGAATGATGACCATGAACAAGTTGCAGCCTTTACAATTAAATCTCAGATTTTAGTTGTCATCATGAAGCAAGATTCTTAGGATTCCCAGACTTTTGCATGGTGCCCCTTTCCAGTTTTCAATCAAAAATGATAGAAAACAAAAAAAAAGCACCTGACTGACAAAAGTTTTTACTCTTCACCTTCCGCAGATTATTGCTCCCTTAAGGCAGAGACACACCGGGCCAATTTTCGGCCGGCTGGTGTCGCCATGGAGTCTCTGAAGTCGGGGTCGTGAGTCATTTTGGTGTGTTCTGTGTCGTCAGCCATCGCCAATACCGTCGGCATTCTTTGTAATCGGCGTCGGTCAGTCGTTCAATCGGTGATGGGCTGACCAATCATATTGGAGCAGGCTTGACTTTGCTGGCGAATCAGCAAACGAGAAGACCTGAAGTGAAGATAAACTAACCAGATGAAGAGTATACATAATGCAAACTCTCACACATCGTTTGGCATCGTATTGGGACCTTAACTAGCAGTCCTCACTTTCTGCTAACAACAACAGCAGCAGCTTTTACGTGTTTTCGTCTTAAGAATTGGTCCGTCATTTGTGGTTTTTGAGGCCACAATATAGATCAGTGCTGCCTGCTGTCGTGGCGACATTATATTGTGCGCATGCGCAGAAGGTACACCCAAGTCTGGAGTCGGCTCGATGTGTTCTTGGGCACTTTTGTCACCGTGTCGGCGAGACTGAAGCCGATTGATCAGCCCAACCCCATTTTCTGCCGACGACCCCGATGGTCGGCAGTCTGGCGTGTCTCTGCCTTTACATCGCAGTAACAGGAATCTTAACCTTAAATGTCCAAATCTTTGAATGTTGCTTCATCCCTTCTGAGATTTTTTTTCGATCCTCATCCTGGGCTTTTTTGTCCTTTATTTCTCACTCTTTCTTCACCTCTTCAACCCTTGTCTCTGTGCTCTACTTGTATGATACAATCGGGGTGTGCTGCTCCATGCCCCTGTGGTCCTCAGTGGACGGTAACAGGAATGTCTAGTTTTCTTCCAGTACAAATGAAGAACACAGAAAATGCAGGCATTCACTGTTGAGAAACTTCCAAACACATTTACACCCAATTACTCTCTTGTAAACATTCACATATTCCGATGCAGACACACGAATTAGCAAATCCAAATCTTCTAACTTTCTTTTTCAGTATTTTGCACTTTATTTTCTGTCATGTGAAAAAGAAAAGTGAAAAAGGCTCTTGGCGTTTGAATCTATTATTGTGGTTGCACTGTTTGAGTAAAGAGATACATCTGTTATTAGTAATACCTACAAGCTGATTTCTAAAAACAACAGAGTTCTCTTTGTCATTAGATTAAGGTTTTAAAACAGAAATTGTTGAGTCAAAAAGCCAGGATGGTGGTTAGGTCAAGCTGGCAGACCGAATAGGCGCCGTCTCTTTGCTTATAAAATGCTTCAGTGAAAGGACTTGCGATCCAGATTTTCAACTGTGGCAAAAATCTCAATAGATTATCTGACATTTAACTGAGGCTGGATAGCAAATACACGGTTTCACAATGATGAATTTGTTATGTAGCAATCAGAGCTGTAACTAATTGCCTTTCATGAAGCACAGTACACACCCAGTGTGCCTTTGTCTTTTATGAATCAGGCAACTTTAAAGCAAAGCCTGAAACTCTTTGTGTAATAGAAGTCTTGTGCACAGCCACTTACACTGCTGAAAGCTTTGAAATTAGTGCGGAATGGCAGTAGATCAGTAGTATGATTTGGATGGCACAAGGCAATACATCTTAAGTACTTAAAAAGCAGACCAAGAGTCTGGTGGGGCCGAGAGTCCTGTATGTCTTTATGTGAGCCTGGAACTGATTTAGCCATGGGCAAGCTGGCTGCCACTAAAGCATAAGAGCTGGTGGAAGCTCTTCATCATTTTTCTCAAAGGCAGTTTTGTTTTGTTTTTTTCATGCTTCCCAGCAAAGTATTGATTTGTACAGTAGTACTGCTAAGTCATACCACGGGTAAGATTGGGTTTGCTGGATTGTCTACTGACTTGGTGATTGAGTGACATTTCCCAGCTAGCTTCTTGCTGGTTTCTGTGCATTTTAGGAGCAAATAAAGTTTAGTTTATGGTTCTTTGTTGGATTGACACAGAGCCTAACAGAGCTTACATGAGTGGTCTACAGCAGTGCGAGCATTTATGGCTGTACAGTGTTATTGAACAGCACAGAAGCAATTGAAGATGGATGAGAGATAGCATTTTTCTTTTCACAAAGACATTTTACATTCATGTTTTATGGGGAAATTACATTTAAGTGAAGCAATATGTTGTGCAAATACAGCATACCACAGTTGCAGTATTTCCTTATAGAGGCTGAGATCTTTATGGCTTACCAGGTCAGGGTTTGGGGCAACTCTTAATTCTTATTCACATTGTTATTAGTTTGGCTTGTCATATATATCTACATTTAGGGTCTTAAAGTTAGATCTAGAGGGGTCCTCGTGAACATGTTATTTCTACATGCCTGTGTGTTTATATGTGAGTCAACCAATTTATTTCCTATGAGAATTCAGTAATCTGTTGTCAGAGTGTAAAATCCTGCATGGTTTCTTTTACCCTCATGAATTTCACATAATTATGTAAAAAAGAAAAGAGACTTTTGTTAAATACTCTTAAAAAGGATAACATTTTGTGCCAGGAAGTTGGATAAGTAAAGTAGAAAACAAGCTAGCAAGCTATTAGCTTGGCAAACTGTCATATTTCCTGCAATATAGTAAAATACCTACAGCAGGCAGCAGTGAAGCTACATTGTTGGCTACAGAAAAGGTTACATTGCTATCGTAAAAAGCTTTTGACGTTCAAGCAAAAATTGCCTTTAACACTGCTAAAGAGAACATTATGCTAAATCTGTTGTATATTATGTTAACATCGATTCTTTCCGGCAGCTAGCATGTTTGAGTCCATAGATATTTACAGAAAGTGGGAAAAAAAAAGGTTTAAAACTGTGGGAAGTATTTTCGTTTGTTGAAAGAGTTTGACTTTTTGGAGAGACATTTTCTGAACATTTTGTAGGAAGCATATTTATTTACTTTCTTTCCAAACTAAACAAGAAGGCTAACATCGATCATAGATAGATAGATAGATACTGATGGAAGTTGATATCCATTGTAAAAAAAAAAAGTAAAAATAATCCAGAATCAAGAAAAGGAAAGAATATAACAATATATTAGCAAATGCAAAAACAACCTCAGTATCTATCAAATTCAGTTACCAGAGATTCTTTGTTTAAAATGTGCAAATGACAAAACATGTTAAGCTTGCGTGCAAAGCGAGCCGTTCCTTTGCTCCTAGAGTATGCGCCACGCTGTAACATTCAGCCGGTTCCAGTGAGTTGTATAATAGTGATATACAACGTAGAAATCAAGCCACTAAGCTCTTGAAATGTGGGTCTGTTTTTGGAGATGTCTGTGGTGATGCTAACTGACCAGAGTTGAGCTGACATTGTGTAAAACCTGTGAAAACAGTGTCGAATGGAAGTGATCTTCAGGCCCTCAGGCAGCGCTGCATTAAAACCAGACATGCTTCTGTAGTGGGAATCACTGCATGAGAGGAGAGCAGTTCTGGCAAACACTGATTGTGAACATACACTTCTAAGTTAAAACTTTACCATGCAAAGAAAAAACACATACGAACAAGATCCAGAATACTTTCTCTGAGTATTGGTTAATTTAAGATGGACTGAGGCAACATGGAAAACTGCGCTACGGCCTCATTATTCAAACTATTGGAAATTATGGACCAAGAGGGACTGTCAGTCTTGTTATCAGCAGCACAGGTATCGTAAATGCTCAAATAAGGTGTCAGAATGCTCAACAATTTCCCTCTTTTTTCCATTATGAATTAAATATAAGGTTGAGATTCTCTGGTAAGTGTTAAATTTTGATCCTATTAACATTTTGCACTGTGTTGCAACATTTTTTGGAAACTGGTTTGTCTCCTGAGTGTTAATGTAATAAAGGCAAAGGTCACTGCTAAACAACAAGCGCTGATCCAGATTACAGATTTCGATCAGATCCGACCGCGGCCACTTGTACGGCCCTCCTGGTACCTACAAGTCATCCGTGCTGTCAGCAGCTGACAGGTGCCAAGAGAGAGGAACCAGACCTCCTTAATGCAGTGCAGCTACTTGGAATCATGTGATCCTTTTGGACCAAGAACAAATACTTTTGACATTTAGTGTAGGTGAAAAAATAAAACAAAACAAAAATAAAACTAAGCTCCTTTACTCGGGGATCATGGAATTGCAGCCAATGATCAAGTTAAAAAAAATAAATGCACATGATTGTTGGTATGTAACTTATTTTAGATGAAGGTGTGCGATATCAGATAGATCTAAATTTAGAGATAAAATCTAACCCACCTAAATGATATAAACTTATCTAGCCCCACACTAATAGGTTTGAGAATTCACTTACTCCAACTTGCAAACACTGTTTCTTTGTCTTCCAGTTCTGGCACAAAACCGTGAGTCTCAAACAAAACAGATGCACAGATTTGGTCCCATTTAGACACTCAGCTTTGTCTACTTATATCAGTTATAAAACAGAATAACAAGCGTTAGAAGGACACAGTCGTAAAGAGGTGCAGAAAAGAAACAGGGAAACTAATGAAAACAAGCATTAAAACACTTTGGGGCCACAGTTTAACAATGAAATGTGTTTCAGCCTGAGGATCCATCACTCGGATACGTTCACACCATAAACATGCTCACAAGCTGTGTGTGCTGCGTTTGTGTGCAGATGACAGCAAAAAGGAGGATGGTGACAAAGAGGTTGGCACGGAGTTACTTCATTGTAATTATTTCTAGAGAACCGAGCCCAGAGAGCTACGCAGGCATTTCTGGATCATGTTCATATTGGACTGAAATCTGGCAAAACTTTCCCAGTTGCCCCTATTACAGGGTTTTTTAAAACAAGGCTGTGTAAAATTAACGTTTTCTGTTACTGTTTCCTTTTCTCAGCTCTGCAAGAGATGATAAAGTTACACAGAACAAGTAGATTTGCACCAGAAAGGCTTCTCAAGATTTTGGCTCCACAAATGTGCCTCAGCTATTGTTAAAAGATGAAAAGATGCTTAAGATGCTTTACCCACCATGAAGCAGTAAAATGTTTTTAAATTTTACTTGGTAGTAATGCATATTTTCCTGGCAGCAGCTGAGAAAGGTTTCAATTAAATTAGTTGTCTATTAAACTGAAGTGGAAGCTGTGAAAAGGTGTTATGTAACCTCTTGTATAAAAGTAATATGACTATGACTTAGTCTACAATATGTCGCTTCCATGAACTCAAACTCATGACTTCCTTGAGGGTGAAAATCAGTTTAGAAAGACAATACATGCTTTGTAAAAAACAATAATCCGGTCTTAAATTGTTTTATGGAACTTTAAACTAGATATATTGTGCCCTTCTCCACTCTTTGACACCATTTCCTGAAGTCTAAATAAAATATCTGATTTGTTGTGATCAAATCAGTACAGAGATGAAGAGCAACACTTTCCCTTTACACCATGAATCTACAGCTCTTCTCATAGCTTCTGAGTTAAGGAAGTGAGCAACTTGATGCCACTCCTTTCCTTCACAGAGTTTTTCATTTAGGTCAGTTGTCTGTCAACTTCTCCCTTATTTACACTGAATCCACATTATCCAGTCTTGTACAATGTCTTGGTCTCGGAACTGCTTGGTCTTGTCTCGGTTCTTGGTCTCGGTTATGTCTTGGGGCAGTGTCACACTTGGCACGGTTGGTTTCATCCTGTTTTAACTCACCGGGTGTCAAAAATCCCGTACAAACGGCCTCCGGTCACACTTACAAAGTTGGAAACGCGCCACTGTGCCACCACATGTGACAACATTTGAGTAAGAAACCGCGCCTCCTTCCCTCAAGTCCAGTGGGTGGCGCTAATAGTCATTTGTGTTGTTTGACGTCCACGAGTATTGTACCTTCACAGTTTTTCGTCAGCTGCCTGATGGCAAGCTTGCTGCTGAGCTAAAGACTGCAACAAGAGCTTATCATGCTTTTGAAGCAGAGTTGTTTCCCTTCTTCTTCGCGTTTTCAAGCGGGCACAAGGCTTCTAGGAGGCAGCGTATATTGATACCTCATTACATCTTCATCACATGGGTGAATTACGCAATCGTTCAGAACCAAGCAACCGTTGCAGACCACCTCCAACTGTTACTTTCATCTCCGCAATATCTCCAAGGTGAGGAAAATCGTCTCACATGATGACTTGGAGAAAATTATCCATGCTTTTCTCAAGTTTCCTCAAGACTGGATTACTGTAACAGCCTGTTTACCTGCCTGAGTAAGAAGGAGCTGGGCCGCCTACAACTTGTCCAGAACTCTGCTGCAAGACTCTTGGCCCGCACAAACAGGAGAGCCCATGTCACTCCTCTCTTGAAGTCCCTACATTGGTTCCCTGTTGCTTCCAGGATAAACTATAAAATCCTGGTCCTTACCCTCAGGGCCCTTCATGGACAGGCGCCTGGCTACATTATGGGTCTGATCCAGCCCTATAATTCGGTCCGTAGCCTGAGGTCCTGAGGTCAAAACCTGCTTATGGTCCCTCGGACCCGTTTTTAAAACCCGAGGAGACCGGTCAAAGCGGTAGCACCTCGTCTCTGGAATGAACTCCCTTTGTCTCTGCGCTCTCTGGACTCAGTGGACACCTTTAAACACCAGTTAAAAACACACCTGTTTTCACAAGCCTTCCAAAGCACATAGCCAAGTGTTTTATTCAACTATTTATTTACCTTTTACTGTATTTTAATTGTTCTTGCTTGTATAGTTTTTATGTTATCATGTGAAGCACTTTGTGACTCCTGTCTGGAAAAGTGCTATGCAAATAAAGTTTACTTACTTACCTCCGAAGGTGGGTCTGGTCCGCGCGCCGCAGCCATCGATCACACTGAAGTTTTAACGTGAAGTATGTTACTTCCTATTGTTTGTACCCAGTATATATCCCAACCGTGCCAAGTGTGACCGGCCTCTTGGTCTTGGTGGTGTGGTCTTGACTACCACATATGTCCACTTGGACATCGAAATAAATGTTTAAAAGTTGACTACATACACTTATTTGTGTATTTATACTTCTTACGGAATCGACAGTAAAGCATTTAAATCAATATTGAATCAATATCAAATCACAGCCCAAAGAATCGAAATTTAATTGAATCATGAGGTTCTAAAACAAAGTGCCAGGGTTTTCTTTTGTCAGTGTTTCGGACACCTCTGTCTTTTTTTTTAAACACACACAGAAAACAGCCTTTTTACATTATCTGTTTACTTAGAAATCACTCTGTTGTACATTTGTGCTACTGTAGTGAAATTTGTGAAAAAAATTGTCACGTTGCATCTGTATTGTGGACCAGTAAGAAATAATGAGAACTTTAAGTGGTTTATGGGTATTTAAAGGAAGATGATCCAGTCGTGCTGAGAGGTTCCTTTTGTTTCAGTCTCAACAATCATCCCATCTGGAAAACACAGCTCCATCTTTTCTTTATCTCCAGCAGCTGCGGTTGTGACATACTTAATCTGAACACACGCAACAAGGGGCACCCCTTCCATCTCGCACATATGCAGCTTTTGTACTGTACTACATATGTTGTGCGAATGATTTAGCGTAAGAAAAGCTCAATGACAAGATGGCATGCATGACACTGATGTTGGGGTAAATCTGCACCTGCTGCAACAGGCTGCTACCGCATCAGCTCTCAGATTCCAGCTGAGGTGATGTATAGCACTCAGGGACAAAGTTGACATAAGCTGGAAGGCAACAGGAATGCGTCTCAGCTGGTGTGTATCCAGCTCATACCTTCATATGTTTTTTTTTTCTGCTGTTTTAAAGAGTGAGTGGTCAGTCTGCCACATTTGGCTTTCAACAAAAATTCCTTTTCATATATTCTCCCAGCTGATAAGAAACTGTGTGAAGATGCCAGCCTGCTACGGTGCCTGAACAGCAGTTATTTTATTAGAGGAAGAATGCTACCTCCACCACACTCTTTGTCAAAAGGGTCACGGCCTTCACCCCAACGCTCATTCACCTTCAGCAGAGCAAAAGAAAGGAATTTACCTTTCACATGAGGGAGGCCGGGTTAGATCAAGCCAAGCATGCTTTTGAATGTGTGGATTAATTAAGTCTTATCTGGCCTGTAGCAAAACAATACATTCACCATTTTAGATAAAATTCATATGCGCCAAATCCTAACATAAGTCAGCTCACATTATTATTGTATATATTAACATATATCTCCAGGGTAATGAGATTTTTGTCTTTATATGATAATGATTGTCACGAACATCAGTATATCTGTTAGTTTAGAAAAAAAAAACTTCATTCTAAGCCACTTAAACAAAGCAAATTGCTACAGTACAGTTCAAATATGTTGAGCAACATTTCATTTAGTTCTATTTTGCCTCCAGACTAACATAAGCTGTTAAAGTGGTCTTGAGCAACTTTTCTCCGTGTAAAAAAAAAATCAGTCTATGAATCATTCACATATTAAAAGAGGCACCTAACTGTGGAATGAACCACTGTTCAAGCATCAAGCAAATTGGTTGGAAAGATGCAGTTTGTTTCCATTGCTTTAGATGCATCTTCAAAAAATAAAAAAGTAAATTTTACACAGTTTGTCAGATACAAAAAGTTTTTGTTTGTTTGTTTTTGTTTTTTTTTTTTTTTTTTCTTTACCTACTAAGAGATTCCCAGAGTTTAGCTAAAAGTCTTGCAAGTCTCAACAAGATGTGCTGTGTATCGTAAAAAGATTTTAAGATACTGGGCAAGCAGAGGTCAAAAAGAAGTTGACGACCCCCCCCCCCCCCCCCCAAAAAAAAGCAGCTTAACAGAATATAAAATTTTCTAAAGTCCAAGATATGTTAGATAGTGGTTACTTTAACCCCTTGGAACGTGAGGAATAAACATGTATTTTATGTAGTTGTGAATGATGTATACCATTTCAGGCTACAATCATAAGCATAGATTCAGTAAACGTGTATTTCTTACCAGTCCCAAATGCTGTTCATCTTTGAAATCATATAGCAGATGTTGCGGCAACAAAAATGCTCCGGTTGCATCCGCAAGGATCCAGTAAAACAGTTGGTCCACAACAAGTCTTTTATCCATAAAAGCAGTTTTAGGGGAAAGTGAAGGATGTTTAAAGGCTTAAAACTGTTCAATAATTGTGAAGTTTGACAGTTAAAATGCTTTTCATCGATTTTCTGTTCAGGATTATTTGGGGAGGTCTGAACTGACACAGTCGGATTGAGTACATCAATTATACAAATTGATTGGCCTGCTATAAAGCCTTAGCTACTGTAGCTATCTTAATACCTAAGTATTTGTCATCTTTTAATTGGGTTACTACAGAACTTCTAATTGATAATGGACCTGACATGAGAAGCGAAAGAACAAAAAGAAGACAACAGAAAACATCCTGGTTACTTTAGGAAAGTAAAGCAGATTATCACCGGGAGCACCTATGACTAACCTGATTTAAATCAAGTGGTTCTCCCAAAGCTTGTTGTTGAGCTTTGCTGTAGCTTCTTAATGATTCAACAGTTTGAGCCAGGTGTGTTGCAGCAGGGAAACATCTAAAACCTGCAGGGCAGAAGGCCAAGAGGTCTGGAGTTGGTGACCCCTGACCTATAAGGAGACAAACTGAGGAATGCATGAACAGCTGTGATGCATGTGAACTAATTCCTCAGAGAACCAGACCCAGCATGAGACTTTTTTATTGTTTTTATTGTCTTATTGTTTAATGTTCTTATTGTTCTTCTCATTGATTTGATTATTCTTATCAAATGTTGTGTTTTAGCTGTTTTAAAAGTGTTTCATGTTGGTGTTCAGCACTTTGTTTCAACCTCTGATTGTTAAAGTGCTCTATATAAACTAAAGTTGCGTTGAGTTGGGAACGTACCAGTTTGACTGTTAAACAATGTCGGTAACTTGGGCTGCACCTTGAAGGTCTTTTAAAAACTTCTGCAGTCTGTGTTTGGGACTTCAGAGTTTGTAAGTAGGCTGCCTCGATTAAAATAAATTCCACACTGACTTAAGGGTTTTATCTGAGCTGATCTGAGATCTGGTAATCAGGCTGTTGTGCAGATACACCCTAAGTGTCTTATACCAAAAAACTCAGTTTCTCTCTTTTTTGCTATGATTTTGAGTGCTAATTTTATTTACTTGTCAATTCATTCAATTATTTATTATAGGCTGAGTGTAGGGATGTAACGATTACTTGGTTAACCTTGATAAAATTACCAACGATTAGTAACACTGTTTCAAATTTTAGTTGTCGTTAAAACCGTGACTGATTACTGCACTTTGAAAAACTCCCAGCGATGATGTTCATTGGCTGGAAAACTTAGCAGTCGCAGTTTGCAATGTTTAATTTTAATTGCGTAAGGCAATAAAGGCAGCCACATGGACAGTCCTCTTGAGATTTTTCCCCCTTTAAAAAGAACAAGGTAGACATTTAGACACATTTTAGATATTAAAGATGCTGGGTGGTATTTATATAATACCCCAATAAAAATGATAACCGTGATTATTTTGGTCACAATAATCGTGATGTGAAATTTTCATATCGTTACATCCCTAGCTGAGTGGTGAGCAACCCATATGTCTGTGATGTTACAAACTGGAGCGTATATTTAAGAGACAGGGGGGAAAAATCCAACAAAGACCTGATACAGGAACCGGGTGATGCATCTGAACCTGCAGGGTTGTTTGAAATGCGCATCAGAAGCCTTTCCAAAGTAAGGGAAACAGGAAGAAAAGGCAGAGGTATGTCAAATAACACGAGAGCTGAACTGAAAATCAGTGGGGAGTGATGAATCCTCCCCAGAGCCTGGACCTCAATATTACTGAAGAAGTATGGGATCATTCTGACAGAAAACAGAACCAAAGGTTGTTAACATCCAAAGAGGAGCTTTGGAAAGACCTTAAAGTTGGAGAAATTTTCCTCAAGACTATTGAAAAATTAAAAGAATGAGGGTTCAGGCTTTGTTAAAGAACAATTCTTGTACTATATAAGGACTTTCAAGCTTGTTAAAATTATATAAGATGTCTTAATACTATATTTCTATTTATATTAGCATCTTTTAAATCCATCACCGCACCTGCTTCCTGTTTCCTGTTGGCTGTATACAGTATAGAGAGATAAAGGCTATTTTAACACTTCCGAAGAGTACTGTAAGTCACTAGTAGAGAATAATTAATGATTTTAAGGTTGCATCATTGCAGTGTGTTCCTCATCTTTTGCTCCCCATTGGTCAGGACTATTCAGACTACAACTTGAAACCAGGAAACTCATATTTTGTGCATATTCAACAGACCAGTGTGCTGAAATGTCTGCACAGAGTACATTTGCGTGTAGTCGTCTTTTAATCATTGTGCTTGATCTTTAAGAATGATTGAAAGCACCGTTAATAATTACAACGTGCCATGAGGTCAGATTCTTCTGCCGTCTGAAGGAAATAATCTGACTTCTTATCAGGTGGTCTTTCGCGGACACTAACAAGTCGCTGAAATCTGTCATAACAGAAGAGTTAGCTTTTAAGATCGAGAGGCCGAAGCTCAAACTCAAACAGATACGGGTCTCCTCCTGATAAAAACGTGTACTTTATGCTTCTATGTGTTATTTCTGATAAAGAATTGGTAACTGTACAGAAACAAAGCCGCTCTGGTCTCTCTTTGTGTGCATTGTTAATGTTGTATCTCTACATCTCCTCCTTCCCACAGCAGTGATGTCACAGCAAATACTTGGCTTTTGACCGCTGATGCAGAACAGCTGTTTTGACATCACAAGTCTGAGTGTGGACAGACAAACTGCAGGACTCAGAAGTTTTAATCTTAGGAAAGCAGTGCACCACGCTGTGCTGCGTTGCATTACACTCTGGAGATGAATCGCATACTCTGAGTTTTGCAACCATTGGAAGCACTTTGATGTGCAAAGATCCGCTCAATAGTCTGTTCTCCTTCGCTCTGTAATTTCTTTGATTTCATTCATGAATCTAACAGCAGACATGTCTCATCCTCTCTTATCTTATGTTGACCTCGCTCAGCAAGAATCTGGTTGGATTCTCTGCTTGCTCGTCATCTCTGTCACATAAAGCGAGCTTGGTGTTCCACCAGGTAGGGCTTTTAAATTGGTGCTGAAAGGCTTCTTTTATTAAGTTTTTCCTCCTGTGCAGCCTCTTGCACATATGTCTGGATGTGCTTCGTGGAGCACGTTTAACATATTTGGGGAAAAGAAGTGCAATCTGTTTCAACCCTATAGATTTATATATCAGAACACAATAAAAAAATCATTTAGGCCCAATCTCATTTGTTTCTCATTCCACTTGGTCCTTGCCACTTAAAGGGGAAGTTCGTTTTTTTTTTTTTATCTGGACCTGTTTTCTAGCATGAAATACATTCATTTACTCACCCAGACAGTTTTGGTGCAACTTGAATTCCTTTGGGAGATATTTAGATCCACTCCAGATCAGTGTATGTCCAATATAATGGCAGTGATGGGGCAACCGTGCGTAGCCTCTAAATAAGGCATTATCTGCCACAAACTCGTTCATTTCACCAATGTTTTGTTACAAAACATTTGTCAGACCCTTCTCCCCACCCCCCCACCCCCCAGCTTGAAGCAGCTTTTTTGTCGTGAGTCGTCCTTATATACAGACTTTTTTACTTTGATGACGTCACTATTATGCGACACCATAACAAGTAAATGTCTGTAAATACGGAAGAATCACCACAAAAAAGCCGTTTTGAGCTCACAGGAGAGTCCGACTAATGTTTTGTAACAAAAGATTGGTGAAATGAAGGAGTTTGTGGCAGATAATGCCTTATTTAGAGGCTGCACGTGGTTGCCCCATCACTTCCATTACAGTATATTGGACATACGCTGATCTCAAGTGGATCTAAGTATCTCCTGAAGGAATTCAAGTTGCACCAAAACTATTTGGGTGAGTAAATGAACATATTTCATGCTAGACAAAAAGGTCCAGATTGAAAAAAAAAAAACTTCCCCTTTAAAATGGAGCAACGAGGGGTAGGGCTGAATGTTATCCGCTACAAATTGGGACACCCCTTCAACAATCGCATCTGTCATCAGTGATCCCTGCTGGCTTGTATGTAAGCAGATGCATGCTGAGCTGTCGCCAGAAATATCAAGAAATCAAGCGGACTACAACTGTGGGTTAATGTTACCAAGCAAGTCTGATTTGTGCATGACATTCCAGCTTGTGTGTATCCCATGACGCCCTCCATGTAACCGAAGACCAGCAGCAATGTTGCAGAAGTTTTCTTGATCACACTATTACTGTCGACCAAAGCTACTTAATTTGGTCCTATAAGGGCCACAATCCAGGAGGTTTTCCATGTCTCTGTGCTCCAACACAAGTTAATAAGTCATTGTTTAGAGCTTGATTGGCTATAAGTTCAATTTGGAACAACACAGTCCCAATTTAGGAGACCTTGGGGCATCTAAACAAACAAGACTTTTGAAACAATGTCCTTCAGACAAATGAGACTAAAGTGGAGATGTTTCGTCATAATGTTGTACTATGTTTGGTGAAACTAGGGATGTTCGATATTGGCCTATCCAATTTACCAATATTGTCAAACTCTTAATTTTTGATACTGATATCAACTGATACCAATATATGCTGCCACCTGTGAGGTTGTATCTCTAATACTTTGACATTTTGAGTGAGAGGAGGACATTGAAGAGTTTGATGTATGTGTGCATGCTGTGTGAAAGTTGTGTCATTAAAAGAGTAAGAACTGATACTAATTACGAAAGAAAACATGAATCAAAATTACATTTTAATGCCAGTATTGACCGATAATAATGGTAGGCCAAAAATATAGGATGTCTCTAATGAAACCCAAACACTGCATATCGACACATACACCACAAAACCAGCTATCAAGCACGTTGGTGGGGGGCTGATGATTCAAGCTTGTTTTGCAGTCATAGGGTGTTGACACCTTGCAGTCCTCTGCATACCAAAGTATATTGTGGAGTCTGGAGTGAGGCCTTATGTCTGACAGAATTGGATGAAATTGAACTGTGCATCCCAAACAGCCGAGCAAATTTACAACAGAATGGCTGGATAGGAATGGTGAAAAAGTAGCTGTTAGCATCATTCTTTCATTTAAGCAAGAGCACTGTAACCAGTCAGTTAGTTATGATCTATCAATGGCATAATACCATAACAAGGGAACTAAAAGTATCTTTAGTTTTATAAGATGTTTTGTAGTTTAGTCAGGCTTACATTTAGACTACACTCTCAAAAATAGAGGTACGAGAGGAACATTTCTGTACCCGTAGGTACATTTTTTACAAATGTTCTCTCAAAAGTACAATATTGGTCTTTATGAGGCCAGAAGTGTACCTTTAAACTATAAAAAAGGGTCCAAAGTGATATACCGTACAAATATGTACCATTTCAACCCAATAGGTACCTGTAGCATTGAAAAATGTTTGGAGCTTGTTCAATAACTATAATTAGCAGTACTTATAAACAGTAGTATAATTGTAGTTATTATATAAGGATTTTCATAATAATCATAGTAATGATTATATGTATAATTATAGTATATGTGTTTGGCCAAATATTCATATACAGTAATAGTAATTCAGTTATTATTCCATCGTTGATTTTGGTCATAATCTCTATTTTATTGACTTTTATTCCTCATTTTTAATTTGTTTGAATGTACTTTAACTGGTACAGGTTAATAAGTTACAAAAATGGACCAGGTCTGAAGGGTCCATAAATGCCTTTCAAAAAGGAACACCCCCAGCGACAAGAGTTTGTACCCTTTTAAGTACAAACTGGTACCTCTATTTTTGACTGTGTGTACAAACACTCCCTATGTAGTTTTAAATACCTTATAAGTCATCAAAAGAAGGTTATCTCATGCTAAGATGATGGCAAAAAGATGTTGGGCAGTGTGACGTAACCGTAGCAACATGTTTTCTTTTTTTAGAATGGAGGGCTTTTGGTTTATTTCATGCCAAAGAATCAAGTTGGCCTCTGAGCACCACTCTCTTATCTTATTCTGTGCCACAGTCGGCTATTGAAAAGCAAATGTCAGTCACTGACATGCTGTTTATGCACACACACATTAAGGGTGGGGGGGTGGGCTGCAGTGTTGTTAGTGATTTCCAGCTGATAGACAAACACAAAAGACCTCTGTGTCTGGCGTCGACCACCCTCCTTTCCCCCCTCATTCATCCCTCAGGCCAAGTTCCTGTCCAGCAACCCCCTGAAATCTCTCCGTCTTGTACTTCCCGACCCTTTTTGCTCTGATGCTCCAGTTTTGTTGCGTTTCTTTAGCATTAAAAACAAGAGACAAGAGGCTTCTGTGTTGTCACGACACACGTATTAAATGCTCAATTCCAGACTCATCTTTGGGGAATTTCCGCAAAACACATGTATTCCCACAGATGAGCGACTGTTTAATGTCACATATGTGCAGCACATTCTTAAGATACTTAAAACCTCCTAATAAAGCTTACAGTCTCTGCTCCTGCAGCATGTCTTCAGTTTTCGTTTGTGCTGCATTAACTCCTGCTTAAATCCGACTGCCACACCATTTTTCAAATCTTGGTTTTTCCGGCCAAATATTTTACAAATGGACAATTTCCATTCTTCATATAGCTTTAGCAAAGTCATACTGAAGCGCTGTTTTTCTGCCAGGCGCCTTCTTTCAGCTGGTTTTGAGATTCAATCTCTCTGTTAGTGTTTCATTTTGGTTTTGACTCTTTGATCTTTATCTAGCTGATCAGCAACGCTTTCCACGAAATGACAAGGTGACACAAAGAAAGTGTGAGTTCCTTGTTTTACTGTACTTCATTTTCTCTAATAAAGCCGTATAAGGATGTGAATTACCGTGCAAGCCCACAGCATTTGCACATATTTGTGCATGGAACATTTACAGTCCAAACACTGTTACAGCTGGTCCACTTTCTCTCTGCGTCTCCTAGCGTCAGTTAAAAAACCCCCAACAGTGCGTTTGCTGGTACAAGCAGGCCTAACCCTATCTAAATTTATTTTAAAACATACTGCAGGCTTTGTTGCAGGCTTAAAATGTGGCATTTTGGTGGCTGGCGAGGGCGTCACGCTTTCATTGCCGCAATCAACGACGTTTTTGTTGATTACGTTTTATTAAGTTTCCTCCAGGGGAAAAATAAAGTCCCTACAGTCCGCTTCCAGCCACAGGAGGAGCCTCTGTGTGTCCTTAAATTCTTGTGTACTTGCCTAATTTTATTACTTGACCACACTTGATTCACTAGTTCAGCCTTTTATTATTTCCCATTATTATTTATTCATAGGAGTTCCCCAAATGTGTGCAGACTTCCTGGGTCACAGTCTGTATTTTTCTGCAGTCAGCATGAAAACTAAAATGGAAAAATTGGCATAAACAAACTGAGATTGAAGACAGATGAAGTCATCACAATGTAAGCAGGAATTGCTCTGTACGTTTGATAAATGGGCCTGTTTTGACAGGCTAAACAAGCGGGTTTGAGGCTCGCCACCTTGCAACCTTGGAAAGGCTCAACAAATGTGCTTCTAAATATTTTTCAGGATCCCCCCCCCCCAGTATTTTCAAAGAAAGCTGTGGTTTTTGGAGGGCTTGTTTTGACCTGCCATATGCAGCAGATGTGTTTGAGCCACTGGACAACACTCATCTGGTGAATCAGTGTTTTGATTGTGTTTTTCTTTTATTGAGTATTATTTTGTACATTTGCCAAAGAACGGTTAAAAATAAAAAGAAAATCTTATTAATGTGCACATGAATAAAATCAAATGTCTTCAAGATGCAATAGTGGCTACACCCAGGGAGCTTCCACTTTTTAAAGCTTTTTTTTTTTTAAAATGCCAAAGAAAATGAGTAAATCCTGGTTTGGTCTTGTTTGCTCCATGAAAAGTGCAACTCTGCCTTGAGTCAATTGAGTTTTTGATCAAATAATTTCACCCATGACAAGTTCAAAAAGAGTCAAACTAGGCTGTGCTTTGTAACTTGGATCTGGATCCCACATTCTGTCAGTGTACATTACCACAACCAAAAATCTCTCTGTTTTCAATACAAAAGGTCTGGAGCTCACAGCTGCTTCTGAAACACAGTTTTAGCAGATTTGATCCATTTGATCTTTATATAAAGGTGCTTGTGATTTGGCCCAGTGGGCTCTGACTGGATCCCAGTCTGCTTAGTTCACCAGGTCATATTTTTAGAGGAGACTAACCCTGGTTGCTTACACGGTGTCACTTGATGCTCAAGCATGCATTGGCCATCAGGATTAAGCTGCCAACATGTCTTAACATGCAAAGTGAACGTGGTTACATATCTGCTAATCTGTAGATGTGTGCGTTGATACTGAGACACAAACTTCCCAAGCAAAAAAGAAAAACAAAGTAGGACAAGAATTATGTAATGAACGAATTTGATGGTTGTTAAAAGGCTTTACTTATCAAACTTCATTGAAGCTCCAATGTGGAACATTTTTAAGGTATTTTAATGGTGAGATATAAGTTGTTTGACTTCACCTTTAGGTGACGGTTGGGGTAATGTACAACGTCTAATCAGCTAGGGGTGGGTAAAAATAATGATTTATTGATGCATCGCAATATTTCCTTTTGCAATTTATAATCAATTCAGCAAATCATCTGAATAGATTCACCTCCTGACCTCTGGGGTGGATTGGAGCAACAAAATGGCAACCATTTTTCATTTTCAAATGTTTTTAACATTGTGGGTTGATATACCACGTGTGTTCACATGGGCATGAAAATTAATATTTAAAAATTGACAACAGAAACTCTGATATTTTGTGTATTTCTACTTATACTGAGTTGACATCAAAGCATTTAAATCAATAGCAAATCAGTATGGAATTGCAATCCAAAGAATTAAAGTCAAATTGAATTGTGAGGTTCTTAAAGACCCACAACGTAACTTTTAGACCTTAAAAATATGTGTCTCTGACTGGTTTTGATGGCACACCAACATTCATTATGGGCATTTTCGAACCGTCACTGCCCAGCGGCGTCCCGAGGCTCAGAAACTGCACAATGTAAGTTTACCTTCCGGGATGGGGCCCGGAAGGGCAGCTGACTTTGCAGCTGTTGGTTGCACACTGCATCACTTACTAGCAAACAGAAATGGACCATATATGAACATCGCTGGTGTTTTGAACGCACATCATGTCGGATTCGGCAAATAAACACAAGAAAAATATTTCCGGAGGAAGAGAGGAAAAGAAAGAGAGGAAGGGACAGAACAAGAGTCAAGACAAGACTGTCTTTTGCTGGCTGGAGTGAATCACAGTACAGGTACGATGAAGATGGATGCTACTTTAGCCGTCGATAGAGGGTGCATCACTGAAAACTGCTAAAAATTCCATTGTGGGACTTTAATAACCAGTCCTACAATCAACTTGCATGAATTGTATTTCCATCCTTTCATTGCTAATTTGGTGTTTTGTGTAGTAGTCATTGGCTTTTTTAGAAACACAAAAAGCCTATGAGCCTATGAAGGCAATTACTTCTGTCCATAGCCGTCATACTCAACTCCGGTATTACTGTATTTGCGCACGTCATGAAAACTCTTTTGCACAGAGAACCTCCTCACGACTATGACAATTTTAATAAAGAAAATGATTACTCAGCTAAGTGGGAGTGGGTTCTGTTACTTGAAAAATATTTCACCCCACTTGAGATAACATAAGAACTTTGCTGAACACATCACTAATGTGAATACCGATAAAAGTCTCCCAGAAATTACAGATATCCCCAAAAACAGATAAAACAGATCAACAACTCTTTAGACAATTTCAATTGTGATACTATCAACATTAATGTTGTATATATGGCAGGAAAACAGCTTGTTTGGGTCTGATTAAATTAAAACTATTGAGAAAGGGTTAAACAAACAGTTATTTGATGGATTTTGGTTAAAAAATGATGAAAAATTAGGGAAATGGAGGCCCAAAATGTTGTAAATCTGCCTCTGACTTTTTTTTTTTTTCAAATACTGTTTAATGTTTTCATAACTGTTTCTTATTCAGAACAAGCCAATTTGATCCTCAGAAAACACAATCTGCCATATTAAATCAAAATTTTTCCAAAGCCTAGCAAGAGCAGACACCCTGGCACCCCGAAGTGCAATACAGATAGAGCTATCATCTCCCACTGGAGAGCAACCTGAAGCCACCCGTCCAGCTTCAGCCAGTCTTCTGTGGCTAAGCAGCAGCATAATTCAAATTTGCATAATGAATGTGGCTTGAAGCTGAAAACAAAGACTGGGAACTTGCTATCCACCACATTTGTTCCATCACCTAATCAAAGCAGACTGGGGCTCCTTTCTCAGGGCCTGTTAACTTTATAACTGTGTAGCTGTCCAGCCATTTTCTAGCGTTGTTTCAAACTTCAACTGACACTTTCCATTTGCCAAATGTTGGTGTAAAAGCTCATCCTGGTAGAAAGTTGGAAAAAAAGTAGTACAAAAGTAGTTAAGAGAAGCTGTATAAAACATACAGGTTATATTAGACCATTAAAGCCTGGAGCTAGGAGCTGCTAGCGCATGCTACCGCTAACGCTAGCATTCATAGCTGATTATTTGAATGTTTCTTTACCTTTGATAATGCCAGGTGAGAAAAAGAAAGGACAAAAGACAAGCAAATTCTATGTGGTAGTCTCTTCTTGTACCCGATATCCAGGATTTAAGAAATGTACAGAAGCCTTACATGTAACTTAAGTTGTTCAGGCTAAATGAATAGCATGTTACCAATAAATTTTAATGTTTTTTTATGTGTGTTAGAACAATGACGCCCTAAAATAGGCTGTTTGGAAGCATTCATTTTGTCCTTTTGTGTGTTAATTTAAAAATAAGCATTACTTGTAGCTATATTGAATATTGTATAGTTACAGTATATAGCTGCTGCTATTGTTTGGTAGGTAGAGGCAGTACAGAAATTTAAAGGGATACATTTGTACAGTAAAGGTTTATGTCAGTGTTATGGAGAGAGAAATTACTTGGAATATTGGTTTTCAACTTAGTAATTTTTTTTTGTTTGAATCTTAGATTTTGTCTTCAAGGCACTCTCTTTTTTACGATACTTTGAATGTTTAAAGTTAAACTGTTATTTTTTTTTAGCAATTTAAGCTACTTTAACAGATCCCAAACCTTTATATGGCTATACATTGATCTGCTTTAGTTCAGGAGGTTGAGAGCCAGTCTAAGAACAAGCTATTAACCCTTTTACACCAGAATTTATGGACAAAATAAAATTTGAAAAAATATATGCGGTACAAAAATAAAGAAAAAAAAGGAAACGACTGAAATAAAATGATGAAAAAACAACAAATTAAAAAAAAATAGATACATAAATGATAGCAACTACATAAAAATAAATGGAATACATAAAATCAATTAAAAATTATTTTTTTTTTTTTAAATGACTAGAAGCATTTGTCTCAAATTTGTAATAATAGTCATCATGGGGGCAACAGTGTCCCACAAACTAAAAAGGTTAGGTCATGCCACACTGTAACTGAGATTTAAAATTTTATTTTCTTAATTGTGATAATCTTCTAACACATGTATGTATACCTACAGAGATGCACATAAAGAAACTAACTTCAGCTTAATGTATTTGTTAGAAAAATATACATGTATTCTTGACTATACCGAACTTATATCAGAACACATACAACCGAAAAGGAACATGCCTGTTTATAAGCCACGCCGATGCACATGCAAGCGTTGAGGAATGGTCTATTTTTCTGAACTAGAGGCCTGTGAAAGGTTTTGTTTAGTCTCAAACATCATTCTCAACATAATGACAAACTGACAAGGTCAGAGTCCTGGTGGAAACAACAAAAGATGGGAGATATGAGGATTTCATAGAGGGCAGTTATCGTGTTTACATGCTCAGAGTACTGCTGAGGCAGCCATCTGAGATGCGGTTTGCTCTGTTTTTTTGCCCTTATCAATTCACACTCAGAAATGTTTCCATTTATGAAAATTTCCAGCACCAGAATTTGAAGGACAAAAAAAAGATTAGAACCATTAACTCATGTTGTGTAGATATTTTGGATCATGACTAATATGATGTTAGAATTGAGGGGAAAAAAGGAAATTAAACATCTAAAACTGAAACTGACTTTCTGAACCACTCCTAATAAACACTGCCAGTAATACAGGTATTCATGCAGGTAATGCTGTTTGATTAAGTGGAACAAAACTTTATAAACACACAGAATAAAAGTCACAGAAGACCAAAGTCTCCATCCCCACCCTTGGCCTAGTTAAATGCTGTAAGAGCAAACCTGTGTTGTGAAAGAGATTAAGACTTATAAACTGAGGGAAAGAGAAACTGAAGAGAAAAGGGAGGGAAGAGAAGGAGAAAATGAATGCAGTCTACCCACCGTTTCCTCAGGCTATGTGGTTGCTTTGTTTCCTGCAGTAAAACAGGGAAATATTCAGGGAAAAAAACTTCATTACGAAGGTAAATGCATATTCTGACTGCACTTTGTTTGTTGTGTGTAAGTCATCACCTGTTTATGAAACAGATAACCAGTCGGGTTAATAACCCGGCTAACCTGAATTGGAATAGCCGTAAAGAGCGATGCTTGTCTCTGTTTTTATTTGTGAAAATTCAACTGCTTCCTTAAGTGCACGGAGCATTTGTCTGGCAGGAAACTCCCACAGTAAACAGGTCAGTTATCAGAGGTTGGTTTCCAGCGGGCCACTGGTGCATTACCTGCCATAAAATCTGGCCATGCTGCTTTTCAGCGATAAGCCCCTGCAGAACGAGTCCTGTTTGGTTGGAAAGTGGGTAAATCACAGTCAGATGACTGAACTCAAACACAGTTAAGCATACAATATGAAACCCATATGGCCATCTGGAACAATGACGTACATTTTACATTAGATTTCTGAGTTGCTTTAAATGAGCAGAGGACAGAAAGATGTAGTTGTGTACAGTTCACTTGTCTTCCTTCTGCTGAAGCTGACTGTTTAAGCTTTTGTTTCACATTTCCCCCCTTTTCACTTAAAAAGATCTTTGAAAATTATTGGTTATTTATCAATAATTTAATGAAAGAGTTCAGAGAATGGACCATACGGTGTGGTGAAAATGTGTCCAACCAATTTTTAAGGAAGAAAGAAAATATGTGCAATTGATTAAAGACATGACTTATTAATTACTTAATTTTCCTTGCCAACCACGTCTGATACACATGAATGTTTATAATGCCTAAATTCATGTCTGGATGTGGGCCTTTATTCCTAAAGTGCCCTAAATTCTACAAGGTCACTGCCACTTCCAAGCATTATTGCTTGTAGGGATGGGAGGGGATAACTTTTTTTAAAGATTAGAGTCAGGCTTTTTTCCCTTAACCACTATTAAATAAATTTTTTGGTAAAAAAAAAAAAAAATCCCACCCAAATTTAAATGATTAATTTTAGTCTGTGTTTATAAACCAGCTGGGAAAAAAGTTACCGCTTTTCTCCAGCAGAGGGCGAAATGTTTTTCTTCAACTATCTGGTAATATGACGTTTCATTGGTTTCAACTAAAGAGATTTAGCAGAAGGCAGGGAATGGCTGAGAACTTGGTCTAGTGTTAAAAAAGCAAACAAAAAATCACGAAAGTTGGAGTATTGAAGATTAGCAATTCAACAATTCAATTCAAATAAGCACCCAAAAAATTTAAAAGAATCAAACTGGTAGTAAAGGATATTGCCCTAGCCCTAATTGCTTATACTGTCAACGATTTATGGGGTAAATTGTGATGGATAGTTTACTCTTTAGGTGATCTACAGAAGTTTTCCAAACTATCCCGTCCAGGAGGTTTACAATCCAGCCACAAAATGTAGCATTCATTCAGGGACTCTACATCACAGATGTCAAACTCCATTCCTCAAAGGCCACAATCCTGCAGATTTTAAAGGTGTCATAACCTAGTGTTTTACATACACAATCGTTCTTAAATTATCTTCAAATGAATTTTTAATTCTAGTTGGGTGGGACGGAAATTTAATGAGCTCATTTTAACTTCTTTTTATCCCCAACTTTTGTTTGTCACGAGAATACGTACGAGAGTTAGACCTGTCTGTAAGCGCGTTCACGAGGCAAACGTCAAAGCCAAAGCAAAGTTTTATCAGGACAGACAAGTGAAGGAAAATGATGTCCCAACAGAGAAAAACGCGATAAAAACATAACGGTGCGGTTGATGGAGTGGATCCGCGGAGTAAAAGGGCTGGACTCTGATGAATATAAGGAGCGGACGTCTGATGCGAAGTTAACACCAACAGTGTTAGCTTTTGTTGCTACATTAGCAGCTTGTCCGTTCGTCTACCATCGTTTACTGGTCTCTTACACAAAAGATAATAAGTTACACAAGCAGGAACACTTACCGACTGCACATGAATTTCTCAGCTCAGCACGGCAATTACACCCCCTCCTCCTTGTCGTCGTCCTCTTTAAAGTTGTGGCCGATTCTGGTGAGAAGAGAGAGCCTGCACTACAAACAAAGTCACTTTCCTTTCTGGAGTTTCTGGCACGCTTCTGAGGTCCTGTTCCATCACGTTTTTTTAAAGTGGTTTCTGGGTGCTCCTTTATTTTTTCACCGACAATACTATGTTCTAATCTCATGTTTTGAACATTGTGCTGCCATAAAGGTGTGGCTCTGGATTGGTTCAGGTCCTATTTAAAAGACCAAGCCTTCTCTGATCGCCTTGGGGATTGTTGTATGGAGTCCCGCACGGGTCCACATTGGGCCCAATTCTGTTTTCTTTATATCTGCTTCCACTTGGCTCAATTATCAGGAAGCATGGCACATCATTTCACTTTTATGCAGACGACTGCCAGATCTACCCTCCACTAAAAAAGAAGAATGGACTCTTTGTGACCTCCTTCCAAACATCTTTGCATGACATGAAATCTTGGATGGCACCAATTTTTTTTAATCTGAATGGTTAAAAAGCTGAGATGATGGCATTTGGACACAACTCCGCTGGTGTTCCTCTTGTAGATCTGGACAGTTTGAAAATGTTTTGTAAGTTAGAAATTGTCAACTTGGGTTTTAAAATGTATCCTGAGCTAAAGCTTGATAACCAGATTCTCTCTTAGTTCCTAGAGCCAGCTTCTTTCATTTGAGGCAGCTTGCTAAATTAAAGCATCTTTTAGCAGATAAGCACTTGTAATCAGTGATCTATGCTTTGTAACTACCCAGCTGGATTACTGTGATACACTTTACTTCTGTGTGAGTCAGTCTTGATCTCTCCACTGCATCTTGTTCAAAATGCAACTTTATGTCTTTTAACTGGCATACACAAGCCTGAGCACATCACCCAGATTTGGTCTCTCTTCATTGGCAGCCCATTCATTTTAAGATCCAATTTAAACTACTTTAATTTGCTGTTAAGTGCCTGAATGGTGTTGTCCTGCTTTAGAGTTCCTCTGCCCCATACACCCTCTTGGTCTCTTAGGTCGGCTGACCAGTTCCTCCGAGGTGTGCCTTTGCACATTTGACAGGCCTCTTTTTTTAAGAAGCCAATTTTTTGGCCAATCAGTTATTTATCCAAAGCATGCACCCAAGTGCAATGTTGAATCGCAAAGATAAATGTGATTTAGGAATTATAGAGATGCCAAGCAACATAATGTAGCTTCAAACAGGAAGTAGTCCACAAATGCAGACTTGATGGATTGGAATGACCATTATCTAAAAGTACTTTCTGATTTTATTTCCATTTTATGGGACATATTAGCTTTACTGGAGTACTGTCTAGTACATAGATAGTAAATGATACAATCACACCTGAACTTGAGTGCTTTTGAGATTCAGATTTTTATGATTTCAACCACCTTTTTTGCAGCTGGTTTGGAAACTCCCACAAAAACAACTATTTTCTTCAAATAAATTCACAAACTACTGATTTGGTTTAACTTAGTTACTGTATTTTGCCACTCTATAAAGATAAACCCCCAAGCATTTGCTGGTTTCATATTATTACAGATACTGATATCTAAGTGCCAGACAGCTGGTTACCTTCAAAACAATGGCTCTGGGTAAGTGACGCTGTATAGATGAGACTACTAATTAATTACTTGAAGAATAATCAGTAGCATTAGATGGAGCCCCACTTTGCTCGTGAATTATTAAGCACCAGATTAATGTGAAGACTTGCTTAAAAGCCAAAGTAGACAATGTGTTCCTCATTCAACACAACCAACTTTATCAGAGCACATGTGTGCGTGGCCAGATTTTCCATGGGTATTACCCTGTCGAAAATAAATTTCTGTTCTGGCTCAGAGAAGATTTAAGAAAGGAAAGAGACTGTGAAGAAGAAAAACAAGACATTGCAGAAGTAGACAGACTTTTGATGCAGATGTGTTTGGTTTAAATTAAAGCAAATATGCAAGGAAGCCTTCAAAACGCCCATCTGTGAAATTTTGATTTATGGTATTATCACTATAGAGCTAGTTTCTCAGGGTAACCAAGTTGGCCAACAAAGCTGCTATTTGGACAGAAATAAAAAGCTAATTTAACTTCCTTATCAGCACATCTACATAACCATCTGGCGGGCATTTTTGTTTTTTGGGGGTTTTTTTTGCAGTCTTTCTTCTGCATTGAAACTGGACAACAGACACTGAGACATTGAGGAATGAGTAGCCCCTTAGACCAGATTAGCGTTGATAAGAGTTTGTCACTGTTGCTCAAAGAACTACACACTGCTGACACACACTTCCAGTCCAGGCCTGTCGGGGTCGAGCAGCATATTAAAGTATTGGGTTGCAGCTACTGCTAATCTGCAGAAGAAACGCTTCTTCATGTGCATACTTGTCCATCTTTCATTCCCTTCCTTTTCCTCTTTCAGTGCTTTCTCTCAGTCCTTCCTCTGTTCTTTTTGCCATACTTGTCCACTCTGACTTCTCTGTATTTTCCCAACTTTTTTTTTTTTTACCTCATTCCGCGTCTCTCATTTCCCATAATTGCTCATCATCTTTTGCTCTTTGCTTTTCACTGTTTTCCCACCAACTTCTGATTTTTGCCTCTTTGCCTTACTGTACCAAGCTCTGAATTTTGCCTCATTTGTACTGACCATCTATGCCTGTTAAAAATCATTTTCACATTTATACATCTGAAAGGAGGTATAGTTTAAAGCTGAAGACCAGTCCAGTATAAAAGTTATTTCTTTTATATATTAATATACTTTATTAATTCCAATTAGAATCCCAATTAGGAAATTCGTTTGTTGCATTTAACCCAAGTCAGGATGAACCTGAGAGCAGTGGGCGGCCAATTACGGAGCCTGGGGGATGGTTGGTGGGGTTGGGGGGGCTTGCTCAGGGACCCATGGTGGTACACCTGGGTGCCATGTCGGGGACTTGAGCCTGGGTCTGCCGCACCAAAGCCTGTGACATTACCACAAGGCTACCCACTCCCCACCACCACCAAAAGTCTCCCTACTAGTAATTTTGGTCAAATTCCTAGTTTGATATTGGCATCGAACAGGAAAAGAAGTGGTACATAACACAAATCCTTGACTCCAACAATGACTTTTTCCTTGGAGAATTACTGGAATCCCAGGGTTGCATCATGGTCTTACAGGAGGAGATAAAGGAGGAGATGTTCATGCCTTCTCAGAGAGCACATGCAAACCTTCCCAGTGGGAGAGGATCACACAGCCAATTTTAATCAGATTGTTTTAATGTCATCTAGGAGTCCTATAAAAAACTAAGAATTTTCCAATATTTGTTCAAGTGGACCGGTTTTTATGTGCAAGACATACTCTAAAGAAATGCTACTCAATTCTGTCCTACGAGGGTCACAATCCTGCAGGTTTTCATGTCTCCCAGCTCAGGCACACCTGACTCAAATTAAATAGATCCAATAGCCAATCAAATTCTGAACAATGACTCATTAACTAGAGTCAGGTGTGTTGGAGCATGGAGTAGCCCTGCTCTAAAGGATTGTGTTCAGTTGGATGAGGCTAAAGGGTCATTAATGCTTGATGCAGAAGGATTCGTAGCCGAACAGGCACTCTGACCTGTCTCCTGTGTTGTTTGTGCCCAGATTTTGGTCTGTTTTTGGGGGGACTTCAAACGAACTACACTATCCGTGGAAGCAGACCACGGTTTGTTTAAAGCAGACCAAACAGAGCCAGTGTGAATGCACCCTTAGCTACAGATTTCAACCCAAACCCAGCTTTTATGTATCTTGCAAGACCTTCCAATGAACAAAGTGTCAAACTTTGAGATCAGATGGTTTGTATAAAGGTCTCAAATTTGCCAACACTGTATTAACATAATGGGACAAAAGCAGGGAGAGTCAACATCCTTGATCAGAGCCACATCCAATAGAGGACTAAGGTGATAGAAGACCGTAGGCCTTCCTTGCTAGAGGTGTATGAACCTGTTACCCAAGTTGTCACCATGATGCTTAATCAAGTCCTCTCATGCGTAAATAAGATATTTTGTCATGACAGTATCACTATAAGCCTCAACAGGTCCATAAAGATTTGAAACAGATGGGAATAAGACGCCAGGCAAGTGGTCATTAATGGAAACCCAATGTTCTTCAGTCTTACTTTTGTTTGTTCTGCTTGATTTGATAAAACAATCCTAACATGATCCAGTGAATGGATTGACATGTTATTCTATGAGGACATTCACGATTCCCACCCAAATGCAGTACCACAGAGGTTTGAAATATCATTACAGTGGTTAGACAGATTGCCAGTCCACGCATTAAGGCTACTCCCAGGATAAACTGGAATTACCACCAGCAGGTTAGGATTTAACTCTTAGCTTGAGAGAAAATTCTTTGCAGAAATAAGCTTTGTGTCATCCTTAGCCATACTTGACATAAGTACTAACAGGTAATTATTAACATACTAACTAACTTAAGACAGATGGTGAACTTGAAAATTGATCCAATTTGGCATCAGTCCTTTCCAGACATTGATGACTCAGTCACATCTGTGTAAATTTTCATGTTTCACATCTTCATGTTTTCCTACAGTGACAGGGAGAGGAATGTGGTGTGGTCAATTTTTAGCTTTTGAGGAGGATTGAAGGAATTGAGGTATATCGTTAAGCTCACAGAGATTCACAGAGACAAAAGTTTCTGCACAACATGACAAATTACCATTCAGTATAATGGTTGGTTGGTTAAAATTACTGGCAATGGATGGAAGTAGGTAAAATATCACTTTTACAGTTCACAAAAAGTCAGGAATTTTCAAATTTTGGGTTAAATTTACAGAATCTATAACAAGTTAACGGATAACTGATATCATATCATGAATGTAAGGCATTTAAGTAGAATTTTTGGTAAATTTTTCATCAAACAGTTTGTTAAACCAACGGTGGTGGGTACAGTACACCACAACATGGAAAGTCAAGGTCTCAATGATGTCTATATGTGAGGAAACTGATGAAAACAACTTTTTAGATACAGATCGTAACTGAACCGGAACATTAAAGCTGAATTTATGGTTCAGACAGTTTTGTTTTTGTTTTTCTTAGGGCAGATCACCTAATTAGAGAAAAACAGTGGTCCATTTACATTCAAAAGTTTAGAGAAAGTCAAATTAAGGTCACCTGTAAAGGTTTTTTTTTTTTTTTTTTTTTTTTAGATTCATTCTGACATCACACAAAAAGTTGAATATCCTTAACGTTTTGTAAGTAGTTTAGCTTAGTGACTGTTTAATTTCATTATGGTAACAGTTAGCTACCAACTTTAGAAAAACAATCTTTTGCCTCACTTAACTATTTTCACCATCACAACTTTTTGTCCAGTGAAAATCCACATAATCACAGAAAACTTCAAGTTTTTAAAGAGACCCCGTTTTCCTTATATTTTTTGTACATTTGGCTCAGATGTAAAAGAGATGACTGCTGTTTATTATATCTACAAAAAAAACAAGAGTGAGAAGGTAGTCTGTATTGATCTGTTAATAATGCCACCTGCTTTTCTCTGAACAGTTCAACATATTTTATATGAACCCACCTCAACTGCGCTCATCTGTACATTAATGTGTAGCAGTTTAGGCTTGTGTTGAAAGTGATGTGCGTTATTATGTTCTGTCTTATTAGAAAATGAATGACTTTTTCATCCTCTGCTGATCAGGGGGTTTGGCCATCTGCTATTTCCAGCTATTCTTCAGATATTGTAGCATTTGACTTCATGATATCCATTCCAAAAATCCAAAAAACACTAAGATGTTTTTGAGGGTTTTTTTTTAAAAAATTATTATTATTTATTTAATTTTTTGCGTAGAGGCTGCACACTGCATCTTGAACACGTAAGGCCATTTTAAGATAAGTGATTTCAAATACAGACGTATTTTATGCAGGTTTTAAATAAGTGGATGAATGAGTGACACATACATTATTATTAATTTGGGTATGTTGCACTGATTAAGGTGTGGTAGTTGGCATTTTTAATCTACTTATACTACCAGATAAAAGTTAACATTGTCCTTTGCAGTTTTTTGGGGGTTTTTCCACAGCTTTGGATCACTACCCTCTAGGACATCTGTAATGTGGGGTGTTAACATGTAACAGCATGAGGCATGTACTAGAAGTGGATTCAACCTGCCAAGAATGAATTTTTAAGGATTTACTAACAATTTCATTTTCCACTCTGTATCTATTCATACAGTCTATTAAATCACTTCCTTTTTTAGCTTCAGGCCAGACTAAGTTTGACATGAAGTTTCAGACTATTTTTATCTTTCTCTGTTGTTCTAAACAGAGCGAAAGAGTAGAGTTCAGGGCTTATTTGTTGTTGTTATTGCAGCTGGAAAACATCTTTTTTAGATTTTTCTGATTGCCCTGAGGCCTAAAGATACACACAAACAACAACAGCCTCATGCTGGTTAAACCAGGATAGGCTTACATAAAGGTCATGTAAGCTGTGAACTTTAACTATGAGGGCAGAGGCGACATCAGAGGCGGCGTGTTGATTTACTGAACACCAAAGTGGTGCCCTTAACAAGAACAGGGGTGTAGCCTTTCACATTTAAAAAGGCAACGAGCAGAAAACCAGTCCATTAGCCTTTGCGCCACATTAGCCAAGAGGTTGTGATTAGCCTTCTGGCAAGGTCACATGTTCATGATTTATGGCTCCCCAAAACACTCATCAAAGCATTTCCATTAGTGCTAAAGCTGCTCTGGCTGTGATTTGGTTCTGCGTCAGGAATGAGTTTATTTAGGCAGATTTTCTTTAACTTTTTTTAAACAAATAACTATATTTTTTAGACTTGATGTGTTTTGTGATCTTCAAACAATAGTCACACCCCATATTATTTCTCCAAACAAATGGAAACAAGATGCCCATCAAATCTACGAAGCATCCAAATAGTTCAGTATGGAAAGTGTTCGGGCTTCATTGTTTGCTCACTAAACGTGGTTTCCAGTGGAACAAACTGTACCACACAGGAACATGTGGAGGCTGTTTCAGCCCCCTGGACGGTCCCAGAGGCCGCTGGATGGACGATTTCTAAAACTTTGCTGCAGAAATGCTCTGCATACTGCTTAGTCTCTGCTGGGCTTTTTTTTTTTTTTCTTTGCCCGTCACATGTAAGATTTAATGCCTTTTTGTAGCTCCTCTTTTCCTGTTTTACATATTTCCTGCATGGCATTGACAAATAGACAAGAAAAACAGATGGAAAAGAAAAAGGCTTTGTGAAGAAGGAATAGATAGAGTCTCGGAATAGAATTTAAAGGTTGCGACATTTAAACGTTAAAAAAAACCCAACTAGGTCATATCAGTAAAAAAACTTCTGAACTTCACCTTAGTGGTGATAATTCCTTTGTTTTACAAGCTGAGATAATTTCCTGAGGTCTTAAAGGAATCCTGTGACATGCTTAGGTTAAAATAACCCAACATTACAGCTAATTTTCCAGCTATTTTCATACACTTTTTAACCTTTCAGGGCCTATGAACATGTACATGAACATGATCAAAACAGAAAACAACTTGTCAACTTCACTCAGAAGTGCAAATGTAAAACTCTCTCCTAGTTTCTGGTTGACATTAATAGACCATGTAAAACTGAAGATATGATAGCTTTCATTTTACAGTACAAAAATGTGCTGTACCTGATTTGAGGAAATCAGACATGTATCTTTGGTTGATCCTATAGGGGATAATCACACTTCCGGTTTCCGGAACTTGAAACATTTAGCCGCTTCTCTTCCGGCCCAGTTCAACAGTAGCTGAATTCGATGTCACTGCTCTGTTCCACTTCATAAATTGAATAAACGCCAACCCTACTCAAATTTTCATGAATTCCCGACTGAAGTGATACTAAGAAAGAAGTGGATCAAAGCGATTCGCCGGAGTGAAGGGCCGAACTTTATAATAAACAACGTTGCACGTTTGTTTGTAGCCGGCACTTTAATGATGCTAACAGCTGGCGTTAGCAGGCTAGCCTTAGCTGACCTGCCTAACTTTGTGCGTCTTAAAACACACAAGCATCTGAAAATCGGGTCTGTACCCTCCTGTTTCCAGTGGAACAACTGGGGACTGCCAAGAAAGGAGACGCGTTCAGATGCTTGTGTGTTTTCAGCCGCACAAAGTTACTCCCGTCATCAAACGCTAGCTGGCTAATGCTAGCCTGCTAACACCAACTGTGTAGTCTGCCGGCTACAAACAAACTTGCTACGCTGTTTTATTATAAAGTTTCAGCCCTTCACCGCGGCGAATCGATCGCTTTGATCCACTTCTTCCTTAGCATCACTTCAGTCGAGAATAAATTAAAACTTAAGTATGGTTGGCGTTTATCCAATTTACAAAGTGTAACAGAGCAGGGACATTGGATTAACCTATTGTTGAAATGGCCCGGAAGAGGAAACGCCTAGATTCCGGAAAGCGTGATAATCCCCTATTGGTAGGGGCCATAACTTGAAATGTTTATGTGAAGAAGTTCCCTCAATAACAGACTGGAAGAGAATAATATCAGAAATCCACATTTGGAAATACTGACATTTTTAATAAGGCTGGCATCAGACAAATGTGAAGCATATTGGAGAAAATGGGAAAACTATATGAACAAAGAAATCTGTAATTAGGTCAAATTATTTGTTGTTATTTTGAATCTTACCTGTTACCGCCCAAGTCCGGTCCTCGTGAGCTACCATCCTGCAATTTTTAGAACATATTCTCTCCAACACATCTGAATCAAATGGCTAATTACCTCATGCACGTCATTCAGCTCTGCAGAGGCTAACGAGCCATTTATTTGATTCAGGTGTGTTGGAGAAGGGATGCAACCAAAATGTGCAGGAGGGTACCGAGGACTGGACTTGGGCACCCAGTCGTAGATGTTCTAGATGTTCTGGGGTTTTTTTTTTCTTCTTCCTTTATGGTCTGCTGTTTCTGTTTTTTTCTTTTTTTATACATAAAAGTGGCCCAGACTCCTGAGGCCTAAGGCTGGTGGAAATATTTAAGTGGGACATGATTCAACAATGGTTTGACTGGTCCTGACCTCCAACATTTATTAACAATATCCAGGTTTCAGGCCGGTGGAAGTTGAAATTTATCTGAGAAGACTTCTACATGTGTTTTATATTTTATTTCTGCCTCTAAAACCTGCTGTGGGTCAGTCTTTGGTTACTGCATTAACCTCTGACCTTTTCTCTATTTTCCTGATTTGGTGTCAGATATATAGAAATCGATTAAACTCCAACCTGGGGGGGCTCCGTCTTAAATTTAGTGAGTCGCATTCGGAGCAAAAAAATATGTTTGGGTCTTTTTCTTTCACTTCTCCACTATGTCTCAGATAATTCACTTGGGTAGTTTTTGTGTTTTACTTATACAAAGACAAACAGATCAGTATCACAGTCAGGCAGGTGGTACGTGTTAAAGTCGTCCGACAATTGTTTTAATGGCTCTTTGTGATATTCGTTTTCTTTTCATCCACCTTATATCAACTATGTTTTCATTATAACAACATGATAAAAAAAAGCAAACAGAAAAACAGGGCCTAACATTGCAAACATCATACATCAGTATTACCACATTAGGAAGTAAACTAGTCACATGGCATGCAGCAGCTGTGCTTTCTCAGGTCTTTTTTTTTTTTAATCCCATAGTTCTGGGGACAGCATGACATTCAGTGTAAACTGTCCAGTGTTTCCCGCAACTAATCCAAATAATGCAGCTCTGATTTGTATTTTATAGAGGAAAATGGGATAAGCAACTCTTTCAGATAAAGGCAATTAGGTGATAGAAAAGCTATAATGTCAACAATGGGTTTGTTCAGGCCATGGTACTGTTTGCAGCCATATTAGCTGGAATTATCCTTTTAATGGGCAGATAAACACTTTGAGGGAATCTATGTTTTAGGCCTCAGCTCAAAAATTTTTATTTCTGTAACCACAAGGTCTATTTAAATACTTTTTACCGTCAATCTTAAGGGAGCACTGTAACGTTTCTCCTAAAAAAAAATTTGTAGCGGTGGTGGTTCCAATATTTGGACAGAAAGTTCTGATACTGTTAAAGCATTACATTCAGAAGCCTATTTTTTAACATCTGATAGGGTGAGTATGGGTAAACTGGGACGCTTTCTGAAAATGTAACCTCAACGTAAATTCTGATTATGAACCAAACATCCTCACAGAACCTTTTTTTTTTTTAATCTCATTCTGCCCTATGATGAGTTCAGCGGTGATTTTTAGTAACAGAAGTAAACGCATGTAAAGATTAAGCTTAACTGTCCCACTTTACCCATACTCACCTTATATCACACAATTAAGCACTCAGTCATCACAAGTGCTCGCATTTAGCAGCGCATGTTGTCTTTGGGGTCCTGGCACAAAATTTGGGACCCACTGGTGCACTGTTAAAGCAAACCAGTGTCAACTTCATCAGCCAATAGCGTTTGTTGTTCTTTATCAATTTCTGTCTATTGAACTTGTAAAATGAATGAAATGAAATGAAAAGGAAAGAAAAAATACTTTATTTATTCAATTTGTAACAGGCTTGGACTCTTTTTTGGGGGGGGGGGTTAAAATGTTAGAAATGTAAATATTTTATTTTATTATTATAGAAATAAATATATATATATAAACATACATATATGATATTATATTGATAATATTATATATTATATATGTATTAAAATTGATTTATTTTAATATATATTATTTATATAATATTTTTCAAACAATTTATTTTAAAATGTAAAGCAATTTATCAGCAGCAATCTTTCCTCTCTTTCCTCACAGTAGAGCCTCTACATTGGCCACAGCTGAGTCAATGTAGAGGAAATATTGATGTGTGTTAGTGCTGAAGAATAAAAGAAGGTGGCACACAGCACAAATGGAAAATGTTTCAGCCTCACCTACAAAACAAGCACGCTTAGGAAGACTATTAATAACTCTTTGGAATAATGCAGCTGTAGCTCTAACCCTCGATCATGTCATGGAACAATATGTGAACATTATCAATGCAAAGGCCAACTCTGATAAAGTGAAGCAGAGCAAAATTAGAGAGGTTTTAGTTTGACGGTTCAGGCGAGGTCTCTAAAATAGCCAGTCTGGCACCAATTGGGGAACCTTAGATTTTCAAAAGATAAAGATTTCAACCTCCAAACATCTAACTAGAGTTGTCGGAAATGTCTCCAATACTGCAGAAAATACTGGTATGCATTCATGCAGGTGTAATACTTTTTTTATAGCATAGTGGTATCACTCGGTATTGACAGCACAAATATTGGGATCGGTATCTGGAGGAGGAAAAAAAAGGGTGTTGGAACATTTCTTCATCTATACAAGAGAAAAGTTTGAAAAGATACTTAGGTTCCCTTTATTAGACATTTATCATGAAGACGAGGCTCAACTCAGTTACAAGTGTGTTTTTGCCATCGTTGAAACTTTTAAGAGATCAGAGCTTATTTTCCTCCCTTCAGAGGCCGTTCTTCAGCCATTCATTCTAGTTTATCTCAATAAGAAGCCCATGTGAAGTGAGAAAATTCATCATACTTAACAAAAACCACTTCACTTAGAAGATCCTGTTGATTCCACATTTCATCACAGTGGCTTTTGTGTTATTTTTCTTACATCTGAATGGAAAGGGACCACAGGAAACCGTTTTTCCAAAGCGTACCGCACCTCTTCACCAACTGTTCACATTTATGTCTTTTTAAATTTGTGCCTGTAATTAATCTCGAGCATGTTTGACACTTAACACTAAATCTAATAATATCTAACTGCACACAGTTCATCCGAAATGCGAACCAGATGCAAGCGGTGAGAAAGAAAACGCTGTGGACGGACTATAACTCCGCATGACACCGGTGCTCACCTCTAAACGTGCAGCTGGTCAGAAGCCTCTCAGGATGCCACAGATATCTTCCACCGCTTGAAGAATATAAATTACGCAAGCAGGGGTCTACAGCTGATTTTACGCCGTAGCCGTCCAGTCGCTTCCTATGTGAGCTTTTAAGCTTTAAACACAGCAGACATGTTGAAGTTGTATAGTGAAATCATGCTGTTCTGGGGTCACCTGGAGAGAGGCCTCAAAGCCTATGGTGGCTCTCTGCTTCTGAAAGATTTCTTTTTCCTTGGCTCAACTGCAGCCACATGCAGGGCAGAAAATCTGTTGGCAATTTTCTTTTATTTAAGTGTGTGCGAGATGTGTGTGAGTTTGTAGGGGGGGGGGGGGGGGGGGGGGGTGCAATTTTCTGCTTTAAGAACACGAGGAACGTGAAGCTGAGACAGGCACGCTAAGTGTAGCGAGACGAGCTGAGTGTATGTACTCTACTGCGTCGTGTTCTCCCCAGAGTATGTAAGATATACAAAAGACGGTGGGGGTTGCCCTCATATACCAACCCCCCAGTGATCGTGTCCAATTTGCAGGCTGTCTTGAGTATGCCGTGCAGGAGAAACTGACCCATTACCAAGAATAACACAATCCATTCAAAAACTCAAGTGAAGTCGAACATATTCAGGATTTTGTGGTTTCTCTGCAAATTAATTAGGGGGAGGGGGGATTATACCAACAGGGGTTCAGCCAACATGAAGAATTAATGGGATTATATTGGAGAATTTAAGAGGCAGAAAAGGGAAACAAGATAGAATGAAAAAGATTGAAGTATGGGGAGTAAAATAAGAAGAGAAGACTGACCACAGTCAATAACAAAGTGGGAGACGTGGGACAAGCAGTAGTCAACGGCACAAACACGATTACAATACGAGTGTGTGAGAATGGGAAACAACATCTGTGTGTACTTATACAGACATTTCTGTGACACAGCTGTGTTCTGATTAAGGAAAGGAAATGAAATAGATGCAAGATGAGGACGAGAGGTGTGATGCCAGGAGGAAAATTGGGACAGTTCGCAGTGAATAACTGTGGTGATGGATGGAGAAGAAAGAAACAAGAAGAAAACATGATCTTAATTATCATAAGTTTGATGAAAATATGTTTCACACTAATGTGTGGTAAACAGACACTGATGTGCCACAGCAGAAAGGAAGGAAAATATATATTCGTATAAATATCCGTAATTGTCTCAATGGGACAGTGTTATGGTATGTAGACTATAATTATAGTTATATAGTTAAACTTATATATAGCTATAGTTAAAAAAAAACCTATAATTGACACATCATGTCCTAAGAAAAGGGGACAATATAATTAGTTTATGGTTTCTTTTATTGAATTTCAAGAATTTACAAACTCGTTTTTCTCAAATGAAAAGATTAACAAGCTGCTAATTTTCTAAGGTTTTGATTTTAGTTTTAATTAAATATATTTTGTTGTACCATGACATGAAATGCTGAAATGTTTAAGACAAATATAATTTATATGTATAAATTATTGATTTATGCATTTTTGATTATTTCTTCATTTATTATTTTTATATAAATGTTTATGAAACCTTACCTTAATTTAGCTCTCCTTTGTGAAATACACCAGTTTTATGATGATTATATGAATAGAAAAAAAAATCATAGTGATAACACAATATATTGGGGATTTAATAACAAAATCAAAACTTATGTTTTAAAAAAATACATTTATGTATTTATCATTTCATTCATTTTTAAAAAATTCTATATACTGTATGTGATTCAAATGGCAAGAATAGGGGACAACAGAAAATGTACTGTATTAAAAAATTAAACAGTCTGACAAAAATGTAATTTCTCCAAGTTTTCTAATTGATATCGTACCAGTTGTTTTGGCCACAATAATTGTGTTCTAAAAAATTTATGTATGACATAAATTCTCAGCTTTTCAGAGGATGTTGGTGGCACGTGGTTTCAAATTTTGAGTATATGTTTAAAAATATTTTTACCTTTTTGCATAAAGTATTTGATATGTCACATTTGAACTATTTCAATTTAATTTAGAGGTTTTATGCTTTGTTAACCAATGGATTCAAGGTGGATTCATTTGTTTGTCATTTTGTTCATTTTTTAAACAAGTTCCATGGATCAGTCATCCGACATGACTGCATCCCCCCCTTTTTTGTCTTAAAGAAATTTGATCATTTTAATTGATTGAAAGCTCAGAGGTTTGTCTCAGAGTGAAACCCTGCTGTGCTAAAGTCAGCCTTATATGCAGATGATCAAATTTAATTTTCTTTTTTTAAATTTTCCAACATAATAACACTGATGTACAATACTCAAAGAACAAGCAAAGATAACTACTGTGTGTGTTTATTTGTCTTTTTCTTGGCCAGGTTGTACTGGAATATGAATTTCCCCTTTTGGGTCAATAAAGTATCTTTGATTTGATTTGATTTATATTTTTTTCCCATTTTTTCTTACCTTTATCTTCTCTTTCAGGTGACAGAGAACATTATCTCCAAACAAACCTTCATTGGTAAGCATCCTTTTTTTTCTTTGTCTCACACAAACAAATTCATCTGTAGCATTAATTTTGGACATTTTCTGATTTCCATTTAGAGGCGAGAACGATGCCTCGATCTTTCAACAACTCAAAGTTCGTGGGCTCCGCGTCCCAAAGGCCATCTGCCCACCTGACTCTCAGAGACTCCAGCCCTCAAGGTGAGGCATCTCGAAAGAAGCTGATTATCGCAGCGTTATGCCAAGCTTCACCACTACACCTCTTGAAGGTTACATATGCGTTGCACGTGCTCAGCAATAATACCGTAAATCAAATAAATTCAAACAAAGATGCTAAAGGCCAGCTTGTGTCTTTTGAAATGGTGCCATCTGAACTGAGGGGACACACAGCATGTTGCTTTACTTCTCCAAGAGCTCTGACAAATATCACAGCTGAGCAGAGGAAAACAATGTCACAAAGTATTAGTGATTATATTCCTAACGGTGAAAAACAGATTTGCAGAAAACAGCAGCAGCTGTTGTTCATGCAAAAACACAAGAACCTCTTTAAATGTTCTTTAAATGGCTTTTATTTACAGTTGTGTGAAAAAGTGTTTGCCCCCTTCCTGATTTCTTTTTCTTTTTTTTTTCTTTTTTTTGCATGTTTGTCACACATTATGTTTCAGATCATCAAACAAATTTAAATGTTAGACAAAGATAACACAAGTAAACAGAAAATGCAGTTTTTAAATGAAGATTTTTATTCTTAAGGGGGGGGGATCCAAACTTAAATGGCTCTGTGTGAAAAAGTGATTGCCCCCTAAACCTAATAACTGGTTGGGCCACCCTTAGCAGCAACAACTGCAATCAAGCGTTTACGATAACTGGCAGTGAATCTTCTACAGCGCTGTGGAGGAATTTTGTTCCACTCATCTTTCTAGAATTTTTGTAATTCAGCCACATTGGAGGCTTTTCCAGCATGAACCACCTTTTTATGGTCATGCCACAGCATCTCAATCGGATTAAGGTCAGGACTTTGACGAGGCCACTCCAAAGTCTTCATTTTGTTGTTCTTAAGCCATTCAGAGGTGGACTTGCTGGTGTGTTTTGGATCATTGTCCTGCTGCAGAACCCAAATGCGCTTCAGCTTGAGGTCACCAACAGATGGCTGGACATTCTTCTTCAGGATTTTTTTGGTAGACAGCATAAATCATGGTTCCATTTACCACAGCAAGTCTTCCAGGTCCTGGAGCAGCAAAACAGCCCCAGACCATCACACTACCACCACCAAATTTTACTGTTGGTTTGATGCTCCTTTTCTGAAATGCCGTGTTACTTTTACGTCAGATGTAATGGGACCTACACCAGTGGTGTAGTCTACGTGATACGCAGGTATACGCCATATACTCACTAGAAAAAGTCCCAAATTACCGTATAACCACTGAAAAATGCGCACAGATACGTATCAGCATGTTTTTGTTGCATAACTTTCCCGTTCAGAAATTCCCCTTTTTTTGTGTGTGAGGAAGCGGCACGTCTGAACCGAACGGGCTTCTGTCAAACCTGAAGCTCACGTTAACTGCTGAGTTTGCGCCCTACGGTAAAAACCAGCCTTAACAAAGCGGTGAAGGACAGCAGCACGATCCGCCAACGCTGGTCAGCTGAGAAGAAGTGTGTCACATGCACAATGCGTGCACGTGCATTGTAGATGAGAGCTGGACCTGGCCAGCCTGGAGCAAGAGTCAGGTGAGGGAGTTTGAAACAGGCGTGGTAAGAGTGGAAAAACGTAAAGTTAGGTCAATAGTAGACAACGTTCAAAGCTGTAGAAACAGTTTAAACCTATAAGTTAAAATGTTAGTATAGTTCCATCCATAAAACTGTTAACAGTAAAATTATTTCACTGTCATCTTAAAAGTCAGTGAAGACACCATGAACACCATTAAATGACCGTTGTGTTAGATATAGTGAGATAAAACTATTGAAATAGTATAATTTTTGCTTCCTTTTTAAAATCTTTATGCATTTTCTTAGCAATGGCTGAAGACTGTGAACAGTTCATTAATGGGTTTCATCCGTGTCGCTGCTCATGATATAGATACAAAAAAGAATGCTTGTATCATTAATTATAATTACTGGGATTTCTATTTACCTCCAGGTCATACACACACACGCACACACATGCATATGCATATATACATATACTACTTATAATAGTCTATTTGTATTTAGATAATACAGAACCAGTTTTTAATTATCTAAATTCAGTTCAATACTTTTATTTCAGACACAACAGACGGTCTATATGAATTATGTGTTGTTGCATATTTAATACATAGCCTGATAAGTGTGGTGGTTCTTGAGTGGGACCATTTTGAACAGGTATAGTTCTAAAAAAGTATTTAAAAAAAGAATAGTATAGTATAGTATAAAAAAAAAAAAAAAAAAAGAACAGGTATAGTTTTGGTTTTTTTTTAATTGGGGGGGGCAGCCACAGTATACTGACTAGAATCAACTAGTCTACACCACTGACCTACACCTTCCAAAAAGTTCAACTTTTGTCTCGTCAGTCCACAAAGTTTTTTCCCAGAAGTCTTGGGGATCATCAAGATGCTTTCTGGCTAAACTGAGACGAGCCTTTATGTTCTTTTTCCTCAGCAATGGTTTTAGTCTTGGAACTCTGCCATGCAGGCCATTTTTGCCCCCCAGTCTCTTTCTTATGGTGAAGTCATGAACACTGACCTTAATTGAGGCAAGTGAGACCTGCAGTTCTTTGGATGTTGTTCTGGGGTCTTTTGTGACCTTTTGGATGAGTCGTCGCTGTGCTCTTGGGGTAATTTTTGTCGGCCGGCCACTCCTGGGGAGGTTCACCACTGTTCCATGTTTCGCCATTAATGGATAATGGCTCTCACTGTGGTTCTCTGGAGTCCCAAAGCTTTAGAAATGGCTTTGGAACCTTTTCCAGACTGATAGATCTCAATTACTTTGTTTCATTTTTCCTGAATTTCTTCGGATCGCAGCATGATGTCTAGCTTTTGAGGATCTTTTGGTCTACTTAAATTTGTCAAGCAGGTCCTATTTAAGTGATTTCTTGATTGAGAACAGGTGTGGCAGTAATCAGGCCTGGGTGTGGCTAGAGAAATTGAACTCAGCTTTCCAAAGTTTTGATAAACCACAGTTCACTTATGTTTTAACAGACCAATCTTATGTTTCACTTTCTTTTCACACAGGGCTGTGGAGGTTTGGATTTTTTTTCCCCCTTACTAATAAAAATCTTCATTTTAAAACTGCATTTTCTGTTTATTTGTGTTATCTTTGTCTAATATTTAAATTTGTTTGATGATCTGAGACATACAAGTGTGACAAACATGCAAAAAAGTAAGAAATCAGGAAGGGGGCAAACCCTTTTTTACACAACTGTAAGTACTCCCTTGATACAACTTCAGGATCTCTTAAACACAGCTTGCTGTCTGCACAAAAAGCTGCTTTAATACACATTAGATTCAACCCTCATGAAACATTTTAAAACCCTGTTACCATGTGACAGTTTTTGTCTATATTAGTTTTGTCAGGTCGTTTTTTTTTCAGAGCACCACGTCCTCTATGACACATAGTTGACAGAACATTGCAGAATTTATTCTTTTTCTAGCCATAAAAGAGTTGGCAAACATCTGGTAACACGTGGAGAGCAGGGGGAGTCGGACAGCTCAGCTGACCGCTTATTTCATGGTCAGGATCTGATCAGAGGGACTTGGAGGAAAAACAAAAAGAAGTTTGGAAAACTCTGGTCATTTCTTCACACTTTTTATGTTCAGATTTCCATATTTTGATGATCACTTAGGAAAAATCTTCCTCATCTCCACTCAACCATTCCCACAAATAACTCTTCCCATGTGCGTTTCGTACACCTAAAGGCTTAATCAGTGAATATGCATGGCAGTAAAACGAATATTTATGAGATAAACAGCTTATGTGTGCTATAAAACAAAGAATGTAACATTGGAAGGGGTTTTTCAGGAGTCTTATCCAAACTTTTCATCTGAAACTGGCGTGCAAGTCGAAGGGTGTCGACAATCTGGAAAAAGACTGCCTGATGTTATTTCCACTGAGTTGACAAAGGGCGAGGAACTGATGTGTCCATGTGTGTGTGAACACTTGTGAGGGAAGAAGGAAGAGAGAGGGTGAGGTTCACACATTCAGTCTGGATTTCTCATAAGGAAGTGCAGCAGCGACAGACTCTTTGACCTCTGATGATTTTCGAAGAAGTTGTTATCTCGCAAATGTGACCAGAACAATAGCACGTTAGCCTAGCTGCTGTTCTGCCCCACACAAACATGCAGGAAACGGGCATGACACAAGCAAGATACGCCACAAAAGGAATTATAAAAGGTCCTAAAAGTCCTCATAGTAATACTCTCAGCAGTCATTTTTAATAGTAGGGCCCTACTTTTCCTTCACAATGGACAGATGTGCATACAGTATGCAAGTGCAATATGAATAATGTATGAGTTTGAGTATGGATGATCCTCATAAAAACTTGTGAATGCCTTTTTCCATAAGCGCTGATCTACTGCACATGTACAGAATAGGTTTTAAAGCAGATACACTGAGAACAAGTGGAGCTATAAGTCCCTTATGAGGAGTCAATATCATGTAAAATATCCCATAAATCCAGCCAGTCTGCTTTCTCAGAGGTTTCTCATCATTTACAAAACTTCAGGGAATAATGCATCTCGTTGCTCAAGTCTGGCAGCTCTCAAACTTGAATAAGAGGAGTGCTACTCTTGGGTCAGAGACAGTATGTCATCACTGCTTCTGTATTTTGTTCAACAGTTATCGGTATGATGCATGTTTCTCTTTTTTTGCTCAGCCTGTAGAGGATTTAATGCATTTCATTGTTCCACCTGCAGGGTACCCTCCCTACCAGGTCTCCACAGAGGGTCTCCACCAGTCCTGTCGTCATGTGGTCCACTCATGGGCCAATCAGAGCTTTGGAGCTCACCTTCACAACATGACCTTAACCAACGGGAGGCTGCGAGTGCCTCAGGATGGGCGGTACTACCTGTACTCACAGGTGATCAATTCATGAAATTAAATTCAATGTAAAACCAAAGATACAGACATCAGAAATGCATTTTCATACAATCTCAGGTTCTACAAAGATGGGACATAAAATGTAGATAAATGCTTTCACTGCTTATTAGGTTAACTGGTAACTGGTCAGTCACACGATCACCAAATAGTAAAAAAATTCACAGACTTTGGAGGAATCTCTGTATTAAAAACATGATTCTCTACTGGAAATCATTGCTTGGGCTCTCGTCCTGGAATCACTGGCGTACGCTCCACAGGTTAAAGCTCTATCATGCAAACAGGAAACCTAATGTGAACATGATCTAGAAATTCCACCATCTTCTGTGACCCCAAGCTCATTTAAAATAGTCTGAAACAAAGTGGACGTCTGTGCTGGGACCAGATGAATCAGAATTTGGCATTATTTTGGAAAACCATGGACACTACTGTATGTCCTGCAGGCTAAAGAGAGAGATAGAGGTACACAGAAGGTTTACAACATAACTACTGCATGTTGCCATCAAAAAAAGGTGTCTTTTTTTATGGCATATTTGCATATTTTAAGATCTAGACTTTGGATCTTAAGATTTCTGTCTATTTTCTCTCATAGAAGCCCATGCTGTTGAGGTTTTACTTATTTTTTTTAATGATTCTGTAGTTAATAATTGATTTTTTTTTCTAATATTTTTCTATATTTCCAATATATAGCACTCCTGTTCCCAAAATTTATCCTTTTTATTGATAACGTCAAGACCCGATCCCAAATTTTCTTTGTTCTCAAGATGAGAAGTCTCCAAGTGACATTTTTTCTTTGGTTTCATATTGTTAAATGAACATACGTCATACCGTGGTCTCTCTTCATTACCCATCATTGTACTTGTCAAGACCATTGGGCGTCTCCACCAGTCCTGTTGTTGTGTTGTCCACTCATAGGCCAATCAGAGCTTGGTCGAAATATACTGTATCTATATACGTTGTCATATTTCTTTAATTTAGTTTGTTTGTTTTTTGTTTTTTCATTTTTGGAGTGCAGCGTCTGTTATTATGTCAAAATCATTTCTTCATCAGCACTTTCAGAAATTTTCCTTGTTTTGCTAAAAATGGAAAAACTATACATGTAAATTAGCCGAGCACTCCCAGTTTGGGAACTACCAATAATTATAAGGATTTTACCAACCAATCTTCAATCGGTCTCTAAAACTCTTGGGTCAGAGACAATATTTCAGTATCTCAGTGGCTCAGGTGGTAGAGCGGGGTCATCCAATGATTTAAGGATCGGCGGTTCTTGTTGTGTCCTTGGGCAAGAAACTTCACGCTCCTTGCCTCCAGTGAGGGCATCACTGGTGTATGAATGTGTATGATTGTTTCGGTGGTAGTTGGAGAAGCCATTGGCGCAGATTGGCTGCCACATTTTCATCAGTCTGCCCTTGGGCAGCTGTGGCTACAGAAGACAGTAGCTACGGTATACAGCTTACTATCACCAAGTGACTAAGGAGTGAATGAATAATGGTTCCAATATGAGATTTGAGTGCCCTGCAACAAAGCATGATATAAGTCTAGTCCATTATTATTATTATTTTTATCAGAATGTGAAAGAGATTTGTCATTATTCCTTCTAAACCACTTAAAGGTAGGGGAAAAGTGAGGAAGTCATAAAAACCACAAATTTCCTATATCCACCATAAATCTTAACCTTTACTCCCACCATCTTCCAGGTGTATTTTCGGTATCCATCCCCAGCAGCAAGTGATGGGGACCAGCGCAGCATTAGCCACCAGCTGGTGCAGTGTGTCTACAAGAAAACCTTCTACCGAAGTCCCATACAGGTAGAACATTTACCTTATCCTGCCTGATGCCATTAAATAATTTCCTCACCTTAACTTCTACTTTTGTCTTGTTCTTAAAGCTCCTGAAGGGGGTGGGAACCAAGTGCTGGGCTCCAGATGCCGAGTACGCCCTCCACTCAGTCTACCAGGGGGGACTGTTCGAACTGAGGGCCGGCGACGAACTCTTCGTCTCCGTCTCTTCTCCCACCATGGTGAACACAGACGATTCCTCCAGCTACTTTGGCGCCTTCCGTTTGGATCTCTGAGAGCACTGAGAGAGAAAGGGATGGGAGAAGACACAACAGAGAGGATGGATGAACAGATGGGTTGGAGACAAAGAGATCTTTTGAATATTGATTGTGGGCCTTGATATTGCACCTCTTGGACAGATGCATTTAAGGCTGGAAGTTTGGGGGTTTCTAAAGAGTTGCTTCAACGAAGACTGCTGCAAGTGGATGGGGTGAAAGGGAAAAGAAAAGAGGGGATTTGTCTTTTCTATTTTCCATAAAGAGAAGAACAAGATTATAGAGATTCATGTGCAATCATTAATGTGAGAACTTTGATTTACAGTTTGGATTTTTGTCCAGATTTTATAAAAGTAAGCCACGGAGAAACGATCAAGATCCTCTATTTGATGAGATCCTCCCTCCTCCCAAAACCAGGAACAATAAAGCACCCAGCCATCCAAGTCCACATCCCAAATCAACGGTTCAATCCCAATGTTTCTCCTTTTTAACCTTTTTTTATGTGAGAGGTGATTGAACTTGTGGATTTCCGAGCCAAAGAATGTACACATTGATCCTCTGCATCAAAGATGTGAGGAAGGACTGTTGAATGGCAGCAGGAGAAAATCTAATGATCAAACCAAAGCAAAACAAAAATGTATAATTTTTCTAAGCGTGCTATGAGAGCACTGTACATACGTCTGGCTGAGAATGAGACTGAGGCGATGATGACCTGTGGTGATTTTTAAACTAATTCATATGTATTTTTTACCTTGACTGGACTTAAAACCACTCGGGCTCTCTGTGGACCGTCTTTTTGCAACACTAGAACTGTGGAACTTTTATGTAAACACTTTCAGTGGAAGATAAGGAGCGCCTCTTCTGTAACAAATACTGTAACGAACTGGGAAGAGGCAAGAGCTTTCTGAACAAGACTGCAAGAAGAGGAGGAGTGAAAACAAGAAGGAGGGAGAGGGGAAAGTCTTGTAAAGGCCTATGAGAATGAGCCCAGTAAAGGAAGATTTCAAAAAAAGAAAAAGGACAGTGAGGCTGAGGGCGGCATGCAGCCTGACAGGTCTCTTTCTTTCACTGCCTACGGTTCTTTCTCCCTTTTCACATAAGCAGTTTTATCTATTGTTTTTCTCGTCTAACCTGTGAAGCTGCATTTGTTTTATTTTGAGAATCAGTTAAGCAACCGACCGCAAAACAGACATACGAGGATCTGATGGCAGATATAGTGCTTGTAGAAATAGTTTCACAATCACAAGCATACACAGTGATCATTGGTGAAAAGTTGTTTGGTGACCTGTTAACTCTTTCCACTGTACTTAAACAGCTATTTTGCAACCTATCAGTAGGATTTTCTGCGTTGAAGTAGGCCTACACCAACTTAAGCTCAATTTAAGTCCACTTCCAAACCATTTGAGTCTCAGGTAAATAAAAGGTGGTGTTTTAAAGGTCAACTGAAGATTAGAAGGTACAAAAGAAATCAAAACAGTTGACTGAAGCCCATAGCTCCACTGTTTGATCCGTATTTTGGTGCTGCTACATTGTCATTTACTGCTCCAAATGACCATCCAAACAGAAGTCAAGACTCCCTCCACCTCTTAAGTTACTCTCTGAGTTGAGAATACCCACCTGGGGGCACTTTAAAACCAGGTTAGACTTAATCTAGGGTAGTTGGTTTGGGCTTCAGTCATCTCCTCTTTTACATGTAGCAAGGTTTAGCGCAGAAACTAAACCAACAGTTGGTTTGATATTTGGGCAAATAAACATATTTGATTGAACGTTGAAATTTGTATGACATATCTATACATATATCTCTGTTATTTTTAAACTAAAACCAGGAGTCACAGAGCTATGCTAAATACTGAGTGCTAACAGGGAGGAAATGGCTAGCATCCACAAGGGGTTTATAATCTTTGAGCAACGATTTAGCTTGACTGGTCAATTTAGTGATTAAATTATTCTATTCTTGGTAATTAGCACCAGATATACAGTACTTGTCAGTTTCATTAGTTATTTAGCTTTTATTACTGCAAAATGCTAGCTTTGACTGAAAAAAAGTTTGACTAGCTTAAATTCACAGAGAAATTGCAGGGAAAACAGTCGCTAGCATTAGCACTGTAATGTTAGGAACAAACTCTTTGGGAATTGGCCAGCAAACCTGAAAGCCCTGATTTCACATTGTGCTTAGCTTTGACCTTTTTATTCTAAACTAGTATCAATCGATAAATTATTTGTTAAAATTTGGTGGCTTTGTCAAAAATGGTCATTGTCCTTTTCATGTTATTGCCTTCATTTATTGAATTCTCACAGTAGAAAGTGGAACAAATGACATAACTCAGTTGCTAGTGCTAGCACTGATAACATAAGGCACAGAGGAGATTTACCAACAAAGTTGTGGGGCCTTAATCGAGTATATTCAATTGAGCTCACTTTTGAACACTTCTTCTTTTAAATTAGCATCAATTGGTTATTTTTTTGTTAGGAAAGCCCCTGAACTGCAAGGCGCTAGCTAGCTAGGCCTTTTTGTCCTGGATTCTACTTGCCACATTAAGCTAAACTGTCATTTTTGTAGCTTCATGTTTATTTCTAATTGACAAAAACATTTACAAAGTATTTTTCCAAACTTGTCAAATTAGTGTTTGTTTCAGTTTGTGTGCTAAATTAAGGTCCTGTTAAAGCAGGAATCCGGCTCCACAATTCAGAACATTTCTTTTTCTATGCGACCACCATCCTCTTAATTTCTTTTCATTTTTATTCTAGTCAGTGACAGAGATAATTTAGTTGTTAACCAGAAGCAGAGCTCATTCAATCCATCATTGTTGAGACTGACCAGAAACACAAGAAGCTGATAGAAGCACCTTACACACCCACACAAACAAAAAAAAGACCATATGCTGCAAATTTGCAGCCTCTCAGCAGACGTCTCGCACAAACAGAAAAAGTTGTAAGTGTAGGTAAACACTGACCAGATAAAGAAAGAAGCTGCAGAAGCAAAAAGAAAGATTTGGAAACCATAAGATATTTGCAGACATAAGCCATGCACCACCAAGCACAGACTCAACCCCTACACACTTCCCTCTCTGGTATGTGCACATGTATGCACATTAAAGACGCACACACAACACTTACCAGCCTGTGCTGCTCAGACACACACATCATCCAGTGTCACATCCACTATGGAGACACAAACAAACTCTGACATACACACTCATTAATCCACGCTGTCCAGCCTCCCTCTGCCGTCTGGTTGTTGTCAGTGGTCATGCAGAGTGTGTGTAGGTGTGTGCTTGCACTTAGTGCGTTTTCAAAGGCTTTGTTTCACAAGGATAATTAAGACAAAGAGGTTAAACAAATTAAAACACACCTTTCTTAGCCTGTACACTTGACCCACAATAAGTTTTTCCAACAGAAAAGGATTCTCTCACACCCATTTACACACTTTGGCACTGTTGTTCATTTATGGAGGTTTATGCAGTGAACATGATGGAAAAAGTTAAAATTATGCTTATTGGTGAAGCTTAAAAATGTTTGTTTTGCTAAATGGAATTTAAATCCATTTCAGCCTCTTCTTCATGGTTGACACTCCATCACATCATCCATACAGACCTTCCCCCCTTCTGTGAACTTGAGACTCAATCTGTGGATTTTTGTCCTGGGTAACCATCACCTAATCATGATGATAACTAGCATACCCAGTCAAATTGTAACAGCATGATTCCCTGGCCCAGCAGAAGAAAAAAACAAGAGAAAAAGAAAGAAAAAAAAAAAACAAGACGTTTGCATTGAATGTTTAAGAGCTTTGTTTGTACTGGACAATTTTATACGTAGCTGTGAACATGTGTAGCACAGTGTTGCTAAGAAAATAAACAAATATCTGAACTTTCTCGGTGTATGTGAACACTTGGTGGTTTCATAAGCAATAAGGAATCCTTCCTCTGATCTACAGTGAAGGCCAATTCACATGTCAAACGATGTGTCAAAAACTTTAAAGTTGTACTTCCATGGTCATTTCATTAATATATCTGTGTTCTCCATTATTATTGAATGCATTCTGCTTCGTTTCTGTTTAAAAAAACCTTTTGGTATCTTAGTATCCAGCTGTATTTGTATACTAAAAGAGAGGCTTGTGGTCCAACGGCAGGCTTTTCCGGTCCTTCTCATGAATTTCCGTCTGATTGGCTGCCTCCCATCAGTGTATGAATGAAGCTCCGCCCTCCGCTCTTATTTTGTTACAGACAGGAAATAGAGCCGACAAACAAGTTTTTTCCGCCATGCTAACAAACAGTTAGCTAATTAGCTTCTCAACTCCGAAGCTACAGTCGTGCCATCTTTACTTCTAGTGTGTAGTGGAGGGTTACCTGCCTTCCAATGGACAGATAGAAACCCCACGTGGGATACGCTATTTGCAATGTGACGTAGAAGTGCAAGGCTGTTCCCGATTCGCTCTTTTCTTCGTATTGTTTCTCTGATGAGAAAGAACAGCCGACTGGGGGAACGCAACGCTAGCAAGTCAGCATGTGTAAGTAAACAAGGGGAAACCCTCCGTATTTCAGAAGGAGCAAGTTAAACAGGTTTTCAGTGGAAGGAGGCCTTTAAGAGTAAATTGGTCAAAAACTGTTCATGGTATATGAATGCCATGAGCAGCATTTCACGATAATGTTTAAAGGAGTCATCACCCGGAAATCCCACTTTTTCACGTTAAAACGTGTACTGGAACAGGACCTCACTTAAAACGTTCCAGAAACTCTGGAGAGTAAAAGTGACTTCGTCTTTGTCTGTGAGTGCGGGCTCTTTTCGGCCACAAGAGCGCGCTCTCCACAGTATGCGATTTGGATTTCTTTCTCCGAATGACGTGAACTAGAGAGGCTGCGAGCTGCTAAGCTAGCCTCTTTAGCACCACCTGAAAGCAGCTAAATGTAAAGTCTGATAGCAGCCGGGAGGAAAGACCTGCGGTATCTCTCCTTCACACAGCAAGGGTGGATCAGTCTGGCACTGAAGCTGCTCTCCAGATCGGACAGGATGTCCTGCAGGGGGTGGGACTCATGGTCCAGCATGGATGTCAGTTTTGCTAGGACCTGTTTGTCTCTGACCACCTGCACTGAGTCCAGAGGACAGCCGAGGACAGAGCTGGACTTCCTGATGACTTTGTCCAGCTTCCTCCTCTTCCTCTCTGTGATGCTGCTGCTCCAGCAGACCACTCTGTACACGATGGCTGATGCCACCATAGAGTCATAGAAGGTCCTCAGGAGGACCCCCTTCACTCCAAAAGACCGCCATCTCCTCAGGAGGTAGAGCCGGCTCTGGCCCTTCCTGTACAGGGCGTCTGTGTTGTGAGTCCAGTCCAGTTTATTGCTCAGGTGAACACCCAGGTACTTGTAAGAGTCCACTCTCTCAATGTCCATTCCATGGATGTTCATCAGTGAGGGGCCGGCAGAGCAGTGTCTGCAAAAGTCCACCTGCATCTCTTTTGTTTTCCCCGCGTTGATAAGGAGGTGGTTTTGCAGACACCAGTCCACAAAGTCCTGCATCAGTCCCGGGTACTCCACGTCGTCGTCCTCCGTGATCAGACCAACGATCGCAGAGTCGTCTGAGAACTTCTGCCGAACGCAGCCGTCCGTGTTGTGTCTGAAGTCTGCAGTGTAGAGGGTGAACAGAAAGGGGGCCAAGACAGTCCCCTGGGGGGCCCCCACACTGCAGGTCAGCAGGTCAGACACACAGTCCCGGGATCTCACAAACTGGGGCCTGTTTGTGAGATAATGCAGGATCCACTCGGCCAGATGACGGTCCACCCCGGCCCTCTCCAGTTTGGCTTTCAGAAGCACTGGCTGGATGGTGTTGAAGGAACTGGAGAAATCAAAAAACATGATCCTCACATTGCTGCCGGGCTTCTCCAGGTGAGCCAGAGCACGATGTAGCAGGAAAATCACAGCATCCTCTGCTCTGATCCCAGGCCGGTAGTTTATTTTCATATTGAAGCAGATTACGATGAATAAATTATTGATGGGTAACACTGAACTATAATTTGGTGGCCCTGGCGTTCAAGAGATACTCATGATTTCTGTTAAGGGGGGGGGGGATAATGCAAAATTGACTCTTTTTTTTTTTTAGCTTTTTATGTCATCATGTCATTCCCTCCCCCCAGAACACACGCCCCAAGGTTACTTTGGCTCAATCATACTTATTTGAGAAATCCCTGAATCCCCAGTGGAAACCAACATGGCTACCAAAATGGCTGCTTCTACCTAGCACCTCCAATACCACAAAGCTTGCTAAGCTTCCTCCCACTAGAGCATGAGAGTGTTGTGATGAGTGGAGTGGGGGTGTCAGAAACAGCAGGAGGCATCTTACGCTGTGTTCAGACCAAACACAATTTGGGTGTCAGGTTCATCAAGGAGCATCGATCCTTCTCGCGGCGCGTAACGTGCATCAGGCACAGTGCATCTTGAGGTGTTACGCGGTTTTGCACATAGAGTTTTTGGCGCACAAAGCGTACATCATGGGTGTCAAGATGCCAGAGTTGGAAAATGTGAACTTTGGCATCTTTACACGGGTTCATCAACCAATCAGAGTGACTCAGTGTTGTGACGCAGAGACACATTTTCTGACAGGACAGGAAACACCAACAAGAACCAGTGAAATCTCTTTACTCTCCGAAGACAGTGGGGGATAAACTGGGATCTGCGTCCGGTCCCAGGTTTCTGATCGGCAGTTTGATGACCTGCTGCGCCGATGAGATTTTCTAGACTAACAATGCTGTCCCGATGTGGGACAGCAGGTCGTTAAACTCGACCAGAGCAGAAGAAAGCTGAAAGAAGAAAGTCAGTGTGCAACTCCTGGAGTAAATAGTGAAACTCAAACTCAGAACGCCTCTGAATTATCTGGTGAACACAGACACAGCGCAGAAACACCTGACGACGACGTTTCGTAGCTTTATTTAACAAAGCCAAGCCACTCTCTCTATTGCATCTGCCATTGTACAAACAGACCGGTGAAAGGAAAAAAAAAACAGTAGAAGCTCCTCCCAATGCCCTCAACGCACGTCTATGACTCTGGAAATCAAGTTTCCAACTTTTTAGCAACCCAACGTCCAATTTTGGGCATCGCACTTTGAACACATCGTCAAAAGGACAGCTGTAAATTTTTAGGGCATCAAATACAGACATTGAGTGATATCACTTTCTTTTAGGTTGTTTTTTTATGTATACTGTATTTTCAAAACTACTAAATGCAACATAGTTATTTGATTGTGCCATAAAAAAGAATTATGTTCCTGAGAATGACATGAAACCCCCTTTTTTAATGTGTAAAGATAGGTGAGATCAAGCTGTAATGATCTTTAAAAAAAAAGGTATAAAATGGGACAAAAACACATAAAGAGGTTTTAACCAAACCCAGTGACCAATCCTCCAAACAGACCAGTCAGAAAGGTGGAAGCTGGGAGACCAGTTCAAAAATATATGAGTGTGACAGTTGACGGTCCAGTCACTATGCCTCTGAGTAATCATGCACCCTGGCTACTTAGCCAATGGGATATCCCTTGGCCTGAATGGTTAGCACGCATGACTCTCACCCATGAGTTTGGGGATCGAATCCCACCCTCCTTTGTCCTGCCACAGGAGTTTAAAGGCTAACTTTGCCTTTTTTTTCAACCTGGACCTTATTTATAGGAGTTTATACAGTACAGGCATTTACACACCAGTAAAGTTCCTGCATCACTTTGACTCCTTCGGGCAAAATGTTTAGTCGTCCTCCTGCAAATATTCAGATAAAGGGAGAGACGGGGCAGCCTCTAGGCATTATCATTTTAAGATGAACAAATGAACGAACGAGTACTATTGCCCTGTGGGTTCAGTTAGCTTGCCATGGGGGCTTACTTTACATTCTACAGGCTGCACGCCATTGCAGCACAGCTGTGAAGAGCAGCTCGCTACCTAGATACCAACAAACTGTAATTCGCGAAACTCTGAACTCACAGGACAATAGAACTCATTCGTTTGTTCATTCTACTGCAGATAATCCCTTGTAGAGAGACTGCCCCGTCGCTCCCATTTTACGGATGTACGCCGGAGGGCGACTAATCTAAATATCACATGATACAGAAATTTTACCAGTGAGTAACTGCACATATAAAATTCTAGAAATAAAGTCTTGGTTGAAAATAAAACAAAGTTATCCTATAAGTTAGTATCCTTATACTTAGTCAGACTAAGACAGCTTCAACAATTTTTTTACTTCTCACTTACATCTTGAACAATATTCTGCTTTATTACCCCAGTTCAAGAAAAGTTGGGATGCTGTGTAAAATTTAAATAAAAACTGAATGTAATGATTTGCTCATGTTATACAGTAAACTCATATTTTACTCCCAACAGATCATAAGCATATTAGATTTGAAAGTGAGAAATTTTACCTTTTCATGGAAAATATGAGCTCATTTTGAATCAGATGGCAGCAACACATCAGTGAAAATTTGGAGCTGAAGCGTTTAAAGATTGGAAATGTAACCAGCATAAATTAAAACTGTGGAAGAATTTTACAATCAATTCAGTTAATTTTACATGACTGAGAATAAAAAAAAGGGCATTTCTGAGGCAAAGACTCTCTGGTGAACCTCTGCCCAGCTTTACATCTATCTGTGATAAAGTGCCACAGAGAAAACAACAGCAGTAGCACCTCAATATCATCCAATGCTTCCATTGTTGCTTTTACTTAACCGAACACCGTGTGGCACGACAGTGGCGTCAACTGCTAGCAAAATGATGTTAGCGAGCTGCTGGAATCGTCAGACAAGGGCGCACAGCTTCCGGGTCGCAGCATTACTCTGGCCAATCAATCACTCTCATTGATCAGTCTCACCTATTACCCATTCTTGCTACGGTAGTAAAAGTGATTGACGAGCCAGTAGATAAATGATAAAGTTAAGGGATGCAAAGAGGATGTTTTTTTCTGCCCCATTACTTTCCCAGCCGATGTACAATTATATCTATATATTTAAAGCTTTTAATTACTCATAGCGTATGGGGCAGTGAACCCAATTTTACCGGATGTTAAAACTTCTTCTACAACGCCTTCAAGATTCACTTACTAAGAGAGAAATAAAAGACATTTACTCTCAAAACAATAGGGCTGGCATAAAATCTATACACTGAAATATCGCGATATTTTCATATGCAGATTTTTTATAGATAATTAAAAATGCGATATTGATCTATTTTACCAACGAGATTTTATCTTATGAAATCTCGCGACATTTCACGAAAACCCGCGAGATTTTGTGACGAAATCTCGTGAGATTTCATTAGTAAAATAGATCGATACCACATTTTTAAATGTCGATGTGATATCAGGAAATGAAAATATTGTGATATTTTGGTGTATCTGTATTTTCTCCCAGCCCTACAAAACAAGATTAATAATCTTAATTGTCTTGTCAAGTATATTACTCTGAAATTGAGGTAGTTAAGACAGTTTTTGCTGCATATAAGAATCTAAGACTTGGTTAGATTTATTGTTTTTGCAGTGTAGACCACTGATTTACTGTGTGGAAACAAAAAACCGTCCTGGTTGTCTTTAGCGTGTGGTGCTGTACTGTGCTGCACCGTGCCCTGTGCAGCTGCTATGGAAAAGGCCTATAAGTCCACAGTCCAGTGTAACTTTAACCCTGTTCAGGGCAGGACCATGTGTAACCAGGCTTAGTGTTAAAATTGATGCTTTAAGTGTTGCACCAACACTGCTGATTTTATTGTGTACAATGTGTAATATTACTTGTAGGTTTCTGCAAGACAATGCTGAACCACATACTGCATCCATCACAACAGCAGGGCTGGAAACAGGAGAAGAGTCAGGCTGCTGAACTGGTCCACCTGCAATCCAGACCTTCCACCAAGAGAAAACATCCAGAGCATTACGAAAGCAAAATCCAGCAGGAAGAGGAGCTGTAGAGGAGCTAGAATCCTGCATCAGACCAGAGTGGGATAACATTCCTCTCCTCAAACTCCAGCCTCCTCACATCTGCTGTGTCCAAACCTCCTTGGAAATGGGATTGTACACGGTTAGACTGCAATGAAGCAGAAGGCGTTATTCAAACTTAAATAAACCTTAATGAAACATAAATGAAACGTAAAAAAGAACTGAATCGCTGTTTATCTAATTTCTTTCACATGAAACAAAAAAAGGACTGGTCTTGAACATTTAACTCTCCAGTGGAAAAATTAGTCTTGCTCCAGCCCTTGTCTGTCTTCAATTAGCTTGTTAGGACTGAGAAGAAATAGATTGTGCATAATTAAACACACTTTATAAACACTCTGAGTCATCAGACTTTGGTCCAACAATCAGCTGACTTTTCTAATTTGAGGGGACTAAAAAAAAGCATGACATATTAGCAGATAGTTCTCCCATTTCGAGATGTTGTTTTGAATTAAAACTAGATTTTTTTTTTCTCACAAAAACCAAATCAGCAGATTTTGAATTGCAGTCATTAAAAGGAAACTTTTCACCTTTAATACAAAATGTAGCATCCGAAGCATCAGACAATAATCTAAAGAAGCATTTAAACAGCCTGTAAAGTCAGGAAAACAAACATTTTAGCTATAATGAGCAAAAAGTTATATGTTTGGAGGGGTTTGAGTGATGATGTTTGGGGGCTTTACAGAAAAAACATGGATTCAATTAAAAAGCAAGTCCTGAAAATAAATATAGAGCAAACTAAAAAAAAGAGCTGAAGATTAAAAGAGGAACGCTTCTACAGAATGATCCTACACCACAAAATCCAAATAGGGCCACATGGAGAGGAGAAATCTAAATATTTCTCCATAAACAGTCCCCCCTTCAACATCATATAAATGATAAATAAATGAGAGCTGTTTATTCAAGACAGCCCAAGACCTTAAAGCACCAGAAGTGTTTTATTGGAAGGATGTGAACAAGTTCAATTTTGATTTAATACCTTTTTTTTTTCTTGGTTAAGCCAAAATGGTAAAAGATTGAAAACAAAAAAAAAACTTACCCTGCTATTATTAAAGGGGTTTTCTTTATCTTTAAAGGTACAGTACGTAAGAATTACTGACATCTAGTGGTAAAGATGGGTATTTAAGAGAAAAGATGTTTTCTTTCAAATGACTTCATATTTCAAGCACTGTTGTGAATGTATGGTGGTTGTTAGAGGCCAAAATTCTTCCAGACATAAAGATTTCAGGTTTACTTCCACAGTTGATCAATTTCTGCTCAGCACTTCTGGTCGAAAAGGTCTTCATTCATTTACATTAAATTGTAGTGTCTCTAAAATGGTAATATTCTCATTTATTTTATTAAAAAAAGAAGGTGTTTTATTATTTCCTCACCTGCTGCGACATTGAACCGGGAGGATAACATGATGAAATGGCCTAATGTTACAACTAGCAAAATATTTTCGTACTTTGTTGAGTCCATGGTGATAAACAGGGTTTTTTGGGATGAATAAAATCTTGGCTGTTGCAGACATCCGATTGACCGTCTCCGTGGCTGCTTGGGACTTGAGGAAGATGAGTCATTTTCATGTTGTGTCTCGGTCATTCCTTATCGGGGTATAACAACTAAATAGAGAGGGCTTTATGTGACTAAACTTGACATGGTTGTTGGTCTGAGTATTTTAGAGACTAATGATCTACTGGGATTTTTGCAAACAACCTTTACAAAGAATGGTCTGAAGAAGAGAAAATATCCAGAGAGCAGCAGTTTTCTGGACCAGTTGTCTAGACCAGTGATTCTAATCCATGGGGCCGTGGCCCAAGCTCGGGCCTTGAGTGCCACCTAAGAGTGCCGCAAAAAACTTTCCTTTTATACTTGTGGGTCGTGAGGTTCGTATTACTGGTATTTATGACTGGATGAGTTGCAACGTAGCCTCCCCCACCTGGTGGCAGTAATTTGTTAGAGTTCAACAAACAAGCAGAAGAAGACACTCAGCTAGCTGCTAGCCTGTAGCAAATGTTGTAAAGAAGAATTAAAATGAAATAATGAAGACAATAACGGTCCCAAATTACCTCTAAAAAGGCAAAAATCCAATCCAATTTATCAAATATGGATTAGTAAGTGGAGATAACAAAGCAGAGCTGAGAAATCTGGATGTAGCAGCAGCTAACGCTAATGTTAATGCTAACGCTTAAGGAAGCCCCGAAACCTGCAAGCTTCATCTAGAAACAAACATTTAACACTCTTTTTTTTTTCTTAAAAATCCAACGAGTGAAAATCAGCTATTGATGCAGAGAATGTTTGTTATGTTTGGACGTTCTTTAAAAAATTCCAAGAAAAGTTTAAATAAATAAATTGTTCAATGAAATTTTGTGCTTTTTTCGCCTGTCTAAACAAATAAAATACACATTTTTACAGATTATATAAACTGAGCCTTTTTATTTTCAATGTGATCTTTTACTGCACCATTTTATCTCCTTTTTAAAGACACACAACGTAACTTTTAGACCTTAAAAATCTGTGTTTCTGACACGTTTTGATGTCACACCAACATTCATTATGCGCATTTTCGAGCTGTCAGTACCCAGAGCCGTCCCGGGGCTCGGAAACAGCAGTATGTAAGATTCCCATCCGGGACGCGACCGTGACGTTGCAGCCGACTATTGGCTGCAGCACCGCGTCACTCACTAGCAACCGGATGTAAACCAGGGATCAACATCGCGGGTGTTTTGAATGCGCATCATGTCGAATTCGGTAAAGAAACGCAAGGAAACATTACCTGAGGAAGAGAGGAAAAGAAACAGAGGAAGGGACAGAACAAGAGTCAAGATAAGACTGTTTTTTACTGGCTGGAGTGAGCTTACAGTACAGGTACGAACAAGATGGATGCTAGTTTAGCTGCCGATAGGGGGCGCGTCACTGAGAAAACTGCTGAAAGTTTCGTTGTGTGTCTTTAAATCAATTTCCATCAGTTTTTTCTGTTGTCCCTCTTTTGTAGAGAAATGTTGTAGATTTTGTATTTAAATGATTTTATTCCATGAATTATACGTGTTATAAATGTGTTTGTGACAATCTCATAATATATTTTTATAGTATGTTATTCATGTTTATGATACCACATTTTACTACATTCAGTTTAGTTTAGTTATTAAATAAATAAACCAAAAATGAGATCATTACACTACTACAGTGTTAAAATATGAATGGGCCCTGGACCAGTTTGGGCTAAAAAAAATTGGGCCTCATCATGAAAAAGGTTGAGAGCCCCTCGTCTAAACCAGAATGTCTTGATGTCAAGATCTGAGCAGACTGGTTGGAGATGATAAAGTTTTTGGGGGGTTTATTTTGCATGTTGTTGCTGACCATGTCCATCCCTTCATGACCACAGTGTAGCATCTTCTGATGGCTGTTTCCTGCAGGATAATGCACCATGTCACAAAGCTCAAATCATCTCCAACTGCTTTCTTGACCATGACAATGTTTATTGTACTTAAATGGTCTCCACAATCACCACATCTCAGTCCATGTTACGACCCCAGCTCAGACGCAACAAATGAAAACCTGTGACAGATGGTAAAGTGGAGCAATATTTGCTCAGGTGGTCATAATGTACAAAACAAAGAAAGATAAAGTAAAGAAGTTGGGGTTAGAGGCAGAGGTGGACATCTCTGGTCCAGAAAGTAAAAATCCTGTCCAGCAGTTGTTCCAACCAATCACTAAATCAGCTGAATTTAATTAGCACAGCTCTGCAGGTAGATGAGCTAGTTCTTAAAAACACATGTACAGACAGCCTTTTACTTTCTGGCACCTGAATTGGCCACCTTGTCATGATCTGGACTGGTCCCCAGTCCAGGCTCCCGATCCCCCACCCGATTACTGGCTGGGTATTTAAGCCTGGCTGGTCTTCCCTTCCACGCCAGATCATCACTTCTGCTGTGGTGAGTCTGGCCTACATTCTGCCAGAAAGTTCTGATTTCACGCCTACCTGCCCTCACTGTGCCTCTTCTGCTCCACAGATTATTCCAGTCACCCATCCTGTTGGTCGCACCCTTAGTTTTTCTTCTTCGTTGACCTCTGATTAGACCTCTGGTTAAAGGTGCCACTTAAACCAATGAGAGGAACAAAACAGGGATCTATGGTCGTCCTCCAAATTATTCATACCCTCCAATTAAAAAAGAAAAAATTCACAATATTAATTCAAATAACACAAAAATAATATATAAAAATAAATATAAAATTATAATTTGGTTTGATTTTTGAATTGTGGTTGGAAATAATAATCAAAAAAACAAACAAAGTTGTTCCAGACACATAGCACCTTTCCATGAACCGTGGACGAACATACTCAACAAAATTTTAGCTTCTGAGCCCCATTATGCTTGTTTACTTGTTTTATTTTTGTATTTGATAATATTTTTTTAAAACACAATTTCCATATTGATTTCCAAAGAATTTTTATAATTTCTTTTGTCAATTTCAAGTTATTTTATTGACAACTGATTTTTTCCCTTCTTTAATTGGAGGGTATGAATATTTTTGAGTATGACTGTACGTACCAAACGACCAGCAAAGGTGGACAATCCAGGAGCCATAAAGTATAAATCCTACCATGTTTTTAGATCTGTCTGTACATTCAGAACAGGTGTTTTTACTAACAAGTTCATCTACCGGCAGAGGAGCTGTGCTAATTTAATTCAGCTGCTTTGGTTGGAACAACTGCTAGACAGGATTTTTTTCCTGTCAGGACCAGGGATGTTCACCTCTGAAGTAGAAAAGCCAGTGGAAAAGGCAAAACACTACAGGAACAAATGAAACAAAACCTGGCCAAAAAAAAGCTACAAAACTAAAGAAAAAGAGAAGTAGCACCGATAATTAATACACTACCACACACAAAACTCCATCAAATACTCATACAAAAAATACTCCCAGACTCCCAAAACACTATGTCCAATTATTACAATACATCCAGAGCAACCTCTCCCAAACTGGGGTTCCCAAGATAATTACAGGGGATTGCCAGATCATTGTTATATATATATATATATATATACATATAGCCTACATTGATCTAATAAATTATGACTGCTAAGACTGCTCTGAGCAAATGGTTAACAGCTGACGTACTCTGGGCTGAACACTAACCGAGCTACCTCTAACAGGACCTAACGAACATTAGCCCCATAAGTGGCAGGGTAAAGGTAAGACACGCTTAGACTTGCTATTATCTGACTAAAACTGCCGTTGTGCTATTGTGCTACAAACTGAGACCTTACCAAGAGCAAACAAGAAGCTAACTAGGCGCCACCGGTCGGCAGGCCAGGGTTCCAGTCTGCCGCATGTCAATCAAAAGGACACGCCCTTAATTATGTGTGATTTCAAGATGAAAGAACATCTAAATGGATGAGTTATAAAATTCACCCCCTCACAGTTGACATGAAGGTAAACTTGACCTATTAAACCTAAAATGATTTTTTGAACCAGGCTATAAACATGTTTATTTCTGCTGTGAAGATTCTCATCCCTTACCTTTTTAATATATACATGGATGACTTATCCAAATTATTAAACAGGTGTAAAACTGGCTGCTTGGTTGGGGACCACATTATCAATCACCTGATTTATGCAGATGATGTGGTGGTGTTTTCTCCTTATAGTGCTGGCCTACAACAGCTATTACGGATATGCTCCCTATATGGATATGACATAAAATACAACTCAAAGGAGAGTAATATCATGATAGTCAGAAGTAAGGAAGATAAGAAAATAACTTTCCCTGACTTTTCCTTGTCTAGAACGGTTCTTAGCATCTGTACTGATTCTAAATACTTGGGTCATTACATAACTGATGACTTGTCTGATGACAGTGACATTTATAGGCAGTACAGGGTGATGTAAGCACAAGCTAACTTGCTAAGCAGGAAATTTGGTATGTGTTCTTCGGTTGTAAAAATAGCACTATTCAAAGCCTTCTGTACCCCCATGTACACGGCACATCTGTGGAGAAGATACAAAAATAGTAGCATTCGTAAACTGTACGTGGCATATAATGATGCTATGAGGCTATTATTCAAAGAACCTAGATGTAGCAGCGCTAGCCATCTGTTTGTGTCTGTTGGTGTGCCATCGTGTCCTGCCGTACTCAGGAATCTTATGGATAAATTTATATATAGATTAAATGTGTCATGCAACAGTCTCTTGAATACTGTGAATAGTGAATCCCATCATGAGCGCAGTAAGATTTGCCTCAGGTCTGTGGAACCTTTGGTGCCGTAATTCATATGCAATCTAATGAAACTTTTTATGAGTTGTATTTTGCATAATGTAAACATTTTTAGTCTTATATGTATTCATGTCTGTTTTGTATGTATTATTATGTCCTTTTTTGCTATGGACCATCTGTGTCTGGTATAAACTTGATATATATAGACAGTTGTGTGAAAAAGTGTTATCGGGGGGGGGGTTCCAAACCTCCATGGCCTTGTGTGAAAATGTGATTGTGCCCCCTGTTAAAACATAAATTAACTGTGGTTTATCACATCTTTGGAAAGCTGAGTTCAATTTCTCTAGCCACACCGAGGCCGGATTACTGCCACACCTGTTCTCAATCAAAAAATCACTTAAATAGGACCTGCCTGATGAATTTAAGTAGACCAAAAGATCCTCAAAAGCTAAACATCATGCTGCCATCCAAAGAAATTCAGTAAAAAATTAGAAACAAAGTAATTGAGATCTATCAGTCTGGAAAAGGTTACAAAGCCATTTCTAAAGCTTTGGGACTGCAGCAAGCCACAGTTAGAGCCATTATCCATTAACATGGAACAGTGGTGAACCTCCCCAGGAGTGGCCGGCAGACAAAAATTACCCCCAGAGCACAGCGACGACTCATCCAAGAGGTCACAAAAGACCCCAGAAAAACATCCAAAGAACTACAGGTCTCACTTGCCTCAATTAAGGTCAGTGTTCATGACTCCACCATCAGAAAGAGACTGGGGGGCAAAAATGGCTGCATGGCAGAGTTCCAAGACCAAAACCACTGCTGAGCAAAAAGAACATAAAGGCTCATCTCAGTTTTTCCAGAAAGCATCTTGATGATCCCGAAGACTTCTGAGAAAATACTCTGTGGACTGACGAGACAAAAGTTGAACTTTTTGGAAGGTGTAGGTCCCACTACGTCTAGGGTCTGTTGCGCAAAGCAGGTTTAATGAAAACCCTGAGTTGTTTAACCCTGAAATTAGGGAAACTGAGTTTTCCGTAACAAAGGTAGGTAACTCAGCCCAGGGAAAGAGGAGTAATTTTAGCCTGTTACACGAAGAGGGGTAATTTAAACCCTTGTTCAGTTACCATAGTAACACTCTTTTAAACTAACCTGGTTGGTAACAGGTTTGTCTTCATAAACCCAGAATTTTTCTCTGTCTCCGCCCTCTTTCACCTGCACATGGTATACTATTTCCTCATTCTTACAGTCAGCGGGTAAGTTCTGACGGAGTTCTGTCAAAATGGCATGTCCATTAATTGATTATCCAGTGGATGAAGGTGCAGCATTAATGCGCAGAGAATTAATTAGGCCTATACAGTACGTCGAGAGATTATAATCAGACTGCACATAGATGTCCTTGCGTTTCCAGACGATCATCTGTTTGAGCGGTACCGATTCACCTCACAATCCATCATCTACATTAATACCCGATCAGTCCTGACATTTCCAATATTACCAACCGCAGCCGTGCTCTCAATTCTCATCAGATATTATGTGTTGCACTGCGATTCTTTGCAAACGGGAGCTTTCCCTACAATGTTGGGGATGCGGAGCATCTTAGTAAATCAACCGTGTGCAGGAATTAGAAAAGTTTTCCTGGCCCTGAAACAGCTTTTGCCAGTCTTTGTAGTTTTCCCTGGACACAAACCTGTCAGAGTCATAAAGAAGGAGTTCCACAGGATTGCAGGTGAAGAAATCTGGATATTTGAAATCATATTCTGGTGACTGTGCTGCAGCCTATGAGTGGGATTAGTCATTTTAATATCTCTTTTAGGCTTTCCCGATCTTATAGGCTGTATTGATGGAACGCACATCCCCATCACAGCTCCCTCACACAATGAAGCAGATTATGTGAATAGGAAGTCCATTCACACCATCAATGTGCAGCTAGGCTACAGGTAGATTGACTACAGTTTCAGCATGTTAAACACTGCATCACAAGTCAACATTTGTCATTCTCTGCTATGTTAAGATCATATGTGATTCTGCATGTATCATTACCAATGTGGGAGCCAAGTGGCCAGGGTTAGTGCATGACTCAAGGATTTATTGCGAGTCCTATCTGAGCAAAAGACTGCAACGTGGTAAGCAGCCTAAAGATTTTCACAATACACTGTCTACCTCCATTAATATACACTTATGTATCCACTGTACATTACAGGAGACTTTGATTGCCTTCTTGATTGCCCCATACCCTGACCCTGAACCAGGCCCCCAACAGAACTTCAACCGGGCTCACTGTAGAACAAGAGCACGGGTGGAGATGAACATTGGCCTGCTGAAAGCCTGTATCCTGTGCCTACGTCACTTCAGAGTGACGCCTGAGAGGGCCTGTGATATTATTGTGGCAAGTGTTGTTCTTCATAATATTGCCACTATTAGAGGAGAGCAACACCCTGCCCCACAAATTGAGGAGCCAGATGAAGACCCCATCCACCTGCCAGCAATGCAGGATGGCAGGGCAGTCAGAGACACCATATGCCATAATCATTTTGGGGTTTAAGTCACCATTATCACCATCACCACAGCAGCCAAATACAGACATAACATCACATTTGTTCCTCTTTATTTCCTACAAATAAAAAGAGCTAATTTAGTTAATGTTGCAATAGTTAACATAATGCACTTGTGACTATGCCCCCACCTCTAACTTGTGCTCCAGTATTTCAGTCTTCAGATCAACCTTCCTAATTTGGCGGTCCAAAAACAGGATCTCTTTCTCCTTCTTCTGGATTTTTCTCAGGTTGTGTGTCTTGTAGACCTCTTTAACTTTAACAGTTGCACATGAATTCCATGGAACAAACATCCATCTCACGGTGTCAAGCTGTGCAGAGGAAGTTGAGGGACCATTCTGCTGCTGCCCAGCCATGCTCTGCTGAAAAGGATGAAAATGTGCAATGCATCAGCGTAGACCAACTGTCTACCAGAATGTTAATATTGTATCTTGAGTGGGAGACGATCGGTAACATACCTCTGTATGCCTTTCTGAATCCCCCTCAGTAAAGGCAGAAGACAATGTTTCATCCTCTTCATCCTAGAAGAGAGATGTTTTAGTATGCTGAAACTAGCCTACCATTTGGCAAAATCTTTGGAGCATTGTCTACAAGGTTTGCAGCGTAAAGGGGCTCCAGCAGTCAGATGGAACCATCAAAATCTGTTAGGACAGGCACACACCGCATCACATTTTATGAAAGCGCTTGTGTCTTGAGTGGTGGTTTTAGATGATGAGCTCCCTCCAGGAATTCCCTCAGCCACTGGCCCTCCAATGTTTTGGCTTAGGGCCAGCTCCTCTGCCTCCGTGAGAGGTGGCGGTGCTGGACCACCACCCGTTTTACGGGATTCGGCTCTCTTTCTGTTGGCTGAGTAGAGGTTTGTTAATTTACAGTAAACAGGCTTAACAGGATATGGATTAGAACTAAAAGCTATGTGTGGGGTGAAAATGCACAAACAGCCACGTATTTAGGCTACAAAACATGATCAAAATGAGGTACCTCCGTGAAATTATGCTGAGATCTTCCCCGTTTGAATAATGTTTTTATATTTCATTTTCAGCTGCTCCCAGGTGTGCTTTTCCCCCAGCAGGACTGCATCTAAATGACATAACTTAATGAGCAACCACATTTTTCCCCTTTAATATTGTGATTGCAAAGGACTAGGCTACATTTGAACTGACGCATTCACCCAGGCAACAATTTTCTCCCACACTGTCTCCCTCTCTTTCACAGCCACAGCGGTATTGCATTTTCTTCTGAAGATGTGTTTAAAATCACCATCTGTATGAGCACATTAATACTTCTTGTTCAAGAGGGGTGAAAAACTCCGCCCTCTTCTTCTCCGTTGCCATAGTGGCTCGTCGTATCTGGACTCCATTGTTGCTGGCTTTTTATACTTGCAGTGCATTAGCTTAACCTCAGGTGAAACTACACCGAGTTGAATCGGCTGTTCTGGGACCGAAAACACAGAGTTTCGTATCTCCGAGTAGATCAACTCAGAGTTCAGGGTTACACTCAGAATTTGTTGAACCTGCTTCGTGAAACAGACCCCTGGCGTAAAAGTAACACAGCATTTCAGACAAGGAACATCATCCCAACAGTAAAATAGGGTGGTTTTAGTGTGATGGTCTGGGGCTGTTTTGCTGCTTCAGGACCTGGAAGACTTGCTGTGGTAAATGGAACCATGAATTCTGCTGTCTACCAAAAAATCCTGAAGGAGAATGTCCGTCCATCTGGTCATGACCCCAAGCTAAAGCGCACTTGGGTTCTGCAGCAGGACAATAATCCAAAACACAGCAGCAAGTCCACCTCTGAATGGCTCAAGAAAAACAAAATAAAGACTTTGGAGTGGCCTACTGGTAGTCGAAGTCCTGACCTGACTCCGATTAAGATGCTGTGGCATGACCATAAAAAGGTGGTTCATGCTGGAAAACCCTCCAATGTGGCTGAATTACAACAATTCTGCAAAGATGAGTGGAACAAAATTCCTCCACAGCGCTGTAGAAGACTCATTACCAGTTATCACAAACGCTTGATTGCAGTTGTTGCTGCTAAGAGTGGAACAACCAATTATTAGGTTTAGGGGGCAATCACTTTTTCACACAGGGTCATGTGGGTTTGGATCCCCCCCCCCCCCCTAAAAATAAAAATCTCCATTTAAAAACTGCATTTTGTGTTTTGTGTTATCTTTGTCTCACATTTAAATTTGTTTGATGATCTGAAACATTTAAGTGTGACTAACATGCAAAAAAGTAAGAAATCGGGAAGGGGACAGACACTTTTTCACACAACTGTATATCATCATGGATGTGCAGCCGACAAATCTGTAGCAACTGTGTGATGCAAGCATGCCAATAGTAAAATCTCTGAGGAATGTTTCCAACAGATTGTTGAATCTGTGACACCAAGAATGAAGGTAGTTCTGAAGGAAAAAGGAGGTCCAACCAGGCACTAGCAAGGTGGACCTAATAAAGTGTCCAGTGAGTGTAGCTCTGACGGTCCAGAACTGGGAGTCTGTGCCCCTTAAATACAATCATGACTATAGAAGGAATTCCATGTGATAATAACTAGGAAAAGAGAGTAAAAACAAGAGGTAAAACCTTAGCAGGTAGAATTAAAGCTACCATTTGAAACCTCAACACAAACTAAGTCAGAGGATGTCATAAAAACAGTTATTTTTCAGTTATATTCAGTGTTGTTTTAACCTAGACTTGTAAACTCCTTTTGACAAAGCAATCTACAAATCATTGTTCCCTATAAGGCAGTGAGAGCACGCTGTGGTTTCTGGTAGCAATGGGCGCAGGAGAGAGAAGCAAACCTCCAGGGATCAATAAAACATGTTGCAGGTTTGGCAGTAGTTTGGTTAGATTTTGGTCCAAAGATCATTTTATTACATTTCAGCGCAGTAAGACTCCTGCTGGTTGGGTAATAAAGTTTCTGGAGTTTTTCATGCTCTCCATGTGCAGCAGCACCCTGTAGAGTGCATTTGCTCATCTCATAGCACTGTCATAACATTTCACTTTCTGGTAGATAACTAATAAATAAGCAGCAAGAAAACCTGCTTGAGTCCAAGACTCGGGTTTTCTGTAACCTTGGCTGTGCAGTCAGGTTGTGTCGCAACACATAACTTAATCATTCCAGATGTTGACAGTTGAGAAAGAGTACAGCATCCTTCAGTTTTAAGTATTTTTATGTGTGACATAAAAACAGATCAGATATAAAACACCATCAAGCCCTTAGCAGCTTAATTACACAAATACAAAATCAGTAAGACAGTTACATTATTGTACAGAATAACATAATAAAATTTCTTTATGAGCCATGTACAGGACATACATCTATCATTTCCCATTAAAACCTCTGCTCTTACAGCTTTAAAAAGATCAAATCTTTTCTGCCATCCACTCTTCCTCTCTCGCAGCCTGACACCTTATGCTTCACTCTATGTTACCAAAGTGTGTTTGCCCAAAGCTTTTGGCAAGCCTTTCACACTTCTTGCTGGGCAGTTAATTTTCTTTAAACAAAAACCCTCACATGGTTTCTTCAGGTGCAAATCAACCATTTTTCCCAATTTCCAGAAACATCTGTATCCTGTAAAATAATTGGGTGCAGCAAGCCTAAAAAGATTGAATTTATAGTGGCTCAACAGCCAAAGAGGCTCGCGAGTTCTGAAATCAATCCTCAAACTTGGACCGTGCCAAATGCGCTGTGACATCACGTTCAAGGCATTTAAGACCCACCGACATGTGGACCCGTCAAGGCCAGATTACTGACATCGCTGCATTGTTATGTGTCCCTGTTGGCCATTTCCTTCAGAGCATGACACAATGAAAAACTGTTTGTAGCGTTTGGCAAACTTATCAGATGCGTCAGATGAAGAGGGCAAATGCAATCCAGACCCCAAAACATTTTCATTTTGGTCAGGGTTTGAGGAAAACATGATAATGTATCTGCCACGCTAACAACAAACCCAAAGAATAAAAGAGCAGGAGAACAAACAGTATACCCCTTTTGGTGGGGGACGACTTATTGCACAGATATCTAATAAGGTACAAACAGAGAGTAAATCACATCCAGCACTCAGTATGTACAGAAGAAAACCCTTACCAAAGACCACTTCAAACCACACAGTCCCCATTTTGTGCTTTTTCTCCCTTGACTTAAGTTTTCCAGTGCTGTAGATTGGTTGTCACGTCAAGATTAAAAATAAGTTGGCTTTTATATGTTTTAAATCTTTGCAACTGTTGCCTCATCTTCATGCTCATTTCCCCCACACCCATTTGTTTTCAACAATGGTGTCCGCCTTGGTCCTCCCCCATTAAAGGATAACTTTCTTTTTTTTCAACCTGGACCTTATTTCTAGGAGTTTATATGTGCATTCACTCACCAGTAAAGTTTCTAAATCACTTTGACTCCTTCGGAAGATATTACGTTGAGTCGCCCTTCGGCGTACATCCTGTAAAATGGCGGAGACGGAGCAGCCACTGTAGAAGACATTATCTGCAGTAAAACTCCTTGATATCATCAATGCTTTAAGTAGAATGAACGAACAAATGAGTACTATTGTCCTCTGAGTTCAGAGTTTCGCAAATTGTGTTATTGTTGTTGTCTGGGTAGCGAGCTGCTCCTCTCAGCTGTACTACGGAAGGGCGCATCATGAACCTTCGGCCCCGAAAAGTGTGTAAAACACACTGATAACTAACGGAAAGCTAAATCTGGACTCATGGGACAATAGTACTCGTTTGTTCATTCATTCTACTGAAAGTATTGGTGAAAATCAAGGAGTTTTGCTGCAGACAATGTCTTCTATAGTGGCTGCCCCGTCTCTGCCATGATTACACTACCAGGACATTTTGGAGCACTTCATGCTTGCTTCAGTGGACCAGCTGTATGGGGATGCAGACTTCATCTTCCTGCAGAACTCGGCACCTGCCCACCCTGCCAAAAGTACAAAATCCTGGTTCACAACTATGGGATCACCATGCTTGATTGGCCCGCAAACTCACCTGACCTGAACTTCATCGAAAAATCTGTGGGGCATTGTCAAGAAAAAGCTGAACAGGACGAGACCAAACAATGAAGAAGAGCTCAAGGCTGTGATGGAACAGTGCAGTAACAGTGCACTATTACTGCACCACTTCTGGCAGAAAAAGGCAGAACTTTTTCATGCCCGCATCTGTATGTTTACCTTGTCCTGGAAGTGTAAGAACTTCACCAGGATCGGTCTTGATCCCGCTCTGGAATCATTGTGTTTTGAATTATGGTGTGCCCTTTCAATCGCCAGCAGCGTGGGGAAAAGATCATGGCCAAAGAGTTGGGTAAGAAACAGACTGACAAAGCCTGTCATGTTGTGGCTCTCGGAACCCTCCAACACCTAAGGAAAGCAGAGGTTTAAGGCCCTACTTCAGTTTTCCATTTTCAGTTTTCCACACCTATCACAGTTTTCTCCCAGTGATAGGCATTCTGATTCTCAAGAGCCTTCACATGCATCTTCACGTCAGCTATGTCTTTTTGGTTGTTGCCAACTTGAACTTCCAGTTAACTCACTTTTGTGTAGGGGTGGGTGATATGGGAAAAACAATTATATCACAATATTTTCTTTACAAAATCACAATCTCGATTTTATCACGATTTTCTTCCATGAATATCATGCAGACTATTATGCAAGTTATTTACAGTAATACAAAACAATTTAGCTATTTACAACCATACCCCTAAAAAAGGACAAAAGATCCCTTAAAACCGGGCGCTTTTCACGCAATTTTTATTTAGCTGAACAAAAATGTTTGATAACAAGGCAGAACCAGTCTGGGGACTTCAATGGCTTTTTTGAGAAAACACACATTAAAATCCAATCAATACTAAAGTACAATAAATAAAACCAAACATCAACAATAGCTTTTAACAAAAGTCACATCAAATACAAATGCCACTTGTTAAACAATACACTACTTGGCAACTCCACAACTTTTAAAGAAAACTAAGTGAACTTTGACCTCGTTTGCCTCTGACCTTTCACAGCTCAGCCAATGAGATGACAGCTCTATGTAACATAGTCAGAAGCTACATACAGAGAGAAACTACATTAAAAACCACCTAAAAGACAGATCATGATCTCTATATGAAGAGTAATGCGTGGTGAAATGTCAGCAGTCAGATCAAAGTAGCAGGTTTGTGAATGGGCAGAGTTTATGAACAACCATTAAGCTAAATACAAGCTAATGCTAGCTTAGCTGTTTGTTTACATTCCAAGCAGACGCTTTGAGCTCTGCCGTGTCCGTTTAGCATTTCTACGTCCTACCTGGCGGTGAGTGCGGCACAAGTTTCTTATCTGAAGTGGAGGCACATGTCTCTCCAGTGCTTTAGTTGCCTTTTTGAACGCATGTCAGCGTTGTGCTTTACCTGTGTGGCTGCCGCTCTCCTCGCCTTCTGACTGTCTGCAGACCAGGCTGCCGTAGAAAAAAAAAAAAAACATTGGACTGACTTTTACTGGCTGGAGAGAGCTCAGACAAGAGATAGGATGCAAGATGGATGCCGCTGTTAGGGGCCGCCTTGCTGAGAAAAATTTGCCAAAGTTCAAAAGTGTTTTTTGTTGTTTTTTTTAAAGTAAAAACAGATTGAACTATAATACTGGGCCACAAAGTATCCGCCCTGGGATCAAAATTATGGCATGTTTATAAATGGAAACATACGTCTCATCTGGTAAAACTTAGGCTCCTTGTGATGCTCATTTTCCTTAAACCAAAGATACAGAATATACATCGAGCCCCCTTTAAGACAAAAATACTGCAAATTTGTTGGCAACAAGATGTAAACAATGATTTCTTTTTAGAGGATTTTTAAAACAAATACATAAATAAGCAGTCCAGGAAGCAACTATGATCAGCTACACTCTCACACACAGCTGCTCTGTCAAGATATCCGAAAAGCGAATGTGGTTTTAATCAGCTTGTCTGGTTAAAAGGTTAATCTAGAACTTGAGGCACACCTGATCTGTGTTTCCATGCAGGAATTTTATCACCTGGGGACATCCTGCAATCTGTTATAATTGCAGACTCCACTGACATTTCTGACCCTGTGTGAATTTACGGCGTCTGTAAGTTGTCGAGAAGAAATTCCAGCACAAATTACCTGCAATTATTTGATAATAATGACGTCTCTTGATAACAAAGAGAGCGCTCAGTGCATGGCACAAATGGGCTTTTTTACAGGATATTTCTATTTTCATCCAGTAGATGACGTTCATACAAATAAGTCTTGTAAAGGGTTTTTCATCTTCTGTCAATGACTGATATGTGAGATCAGGCTTTGGAAAACACAAACTATATGAATAAATATCAACGTATAGTTGGAGGGCGTTGGTACTTAATGGGCATTGTGTGTCTCCCATACATTTTAACATTGGCTTACAGTCCTTGCATTGCATCATTGCAGAGTAAACAAAACAATCTACCTCCCCATTTAAATTTAAATGGTGAAATTTCTTTTTAAATGATCACTTAGAAGAAAATTTGTTCTGCATTTACTGTTCAAGCTTAGTTGGTCTCCAAAGAATAGAAGTAGGAAGCAGCGAAGATGCAGAATTTGTTTGGAGGCCCAAAAGGTATTTGTAGTTCCTGTCAAACTCAACATCCAGTACAAGTGTGATTCTTTTCTGTATTGTGTCACAGGGAGATAAAACCAGCAGCTGGGTTTCTCTGGATCACTTCCATAACACACATCCAGCAGTTGTAATAACATCAGTGTGTTCTTAGGTGTGTCGTTTTCTGGGTGTTTTTTGTGTGTGCGATACTTTGGCTGCACATAACAATTGAGAGCATCTGTGAGTCCTTTGCCAAAGATTTCCTCACAAACCAGGACTTCCACTGGCTCCTATCAGGATTTTGATTCCAATTTATAGCAGATGTTCCTATAAAATATATTATTATAAAAATCATAGACCTCTTAATGTTTATTTCCTCCAACTGCTTGAATCACAGAAACTGGACTCTGTTTATTTGATGCTGCTTGACTGGAAGTGCCTCATAAAGGCCAGATGCTCTTAATGTGAGCACCTTCTTGCATCTTTGATGCAGGAAATAGAGGCGATGCTATTTGGCCGAGGGGAGAGAAGATTAATGGAAATCGTTTAAGAAGACATCCAACACTATAAAAAAAAAATGTTGAGTGAATTTGGGTGAAAAAGTAAGGTCTCCAGCTGCAAAGGCTTTTTGTTTTTTGAATAAACTTTTCTTGTTCTGGTGCTGTGAACCTAATTAACAACGGTAACGCAGCGTAAAACCTTAAATCTTACAAAGTAACCTACACATACTCAGACCTAAGTAACTGTTTTGTTCTAGCTTGTTAACGGTTAAATGACAATAAAGTTGAGTTTAGGCCTATTAATGCTCCACACAGAGGACAAAAATGCAGATTGAAGGACAGTTTTGTCCGTTTCTTATGTCCTACCTGTCCTCCAAAGTCATATGTACTATAGGGTTGTTTTTGCATGCACCAAAATACGACCTACATTTACATTTTTACTCAAAAAGCGTCCAAAAGCGACTCCTAGTGGTGGTTACGTGACTGCCGAGTTCCTCTCTGGTGTGACCAAAAGAAAAATGGCGGATGTCCCTTCAATCTTCAGTAGAAATTAATCTTTTTTAAGATAGATTAAGGTTTCAGCTTTGTTCTGATAACTTTTCAAGCATCAAATAAACACTTTGTTTTTATAATATCCATACATTTTATGTAAACAATCAATAGTTCTTTTCGTGTTGACGTACATTCTTTCAGGTTTTGTGATTGTTGCTACGGTGGTTAATAAGGACGCTATTTACAATGAGCCAGAAGAAAGGGATTATTAGGACATGTGCGGTGTTGCAGTGGCTGGCAGCAACTTTATTCATGTCATATACGTGCGCATTCGTCAGTGAACATAAATAAACAGAATTCAAGTAGGCGAAATAATAAACGCACACTGTTGTATCGTAATCAGATGTTTCTTCAGTCTGACGGCCTTTATATCACAGGATGAGAGGAGAGGGAAAGGGGGGCAGGGAGTGGGGGCTGCAGCAGGTCCCAGGCTGAGAATCGTACCAAGACCGGCTGCATGAAAGAAATGCAGCCTCTGATTACTGGAGCAGCTTACAAACTAGTTGAGCTAAACACTGCCTCAAGTGTTTCAACCAGTTATTAAATATCTTTCTTCAGTCGGCTTCCTTCTCTTTAGTCGGACTCACCGTTATTTCTCCTCCTGCTGCCGCCAGGGGTGGCAGGGAGCGTGTGAAATACGCTCAGGGTGAGCATGATTTCAGGTGTGCAAAAACGACTGTATAGTACTGTGGCAGGACGAAGGAGGGCCGGGCGGGATCCCCAGACTCCCGGGTCAGAGTCATGCGTGCTAACCAGTCAGCCAAAGGGACATCGAGGGAACATGAACACTCGGAGGCATAGTGACAGGACCGTCAACTGCCACAGTATGTATGACTTTGGAGGACAGGTTGCTTATGTCAGTTACGCATGTAATTTGGTCCATTTCTTGTTTCCATCAGTCTGCCCCAGGATCGCTGTGGCTACACATGTAACTTACCATCCCTACATTCATGCTGCAGCTCAGTTACGATTTTTTTGCCCATAGTTGACAAGCTGATTTTACAATGACAGTCTGAACAGTGCAAGTCTGATTTTTCAGATTTGACCCAGGCCACTTTCATATGTGGCCCTAAATTAGATGCATATCCGATCTGTGTCAAAGCAGCTGCAGTCTGTACGGCTATGTCACATTTCATCCGACTTCGACGTCACAAAAGTGAGACAGACGTCTTATCTCTGCACCAGAGGACACGGGACACGCAAGATCAAATAAAACCAACGAACAGAACAGCGTTATATTTTTTCTGGCTCTGATTGGACATCAACATCAACAGCGTAGCATCCATATTTAGCCCCATAAACACAGCATGCCACTTATAACGTCATGTCTTCTTGTGCATGCGGTTCACTTCAGAGTCGTGTACAGTTCATACTAAAGTCTGATGGAGGTTGTATATTAATAATAATATGAATGACCATGAAAAAAAAACACAAAACAAATGGATTTTAGTAGAATATTGGATTTGAGCATCAAGACCTGCAGTGTGAATGCAGCTTTAATTTAAATGAGGAGTGAATGAATCATGAATCCACTGTAAAGTGCTTTGGGTGGCTTGAAAAGCATTAAGAAATCTCCTTTATTATTAGCAAAACACATATTTTGCACATGTAACATGTGGGTTTGGGATATTCTTATTGTGATAACATGTAAAAACCCTTGTCAGTCCCAACATGAAACCCATGCAATCACATGTATAACTGTAACACGTAAAGCCTGTGTTCACATGTGAAACCCATGTAAAATCAATATGTTAATATTGGAAACCCATCTATATCCTGATGTGACACCAATATATTCTCATGTAAATTCCATGGAAAACCCAAACAATCTGAATCTCATGCAAATTCTCATGTGAAATTTTACATTCTCATGTGAATTCAATGAAAATTCCCTTCATATTCACATGTAAAATTGACATGAGAAAAATTTATACTCACATGTAAAGTCAGTGTAAATTCATTGGGAAAACCCATACAATCACGTTCATCAATCAGTCAACTCCCAAGTGAGACTTTATATGCACATGAAATCAATGTAGATTCCCATGTAAAATCCATATATTCATAGGGAAAACCCATACTCTGATGTGAAGCCAATATATTAACATGTGAAATGCATGTAAATTCTCATGCAAAATCCATATATTTACAATATTTGAGAAGTTATGTATTTTCTGATGTTAAAACCATATTCATTCTTGAAATCATTGTAAATTCAAATACACCCATATCAACCTAAGAGAAGCATTTAAATTTCAATGGAAAACCCATATAATCACGTCATACAGTATTCTCATTTAATACTATTTACATAAGAAATCCCATTTACTATGGGAACATAGTAAAATCTATGTTCCCATGTTAGACCCACATAGTTTCCCAAGTCAAACCTAAATAATCATGTAAAATGAATGTAAATTCACATGTAGAGCCTATGTATATATTCATATGTGGAAATCATATATTCTGACATAAAACCCTTTGAGGACATGCAATGTATTACATGTGGAACCCATGTGATTTTGCATGGTCATGTTTTTACACGTAAACAGACGGTGTAGAACATGTAAACAATTTTACATATTATAATCTTGAAAATAATCCAAAACCACATTTCCGATGTGCAATATGTAGATTTAACATGTATTTCAAATATATTCAAATGATTTATAAGTACAAAACCACATATGGTCACATGTTAAATGTGCTTTTTTTTATCTAAGGCTCTCATTTTTACCTGGATACCAGATTGTTGGAGAAATCTTTATGATGTAGGTGACATAAACAATTGGGTTTCTACTGAGAATCACCCCCATGAAACAGCTGCTTGTTTACAATAAGTACCACTGGATTTTTTTTTTAGCATGAACCGCCTTTTTTAAGGTCATGCCACAGCATCTCAATCGGAGTCAGGTCAGGGCTTTGACGAGGCCACTCCAAAGTCTTCATTTTGTTTTTCTTATTCCATTCAGAGGTGGACTTGCTGGTGTGTTTTGGATCATTGTCCTGCTGCAGAACCCAAGTGCGCTTCAGCTTGGGGTCACCAACAGATGGCCGGACATTCTCCTTCAGGATTTTTTGGAAGACAGCAGAATTCATGGTTCCATTCACCACAGCAAGTCTTCCAGGTCCTGAAGCAGCAAAACAGCCCCAGACCATCACACTAAAACCACCATATTTTACTGATGGTATGATGTTCCTTTTCTGAAATGCCGTGTTACTTTTACGCCAGATGTAATGGGACCTACACCTTCCAAAAAGTTGAACTTTTGTCTCGTCAGTCCACAGAGTTTTTTTTTCCAAAAGTCTTGGGGACCATCAAAATGCTTTCTGGCTAAACTGAGACGATCCTTTATGTTCTTTTTGCTCAGCAGTGGTTTTGGTCTTGGAACTCTGCCATTCAGGCCATTTTTGCCCCCCAGTCTCTTTCTGATGGTGGAGTCATGAACACTGACCTTAATTGAGGCAAGTGAAGGCTGCAGTTCTTTGGATGATGTTATGGGGTCTTTTGTGACCTTTTGGATGAGTCATTGCTGTGCTCTGTAATTTTGGTCGGCCGGCCACTCCTGGGAAGGTTCATCACTGTTCCATGTTTTCACCATTTGTGGATAATGGTTCTCACTGTGGTTCGCTGGAGTCCCAAAGCTTTAGAAATGGCTTTGTAACCTTTTCCAGACTGATAGATCTCAATTACTTTGTTTCAAATTTTTTCCTGAATTTCTTTGGATCGCAGCATGATGTCTAGCTTTTGAGGATCTTTTGGTCTACTTAAATTCATCAGGCAGGTCCTATTTAAGTGATTTTTTGATTGGGAACAGGTGTGGCAGTAATCCAGCCTTGGTGTGGCTAGAGAAATTGAACTCAGCTTTCCAAATATGTGATAAAACACAGTTAATTTATGGGGCCATGAAGGTTTGGATATATGAAATAAAAATCTTAATTTGAAAACTGCATTTTATATTTACTTGTGTTATCTTTGTCTAATATTTAAATTTGTATGACATATATGTTATATGACATCTCTTAAGTGTGACAAACATTAAAAAAATAAGAAATCAGGAAGGGGGCAAACACTTTTTCACACAACTGTATGCTGTACATTGAGGCAACATCAAATATATAAATTTAATAGACACGCTTTCACTCACTAACACATGATGCCCATACATCATCTGTTTTATAAGACCCAACCGGGAGCCTGGATTTCACACACATAAAAAGTCAAATGTGGTCATTAAAATAAGTTATAGATGACTGAGAACAAATTCAAGATGAAACTGTTCTCTCCCTCCTTTTCATTTCCTGTCAGTTCTGCTCATCTCCACAGCTCCGTGAAGATTAAGTATGAGGTATGAAATATTCACTGTGGAGTTGTGATGATTGTCAGGTTAAAACAAGAACAGACTCAGTTTGCTGATGCTAAATGCAGCACAATCTGAGAATCAGAGGCAATTTATACGAGCTCTGTCTTTTCTGAATGCCATGCCTGGATATTTATAGGCATAAACCTGGAGCCTCTTAAACCACTTGGACTGATAAACCCAAGTGAAAATAGCATGAAAGACAGGGGAAAAAAAAGCCACATAATTAGCTCAAAATGGCTCAGGATTGCATGCAGGAAGCGTGTTTAAGTTAGGGATCTACATCTTATTGCTTAAAGTGCAATCAAATCATAGAAACCACAACTTTACTGTGCTCTTCTGTTTTTTAGTTTATTCCCCATCAACTATTCTGCATATTGTGGAAGCAACTGAAGAGGGATCTGGGATATTAACAGATGTGTTGCCTTTGGGTGAAGAATGCAGCCTAAGGTTGAAACTGACTTGTCTACCTCTGGACAGGACGAATACAAAGAAGTTAGAGTGACTTAAAGTAGAAAGGTCCCAGATGTCAACAACTGGACTGTGTGCAGAAAAAAAAGACACAGGGTTCAATCTGGTGCTCTACATTCAGCTGTTGGTGAACCTCTGGCTGGGTCGGTTGGTTTGGCCTCTGATATTTTTGCTATGTATTGGTAAAAAAAAAAAAATTCTTCCAAATCTTATTCTTAAACACTGTGTACAGGTCAACCAGTCCATCACAGAGACAAACAAGATGCGCAACCATTGTGGACAATGCCACGTTCAGACAGACCTTGTGGTGACTTAACTGGGAAAACTGGGAACTGTCCTCAGTGTTTTCTTCTCAGGAAAATGTTGAACTCCAAATAGTTTGGCTGTGACCTTATAACCCTGACCAGAAGGGTCATCGCAGATGTCTTTCCTCCTTGGCACCTGAATGCTGCAGAGCAACAAACTGCTGACTGCTGTGTTTATAGAGGCGCTCACACGGATGATGAGCAATTAATCAAGTGCAAAGCCTTGAAAAGGGGGACTTTATTTTACAACCATAAGTTACGTCTAATGTTAACACTGTGTATCTTTTGTAAAGAGGTAAAATTGGGTAAACAACAACGTTTTTGTCACCATCTGCAAGTAAGACCGTTTTATTCTATGAATAATTCTGACCTCAAGCAACACATGCAATGTGCAAAACTAAGGTAATATAAGAAATATATGAATATGAAGATATGAAGGCCTGTTTCGATATTCGATCTTTGTTTATTCTACTTCGGAAATGCCCAGAAGCTGCGCTGTGTATGGCTGCAATAAGCATAACCACCACACGGACAAGACAGGATGTTTTTTTCAGTTCCCGAAACGACAGAAAAGCCTCGAACAACATAAGTGGCGAGTGGCTATCAAGTAGGGGTGTAATAAGATCATAAATCAAACCAAAAATCAGAATATCGTTCAAAATTGATGTCAAACCCATTTTTATTATGATGTTGTTTTAAAGGTCCTCTAACACAACGTTTTACAATACATGTTTATAGTTGTGCAGTGGATAGAAGTGACACAAGATTATGCGAAGTTTACAGTTATGTTAAGAAACAAAAACCTTGTTTATCACTTGTAATATTGCATCGTTTTTATATCGATCAATGGATCCTAAATCTAATCAAAATTGTATCGTGACTGAATTTGAGATATTGAGAGATATCAAACTGCCCATCTACTGTATTGATATAATATTGTACGGTGATCAAACCAGTGATTTACACCCCTACTATCAAGCATGTCAGTGCTGATGGTTACATCAAAGTCCTCGACTCTAACAATATGTTCGGATCACGTACTGTGGCATCACTGTTTGAACCCTGTAGTTGTTTTTGTACAGATGATAGAAAACACTATTAAAAAAGTTGATGCACAGAATCACAGAGCCCCGTCCACTCTGTTCCCATCTCCTCAGGATGGACTGTTAAAGATCACATTCATCCATATTTCTGCCATCAATATTCCCACATAAGAATAAAAGCATAAAATCAGGCAGAAAAGCTTTTGCACCGTTATAAACATGCACAGTCATAACCAGTAAAATACCGATGAGCTTCTAGCTACCGGTAATTTATAGCTTTTAAGGTCAAGGTCAAATTTATTTTTAAAGCACACTTAAAACAACATAGAGAGCCCAAGGTGCTGTACAAGTTTGCTGACATGCGCATATGCATATACATACACAGGCTACATACATACATAATATACACATACATGTATATATACACATACATATACATACACACATGCACACATATACACACCACACACAGACACCTACAGTACATACATAAGAACTAGTAAAAGAAATAATACAAGACTATATAAGAGATTTAAACAATCAGGAAATAAAACAAAATCACACACTAGTGTTAAAAGCCAGTGCAAACAGGCTTTATCAATGAGAGTAAACTCCTGAGAAGGACATCAAAGAAATACCACCATTTCTTAAAAATCCGGGGGAAAATTTATATTCTATAAAGAATAAATGGTTTGAACATGGTGCTTACCTGATTAAACCAAATACATCACAAGATCGGGAAACTGATCATCAGGCCGTTATGTAGGTTCATCTAATCAGGCTGTAGCAGCAGAAGATGAGCATCACTTAGTCCAGGGGTCGGCAACCCAAAATGTTCAAAGAGCCATATTGGACCAAAAAACGAAAAAACAAATCTGTCTGGAGCCGCAAAAATGTAAAAGTCTTAAATAAGCCGGTCGGCAACCTGTTTCAGCCAAACAGCCTTTTAGACCCGTTTCCTACAATAAAGAAAACACTGGAGCATCAACTGACTTTTAACATTGATAATTAAATTAAACTTTAACGTTAAATGTGTTGCATTTAACATAAAAACGAGAAAACGAAATTACATTTCTGCATCCAGCAAAAAAACATTTTAAACTAAAAAAAAAAAAAAAGAAAAGACGTCGGGTTGAAGGTCACTTTTTAAAGAAAAAAATCTATTTTAGTTGTTGTATTTATGTAGGGTGGAAAAAGACGCAGCTTTAATAATCTACCAGCAGCAAACCAAACACGCTGTCCTGTCTGTGCCGTCATCCTTTTACTGGCGCGTGCAGTAAGCTACCCGAAAAATGAAATTACTGTTTCACAAAATATGAACATAGCTGGTCAGCAGTGAAAACAAATGAATCTGCCCACGCAGCGCTGAACATGCTCAGTGCATCAGACACTTTTCTTCTCTATCGTCGGCCTACCTGCTGGAGAAGTGATCAAAGCGCAGCATGACAGGGTCGGAGTGGACAAATAAGCTTTTGCTCGTTTATTATTCACTTTAAATGCCAGAACTGCAGCAACAGCACAACAGAGACGCTCCGCTGTGAGGCGTTCAGGGATAGTGCGCCAGGAGGAAAGTTCAGCGCTCCGCGGCACGTCCACACTCAGTGATATTCTTTATAATTCCGTTTTTAATGTTTAATTCCGTGTTTAATGTTTAATTCCGTGATTGCTGATTCGATAGGGCTGTATCATACTATGCTGCACAATAGCGGCACGTGAGCATGAAGTGCAGTTATTAACACTGATTGGCTGCGTAAAGGTTTGTGAGACGCAGACACTGCCGTTTTACTGCAGTTACCTGCTTGTTGCACCTGACACTCAATGGGCTGCTTTGCAAAATGGTAAAATATAAATTATGTCTTTATTTTAATAGTTGAGTTGGATTTTATTTCACGTGCTGCATTTGCAGTGCTCGGAGAACTCGGGAAAAGTGCGCAACTGTACATGAATCCCTCAGAGGGATCATCATAATCCTCAAATTTAGAATAAGATCAACTTTATTGTCTCTCAAGGGGACATTTGTCTTGGTCTTTTAGAATCACATTATTAAAGTGAACCAACCAAAATACACTTTAGTAGAATAGTCATTAATTCATTTTCCAATTCCAGGGAGCCGCAACAGAGGGACTAAAGAGCCGCATGCGGCTCCGGAGCCGCGGGTTGCCGACCCCTGACTTAGTCCAACAGATACTAGTTTTGCTTCGTATCTTCTTCTAGCGTCGGCAGTAAGACTTTCAGTATAACTGGACGACATTTCAACTTTATTTCAAAGACAGACCGGCGGAGAAAAATTTTTTTCAAAAGGTTAGTTACGGTCTTAGTCGTAGTTATACTTTTTAGTGTCTTTCAGTTGATCTGGATCGTTTGCTGATGGCAGAGGAATCCATAACTATCATTTAGTGTTTGAATTTACCGCAACCGTCTTCTTCCTGTATCAAAACTGTCGTTGATGCGAATGCAGCGCCATTTGACGTCACATCCGCAGGGCAATTCGGCCACCGAATTGCAGCGCTTTATGCAGCACACAGACTGTTCAAGGAAACAGAGAGAGACGTGGGTGGAAACGTTCTTTTTGGTTTTTAACGCTTCATTACCCAAAAGTATTAAAAAACTGGACATGCTTGTTTGTTCTTTCGTAATTCCTGCCTCTAGTCCCTTTAAATCAGGGGTGTCCAGCTCCGATCCTCGAGGGACACAATCCTACAGGTTTTCCATGTCTCCCTTCTCCAACACACACCTGACTCAAATGAAATGAGGCTTTTAGATTCATTTAATGTGAGTCAGCTGTGCTGGTGCAAGGAGGCATGGAAAACCGTCAGGACCCTTGAGGACCGACTTTGGACATCACTGCTTTAAATAGTGGCGTTTGCTGTGGTGATTTTTATTGGATTCAACAATGAAAACTATATGCGTTGCCCTCACTGCTCATGACAAATTTTTAATCAAATTTTTGAGCACTTGTGCCTTTCAGCGCGAATGCCAGGATCGTCCCTCTCAGAAGCTGAAGCCATTGGAGCTGCAATTTGCACCTGCTTTTCAGACATACTAAAATACACGCAAAACACCAGCAAGGCAATGCGCATCACCATTGATAAATCGCTTTGCAAGTGCTAAATAAACATTTTCTCCTCCCATCACATGCACAATTGCATGTAAACGCCCCATATTGCATAAATGCATTTGAGCAGAAGTGCAAAATGAATAAGAGGCGCAATTGAGCACCTTTGAAAGACCGAACCCTTTAGCACGCTGTTAATAGATCAGTTTGTACATTTTCTTTTGCATGTGCAGTGAGATAGCTCACATTTTTATACACTCAAACCTTTGATAGATCCGGCCCTACGACATGGAATTGTTTGCAGATTGTGTCACCAGAAAGCAAAACCCCGAGATGTATATGAGAGTCAAAATTCAAAGTCAGCTTTACTGTCAAATGTGCCACATGTCAGCCATACAACACAGACGAAATTACAGTCTTCAAACCCACGGTGCATACAGCATATAATAAATATAATAAACTATAAGATAGAAATATAGGAATCCGCTCGGATAGCCTAGAAATCTAAACACGAAACCTAAGTTTAAATACTAAAGAAGATTATAAATTTTCAAATGGGTTGACTAAAGCCTGGGATACACTGTGCGATTTTTTCAATCATTGCTCGCAGCTCCAACTCAAATTGTGCGAATCAGTCACAGAGTTCAAAAGTTCACAGCTTGCGATGTCTGTCCTCATACTGTACGAACCGACGCTCGGATGCGATCTGACTACTTGCACTGCGCGTCCTCAAAGACACGTTGGGGTGTTGAAGAATCCCGACATGCAAAGCAATGAATACAGCTAGTAGTAGAAGAAGAAGAAAACAGAGGAGAAGAAGAACAAAATAACAGCAGCAACAACAGCAGCAGCAACATTACAGTATGCTATCACCAAAAAAACTTTGCTGCCTTGGCGATTTGCGCTCTTCTTTGTGAAGAATTTGCCAAAAATAAATGGCGACGGCGTTGCGTGTGGAAGAGGAATTGTCTGAGCAGACGTGGGCTGTACAGTCTGCCGGTTCTACAACGAGATCTCCATCCGAGTGGCCGAGTGGCCATGCTGCCTCTGGTTTACTTCAGTTTTTGTTTTGCGCATGCGAAATGTGAGTTCTCAGTCTGGTCGTGGCGCCACTTCAACATGCGATTCACTCACGAGCCACGACCAAAATATCAAACAGGTTTGATTTTCTTGTGACTCACGATTTCTGATCGCGAGCTTGTCGTGAGGTGCCAATCGCCTCTTGTGACCCCCTAGCATACTGCACGACACACAATTTGGCCAAAAGTCGGCCTGATCACCAAACTTGTCGCATGACTGGAAAATCGGCTCAAAAACGGCCAAAAAATGGCACAGTGTATGCCGGGCTTTAGACAATGTGAACGATATTGCAATCCTGGGAAGTAGTGCAGATATTACAGTGCAATAACAATGTAAACGATGTAATTGTGGCACGTAGCATGACTATCCTAAAACCAACTATGTAAAGTATTACACAGCGAATGTTTAAATGTCCTTATTTTGCTTTCTAAATGCATATTATATCTACATAAACAATGTGAACAACTTTATTTTCCTCCACATTATTTTACTCAGAGTGTAGTGTAAAAACTCCTGATTAATGGTAAACATCAGTCATATTTAACACTTATCTGCTTTTCTCCGACCCACTGTGTTTTCTTAGGAGTGTTAACAAAAGACCTATTGGTTTGTTTAACCTGCCCTCCTTCCATATAGTACCACCCTTCCTGACACACTCGCAACAATCCGTCACACATACACACATATTCAATTACAAAGGGTATCCAGCAGCATTCTCCTCATACTACCGCTTCACCTCCATCTCAATTCTCACACACACACACACACCAGCCAACACATCCATCACAGCGCAGCCGCACAGCCTTCATATCAACAGGGCTGCCGTTCTCTCCGTGTCCCTCTTATTATTACCCATCATACTCTGTTTTCCTAAGAGCCAGCCAGGAAATGAGTTTTATAAAGCTGGAAAGCACAACACACACACACACACTTGTGCATGCGAACAGACACACACAGAAAACCCAAAACTTCCTGAAGAGACTCAGTGGGGCCAGACAAGCGCTCAACCTGACACACACACTTTTTTAGACGAACAATACAACTGTTTCAACTTCGCTGCCTCGACTACCGGCTATTGGAAACGGGAATTTCAGAATCAGTGGGAGTGGTGCTATCAGACTACCTTACAGGGCACCTAAACAATGCAGTTATTCCTGCTGCAAAGCAGCAAACATGAGTAAGCCTTTGATAAGGTCTTTAAAGCAGCCCTCTCTGGCACAGAAGGAAACTGAGGAAAACTGCCTGCTGAGAAGGAGAAAATAAAAAGCCATGTGGCTCATTCTCTTTGCCTTTTCACACACACACTGGGCTTGAAATCAGATTTTATGCTCATAACTATGAGAACAAGCGACTGAGACCAGTCCGGTCATGTCTGATCACTGGAAGGAAACACAATGAGCTGATTATCGGTGCCACTTGTTCGGATGCACATTGTTGAGGAAGGAAGGGAAACAACACACACACACACACACAGCAGACGTAAATTATCAGTTCAATGACTGAAGCAGAGGAGGAAGGAAGAGAGTGAAAGTGACTTAACAAGTAAAGGAGTCCATATTAAAACCTCTTGCATAAAAGAGAGTTGTAAAACAGCGCACTGATTGCAAATCTCACAAACTCTTCTTTTATTTCCCATCGAAATGAGGAAATTTAGACATTTTACCGTTTCGTGGCAAATATTAGTTCATAACATCTTTAAAAATGTTTACCATTGTGTAGCATCAACTCTTCTTTTAACAACTGTCTATTAAGTGGGAGGCAAGGAGACAGTTGCTGGAGTTTTAGGAAAGGAATGTGTTCCCAATCTGGTCTGATGCAGGATTCCCATCCGGCTGCTTCTTTGCATGATGGAGCTTTAACCTGCATTTGTGGATTTCACGGTGAACTCTGCTCGCAGGCAGAGTTCCTGAGTCAAGGTCGCGATTTCCAGCCAAGAATCATGTCTCTCAATGCTAAGAGCCGCCAGAGGAGATCATGAACATCCAGTTTTGACCTTCAGACTTGCACAGTCATCCTCTGAAACCTTTGATTATATCAAACACTTTAGCTGGTGGGATCCTCAAAGTCTCTTACACTGAGGAAAAATATTCTGAAATTGTTCCACAATTTCTAAGCATAGCTCGTCACAGATTGGTGAACCTCTGTCCATCTTTACATCTGGAAAACTCTGCCTCTCTGAAGTGCTTCATGTCACTAGCTGGGTTTCCATTACACTTTTTCAAAAAATAAAAGCAATATTTCTTGAATTTAGAGAAAAGTACAATTGCAATATGCAGTTGTCGAGAGTGTGGGATTATTTCACGCTGCCAAAGGCGGACAATGCGATGCAGTGCATACACTGTAAAGCTGACTTGGCCTACCATAACAGCACTTCATCAATGCTGCAGCACCTGAGCAGAAAGCATCCTCACGTGAACAGCTCTTCTCCACGCGGACTCGGAGCCTCTACAAGGTAATGCACTTAAATGACTGACATGAACATCTTGAACGTGCTTATTAGAACGTTTAGTGTTTGTAATTATTTCTACCTGTGTTATGAGTCGATTGTGACGAGAGGAGCGCGGAATAACTCCCCTCCTAATCTTCTTCCCGCGTGCGCACAGACCTGATGCATCCACGTCTTTATACACGCATTTCTCATACACGAGGCAGCAATAAGAAATGCAACAGACTGTAAAAACTGTATTTATTAGCATACAGATTTACTTTGGGGGGAGTTTGTGGCATTTGTTGTACAAATCAACATTTTTTTTTCTCCACAGCAAATCACAGCGACACATGAACAGCTTTATCCGGGCAGATCCCTCATGCACTGTGGAAGAAGCTGCAGTTTTTAACAGCAGCATTTTTTTAATATGCTCATCACTGACATGCGACCACTGTCCATGGTGGAGGACACGGGGTTTAAAAATATGACTAAAGCTTTCCTAAATACATCATTCCCTCAAGAACACATTTAACAAACATGATGGAGCAGAAGTACTCAGAAATAACAGAGAAATTACAGCATGTCCTGAGGGAGACAGACTGTGTCGCACTAACAACAGACATTTGGACCAGTGTGGGCACAGAGGCTTATCTGGGTATCACTTGTCATTTTATGGGAGATAATTGGGAAATGAAGTCCCCGTCCCTGACTACAATGTCTCTTGAGAGAGACATACAGCCACAAACATAGCAGATTGGCTAAAGGAGGCTGCTACCAAATTTCACATTCCATGTAAGAAGGTGAAGGCAATTGTCCGTGATAATGGAGCAAACATAGTGGCAGCTGCCAGAATTTTGAAAGAGAGACATGGATGGGCCTCTGTTAGATGTGCAGGACACACACTGAATTTAGTTGAGCAGAATACACTAAAAAACAACAAGACCATCTCCAGTTGTGTGGCCTCTGCAAGATGCCTGGTGGAGCACTTTAAAAAGAGTGAACTGGCCACCACAAAACTTAAAGAAAAGCAGCAGCAAACAGGAGTGGAACAGCCCATGTTGATACAGGACGTGAGTACAAGGTGGAACAGTGCACATCATATGCTATCAGAGATGGCCAGTGACTGCAGCCCTCTCTGATCCTGCAGTCAACTCACGAGGAAAGCATCACTATTTGGATCTGAAGCCGGAGCAGTGGATCATGATGGAAGAGCTGACTCAAATCCTTGAACTTTTCGAGGGGGCGACAGTGTTCCTGAGTGGGGAGCAATATGTAACTCTCTGCACTTCCTCAGCTGATACAGACCCTCAAGAAATCCACCCTGAGTTCATCTTTTGAAACGGCACCAGTGCAGGCATTTCAAGGCCTTGCAGCTGAACAGATCACTAACAGGTGGGAAGAACCGTTTACATTTGGCCCGTAAGATCCCAACACTGCCCTCCTTGCTGCTGCCTTGGACCCCCGCTTCAGAAGACTTAAGTTCTTGCCTTCTGAAGAATCATTTAAGGTCCAAAGCACGATCCAAACCATGGCACTTACTGTCAAAAGGCAGAGAGGATGACCACCCGGCAGCAACTCAAGCCAAGAAATCATCTCTGTGTTCTTGGATCATCATCAGACTCCAACAGCAGTGATGAAGAGGAGGATGAAAACCAAGAGCAAGAGGTTCAGAGGGAGGTCTTGCAATATATTTGGTGAACATCCTCTCTCCAAAAAAAGAGGATCCACTACCATGGTGGAGAGAAAATGCAGCGAGATACCCAAAGCTGGCAAAGTGTTTTCTAAGACCCGGTCCCCACGGAGCTGAAGCCGGTTCAGGTGTGAAACCGGTGTGAAATCCGGGGAAAGGTTTCACCATCCCCATGAAACCGCTGTAGCACATCATACAAGGCTGTGGGTGGCGCTATGATGATTAAAGTGTAACACTGCAAACCAAGAACAAGACACAGCGCACGCACAAATAAAGACTCACCGCGCGTCGCTGGAAACCAACAAAGGAAAAGCAGAAAGGTAAAGATGGCCGAGGATTTACGAGGCAAACGCTAAAGTTTTCTACACAGTTGAAAACAGTCGCTTACTGACGTCATAGATGTTGTGAATTTTTTTTCAATGAACTTTATTGTTTTTGTGAACGAGACTAACGCACATTGTCACACACACACTCACACACCCTCCCCTCCTCTTCCCTTCCCTTCCTTGCACGGTTACGCCGTCCCCATGAAACACAAACCCGTCGAGGTTTCAAACCTTTCCACCGTGGAACCCGGTTTCAGGAGGCTAATCCCTGGTTTCGTGAGGATGATTGGGCAGATTTCTTACATTTTTTGACAGTTTTGCTGTAATTCGGCGTCGTGTGGACGGCCCATCAGTGTTCCAGCCACCTCAACGCCCTCTGAGCGCTTGTTCTCTGCTGCTGGGAACATTAACACAAAGCGCAGCAATGTCAATATGCTGACATTTTTACGTTGTAACCAGTACTTGCTCTAAAGACTCATAGTCTGAGCTCATGCACATTTCACACACATGCACTTTCTCTATTTTGCACATGTATTGCTCTTGTACAAGCACTCACTATCGTGCATTGCACACATTCTCTATTTACCTACTTCATCTGAATACATTTGGAAACTGGACTGTACTATTTAAGTTTTATTAGTAGTAATATTTGAATTATTTTATTCTTTTTGCTTTATATCCATATACATTTTATTTATTATTTTTTATGTGGGCTATTGCAGGGGGTACACCCCTTTTTCCATTTATATTAACATAAATCTCAGAAGAAATAGTCTAAAGTTGTCTTTCATAGTTTTTCTACACACATCATAAATGTTTCACAAAAGCTTGATTAAACGGCTTAGTTTTTCGAGCCAGTAAGGTTTTGATGTAATAAGGGTTGGATTTACACATTCTCTACTTACCTCATCTGGATACATTTGGAAACTGAGAGCTGTACTATTTAAGTTGGATTATTAGAACTACTTTATTTAATTCTTATATTTTGTATCCATATACTTCTTATTTATCATTTTTTTATTTGGGCTATTGCAGGGGGTGTGTCCCATTTTCCTTCTTATTAACATAAATCTGAGAAGATAAAGGCTAATCTATGTTTGTGAAGTTGCCTTTATAGTTTTTCGACATACATCATAAATGTTTCTCAGAAAACTTGATTAAATGGTTTAGTTTTGGAGCCAGTAAGCCAAAAGTTTTGATCTTATAAGTGTTGGGTTTAAATAAAGACCTTTTTATGATGAATAACAGCCAATTGCTTGTTCTTTTTAAGTGGTCTTTTATGTTAGATAACGCACTATTGATGTAGCTGTTTAAAAACACAAAAGTGTGATTTATCCGATTACTCGATTTATTGTAGAAAAAATCGACAGAATACTCGATTACCAAAATAATCGATAGTTGCAGCACTAATCTAATGTGACCATTTTAATAAACCTTCTTTATTCAGACATAACTGCATTACAACCCACCTCCTGAGCGACAACAGGATGGTTTGACAGAACATGAACATGACATGATGCCAAAGTTTCCTTACAACATGAACAACTGAGATTAAATTGATCAGCAGGCCGTGGTTTCATGAAACACACTGTAGGACTCTTTGGCTCCTTTCTCAAGATTATATTCCATTTACAAAAAGAAAAAAAAAACTCCTGTAATACATGTAATATATATTTCCTGGGTTCAACCGACTCCGCCACTGTCTGACAAAGTGCAGAGACCGCAGCTGCAGCCCAAACCAAGACTATAAAACATTAAGCTGAAGTTCTGTTCATTTGACTCAGCTGCTGTGAAACATCACTTAGACACTGAACTTCATAACACCCAAGAAAACAATGGAGGACAAAATACTTGATGGTGCTGCTGCTGAATTAATGACATAAACTGTGTGATCTTTCTGAAAATCAGATGTGCTTTCTGTTAATGAGTCCAAAGAGGACTAGATATGATGTAAAACATGCATCTAGTCTCGAATACTTTGGCATATTTCAGACCACTTTTGACCCAAGTGCTTTCGTCCCAATTATATAAGAATGTAAGAAACACAACTGACAAAACAACTAAAAAAAGATTTTAAACACTGACTTTAGGTTTAAATGTCTAATGTGTTAAGACAGTCTTTAAAGGCATAAGATGTTTCTTTCAATATTCGGTAAAATTGAGTTCACTACTCCATGAGCTATGATTAATTAAAAGCTTTAAATATATAAAAATATTATTATACATCAGCTGTGAAAGTAATGGGGCTGAAAAAACATCCTCCAATCATCTCTGCATTCCTTAACTTTTTCATTTGTCCACTGGCTTGTCAATCACTTTTACTACCGTAGTAAAAACGGGTAACACGCAAGACAGATCAATGAGAGTGATTGATTGGCGAGAGCAATACTGCGTGCACTCGTCTAACATCTACAGCAGGTAGCTAACAACATTCTGCTAGCAGTTAGCGCCATTCAGACAACAAACTTCCGTTTACTTGCATAATGATGGAGAATCTGCTGTCTGCTAAACACTGGAGTGGCTCGTGCACATTATTCTGTGGCCGGAGGAGAGAGCTGTGAATCTAGCAGGTTGGTCTTGCACATGCGCATTATTCAAAAACTCGCTAACAGTCTCTGCTTTCTGAAATGCAGAAACATCTTCTATAACACCCTTAATGTGTGATATGAAATGTAGTATAGCTACACAGACAGTGCACTAACAAGATCCCTCTGGGCATTTAAAGGGTGATTAAGCTGAGGAACTGTTAACCATCAGACTTCAGCAGTCTCTCAAAACGCACACTTGCCCAAGTGCACTGGCATTCAGTGCGTAGTGCGCATTGTGTACTTCGTCTGTAGTGCACACTATTGTCACCAAATGCTGACCCAAACAGAGCACTGAACTTAGAAGAAGCGACGGACTAGCATTGCCTGCTAACGTGAGCTAACTCTACTGAGCCAGTATAACGCGGTGGTCAAACACATGACCAGATCATAACTGTCATCAGGGAGTGAACAGCTTGGTAGCATGACACAATATACGAGTAATTATGTCTAAACCATTTCATAATGTCTCCGCCACCACTTTGTTAACCGCCATTATTCAGCTCTGAAAGCAATTCGAGAGTCCCACTGCTTCCACTACATCAGCGAGATGGCGTCTGTTTAGTGCGAGTAGTGTGCTTCATTTTGCACTTCATTTTTGGCGATTATTAGGGCAACATCCTGGTACTTTCAGAGCACTGAATTTTTGCTTAAATGACAGCATGAGTGCACTACACACTCAAAAACAGCGTTTGAAGTGTTTGAAGTGCTCAAGTGCACGGTTTGAGACACGGCCATAATCTGTGTGATGTTATATTGCCTTGATGCTCTTAAGTGCACTGTGACTGAAAAGTGTTAGAGGGGTAGAAAATGTGACTGTTTATTCTTGAGGTGAGCCTACATTTCACTTTTAGGCTAAATTTAAGCCAAAACATTGACTGCACGTCACAGTGCCGCACCAAGTACTATCACATTTTGAAAGCCTTTGAAGAAATCTCAGAATCCGTCCTACAAACCCATACTTTGTTTGGCCTGTACCGAAAGCTACTGGCGGTGTATCCTCTGCAAGTTCATAGCACATAAGATGGCAAGGAATAGAGCGGGGAAAGAAAGTATTGAACACATTTTCACCAGATGTCTGCAACAACCCAAATAATGCACACATACAAAGAAATCCGAACATTTATGTCCATAAATTATGTGTAATTTAGTGAAATGACAAAGGGTATAACTATTGAATACGCTCACTGAAATTTATTTAATACTGAGTGTGAAAACCTTTGTTGGTGATTCCAGGCTCAAGACACCTCCTGTATGGAGAAACCAGTGGAATACATTGCTCAGGTGTGATTTTGGCCCATTCTTCCACATAAGCTGTCTTCAAATCTTCAAGGTTCTGGGGGTCTCTTCTATGAACTCGGATCTTGAGTTCTTTCCAAAGATTTTCAGTTGGATTCAACAAGGGTGATTGTTTTTCTGAGAAAAATGTTGACGTGTTGAATAGTTTTCCCCCCCAGCAGCAAAGCTCTGAGTGCAGTATTTGACATATTCATAGATTTGTTAAATATTAAATGAAGTGTTTACCAGCTAGAAACAACAGCTATCCTCTGAGGAAAAGGTCAGGCTAAAAATGTGAGTTGTTTGACATTCAGTTAAGAAGTAATAGAACAAAGTCTGTCGCCGTTAATAATTGGTTAATGTGGTGTTAAAATTCAGAAAACTACAGATACTGTAAAGGAAAAGGAATAAAATGTCTGGCTCCATTTAATTTTACAACGTATCTGAAGGAATTAGCGGGAAAAATGTTGTCATTAGATAGCTTTCAAATCTACAATTCCAGACTGGAGAACTATGGGTAAATTCTCATAGGCTGTCTTAGCCTGGCACCCCCGCCTGATTAATGCCATGTATGAGATACACGGCAGTTCAGTCTGGGATCCCTCCATTTGCCGTGCTGAGTTGCTTTGGCAGAAATTCAGCAGTTTCAGTGCTGTAACAGGAGGGACAGCTTTACCAGGGACCAGTGGATTATATTTATCAGTGAGGATGTGCAGTCAGTAAGTGTTGCTGCTTGTGTAACTTATTATCTTTTGTGTCAGAGACCAGTAAAAGATGGTAGACGAACAGACAAGCTGCTAATGTAACTACAAAAGCTAACACTGTTTGGTGTTAACTTCGCGTAAGACATCCGCTACTTATATTCATCAGAGTCCAGCCATTTTACTCTGCGGATCCTCTCTATCAACCAAACTGTTACGCTTTTATCACGTTTTTCTCTGTTGGGACATCATTTCCTTCACTTAGTCTGTCCTGATAAAACTTTGTTTTGACTTTGATGTTTGCCTCGGGAACGCGCTTACAGACAGCTCTAACTCTCGTACGTATTCTTGCGCGACAAACAAAAGTTGGGGATAAAAAAAGAGGTTAAAATGAGCTCATTAAATTTTCGTCCCACCCAACTATAATTAAAAATTCATTTGAAGATCATTTAAGAAGGATTGTGTATGTAAAACACTAGGTTATGACACCTTTAATATAATACTGCTGTCTTGTTGCTAACTACTGTGCTAGGTGGTGTTAGCGTCTTACCTCGGAATAAACAGTTTGTCCAGCTCCGTGTTCAGCCTCATGCGACTGCAAGTGAGGTCTTCCACGCTGTTTAATCAATCTTTTACGCCATTAAATCCATATTCCACGCCGTATAGTCCACATTCAACATCTTTCCTCTTGTGTTTTGAGAAGGCAAAAAATACAACATCAACCAAACGTTCTGGATATCTGTCATCAGACTTGAAAATCCTGTCTATGCCCCGTTTATCGAATTGAAGTTTGACAGAAACTCCTGTCCTTAGTTACAGTTGCTAATGTATGATTGGTCAGTGGCAGTTCTAGGGGGGGGCTGGCGAAGGGTCAATTGAGTCGGCAAAAAAGACATCACAAAATCCAGTGCTGTGATTGGTCCGGTCAGTTTTTTTTTTTTTTTTTTACCATGGTGGAAATCAGTTTTCAATGGAGGGAAACCAGACTGACTTGCAATGTATCTCATACATGACGTTGGTCAGGCTGGCATGCGAGGCTAAGGCTGTCTCATTTCATGAACAATAAGGCTACTACAGAGTGCACGTACTTCGTAGGACACTCCAGCCTAGGCAGTTTGTGGACTCTGAAGTGTGCAGACCCCTGAAGGGAGACACAGCTTATGTTTAACCCCACCTTAATTTGTCATTTTAAGTCAATTAATGAAATTAAATTAAAATGAAGAAATGAAATGAAATTTTCATGGATGGTATTATAAACATAATTTAATCTTGAACTCTACTTTTCTCCCTTTTTGTTAGAAATGAAGAATACTTTTTAAGAGACAAATACTTTCTTGTAACGTAAAACTAATGCTGTATTGGACCCAATATGCCATTTTTGCTCAGCCTTTTAATTCTGCAAAGAAATCTAGATTCAGTTTTGAGTCTTTCAACTTGAAAGAAACACGTTTGCAATAATGTGGTAGATAAAGATGAGAAAGACTTTGTTCAAGTGGAAATTTCAAGCTGCACAGACTTCCTGATAAATAGCCATACGCTACAGACTCTATAAATCAGTGACATGTTTAATAATTCTTCAGATATCACCTGGACTTCATGTTACTAAAACATCTGCAGAAAGCTTCAGTGAGGCTAGATAACATGAGAATGGGAATGAGTTCAGTCTGTGAGCGTGTCGGGTCTCTGTAGCGTGGCTTTAGGTATGAAAACAAACTTGAGTAGGGGTTGGTGAGGTAGAAATCTGGCCTACCTTATGGAAAGTTTGAGAAAATAGTCAATAATATCAAAAATATGTAATGCAAAGAAAATTGCCACGCCGCGGACTTGCAGTCACATTGTAATAAATCAAATGTGATTAAAATTCTTGTCGGTATTCTGACAGTCAGTCATTATAATGTGAATGTATCATGTGTTTGTGGCTGTGAGCCGCACATCGCCCACTAATCCTCGGTGGTCGAGTGGATTGGTTATAGCGGCATTGTTCATTAAAATCAGTGACGGGCGTGACCGAGTCTGGCACAAATAAAGTCCATTATTATTGGACTGAAGCAAAAGTCTGGGGAAAGTTCAAAACTGCCTCACAATGAAAAATGAGCTCGAAGGTGGGAAGACTTGGCCAGCATTGAAGATAAAATTACTTCCTGTCATGAATTAGACTGCACTGAGAAGTTATTGTAGAAAAGATTTATGCAACTGACTGTCAAACAACAAAGGAAAAGTCATTTAAAGATGCTAAATACTGAAGATGCCATGAGAGTCTCACAAAATTTTCTTCATAATCTTCTTTCTATATCTCTACAATTGAATCAAAATCAAGATCAGATAACTGTCATAGGTAACAAGCAAATAAAACATTTGTTTAATCAAAATGCAGCAGCCTAACTTTTACAGAAAATACTTTGGCTCAGCTTGCTTTGAAAATTGGTGTCACTCAGTAAACCTTCAGCATGTCAAAGCATAGAGAACAGAACGTTAATTTAATACAGTCATACCCCTAAAAATAATCAACATCTGGCCTTACCGGTCCAGAAAACATGATAGCCCATAAGATTTCCTTCTGTTGGTGTTCTGGATTGTGTTGCACTGCACAGATGTTTGAATTTTTCTGGTTAATGTGTGCCAAACATATTAACAAATTCATCATGCTGGAATCGTATATAATGAACAGATTTAGATTGTCTAAAGGTGCTATTTGAAGAATCACAAGTCTCAATTGGCAATAATTGGCAGGCGATAACATGGTAGATTCGATGTGATTCAACCTTTAAAAAATACTAAAGTAGAGCCGATGCATGTACAAAACTACCTCTGATCAAGTTTCATATCATCCACCAAATATGGCGTTTAGCCTAGAGATATCCAGCTCTGGCACTCGAGGGCCACAATCCTACAGGTTTTCTGTGTCTCCCTGCTCCAAGACACACCTGACTCAAATTAATGAGTCATTGTGCAGAGCTTCATATGCTGTTAGATAAATTTCATTTGAGTCAGCTGATGCAAGGAAGAATGGAAAACCAGCAGGACAGCAGCCTTCGAGGACCGACTTTGGACACCCCTGGCCTCATACTTACAAAGGTGGACTTTGATCTGGGAAAACAGGGTTTGAGTCCTTGGCGGGGCACAAAGGGTGAACCACTGTGAGCCCTTGAGCAAGATACTTAACCCTTACCAACTGCTCCCTGGGTGCTGTCACACAGCCCACTGCTCTCCGGTTTATCTTATACAGAGCCGAATTTCCTAATTGGGATCATTAAAGTTAGAAAAAGAATTGCATGTTTCTTTCATAAAAAGGCAGGAGAAAAAATTAAATGTGCTGACTCATACAGTAAGGTTGGTAACACGAAATGACTAAAGCTGGATTTATACTCATCTGTGTCAGCGCACCACCATCGGCTCTGTGTAGGTTCGCAGAGGCCTGATGGGTACCTCTTCAGACCCAACGTGCATCCCGGCTACATGAACACAGAGACGCGGAAGTATGCCCTTGTGATTGGTCAGTGTGGTTACATATCTGGATGTTTGGGTTTTGTAGCTGAATGAATGAATGCATGTCGGCCGCTATTGTTGCTCTAAAAGAGGACATACTTGCCGGAGCTGAAGCAAACCATCGAGGTGAACAAAAAACTCCGCCCTGTGGAGTTTCCGGGTCAATAACAGCCCTACTGTCACGTGCAAATCTGGAAAAGAAAGTGCAGCTTGTAACTTTGTAACGTAGCCCTACGCTCGAGTAAAAAACACTGCCTCTGTGTCAGCTACGCAGGCCTGACACGACGCAGACGCCGTGCAAGTATAAATCTAGCTTAAAGGATAACTTTTTTACAACCTGGACCTTATTTCTAGGAGTTTAAATGTGCATTTATCCACCTTGACTCCTTTGGAAGATATCAGGTTGAGTCCCCCTTCGGCGTACATCTATATAATGGGAGAGACTTGGCAGCCCCTATATAAGACATTATCTGCAGCAAAAACTCCTTCGTCATTAATATTTTAAGTAGAATGAATGAACAAAACGAGTACATTTGTCTGGTGAGTTCAGAGTTTTGCAAATTGTTTTTTTTTTTTTGTTGTTGTTGTCTGGGTAGCGAGCTGCTCTTCTCAGCTGTAGAAGCGTGCACAGTCGGGAACGCTTCCCCAGACGAGTCATCAGTGATGTCATTACAGTAGATAGCAACATCCAACCCAAAGGCTTACAGCACCCCCTGTCCAGAAAAACAACGGACCCCATCCACATCTGCATTTTTCAGATGGTAATGGAAAACCACCTGGGCTGGGTAGAGCCGAGCAGAGTCAAGCAGGGTAGGCAAAGTAGGTGCTCGTGGAAAAGGGGCAAAAATGGACAGTACCGAAACTTTTCTCTGCGTTATAACAAATGAACGGGTACTATTGTCCTGTAATTTAGTGAGCAATAAATATAAATGACAGTTGGCCTGTGACATGACCAAGTCAAACAATGCCAGCAAATCAGGGCAGGAATGCTGATTGCTTTGGTCCGGGATATCTTCAGCAGAAACTTGGGCTCTCGGTAAAGTAACGCCTTGAGGACAGTCCATTGGTCAGGGATCCTTTAAACATGGATGCCAGAGGTCTCCAAGACATGTTTGAAGTGGTTCACAAGTGATCCCAGTTCTGTGTCACCAAATGATGACTCCATTGTTGGCTCCAGTCATTACTGAAGCTCCATCAGTTCCCACAGCGACCAATTTTTTCCCCCAGTCATTACTCACTTCATCCATAATGGCACTCAGGGCTTTGCTTGTGTGTGCTGCATCTGCTTTTTCTATCAATTTGATGCCAACAAACTTTGACACAATTTTGCTTGGTGGCTAAATCTGACAATAACTAAGTCCTCTTTTACAGAACTGTCTGTGGAGCCATTTGTGGTAATGGATAAAAATTTAGTGTTTTCCAGATACTTTCTGATGTTGTTTCTCTCCACCTCAGCAATTGTGCATAAACACTTTGGCCTGTTTTTCATTCCTGTAGGTTTATCCCACAGCAAGTCATCTTTGTTCATCGAAACTGCAAAAACAGACAAAAATATAATAAATTAAAGGCAAGGCAAGATTATTTTTACATATATATATATATATACACACAGTCAAATACTGTAAAACCGGCAGGATTTCTAAAAAAAAAAAAAAAAAAAAACGTGATATGAAAAATTTGCCATACCACCCAGCTCTACCCCAAACTATCCTCTGAAAAGTTATGCATGTGTTTGAAAAAGAATTATTATTTAGGCTGGGCAGGAACATGCATATGTGTTTATATGTATATATACTTTTGTGCCTGTGAATGAATATATACTGTATATGTTGCCTGTCATTAACTTGATGCCAAAAAGAATGATTTTTTTTTTTTAAGAGCTTTTTGGTCTGCCACACTGCAGCTGGAGTACCATGTTGAGATGCAGAAGGTCAAGATGCTCTCCATTACACCTCTGTAGAAAGTAGTGAGGATGTTAGTATGGAGGGAGGCTTGTTTCAGCCTCCTGAGAAAGTGCAATCTCTGCTGGCCTCTCTTAACAGCCCCAAAGATGTTGCTCCACTTCAGGTCCTGCAAAATCTGCACTCCAAGGAACTTAATGTTTTCCACTTTGCCACTATAGAGTTGCTAATGCAGAGGGGGGTGTGCACATGTTGAGACAAACACAGTGACAAAGTTTCAGTGACAGAACAATGGAAAACATTTGAGCTTAAACTTGATGTAGCTGGTCTTAAAGCTAAAACTATCCACAACCAACCACATCATTTAGTATACTGAGAGTAGATAAGTAGAAGAACATTATTTCACATCCATATGGAGCTAAGATGACGTCTCCTGCAGATGAAAAGATGTGCTTGAGTGACTTGCATGTCTGGCATGAGTTCCATATGTTTACTTTAAAGTGCCGGCTTTGTTCCAAAAAAAAAGAAAAAAAGGATTATATTGCAGCTTGGAGACACAAATTGGCTTTATCCCACTAAATCACATAGTTTCAGGGTCCGCAGAGGAAAAATCCTAAATGCAACTCAGCAGTGGAACAACATGTTACATGAACATGGAAGTGGTTGCAAACATGTCTGTTTTCAGGCAGAGCTTAAGAGGCTGGTGGTAGTCTCTGCACTAGAAGATGGCTCAATAAAGCCATGGACATCAAAGGAATGATTCATCATCATTTTGATGTTCGGTCACTTTTTTTCCTCTTCTTTAAACTGTAATTTTGATGATGAGTTTGCGAGCTTTTTGCCTGGAGAGCGACCTCTTGTCACCTCTGTTGATTCATTTGATTAAATTTGAGTAAAAGCCAGGGGGCTGAAAACCACTTCATCACTGCAAGAAGCTAACCTGGGACATGCATATCTGCAGAATACGACCATTTTTTATGGTAGCAGTCACAAAAGTAGTCAGGATAACTGGCTGTAATGGTGAAGGTCATGCTGTTGGAACATTTTAAAATATGATCGGACTGGGTTGTAAATTTGAGGTTTCATAGACCTAAAATCTTCTTTTGAAGCTCCAAACGTGACACGGGCACAAACAGTTTGTCAAATGTTAATGGCTTTACCTTGACACTCAGAGATAAAGTTCAGGAACAGTTCAAACTATTCGTTTACCTGTTTTTGAGAGTCTCCTGGGAGTATTTAGATCTCTCAAAGTCCTTAGATGTTTAAAGTCACCAACTTTAGAAGCTATCAGATGATGGTACACCGTGATCATAGAGGGGCTGTGGTATTTAAATATGTGGTTACAGAGCTGGGGCCTCATTTATAAAGCTGACGTGTGTACAAAAATTGGCGTACGCCAAATAGAGTCAATTTTTGGGATTTATAAAAAACAAACTTGGTGGAAAAAGTCACTAAATCTACGGCAGCTCTGACCCTGGCGTACACCAAAAATCTAGAGAAATGGGAAACTGCGACACCCACAGCAGAAGAATGAAAGCAAAGAAATGATGTGAAATGTGACATTTGAGCAAAATGAAATATTAAAGTTATTTGGAAAAATAATCTTTTGACACAGTCTGAAAAGTGCCCAAGCACACATTGAGCCATCTGCAGACCTGGGTGTACCTTCTGCGCATGCGCAAAATATAATGTCGCCACAACAGCAGGCGACTGATCTATGTTGCGGCCCCAAAAACCGAAAAAGACGGACCATTTCTCAAGACCAAAACACGTAAAAGCTGCTGCTGTTTTTGCAGAGAGAAGATTATAAGGTAAGAAAAAGTTTTTTGTGTTTCTTTTTGAAACCTGTTTTTAGCGATTACACATGCGATTACTGACGCCGATTACACATGTTCAGTCAGTCATTTTCTGTACCGCTTATCCAGTTCAGGGTTGCGGGGGTTGCTGGAGCCTATCCCAGCTTTTATCAGGTGAGAGGCGGGGTACACCCTGGACAGGTCGCCAGTCTGTCGCAGGGCCAACACAGAGAGACAGACAACCATTCACGCTCACGTTCACCGCTGCACGGTGAGGCAGTGGTTAGCACTGCAGCCTCACAGTAACATGGTCGCTAGTTCGATTCCCGGCTGGGGAGGGATTCGAACAATTCCAACAGAGGCCTTCCTGTGTGGAGTTTCCATGTTCTCCCCGTGTCTGTGTGGGTTCTCTCCAGGTACTCCAGCTTCCTCCCACTGTCCAAAGACATGCATGTTGGGTTAATTGGTTACTCTAAATTGTCCCTCGGTGTGAGTGTCAATGGTGAACATGTTCAATCAGCCAAAAAGACAGTACTGGCCACGGCTGCAGACGGCTGACGACACAGAACACACCAAACTGACTCATGACCCCAACTTCAGAAGACTCCACGACGACACCAGACGGACGAAAATCAGCCCGGTGTGTCTCTACCTTTACATTTGTATTTATATGAAGGAACTAAATTTCCACATCCAAATTCCACGGCATGCAGCTCATTCATGGTCTCGCTTCTTCCTTTATGATGTATGCACTCATGATTTTGTTTGACAAGCAAGGATGATATGTGGGATTTCTTTGAAGAATGAAGGGGATGTCTCACATCATTGTGCAGAGCAGTCTGGGACAGCTGTCTTCCCACCCTGAGGATGCTGTTTTCATCCAAAAAAGGCGTTTAACTCATCTGCTTTGTGTTTATTCAGTTACCTTTTTCTGGCATTTGACCTTTTGGATAACATCTGTGAAGGCTTCTTCTTGTGCCAACCTGATGAACATTTCTCCTTCTTTTCTTTCCTACTTCAAGGCTGCTTGCCTCACTTGTTCTTGGCTTAAGACCCTTAAATTCTCTGACAAATTTGATCAGCCGTAGAGAAGCTTTCACCACTTTAGACCAGTCTGAAAATTAAACAAATCATTATTGAAGTCGCTTCCTCTGTTCTGAGTGTTTGAACTTGGGTTTTATGAAGCTCAGATCAGTATCTTCTGTTTCTCCCACCACCTTCAGATCCTGAGGAAGATTTGGTTAGATCAGTGCTTCTCAACCCAGGGGCCTGTACGACGAAGCCGGATTACATGCCCGGGATTTCTCTCAGTTACCTGGGTTGACTTAACCAGACATCTGCGGTCTTGATAAACGGTACTATGAAGCTGATTATCAACTCGGTAACTCAACCCAGGGTTTTCCAATCTTAATCAGTGCGCGCTCACTTAAAAGAGGCGGCGTTGGAAGCATCTGACCAATCGCAGACATGGAGAAACAGAGAGCGACATATTTCATCATGGAGGAGCAGATGATGATACTTAAGAAATATGTAGAATTCAGGATCATCATTCCTGAATGATAACACGACATTATCATTCAGGAATGATAATAAATGGCTCCATTTATGCTGCGGCAACACAGTCGCCGCAGCAAAAGCCAGGAATTAATGCTGGCTGTCAATGCGCAGCAAGTCCGTGCGATTGTACATTCATGGAACAATATCGGACTCTGATCATTTAGTGTTCATCACACTACAGCGCTTCCTCAGTATATTTGCTTCTCATACTGTGCATATGGATATTCTAGGCTCATATCGTTGAACGTGTTGTAACCCTTCACCATGCCGGCATGGGTGGGTGTGCGCTCCATAAATTCATGTTTTCTGCATGTGTGACCTCTTAATCACATTATTTCAGATGCAACCCCGCAGCGCAAGACGATCATGGGAACAAGTAAAGAACAAATACAAATATATTATCCAAACCGGCCATTGACGAGATTCTATTTTGCCACGCTCTTTCATGAATGAATGGAATTTCATTTAATATTTGTGCAGCCCACAGGGGAAAAGCGGGTATTACATGACATGTTTTTGCATACGTTTTCAGTGTCGCCAACGGTGTGCATCAAACTACCAGTGAATGAATGAATGAATAAATAAATGAATGACGTTTTACTGAGTGGGACCGTGAGCATAATTCGGCCACAAAAAATAAGCTATTTAGCTACATCAGTACAGCACTAATTTTTTTCACTCGAGGTGAGGCGTTGGTCTATATCAAAATTAATTCAATTAGTCTAACATTAATAAAACCTCAGTGTGATGCAGAGCATCTGTGGTGTTGTCGGTGTTCGGCTGCGATGCGTTACATTAGTGATGTGCGGCTCTAACAGCTGACAGATGTAACGGAGTCCAGCAAAGGAAAACCTATATCTTTCATATAAAGTGTCATGTGGCAAATCAAAAAGGGTTGCACCATCTCTGAATATTCTTTCTCTTCTAAGAACTCCTCTCGCGATCTGCGCAACGGCATCGACAGGATCTTCTAAAAATGGGCAGGCCATTTTCCAAGAGTGCTGATTGGTCAGGGGGTGGTGCTTTTATACTTGGAGATCTCTTATCCAGAACTTAACCTGGTCCGGACCAGGTTAGGCGTTCAGCATAACTTACCGGGGAGATAGAACCTGATCAGAAGTGAACCAGCGTCATAGGACGAAAAACCCAGGGTTAACCCTGAAGTTACCTCGATAAGAGAAAATCCGGCTTCGTCGTACAGCCCCTGGTCCTCAGGGACACCTGCCCTGCTGGTTCTCAAGATATTCCTACTTCAACACACCTGACTCAGATTAAAGGTTTGTTAGCAGCTTGCAAAGAACTTGATGAGCAGTTGAGTTGATCTGAATCAGGTGTGGTGGAGTTGGAAACCTGGAATACATGCAGGGCAGGGGTCCCTGAGGACCAGGGTTGAGAAACCCTGGGTTAGATCCTCTCAGATGATCCGTACTCTCAATCCTCTCCAGACGTAACCAGCTTGGTTATTGCTGAGCTGGCATGTTGCCTTCTTCCAGCTTTTTGACTGTATGCGTTGGATGAGGTTGGCTACAAACCATGTGAGACCACTTGGTATCATTATTCACACTTTCAAGGACGAGTCAGTCCAGTAATACACTTGCAAGTTTTTAATTTCGATCTCTATATTGATGACATCACTTATGTGGACTGAGGTTTCAGCCGAGGACAGTTCAAGATTGTGCTTGATAAGCCTTAAAACAATAAAGGTTGGCAAGAAGCTGATATAGGTTTAAAATATAGAATAAAGTCACAGTTCAGTTTGTATTTACATGAGATCTGAAGTCAATATTAATCTTAAAATACACTGCCTGGCCCAAAAAAAATCACCACCTGGATTCAACTAAACAGAGAGGTACAAGCCTCCTATTGGATAATTCCTGCATGGGTGATTGCCTTTAAGCAAGCAACAAGTTATTTAAATTTAACAGATGCAATGTGTAGTTTCTCATTTTCTAAAGGGACTGAAAATGATTTTTTATCGCTAGGTGTGCTGTTGCGTACCGTTACATACTGTGTGTAGACGCCAAAACAAAATGTGTCATGATTGACAGTTTTTGTTCGTTTCATACACCACGAAAAGTGAGCATTTTTTCGTCTGGTTTTCGAGGTAACCCGCAGACCTCATGGAAGTGCGACTGGTTGGACATTTGAGATGTTTGAATAATGGACGCTGCCCAATCTAAACTGTCCCCAGGCCACTGACAAAAACTCAAGATAAATTTGAAATTACCAGCTCAACTGTTCAATGTGCACCACACCGAAGACAGAGCACTGCCACTGGAAACCGCGGGGTCAGTGTTGAGCTGTGGGGCTGATATGCAGCCAGTGAAAGGAACAAACCAGAGAAGAAGAACAGGAACCAGAAGAAAACACCAAAACCGCCAGTGGCGAATGTGCGAAACATAGGATAGTGGGAAAGGGTACCACCTTCCTTGCCTCTGATTGGCTAGAAGGCCTCCTCCAGATTGGCTTTTTGATTTGGCCCTGAAACCTCATCTCACACTGAGCCAACCTAAATACTTCCCCTGTCCTTTTTCCTAACCTTAGCCTAGAATCTAGCCAATCAGAGCTGAGAAAGGCACTACCTTCCCCTACCATCCTACATTTCACAAAGATGCCTGCCAGTGCCAAATGACTTGATAAAAGCAACTGAGAAAGAAGACGCCAAACAAACAAAGAGCATTTCTAGACATGGGTGAAGCTTTTGAGGAGAGGCTGTGTGAGTGTGTCCCAAAATACATTCATGTCTACGTCACTGACACCAAGTGGTGTAAACTGACATTTAAACAGGGAAATTAACTACGAACTCACCACTGCCGCCTAGTGGACTGATTTATGAACCATGGGAACACAGAGGACGTATGAAACAGATGTTGCCGTACATTTACGTAAGGGAGCATAAATGGACTTTTAAGCTGAGGAGACACTGAACGACCTTTGGCCTGATTTTACCCACGATTTGCAGTTGTGTGCAGTGAGCACTAATTGGCTCTGGTTGTGGGCAGTCGGCATGCGAAGTTCGTGCAGTAATCCATTAGTGTGTGATGGGGTCCGGATTTAAATCCGCAAATGTGTGAGGCGAACAGACCGCACCCGACTGCAGTCGCAGTGGTTCAAACATACAGCATTTGAATTTTTTGAGGTAAGTCTGGTAGTGTGTGAAATATTCCGACTCACATGTCACCAACAGCCAATAAGAAAGAGGAGCTGGGACACAGATGACATCAAGGTTGAGTGCAGGGCAGACCACAACCGCACAGACAAGAAGAAGAGATGGGCAGTAATAGCCAAGGCCCTGAATGTACCAGGTGGGTGAATATTAGCCAATAATCTGTTGATAGTCAACAGACTATTGGCAACAAAATACTATTCCATCCGATGACATTTCCGGGAAAAATCACTGTGAAATTGATGGACAACCAGTCCACATCCCAAACCACAGCCACCCCACTGACTCTGGTTTGTGCATACCTATGCATCTGACTTCAGCATGTTGTCAACTCCACTGGTGGTCTGTCACTGCTCCAGTCAAGAAAAATTAATGACCGGGCTCATTTTCATGTCATCATTGAAAGATTACAGCACTCAAGTTGTTTTTTTTTAGCTTCATAATGGAGCTGAAAGCCACAGTTATGCATCCATTTTTTTTATCATTATGATCCAGGTCTGGAACATAATCCTGAAGGCCCCATGCAACTGAGAGTGTCAATAAGTAAATAAGTAAATAAATGAATAAACCCATTTCCTTGTTACATAATCCCTTGGGGGAGGGATTTTTTTTCTTTTTTCTAATTGATGGTCTTTATTGTTACGAATTATTCTATTTGCTTTTAAACCTTATAAAGCATATTACATCACATTCAGCCTGTATGCGAAGTGCCCCACAAGTAAAATCAATTACGATTTAGATGGAGTAAGTGATCAGTGACTGCAAGTAGACAAAACTTACTTTGCCCCATCTCCCTCTCACTCAGAAGTGTTGGGACTTTTACTCACTTTTTCCTCTCTAACCTATCATACATGATTGGATTACAATTCATTTAAAAATCTGGTGTCATCTTCCTCACCGTATGTGCTTAAAATTCATTTCATTTTTCTCTCCTTCAGTTCAGGAGATGACCCGTGGTGACATCCTGGTTTTGCTTGGTCAGATCATCAGCGATGTCACAGGCTGAAGGATCACATTCTGTCCCTGAACTGTCCAAAATCTGTTTCAGTGTTATTTCAGTGTGTGATGATTAAAGAGAAACTGGAAGAAGTAGGTGAGGTTAAATATTTGACTGTTGCTTCGGATTAAATTGAATCTTGAGGCTCATAGAAAAGTATGTAAAACCTCCTAAATAAATGTGAACGGTTTCCTGTTTGTTTATAAGGAAGCAGCTCAGCTGTACATGCAATGATCATTTACCAGTTCTCGCATTGTCTAAGGGTTCATGGTGAAGAAAAACGTAACACAAGATTAGTTTACAACAGTAGGACCCAATTCCAAATCCTGTTTTCATCCCTGCCCCTACCCCTAGCCCTTTCCCTTGGCCCTAGCACTTAAATTAGTCCCCTAAGAAATGAAATCTGTCACCAGTAGCTGTCTGTAGCGCAGTAAACTGACATCAGAGCTGTTTCGAGAAGAGTTTGCATTGCTGCCTGTAGCAGCAATGATCTCCTTTCCTGGGAGATTGGATTATTTTTTCAGCTTTGGGCCAAAAAACATTAAAAATGAAAGGAAAAGAGGACGCCTTCGAATCAAGCTTAATGTTTATAACGTTACAGACATGAGCAGATGCACATAACGTTACGAAACTAGCGATTTCTTTTCACATTTGTAATAAAACTGTATGCAATACATTAAAGTGACCTTAAAAAAGCTATTTTCATATCATAAAAGTACTAACATTCGTGTGTCTCTTTTGCTGCTGCCAATTTTGCATGAAATTGTGGGTAATATCATCCACTCGTTTACTAGTGTTGCCAACTTAGCGACTTTGTTGTTATATTTAGCGACTTTTCAGACCCCTCTAGCGACTTATTTTCAAAAAAGCGACTAGCGACAAATGTAGCGACTTTCTCTGGTGTTCATGGAGACAGATGAAGTTCATGCCGCTCTCCGCCCGTTCGTCGGGTGCTGCATGCCGTCGGCCCCTCCCTCCCCGTTTTCCAGCACCCACTCTCTGTTCACGCCGTCCCTTTGCAGGCGTGAGATAACCACACCCCCTCATCCAGATTTTTCCCCATGATGCCTTGTTGCACAACTGGTTCTTCTTTGCACCTTGACTCAGATGTGTTTGTCACCCCTTCAGTACCCTTGTACATAAGCACAATCGCATGTCAAACAATAAATAAATGGGGGTGTTAAATGGTATTGCGCATGGGTGAAATTAATAATCCCGCGCGGTGACGTCATTTAGCAATTTCTGGTGACTTTCGGGCCAGCCAATAGCGATTTCTCTCCCAGAAGATTTGGAAACAGTGCTAGTGTGCTCCTGAAAAATCTCCTTTTCGAGGGCTGGATAGCCCCACCACTAGCTGTCAACACACTGGAGAAGAGAAAAGGACAGAGAAAGAAAAAGCAATGTTAAGAGTCAACAGTGGCCTGACTTTCACTGGTTGGAGAGAGCTCAGAGAAGAGACTGGATGGAAGATGGATGCTGGACTGGCCGTCATTAGGGGATGCCTCTAATATGCCAAAGTCAATAACAGAGCAGCTTTTAGTGGGATCAAAGCAAACAAGCTAAAATCCAAAGCTGAGAATTTATCTGTTTTTAATGAACCCTTTTATGATTCATGCATACATCACCCCCACATGCTCATTACTGCGCTTGGAGTTTGGGTGTCCATTGAAGTAGACCTAGTGGGTTTCTTTATCCAGTGAATTTAAACTATGTTGTCGCATTTTTTGAACCCTCGAATTGTCGAAGGGAAATCTCTTGAAAACTGGGACCCAGTTTTAGCTGGTTTCCTGTGAAGAAACACCTATGACCAGTCTGGATTTGTGCAGTCAGCCACTTAACTAGAAGCCTTTGCCACAGCCCCAGCTGTCCCATCATTGCAGCATTTAGCAAACAGAAATAACTGTGGTAATCCCAACTGACCTAAAAAAAAAAAAAAAAAAAAGGAGAGTTTAAGTTTGATCTCATTTCCAACAGTCAGAAAAAAAGGTTTATGTATTATTTTTTTTGGTACAGTGCATCTAAACTTCTGGTTTATTCTACGTGTATTTATGGTGGTTGCCTCGCAGTTCAGTGGTTGTTTGAAGCATGGGATGTTTGTGCACATCCTCAAAAATTAATCCTATATGTTTGCAAGCTGCAGTGTGCTAGTAACCAGGATCAGTGAATTAGCAGTGGTGAACATCTGTAAAAATGATCGAAAGTTTTAAAGTCACATCGAGTTTATTTATTTTTTTGTTATACTGTTACAGATCTCCGGGGGGGTGTAAATTAGGGGTCTGCAATTTTACCCATCTCTGTACATTAGTACCAGAGAGCAGTGGGCTGCTACTTAAAGCGCCTATGGGAGTAATTGGAGGGACTAAAAAAAATCTACGTCTCCACCAAGCAGTTAATGTTATACCGGGACAAAGAACTCTCCCGTTATTCTTAATCCGTTTTCATACTGTTGTTTAAGAACTGTTTGAGGTTTGATGTGTATTTGCGCACACTGAGCATGCGTCACATCACGGATGGACATGTGCATTATATCAGCATGTAAACAGCAAGTTCATTTTTGGGACTAGCGAGTAATGCTGGCCAGAGAAAATTAGATTTTTTTTCATTGAGACTGATGATGAGGCGCATTGTTGCCATGACTAATAAACGACTATAAAACTTTTATAACCGAGCAAATTTTCAGCTGAGAGTCGAGTTGTTTGGGCTTCTTTCCTGTAGCACGCTTTGCTAATTGCTATCAGTCTGCGGCGGGTTTTGTTGTCCTCACTTCCTTTCATTAAACGGCAAAGTTATGGGTTGCTGCCCCTTCTGCTTGGGATTAACACCTCCCACCTTAACCGGCTAAAGAAAAATGCTAATAAGGGATCCTTAAACGCCGGGTAAATGTTGACAATAGGAGGGTTCATGCACGTTTAAGCACTTACACGGCCTAGTATAGACGTAGCTGGCTAGCAGCCGTAGTAGACTGATAGCCATAAGATAGGACTACACAAATAAAACATTGATAGATCATTGATCAGATCTCTACAGCAGATATGATGGCAGTGATGTGCTATTTGGATGGGGGGGGGGGGGGGCACTCAGAAAAAGAAAGCAAATACGGAACAAAACGTCTGTGTGAAAAAGGTGATGTGGTCATTTTTCTTAATGGTCATTAAAGTTACCCCCCCCCCCCCCAATCGGTTTTTCCTTTATTTCTTTATCCATTTCCACAAATCGCACCCTGATGAGGCATATCCCAGACAAGACAAACGTTAAGAGATATAGACTTCAATATTTAATCGGATGATTCCTGCAAAGTGCTCTAATAATTTCTGCTCGTCTAACAACTGTTTTCTGTGTGCGCTAATATGTTTCTTTACCTCGGGCATGTTCAGAGCAAAGATCGCATGAACTGCATCTGTTCTTCCTTCCAGGCTTTTGGTTTGCCTGTCCCTGTCACACCACTGCTAACTGATTAAAATCACTTTTTTTTTTTGTTTGTTTTTTTTTAACTCAACTTCACTCAAAATAATCTCTATCTCTGCTTCAGGGAAGTCCTTTTTGCGTTCTCTCTCTGCTTTGTGACTGACGGGTAAGCTGGAGGTGTCAATCTGCACCTCCTTTTATGGGGCTCATTGCTGATTCATGAGCAGAGATTTATGCAAACAGCTGATTACCAGGGGCGTGGTGTCACTTTAAGATCGTTTGCATTCATGATCTACACACGTTTTTACGATCAAATCTGAGTTTCCCGAACGTGTTCCTGAATCCGGAGTGAGTTTTAAACCTTTACGAGTAAATCTGTTCGTAAATTTACTAACATTTCATGAATGAGACCCATTAACTTTATGTATGTATATCTATTATTTTTAAGTGTGGGCCTACCGTTGGGGCTGCAGCCCCCCCTGGTGGCAGCTCCCCACTCCCCACACCATTGCACATACACCAACTACAATAACACTGTTGTTTTTTTTCTGCAATTTCAAAGATAAGCAAACACTACACTCTTGTACGGGGAGACAAAGTCATGCCCCTCCGGTGAGCCCCATGGGACCTTGGAAACCAAAAAATATGTCTGGAAGTCAATAGGTCTTCAACCCCCACCAACCGTTGAGGTAAAATCACCAAGCTAGCGCACCTTGCGTAGCTGGTGACGCGTATCACTTACGACAAGAGCTGTAGACCACAAAGCCGCTTCAAGAAAAAACCTGAAATAATCCAAAATCTCAGCTGTTTTTTTTTTTTTCTTGGCACAAAAATTTTTCATTTAAATCCACAACCAGCATATCTGGAATCCAGGGCAGAGAACGACTGGGACCAGAAGATTATTATTTTCTCCCCATTGACTTCCATTCATATTTTTTCGTTTCTTAAGTCCCACGGGCCGGAAGCAGAGGGGCGTGACTCCGGCTCCCTATTGCTGCCATATTTATCGTCTTATTTACAAGCTACACATTCAATGACTCAAGTTCTGTAATGCGCCCCCTAGTGGAATCTTCTAGTATGAAGCATAGGACATAATTGTGCTTGAAAACAATAATTATCTAAATGCACATAAAGCAAGAATATTGTCAGATTAAAGCTTCATATTCAATAAAAAAGATGCATTGTTTTAATACATCTCAACAATGGGGTTTATTAGGTGATTTCCCCCAATGCTAAACACAGTTTTTTTAAAAAAAAACCAAAACATTAAATACACTGTTGTCTTATTCAAATGAACACATACACCCTTCCAAACCCTTTTCCATTTATTTATTTATTATTTTTACGTCCTCTGCATTTTTACTAAGCGTTTGTTAAACAAAGACAACGCAATACTTCATGTGTGGTTGATCAATCTCATTTTTAAATATAATCCTGATGTGTAAAACCTCAGAGTAATTTCTTTTTTTTTTTAAAAAATATATGCAAGACAGCAGAAATAAATGTCCTCATCCGGCTGGCTTCAGCTTGTTCCTTATATTTGCAGTGAAAGGTCAGTGCGATTATTCTGTTACATGAGCGGCAGCAGAGACAGCGAGCTGCGACTCAAGCTGTGGGAACCTCCACTTCATAACCTCAGGTGAGCCTAACAGGGCAGAGATGACACACTGTGGAGCAGATTAGGTTGCATTCACACACACACAGCTAACACAAGCAGCGCTCACTCCGAAATATTTGCTCTCAGGAAAACACACACACGTCATCTCTTAGCATGCTTTCTAGCTCCATCTGCACACATGCACACAAAGGTGAGGCTAGAATCTGACACTTCGAGGTGTAGGGTGACACCTTAAACTGGCTTATTACCACATCTAAATGTTTTTGCTGCTTTGTAATGCGCCCCCAACACAATGGCAGGCCTGGGAACCGGGTATGGGAGGGAGACAAGCAAATTTAATAAAAATGTAACAGAATTACAGCGCAGGAAAGAAACTGAAAATCAAGTTATGAAAAGGAGGAGTGAAAGGCAAATAGGCTGTGTGTGAGAATGCAGAAGCCACGAGCGGGTCGGTAACTCGAGCCCCATGTGAAGTCTCAGGAAGCGAGGAAGGAGCCGAGATCAAGAGCACACCGAGCCATTACAAGCTGGCTACAACGCACTCACATTCCCGTCACTCAATCCCAGTAAGAAATTTTAATTTGGTGACACAGATGTATCAACACCCACGTGCAGAAAACTGAATCTGTATGCAAAACACCCACTCACACACACACACTTCCTCCCCATCTTCAGCCTTTCTCACAGGGATTATGTGGCCAGACACATGCTCTGACTCGCTGCTGGAGACAGTGAGTCAGGATCAACTTTAACCACCAGAAGGGTCAACTAGTGGTCCCCAACATGGACAGTCAACTTCCTCACAGATCACTCACAGCATTTTACAGACTGTTAAAGAAGCAGGTGGTCGCTTTAACCTTCACGCCCCTGGTACGGGAAGTCATACAGCTGTGAAGTGAATCCATCCAAATCATTTTGGCTGCGATTGTTCCTTAGCCGTTAAAGCCAGAGGTCAGAAACACTTTTGTTATACTGGGTGAAATGGTCCTTCCATCCTTACAGTAGTCAATACATCATGTATTCATAAAAAGAACGGAAAAAAGTCAGTGAGAGCTGCAGTTCTGTAAAAACTCTGACCAACCCCTGCCATTCGCACCAAAAGGCAGGAATTTGTTATTCGCACTGTATAGAAAAAATCCGTATATAGGGTTCTCTTGGGAGTGAAGCCCCAAAATATACAAAAAAAAAAAAAAAAAAATCCCTGTAAATATTCTCCTGTTGGCTTTCACTCATTCTGAGATTGAAGTGTTACGATGTGGTAGAATCAACCACGGGAACTATAATTTTAGTCTCGTATGAACTAAAAGAAATAGGTTAAGAAAGGATGGCTGGTACTGGTTCCAAGAGGATAACGATGAAAGGGTGGCTGACCTGTGTGCTGGCATTTGGATGGTGGGGAGTCCAGGCAGTATGACTTCAGATCAAAGTTTTTTTATTTAAAATGAGAGGATTGAAGCAAAACAAAACTATCCCAGGGTTATAGGGAATAATAGGGGTCTTTCCAGAAGCTGGTAACATTCGATCTGGCTTCCTCAGGAGCAGTTTCACACTGCAGATCTTTAATACCAATTAGATGAAGTATCCCATCTACAAACTACCTCACCTATGGTGTGTTCATGGCTTCAGGACACCAGAGTGATACTTCAAATACACAGTTACCCCAAACATCTTCTCTCCCATGATTAGCATCTGTGCAGATAGTCTGTTAGACTCGGTCCGAATGGGGACTCGGCTCAGTTGAGCTGCCAATTCTTCCTGCACATCACTTATTTTTAATATAATGTTGATGTAGGTTTTTTTTTTTTTTTTTTTTTTTTACTTTAGTGTGGCGCTGGTCTACTGTGCGGACATATCCCAGAGCTTCCATTTCACAGCTTATTACTTTAAAAACCTCATTATTTCCGTAGGTACTTACTAGGAACTGGGATCTTTTATTCTGATCATAAATAAATTAAAACATCATCATGCTCCACGTTTGACCATGAGCCATTTCTAAAGAAGTCCTATACGAGTGTTTGTTTTGGTAGCGTTTTCCAATGATGTCCAAATGTTTATGACATACGTAAACCGTAATATTAACCCACAATGCCATGCTGAAACAAAGTGTAGTGTGGCAGTTGTAGACCACTTCCTACATCTGGTCCGCTTGAAACGGACCAAGACCTGCATTTGTAGGTGGACCGAGTCCACTCATTTGGTTTGATTCAGAGTCTGTTTGCACATTCACAATACCCCCAAACTAAGCGGACTTTCCAAGCAAATGGACCCCGATTCGAATCAGAAAGGCTGGTGTGAATGTGCCCTTAGACGTGCTGCACATGTGACCAACACAACCAACCATGCTGGTTGACTTTCAACAACACTTGCTATAGGTGAGGCAGGACATCGGAGGGCCTGGGCAGGATTTGATCCCAGACTCCCGGTTAAGAGACATGCGTGCTAACCACCCCGCCAGAAAGGAATATGCTCTTGGACAAGTAGCCGGGGGACATGATCAATTAAAGACATAGTGACTAGACCATTGACTGTCACAGAGGAATGGGATGCCAGCCCTCAATAAATGTGACCAGACTGGTGGCCAGTATGAGGACAAGGTACCAAGCTAGTGTGGTTGACTGGATCTTCTGCCCCCACTTGTTTTTTGTGTTGTGAATTGTCCAAGTTCGTGCTTATCTGTATGGTGTGTCTTTTATTGTCTCCCAGTTCTCCACCTGTTACGTGGGGAGTTCAGAGAACGCTTTTTTCCCCAACTTTCCTCATGTTATCGTTTTCCATATCTGCTAAACAAGGGAGCGCGGGCATCCTCAAGTCCTCCCGGTTCAAGATGTTCTGTCATGTTGTCTGTTGTTTGTCTGATCTTGGACGGGTTGTACTGAAAGTCATCTCGCTGTACTGGTACGCTGGTTACAAAGGTAATAAAGGCATTCTGATTGTACGTGATGCTGAGCTCCCTGACAGTGTAAAACCAATTAAAAGTAAAAATGACCAATATATGATGCTTTTGTGCTTACTTTGGGAGAGTGCAATCGTCCAATGAATGAATACAAACAGGAGAATATTGGACTTACTACCAACATACACTGCCCGGCCAAAAAAAAAAGTCACCAAGATCTTGATGATTGTAGAGTCTGACCACAGCACATCCCAAAGATTCTCAATGGGGTTCAGGTCTGGACTCTGTGGGGGCCAATCCATGTGTGAAAATGATGTCTGATGATCCCTGAACCATCTTTCACAATCTGAGCTCCGATAAATTCTGGCACGGTCATCTTGGAATATGGCCGTGCCATCAGGAAAGAAACATCCATTGATGGAATAACCTGCTCATTCAGTATATTCAGGTATCAGCTGACCTCATTATCTGAGCTCATACTGTTGCTGAACCTGGACCTGAGCAACTGCAGCAACCCCAGATCATCACACCGCCCCCACAGGCTCATACAGTAGCACTAGGCATGATGCTGCATCACTTCATCTGCCTTTCCGGCCACATTTCTTCCTTGAAGATGATGGGTCCCCACAATCCTTCCAGTTTTTCATAATGCGTTGGACTGTTCTGAACCCAGTTTTAGTAGTTTCTGCATCTCCTTAGATGTTTTCACCTCTTGATGCCAATGATTTGACCCTTCTCAGACAGACCAACATCTTTTCCAAGACCACGGATGTGTCTTTCCACATGGTTGTTTAGGAAATGAGAAGCAACTCATTGCACCAGTTAGGGTTAAATAACTTGTTGCCAGCTGAAAGATAATCGCCCATGCAGTAATTATTCAATAGGAGGCTCGTACCTATTTGCTTAGTTAAATCCAGGTGGCGACTTTTTTTTTGGCCAGGCAGTGTATTTCGCTGTGTTGTTCATTCCACAAATACACAATCTTTACACCTTATACCTCATTGTTAACGTAATTTATCAGGCTTTCTGATGACATACAATACACTACCAGTTATCAAAGAGGAGAAATAATTGACCAAACACACATTTCTTTACATTTTGTGCCAAGTTTTAAATGGCTTTTTCGGACACTCTGGACATCACTGTCAAAGGAGTTTCTCCGTTCAGGTTGTTTTGGGGTTCAGTTTTCCTCCCTGATGATGATGATGCCGTTACTTACCCATTAGAAGTGAAGCCTTTGAAGTGAGAGTCCAGCTGCCTTCACTCAAGCTCTCAGCAACATGTAGCATCACTGCGCTCACCGTCCACGAGCTGGTCCAGGAATAGGAAGCGTTATTTCTGACAAACCAGCTCCTTTAAGCCAAGCAGAAAACTGATGGCTATTTACAGTTAAAAACTATTTAAATAGAAACAAAAGCTGGTAAATCACCGTTTGATCGGACTGAGTGACGAAGATACAATCAAGATATCTCTGATAGATCAGGATTTCCCCTTTTTTTCCCTTCTTTTTTGACTGAAGATCTACTTTTGTGCCTTATCTTATACATTTGTAAGCCAGTTTCCAGCTTGGTCCGGGAGTAGGAGGATTTATTTCTAAAACCAACCTTTGGCCGGTCATTTGCTAACCGGGCCGTTGGTTAGAACGTGACAAAGCGATGGCAGTGGTCTTGTTGCATCGACTTTCCACTGAAGCCGATTTATATGTTTTGGTCACAAAAACATTTGTTTTCATTTTAAGGGCTGGAACATGTTCCGCTTTTTCACTTCATGTTTACAACACACATTTCATCCCTTCCCCCTGCATTAAAACGGAAACAGATGACAAAAACAACCCATATCGGCCAAAATATTATCTAAATTGTAACAGATTTAAACGTAGATCCTTCTTTCAGGACCAAAATCCCTTTAGGAATCCAAATACGATCACTTTGAGAGAAACATTTATCGGCATCCAGGCCATGAAGCAATCAAAAAGCAAATCAGAATCCCAAATGATTTAAAGCTCATCAGAGGAGCATTTTTCTATTGAGCAATCACCTGTTTAGTTACTCTGACTGGGAGCAAATGGAATTTCTTCCCAGTCAGTGACCACCAGGCCAATTACCTGAAACGAATGAACACAAGGGCTGAGAGTGTCATCTATCTGGCAGTGACTGAGAGGCGTAAATCACGAAGAAGGGTGAGACTAATTCCTGCTGTGGGGTTTTATCTCGCAACGCAGCTGGAAGCAGATGTATTGATAAAGATGAGACAACAAAAGACAGGCAGACAGGACGGGATGAGGACGGGACTGGGATGGTTTAAATCTGATTTCATGCAGTCGGATGAGAGAAATGTGGCATCGCTTAAGGTTGAAATTCACCTGGAACGCTGCGTTCCCATCGTAGCGACAACCTGCCAGTTAGATCCAACTGAAACAAGAATAAATGAGAAAACAGAACTGAACATTTTAAAAACAAAAGATGTGATCATTGGTTTTCTAAATGCAAAGACGCTTTAATCAAAGGTCAGGTCGTTGAAGTCGCCCGATCCTACAAATATGTGGGGACTGTCAGTCACTGCGTTTACATGCAGCCGTTAACTCTTTCATAACCGGAATATTAGCAATAACCATATAAACACCCCGAATATGCTCATATACTGGTTTTAAAGCCCCCAAAATTAGCCCTGGGTTGCTCCTTTTCTAAGCTATTTGGTCATGTAAACGTGTGTTGGAATATCTCCATTGAAAGGAACACTGATGAATCTTAAACTTTGAAGCAAGCTGAGACGCTGTATGTAAGAAGGGTCAACATGTGGCCCTGTGTTGTTTACAGAAACTTTATTTTCACATTAACGGAACATTAATGGCCGTGTTTTATCATCTTTTTCTGTGGTGCCATTGTTTACCCGTATGTTCTTAAAGCAGCACTAAAGGTAGAGTCTGAAGTCCCCCCCTGATAACAAACGTTAGACTTGTGCGAGTGAAACCATCTCAAACCACGGCTTTGGGCCTCTACTCGCGTGCAGTGGCGCATTTGATTGCAACTCTCTCTCCCCCGCCTCCAATTCCCGCTTTAGCTTTGTTTTGTTGTGTTCGGGACGTTTCTGGGTGGAGATTTCTGTTTATATCACCAGCCAATGACAGAGCTAAGAGCATGACGCTGTGTGGAAATAAGCTCATGACTTTTTACGCATTGGCTTTTACGCTTCTGAGCTCTGAAGGAGAGGCTTGAAGCGGAATGGGCTGAAGAACGAGGCGGCCATTAGCCCGAGAGGGAGGAGCGCTCAGTTTGAATTCTGTTGTTTGCAAACAAACAGGGGGGGGGGGGGGGGGGACTTTGGACTCTACCTTTAACGTTGGCAGATTTCTACACTTTGGCGCCCCCTGATGACTGCTAACCTGTCCTGCATCCTGTCTCTTCTCTGAGCTCTCTCCAGCTCATAAAAGTCTTGTCTCACCTCCCACTCTGTCCCTCTCTCTGTTTCCTGTCTTACTCCGGCTCCTCTTCCATTCTTTGCCAAACGAGCCACAGTCCACGTTTAAAACTGATGACGTGTTGGTGTCAAGGTTCTGCCGTGTAACACGGAGCGTGGAGTGAAGGCTCAGTGATGCTCCAGGCTGGAAAAATAAAAGCTGTGAGCCTCAGGACTCTGCGGGACAAAAATGGCTCCAGGAAAGCACATTCACGTTTACGACACAGACATTATTTACAGCTTTATTTATTTGTGCATTTTAAATAGTGTTTATCTTATGATACAAATATTGTTTTAGATATTTTAACTGGGATGCTGCAACAATTTTATGGGTGTTTTTGTTTTCTTTTAGGTTCATTGTGTTTTTTATGATGGATTTTAGGGATGCATGATATTGGAATTTTGGCCGATAGCCAACATCCCCATATTTTAAAACTCATGTGGCCAATAACAGATATTGATACTAATATCAAAGCTGAAAAAATAAGAAGTCATTTCAGTTTTGTCATTCGTTTCGGACACTTTGAAAAATAAGGGTGGGAAAAAATATTGATACACTGAAATATCGCGATATTTTTATATGGCAATATCAAACTGATATATAAAAGCATTGTATCAATCTATTTAACTTGCAAAATCTTGCAAGATTTCATCGTTCTGATAAAAACTCATGCAATATTTCATGAATTCTTGTGAGATTTCGTTAGTAAAATAGATATCGGGTTTTTAAATGTCAATATGATATCAGCATATGAAAATATTGTGATATTTCAGTGTATCAATATTTTTTCCCACCCCTAGTCTTTAGAAGTTTTAAAGTCTGTGAAATATATAATTTTTTTTTTTACTTTTGGAAACAGCGGGCTGATCGGTTAAATATCAGTGGGGTGGCCGGTGTCCAATATTCTGTTTTATAGGCCGATACCAATAGGGGGCCGATTATATCGTGCATCCTTACTGGATTTGTTTTAGCGCTTTCATGCAGAGTGTCCATCACAGTAAACACCTACCAAAAAGCAGCTTTCTAGTTGGGGTGTGAGAAAATAAATACACTGAAATATCACAATGCTTTGTTGCGATATCGTATCGGTATCAAAAAGCACTGTATCAATATTTTTACAAACAAAATATCGCAAGATCTTGTAGTCCCGTTATATCTTTATTGTTTTATTAGCACCGCTCCAGCATGTAGAAAAAGTTATTGTGTTAGAACTTCATATCCCAGCATTCCTTTCAGTCATGTGACTACGGTGCTTGCTTATAGTATCGCAATATATCATATTGCTGTATGGTGATACATATTGCCAGATTCTTGTTAATACATGTAAATGTAGAATATGAATGAAAACATAAAAACCTCTCCTTCACTCATGGTTATTGGTTGGGTGAGGCCATTTATTATGAGTCAAAGAAAAGTTTTACTGTTAACATTCATATTCTCTGAAAAAAAAAAAAAAAAAAACCCCAAAAACCAAAAAGGACTAATTTTGGCAGAATATGTAAACTTTTGAGCACAACTGTATACATTCATTTTATTACCAAGTTAGCCTCGGTGATATACAGGAAAAGAAAATGATAAAGCAATATTTTTATAGATAAAATAAATATGTTTCACGTTTCTTTATAAAAATGTGTTTTATAAGTATGTTTATAAAACACATTTAAAAAGTAAATTAAGTCAAAACAAGACAAAAATGAAAAAAAGTGCATTGAAAATATCTGCAGAAGTAAAAAAAAAAATCTGGCTTTTTCTGTTAAAAAATTTAATTAATGCATCAGTGGGTTAATTTATATGGATTTTTGTATGAGTACGGGTATAAATAGATGAACCTGATAATCAGCGTCTGGTGGTAAAGTTTACATCAACGACATCTGTCAAACTTCAAACTGTGAAAACACAAGCAGCCTTTAAATCAATCCAGCGAGTTTTAGGGTTTATTTTGAATTTAACGGACGCAGCTTTACGGTGAGGAGCGCTGACAGGAGCTGTAGTCAGGTGACCCTCATCTCAGCCCCATTAAGTCAGCAAATACTAGTTTCTTGCCAACTTCTGGTTCCCAGGACACTCCGTCCTCCTGCCCCAAGCTCACTTCAACATCTCCAAAAAAGTCAAATGCTTTCTGAAATTAATAACGTCACCGTCCCCTTGAATGTTTTTCCTGGCAGCTCCGAGAGCTCCGAGCTTCGATGGAGCGAAAAAACCCTAAACAAAATAAAAATCAACACGATGGATAAATAAAACGTTTGGGGACAGAGGAGAAACTTTACGAGTCCCGAGCTGCGAATGTTTAAAGAGTTAGCTCACCGAGTCCAGACAGACGGACCCGCAACAGCTTTAAAGAGTTAAAAATACACCAGAATAACTTTATTCTGCTCATGGGAGAGTCGGGTCGGAGGACAAACCGGTGGTGATTTAATGTCTGAGATAAGTGCAAGAAAGCGTATCTCCTCTAATCAATATTTCCTCCTCTGTCCTGTGTGAGCAGGGAACACTTTATTTTCATTATTTGCAATTAAAAGACAAAATAAAACAGGAAAAAAAGAGACATTTTACTCAGTGAAATAATTTAGTTTAGTGGGACAAACAATTTCACATTTACATAAATCATCTAATGTGTGGTGATTCTGTCTCGCAGCTTCTTTAAGCCCAGAGATTCTCCGGCGCTCGCTTCCATAAGGCATGATGTGGCTTTTGCAGCTACTCGCGTGATTTTTTTTTTTTTTTTCCTGCATGAGAATGTATCCGTCTTACAGCAGGACAACGCTGCGTAGTTCCCAGGCTGTCATGGAGTGTAAGTATACAAGTATGTGATCCTCTTCTCACACTCTCGTTGCCCTCGGCAACAGGAATCCTCGCAGGAGGAGGAAGGTGTCGGAAACGTCCACCGGCTGAGCTGAGCGTGCTCTGTCTGGGCTCGCCGTGAGGGCTGGAGGGCATGCGAGCTACCCAAACCTCTGTTTATCTTCTCCTCCTCTCCTCTTTTCAGCGTTTGTCACAGGAGGGGTCATCTCCTCCCACCTCCCCTTTAGTCTCAGGCGTAACGGGGGAGGAACACGGGAGAGAACTGCAGCGGGAAAAAGGATTTCTGCTGCTGGGAATCGCAGATTTCAGAGCAGATGGGAGATATTCCATCGGCTTTTGTCTCGTCCCTTCAGAGGGGGTGAAACATCACTCAGGGGGGGGGGGGGGGGGGGGGAGTCATGGAAAAAAAGACTTGCATCACCCACAATTTGCTCATGCAAATGAAGGCGGATTTGCTCCGTTTTCTGGAGGATGGACGAGGTAAAGGTGTGTTTAGAGTGAACGAGCTGGTGTCTTCTACTCTTCTGTAGAGGCGAGGATGACGAGGTTCAGTTGAAGAGGATGGAGTCGGGGTCTCTGTTGGTTATCTGTGCCATGTGTTTGAGTATGTCCTTCTTTGTGATGATTCCCAGCAGCCTCCTAACAGAAAAGAGAAGAGCAGAAGAGTCAGACGACTTCATATCATACTTTGTTGTCTTTGTCATGGACAGTTGCAGCCGTGACAGAAAGCAGGTCTGGCCTCCCGTTAGGGCTGTCAACGAATTTTCTAAATTTGAATATTAATAAAAACCAGAGATTTGGATGTGAAAATTAATATTTGAATGTTAAATAAACAGTGGGAAAACTAGCCTGTTAGATCAGTCCTACATTTGTTACACTGGTTTGATTACAGGCCGACTGTTTCGAGTTGTTCCGTGTTTATTCCAGGTTGCTCGGCGCATTCAATGTTCGCAAATTTTATTTTAATTTGTTGGAACCTCGAGGGGCCGTTCTGAACTCGTTCCAAAGTGGAATTCCTGAAGATGCAACGCTGTTACGTTCTCGTCTGCACGGCCCAAAACGCAAAAATGATGGCGGACCTGCTCACGCCATGCTCATATCGCATGCGCGTTGACGTCACACACAAACGGACTACGTAAACCCAGCAGATCTAAGGTAGATTTTACGCATGGGCACGGACATGGTGGAGTTCAATCACAGCACCACCTAACGGCCTGGCGTGCATGTCCAAGCGAGGGGGGGGCTGCAGCGAGTTCATTTTGTAATGTCCTGAGCATTGTTAAAGATGCTAATATTGAAATAAAAGTAAAAAAATACCTATACATGTACTTATGTCTTGTCTTAGTTCGTCCTCCTGTTGGCATAATGCTCAAATGGATATTTGAATATATTTGAATTATGTGTTAATTTTAGAGCAAATATTCGAACATCATTTTGGAGCAATTTTGACAGCCCTACCTCCCGTCCTCGCACACCTTATTTCTAGGAGTATGTGTGCATTTACTCACCGGTAAAGTTTCTGTATCACTTTGACACCTTTGGAAGATATTACGTTGAGTCGCCCTTCGGCATACATCCATATAACGGGAGAGACGGGGCAGCCTCTCTATAAGGCATTATCTGCAGCAAAACTCCTTCATTTCATCAATGCTTTAAGAGAATGAACAAACGAATGAGTTCTGTTGTCCTGTGACTTCGGAGTTTTACAAATTGGTTTTTTATATTAGTTGTTGTCTGGGTAGTGAGCTGCTTTTCTTAGCTGTACTACAGAAGCGCGCATCGTGAACACGCGGCCCTGAAAAGTGTGTAAAACACCCTGATAACTAACAGAAAGCTAAATCTGGACTCACAGGACAATAGTACTCGTTCAATCATTCATTCACTCATTGGACTTAAAATATTGGCAAAAATCACGGAGTTTTGCTGCAGATTATGACTGATACAGTGGCTGCCTCACCTCTGCCATGATACTGGACGTACACCAAAGGGCGACTCAACGTAATATCTTCCAAAGTAGACAATGATACAGAAACTTTTCCCGCTGAGTAAATGCACATATAAACTCCTAGAAATAAGGTCCAAGTTAAAAAAAAAGGTTATCCTTTAACATAAAATACAACGCCATGTTCACTTTCTGGTCTTTGCACTACAGACAAAGTTCTGAGGCTAAAGAACGTCACATTTTCCAGCCTAACGGAGATGAAACAAAAAAAACACAAATGCATGAATTAAACGCACACGTAGAAAAGTCTGAGTCTCTCTATGAAATGAAGATGTGAGTTTAACAAGTGTGTTAAGAGCGTCAGGGGGACGAGAGTGATGCGTCAGCTGGATATCCTGCTAACGAGGCAGCCGTGAGCTGATTGTCTGGGAAAGTACCTTCGCAGACAATCAGGGAGAAAACTCACTGTCCGTCTTGTACGAGGACCACAGCGATCGCAGGTCAGACTCCACATGTCTTTATGCTGTTTGCCTCCAACCGTAAATGATTAAAAAAAAAGAGAAAAAACAAACTTCCTCCTCTTATTTCTTCCAGTCAGCGTCTGCTTTCATGCTCCGATCGTACCTCGGCCTCTTACTGTCGGCCAATCAGCAGCTGCCTGAAGCGAATGTTTAGGAGTCGTCGTAGCTGTCAGCAGCCATGACTGCCGTCAGACGTGCTAATGAGCAAGGCAGAGAGGGCACCCTAAACCGCGCATTTATGATCAAACGTTCTGGAAAAGCCCAGAAGGAAACTCACAGGAGAGAAGCAGAGGCGCTTCTGGGAGTTTCACCAACGTTTGTCTTCTGCTCTTGAATTTGGTTTGAATCTCTGCCAACAGGACGCCACTAAAGCGCCGCAGCAGCTTCTAAAGCTGCAGGGAAACTTTACTGCAGGAGGGGGGGGGGGGGGGGGGGGGGGGGGGGTAGGTCAGCTCATCAAGCATGGCCTCGGGTCTGCTGTAGGCACGGGGGGCAGATAGGAGGATTACACACACCGAAACTGTTGGTTGTGAAAATAACTGATGACATTAATAAATGTATGAAAAATAAATAAATAAATGCATTGGAACAAAAGGTAAACAAGTTAAGTAAAATATAGAAAATAACAAAATTACAACATAAAAAAATACAGGAAAACTGAGTAGGAAATAAAATTGAAATATGACAATTAATAAAAAGTGAAAATAAAATAAAATGACAAAAAATAATTCAATAAAACACTATATTTAACATCAAATCAAATAAAAAATGAAACTCAAACAAAAAAAATGTTAAAAAAAAAAAGTTCCATTCAAAATATAATAAAAAGAAAATTAAACTCAAATAGATTACAAACCAAAATATTTAACAGAAAATAAAAACATAAAAAGAATAAAATAGAAATTATATTCAACCTAAATAAAACATTAGTACAAAATTTTGAATAAAATTAAAAAGATAAATAAAAATTATCAAAAATTAAAACAAAACTAAACAAAATTTATTTTTAGAAACTAAACCCAAAAAACTAAAAAAAAAAAAAAAAGCATTTAAACTAAAATAAAAAAAAGAAATAAAACTAAACTCAAACAAAATAAAAGTAAAAATAAAAAAAAATTTTTTTTATTAAATATAAAGTAGAAATTAGATTTCATTTAAATACATTATAAAACATTGGTAAAAAAAAATTTGGATAATAGAAAAAAAGAAAAATTATTTAAAATGAAAAACAAACTAAAAGACTAAGAAGAAAAAAAAAAAATATTTATATATTATTGGTACAAATATAATAAATGACAGGAATTCCTTTCTTTTTAGCCTCAATAAGAAGTCCGAGGTCAAAAACCCAGCAGGTCCGTGAACCCAGCTGCTGGCTGATTATTTGAAAAGACAGCAAAGAGACAAAGACGCGAGTCAGCCTGAAGAACTTTGCTGTTAGGAGAAAAAAAAACAGCAAAAATGCTGTTTTGGATCTTAAACAGCCGACAGCAGAGAGATTCATTTACCCGCAGGGCTGGATATCCCCGGAATTTAATTAAGTAGATAATGAAAATAGAAACGTCTGAATCAGTAGGGCCTGTTTTGTTATTTGAGCTGATGGAGTTTGTATACTTTGTCCTCCAGTTTCTACATCTGCTTTCCTGCTTCCTCTATTTCACCGCAGAGTCGAACTCAGCAGCAACTCCAGACTCAACTCAGTCCAACACAAAGGCCAGAAAACGCTCTGCAGCACCTCAGATGAAGGCAGTGTACCTGATGAAAAACTAACACTACAGAAACACACACCAGCTGCATGATTACACGCGTCTGTGCAAGTTGCCTTACAGTAAACTCACAAGAATACACACAATTCCACTTTCCAAATCCCTGAAAGATGTTTTCTGCACAAATGGCAGCTCCATCTAAACAAGAGGAGGTCAGCGTGTGCATCAGCCACTGCAGGCGAGCGGAGGAGAAAAGCCTGATTAAGTTTATTCTCTGTGGGAGTATCTTCTGTTCTGCTCTGTGTGAATGTAATTCTGCTGAAACCAGGCGGTTACAAAGCCCGACACGCCGTACTGTTAGAGACGAAGGCCTCGGTGGAGCCGGGGCCGGCCGGCTCTTCCACTCTAATGATTCCTAACAGCGTGCGAGGAAAATATGTGACACATACGAGTGGCTACATTTTAAACAACTGACCCAGCAAAGCTGGAAACTCGACTTTCTCAGACTCTGTAAGGTCACAGAAAATGTCGCCTTCTGTTGCTGCTTTGTATCAGAGCTTCTTTAGTTCCGAGAAGAAAAAAAGTGAAACATGTTTCTTGTTTTACTGTCAAAAATTCATACAAAGAAGATGAATGAGAAAAAATAAGCATCGATTAAATTAAACCAAGTTTATTTCCATCAGGCCAGAAACAAACCATGGATGTAATGTAGTCTACTGTAACGGGGCTTTTGCAGGTCTTTCTCCGTTGGGATCATGTCCTGAGTGTCATGGTGGACTGCTTTGGTGATAAAACCCCACTTCTGTTGTGTTATTATCAGGGAAAAAAGACAGACCCCCCCAGTATAATTCTACTGGAACATGAACACAATAAAAAGGATTATATAGACAGTATAGAAACTACTAAAAAAAGTTTGGATAGTCAACGTATGGGGTCAAACTGACAGATATATCATGAATGATGGACTTTTAAGGGTACAGTATGTAAAAAAATCAGAGGTCAGTGGCAGAAAAATGTGATATTTAATTCAAATCTGTTTACATTGATGTATAATCGCTGCACTAGAACAGCTGTTATATGTTTATTTTCTTAGAATGAGTCATTTATATCTACTTGCTGGGTGGTGCACAAATGGAGGCTGCCATATTTGTTCCACCATTTTTACTACGGTGTTCCTGAATGGACAAAACAATGTGTATGAAGTAAGAATCCTCTTTAAAACTGCTGTACCAGCTTTGTTTAATGGGAGCTAAAGCACTGTTTGGGATCAGTAATGCCTTAAAAGGTAGAAAAAGTAGTTACTCATAGTACAGTCATAGCGACACCTGAGACCACTGATCCACTCACAGATGAAAACGTCTTAATCTCTGGGAGAATTTTGTTCCCTAACGGCCACCATACATTCACTACAGTGCTTGGAATATGAAGTCATTAGAAAGAAAACATCCTTTCTTTCAAATACTCATCTTTACCACTAGATGGCAGTAATTCTTGCATACTGTACCTTTAAGTTTAATCATGTGGTAATTACTTCATCTCAAGGAAACAAAGGCTAACAAAATAAAATGTTAATGTCTAAATAAAATTTCTGTATTTTCCAGAAATAAGTTGCGTTTTTTTCATGGTTTGGATGCTCCTGTGACGTATAAGTAGGTGTGACCTTTATACAGTCGTCCTCAAAATCATTCATACCCTCCAATTTAAGAAAATAATTCACAACAGTAATTCAAATAACTGAAAAAAGTAATAAACAAAAAATTACTAAATCATAAATCAGTAAAATAAAATATTGCTTTTGAATTGTAGTTGAAAAGAATACTTAAAAAAACAAACAAATTAAAGCACCTTTCCCATGAACATTGGACGAAAATACTAGTCAACAGTAGCAGAAGTCTGATTGGATGTTACAGAGAACACCTGATTGCCTCAAAGTGTTGCTCAACAAAATTTTAATTCAGGATCCCCATCATGCTTGTTTACTTGTTTTATTTTCTGTTTGTTTTTAATATTTCTGTTGAACCATAATGTTTGTCATGACATTTTTATTTATCATTTCTTTGTTCAATATCAACTTATTTCACTGACAAATGATTTTTTTTTCCTTTATTTGGAGGGTTTGAATAATTTTGAGGACGACTGTAGATTTGCTGAATTGTTTTTACAAAGGGTTTGAATTTTATTTGGATTTGCTTACTGTTTTCTGTTATTGTGTTTTATAATGTTGATTACATGAAAAATATTTTGGTCACCTTGTGCACTCTAAAGAGCAATATAAATAAAATCAATTTTCAAAATAAAAAATTAGGGATGCACGCTATTGGAATTTTGGCCGATATCCGATTTGCCGATATTCTAAAACTCGTGGCTGATCACAGATATTGATATTGATACTGATATTAAAGCTGAAAAATAAATTATGTAATATTCATTCCTTGTGCAAAACTAGAAAAATATCTCGACTTGTGTTATGTATAGCAGGTCAAACTTAATGACAGTTGTTCAAACAAAACTAACAGGAATTGCGTTAGATCCTAGAACCACCTGGATTTTCTTCTCCCTGAAAAAAAAAACTAAAAACCCAAAAACAGGATATTTGGTTATTTACACACATGACCGTGTATAAACTCTGTTCACACAGAATATCCTAAAAGAAACTGTCTTTAGAAGTTTTAAAGTCTGTAAAAAAGGGAAGTTTTTGAAGAAGTAGTTTTTTTTTTAAGACTTTAGATGCAGCGGCCTCATCGGTTAAATATTTGTTAAATATCAGTTAAATATCGGTGGGGTGGCCCATGTCCGATACTCTGTTTTAAGGCCGATATAGGACGATGCAGATAGGGGGCCAATTATATCGTGCATCCCCAATAAAAACTATTCATTGTTTAATTTTGTTAAATAAATAATAAACATGAATAAATAAATAAAAGTGATTGTCATATGTAGCCACAACCAGAACTTCTCCAGCGGTGCTGTTGGTCTCTCTGCAGCCTCCCCAACCCGTTCTGGTCCACCCCTTACCTCGGTTTTGAGGACGTCGTCTTGTTAATGGTAATTTCCCTCATATCTGTGCTCCATGTTTCATTCAGAGCAGTGGGAATGTTTTTGGAGCTTCATCCTGACTGGTAACTTTCATTAATGACATCCGTCTGATTCTCTGAAAGCTGTCTGGAGGGATTTAACTGGGTGGCGAACGCTGTTTCTATCCACTCTGTCAACTGGTTTAAGCTCATTTTTCAACCGCCCGCGTGTCAAGGACTGAAGCCGCTGTGGTGGGTGAAAGTGGGAAAGGGTGTCACTTTTCTGTGGTGGTCTTAATGTGTCTGAATCTGAGCAGAGATCTGCCAAATGAGGGGAAAAGTAAACTAAAGCTGCTCCGTTCCTCTGCAACGCGACACCGTGCCAGGCTCCGCTGGGGCCCGCATGTCGGTGCATGTCACCCACCCACCCACAGCACGGCCGCATGTTTCCGTCTTTTTGACGTCTCTGCGCCGTTTGGCTTTAGCAGAATTACTTTCAGACCCTCCTTGTGTTCGTTCTTACCCGTTATGTGTAACCAGACACTGGCGCAGCCCCAGTTTCCTGAAAATATCCACGGTGATGTCCATGGGCGTGTGGTCAGTGACGGTGAAGGGGCTCAGGTCCATGATGCCTCTGAGGCGGAGGGGGGGCGGCGCTTCAGGGGGCTGGGAGGGGTTGTGTTCGGTGAAGACCACCAGGGAGGCGCTGACGACGCCTTCCTGACGCTTACGGGCGTTGTCTGAAAGAAGATGCAGGAGGAAAGAGACGGCCGTTTATTCTTCCTGAATGTTTTCAGTCTTCACCGTGGTGTTAATGTGACTTTCAGCTCTTTAGCTGCTAAATGCTCAATTTAGATCACAGCGAACAAGATCTTGCGAGATCTTGTTCCCTTAGCACCGAGTCTAGTCCCTGTTTTGCTGGTTTTTCTTTTCCAGTTGGGGTGTGAGAAAACAAATACACTGAAATATCGCGATATTTTGTGTTGCGATATCGTATTGGTATTAAAAGCACTGTATCAATAATTTTACAAACAAAATATTGCGAGATCTTGTAGTCCCGTTACATCTTGTGACATTTTATTTTCCTATTGGCAGTGGTCCAGCTTGTAGAAAAGTCCCTCTTTTTGTGGAATAACTTCATTTCCCAGCATTCCTTTCAGTCATGTGACTACAGTGCAGCTGCTGCTGCTACAGACTGACTTGCTTTGAAGCTGCTTATAATATGTCTGGTTTTAAGTTGTTGGTTAAGTTACCACGTTGTCAGAAACATTATAATTAGCAACATGTTGGCTAATACCTGCTAGCATCTGATATATGGCAACATTGCTGATGTTTAATGCGACTATGAAACCAAAAACCACCCAAAGGAGGAAAAAAAAGGGAATCCAAAAGAATTTTTAAAAAAAAAATTTTTTTTTTTTTTTTTTAAAAAGGGGGAAACAATGAGGGGGGGGGTTTTTTTTTTTAAAAAAAAAAAGAAAAAAAGGGAAAAAAAAGGAGGAAATTTAAAAAACCAGGAAAGGGGGGGGAAGCCGCGTGAGGGGGGGGAGTATAATTTTTTTTTTTTTTTTGCCAATTAGCTTGATGAAGTGTAGTGTAACTCTGCACGATATTTAAGTGAATGAATCGTACTGTACGTACCAGACACCATTCTTTACACATATTGTACGTTTGAGTACTAAGCTGTAAACACAATATCACAGTACGTCATCTTTCTTATAGTATTGCAATATATCTTATTGCTGCTCCTGTATCGTGGTATATATTGTATTAACAAATTCTTGCCAGTACACACTAGGGCTGGGCGATATGGACCAAATATCATATCACAATATACCATATATACCGGTATTTTTACCTTAATTTGTCTGAAGGTTTCATTTCATATTAAACACCTTTTTTTTTGCATTAAAACATGTTTATCTTAAAGGTATCGCTCCACTGCAGTGATGGAACTGACAAAACACTGTTTTAAAACACGAAGTACCGTATTTTCTGGACTATGTCGTTCCTGAGTATAAGTCGCATCAGTCAAAAAAAAATGCATCATTAAGAGGAAAAAAAACACACATAAGTCGCACTGGACTATAAGTTGTATTTATTTATTCAAAATAAGGCGATTTTTTGATTTTTCATATTCAGTTTGGTGCTGCTAAAAATTCCCGAATCACTCCGATTCTAAAGTTAATGCCTGTAAATGATCATAAACATCATGATAAAGAAGGATAAACATCCTTGGGTCATGTCAGTCACTTAAAAATATGTTAAATCATAGATATTCTAATATCTACAGAGTCACACTGGACTATAAGTCGCTGGGGCAGCCAAACTATGAAAAAATGTGACTTATAGTCCAGAAAATACGGTAATTAAAGATAGTTGTCTGGTTTTTTATGATTTCTTTGTAAAAGTCTTGGGGAAGATCGTCGTCCAGACAGTTTAAATAATAGGGGTGGGAAAAAAATATTGAAACATTAAAATATCACAATATTTTCATATGCCGATACCATATCTATATTCAAAAATGCGGTATCGATCTATTTTACTAATGAAATCTGGAGATTTTGTTACAAAATCTTGCTGTATTTCATGAAATCTCATGAAATTTCGTAACAAAACGATGATATAGCCCAAGATTTCATTAGTAAAATAGATCAATACCACGTTTTTAAAAATAGATAATAGAGCTGGGAAAAAATATCAATACACTGAAATATTGCGATATTTTAAAATGTGGTATCGATCTATTTCACTAATAAAATCTTGCAAAATTTCGTCGTTCAGTCAAGAAATCTCGCGGGTTTTCGTTGAATCTCGCAAGATTTCACCGGTCTTATGAATTCTCGCAAGATTTCGTTGGTAAAATAGATCAATATCACATTTTTGAATATCTGTATGAAATCTGCATATGAAAATATTGCAATATATCAGTGTATTGATATTTTTCCCACCCTTATCAAATAGTCAGGTGACCCCTTTGTAGTCAGTCGAGGTGCAGCTGGGTCATTATTAAAAATTAAAGCAAAAAAATTTGCACAACCAAAATAGCGATATAACGATATGTGTAAATATATCGCGATATCATATCAGTATATCGCACAGCCCTAGTTATAACATCTTAAAGGTGAACGACCTGAACGAGACAAATGAGAAGGAGAAAGACAGAGAAAACCATGATGACCTATTGATATGAGCAGGTCTCTTCTGAGAACAAATCCCACGAGCCTCTGGGACTCCTGAGAGACGACGACGGGGAAGCCGCTGTAGCGAGTGCTCTCCACCAGCGTCTGGACAAGATAAACAAAAATAAAAATGCAGTTTTGGTTTGTAAAAGCAGTTTTCTGAGCGGTGCTTTCGCTGGCGTCCATGCCGCACCTCCACCTCTCCCACAGTCATGCTGTCCTGCGTGAGCACGGCCAGCGCGGGGTCCCCCCTCCTCGGCCTCATCACGTCCACAGCCAGGCTGCTGTGCTGAAACTCTTCTTTCGGCTCCAGGAACGGGTAACCGTTCAGCCGAATGTGAGCCTGCACGACACCAACGAGAGTAAGATTTAGTTTTCAGCTGGGGAAAACACGCAGGGGGAGAAGAAGAAGAAGAAAAAGGAACGTGTTTACTGACAGGAATTTTGGCAACAAATACAAGAGCGCAAACAAAACAAGGAGCTGATGTCTCAACAGTTGGCTTCCACTCAGAACTTTCTTCGTATTGTAAAGCAGAACGGTCTGAGAACAAAAGATATTTATTATTATCGCTCGCAGACAAACTCACCTCATAAATCCCCTCCCTCCCGAAAGCATCTGCCACCCATTTGCTGGTCATGGTCGCGGCCATGAGGGGGACGATGTACTCCAGACCGCCGGTCAGCTCGAACATGATGACGACCAGCGACACCGTCATGCGAGTCACCCCCCCTGGACGGGACGGAAAACAGAAAACCATGAGGATCAGAACTCGGATTCAGTTGCAATCATCTGAAACCGAAGCTGCATTTTCAAGCTCGCGGCCTCCTCCTCTCTCTCAGGACAGCTGGATGTGAGAGATTCATCGTCAGGGTTATACATCCATTTTTAAGGGATGAAAACATGCTCACTTTAGTGGCTCGGCATCTAAAAAATGCAAAGCAGATGATTACATGCGCTCAGAATTGCTCCCTGATGTTCGCTGGAAAGCTGGAACTGTTTCTCAGCACCAGCCGGATGATTATCACGTATCTAAAATCAGCTCAGACTACAGAGTTTATCAGATTTACGCTTTCTACCATCAACTTCTTTTGTATAAGTTCAAGTAAAGAAGCTCCACAGGTAATCCTACAGATGCTGGGAGCAAAACAACCTGAAAGGCAAGAAAAAAAAAGCCGAGGATTACCAGGATCACCTCTAACGAGCGACTGCTGCTCCGCTCTGATAGAATATTCTGATAACACTTAGAGGAAATTACAAACAAGCAGACAAATTCTGCAGCCGTAAATCTCCAGCTTTCCTGAAGCAGATAAGATCTCCTCGCAGCCACAGGCGATTCTGGGTGATCTGCATTTTATGTCAATTACGAGAGCTTTTCATGAAGTAAAGAAAGGAACAAATGTGTCACTGATGGATTTCATAAAATATGAAGGGAGAGAAACCTCTGGTTCAACACTTGCAATCTGAAATGCTGGGGGAAGTTTAAGCCCCCCGTTTCCACGTGGTCCAGATTAAATACCCATCCGTTTCTATACTGAATGCTTCCAGCCATCTGTTTTCTGTGCTGCGCCGCTTTGACAAAGGAGAGGAGACGTGGAGGTGGACGCAGGTTACGTAAGCTTGGAGTTTAATGCACACGAGGAAACAATGCAGGAAACCAACGCTTGAGGTCTCGCTTTTAATGCAGATTTTTCTTTTTCTAACAAATTCACACAGTCTGGGACAAAGTTATTATAGTTAAAGATCTCCTTCCACTGAAAACCAGTTTAACTTGCTCCTTTTGAAATACGGAGGGTCACCCCCGAGTTACATACACCTGCTGCGCTTGCAAATGGTGCGTCACCTCCACCGGCTGCGTTTCCTATTCATAGAAACAATACAGAGAAAGGAGCCAATCAGGAAAAGCCTTTCGCTTCCACGTCACATCGAAAAGGGCGTCGCCCACGTGGGTTTATACCCCCATGCGGAGGCAGGTAACCCTCCCCTCCACACTAGAACCAAAGATGGCGCGACTGTAGCTGCGGAGTTGAGAAGCTAATTAGCTAACTGTTTGCTAGCATGGCGGAACTAACTCGTTCGTGTGCTCTGTTACACACACAGAGCAGGGGGGGGGGGGGTAATCATGAGAAGAACCGGGAAAGCCTGTCGTAGGACCACAAGCCGCTCTTCTAGCCTACAAATACAGCTGGAAACAGCAACCAAAAGGGTTTTTTAAACAGAAACGACGAATAATGCATTCAATAATAATGGCAAACACAGCAATATTAATGACATGACGATGGAACTAAAACAAACGAAAACTACATTTGAAAGAACATTTTTGTTAACTGGAATAAAAAGAACAGGTTGTTGTAAAAAAAAAAAAAAACATAACTAATTGTGTATTTACAAAACTAACCAAAACTAAAATTATTGAAAAACGTCCTTAGTTTCAGTCTTTGTAAATGTATTTAATACTAGGGCTGGGAAAAAATATCGATATACTGAAATATTGTGATATTTACATATGCAGATTTCATTTCAACAACGCGATATTGATCAGTCCAGCTGCACGTTAAAAAGGAACTCCTTTCTCTGAGATAAGGCTGTTTTGGGATCTATACCCTTGGAGCAGAATATAGTCATATGAAGCCTGGAGCGCCATCATATGACATTAGACAGTCATGTTTACTTCTTGGCTCATATCAGTCAATATGAATAAACACTTAGAAATATGTTAAATTGTATATATTTTAATATATAAGTCGCACAAGCAGCCAAACTATGAAAAAAAGTGCGACTTATAGTCCGGAAAATACGGTAATTAAAAGAAAAATTTGTTTTAAGCGGTCTGCTTTTCTGCTTATTACCCAACTGCATTTTTCAGTAGCCTGTAACTGTTGTTTCTCTGGTGCGTTCCAAGCCTGCAAGCAAGAGTGCTTTTTGCCCATCAAGGGGGGGGGGGGGGGGTTTCCTACCGTGACATCACACGATAACTATCTATTGTGTGTTCAGCGATGGAGTTCTGCATACTTTTATTGGAACCAGTGCTTATTTAACTTCCTGTTGCCACTTTCAGTCACTTTAATCCCCTTTTTTCCTCATTCTGATGCTCAGTTTGAACTTCGAGTTGATGCCGTGTGACTGGCTGCTGAGATATTTGTAGCCATCACCTAATAAGGTGGCCACCATATTCCTTTTTGTTCAACTTAATAAAAGAAAGCAACTTAATCTTTAATCAAAAGCATGTTTTTGTTACCTGAGCAGTAAAACCGATCTGTCATTCCACTTGACATCACATACCAGACTCAAAGTAAGGAGATCATGCTTCGCCCCCACCCTCATCCAGCTGCAGTCTGTACGTCCCAAATCATCTCCAAGATGGATCGAACATGTAACCTTAATCTCTTCGGCCTGTTCAGAGCTGTACGTGCTTCAAATGCCACCACGCTGAGGCATGTGCAATACATGCAAACCATACACCCAAACAGCTGTCTGCTTCTGAGGCAACACCCCGACTCCACTGCAGCATCTCCTGTCGCGATCTAAACCTCCAGAGATGAAGTCAAGAGCCCCGTTTCAACCCACAAATCTTTACATGCGTGTCTCCACGCCTCACCTAAACAAGCAGCAGCTCCAACCATGGCGTAAAGCCCCGGAGTGATGCAGTCTGCCCCTGGACTGCACCACCCTTTAAAGATGAGCCAGTCGTGGTTGTAGTAGGCCAGCTGCTCCATGCCGACACCCAACAGTCTGCCGGCGATGGCGCCGACCGCCATGCTGGGGATGAAGAGACCAGAAGGAACCTGCACAGAAGATGTAACTCTTTAAAAAAGTGTTTAAATGTTTAAATCTTCAGAGTACGTAAGAAGATTAGAGCCACTGAAGAAAATGAAATACAATTCTGATGTAAAAATCAGAGTTCTGACTTTAATATCAGAGTTCTGACTTTTTCCAGATCATTTGAAAAAAAGAAAAGAAAAAAAAAGTCAGAATTCTGACTTTTTTTTTTTTTTTTTTTTTTTTACAGAAATTGCCCCCCTCCCCCAAAAAGTATTTTTTATGTTTATGTTTAAAAACAAATTTATTTTTAATGATCCCAAAAATATTCTGAGAAAAAAAAAATCAGAACTCTGACTTTTTTCAGAAATAAAAAAACAAAAATCCTTTTTTACAGAAGCAGATAGCGTTTGTTTTCTGCTACTATTCTTTCTCTTTTTTTTTTGCCATCTTCTGGAGATAACCAGTTATTTTTCTCATTTTCTTGGGATAACAAGAATCGTTTTCTCAAGAGAACGAGATAAATTACATCAATTATATTATGAGATAACGGAAAAACATGGTACCCGGACTGCTCTTGGCTTTTGTACATTCTTGATGTTCTGGAAAAAAAGTCAGAATTCTGACTTTTTTCAGAAATTGGGGAAAAAAGATCTTCTGAATTTTTTATTCATTTATTTTTTATGTTCTGGAAAAAAGTCAGAATTCTGAGATTAAAGTCAGAATTCTACCCCCCCCCCCCCCCCCCCCCCCCCCCCCCCCCTCGGTGGCCCTCATCCTCTTCCGCATCAGAGTGACATGATGGGGAGTGAAAAGCGCCGAGAGCTTCAGTCGCTTCCTCTAAAGCGCAGAAAGTTCAGTCTGCATGAAGGCAGGACTCTGGTTGAAATGCGGTTGCAGACATATTGAAGGCAGCTGTCTCTGTAGGACATTCACACGCTATGCGAGACCACAGTGTCTGCAGAGAGCGCTGCTTTCCCAAAAACACAAAGCCCACATCAGCCAGACAGACTTCATTGAGAGTGACTCCAAAGGAGAAGCGACATGTTTCCAAACCATGCAACAACTTAAACTGCTCAGATCTTTGGCCTTAAAAGAGGCGCAGAAGTGACGTGGAACCCACCTTCATGCCAAACGTGATCACGGTGATCAGCATTTTGAAGATTAGCGCTAAAGCCAGCTGCCACAGAGCCGTGTAGAGGCCTTGTCCCGCTGGCCGGTCGGCCAGGCTGTTTCCTGCACCTGTTTCTGACATGTTGACCGGCTGCTCGGGTCAAACAGGAAAGATAAACTTTAGATGCTTCATTCATGGGGACGAAACTCCAACAAGTTTTACACCGACTGACCTGTTCGTAGCCGCAGAGCTGAGAGGAGTCCAACAGCGAGCAGTCGTTGAAGAGCTCTGAAATGAGCTCTGCTCCGCTCATCCTGGTGTAACCGTTGGGGTAGGCGATCAGGGCGGTCAGCGCCGCCACCACTAGCACCTCCATGACAGGGTAGTGACCCAGGCGGGTGGATTTACCTGCAACACACGCAGACAAACCAGTACACACACACGGCAAAAAAGAAAACCAGACTGAGCTGTTCAGCTGTCGGCTGTTTTTACTCACGCATCCTGCACCAGGCGATGTTAGCCTTGATGAACAGCGCCCCCCAGAGGCCCCCAAAGATCCCCAACAGAATGAAAGGGGCCAGCTCCACCAGGTGCCACGGGGCGTGGAACTCCACGTAGAAGAGCACCAAGCGGCTGTTTCCAAAGGGGTTGATTGAGCGGAGAGTGAAGGCCGCGACCAGGGCAGCGAAGAAGGACCGCCACAGCGTCTTTAGGGGGAAGTAGTAACTCACCTGGGAGGAGAAGGGGGGAGACAAGATGGACAGAGGATTGTTTTTAATAATCTTATATCTTAACTTTGATAAATATCGATCAATACAGATTTTTTTTTTAAATCGATAATCTTCTTTTCTATATCGTTCAGCCCTACTTTCACTATTAAACATAGCCCTGAGTTCTACTGTTGTTTTTCTTCAATTTGATCTCACCAAAAGTTTAAGTGATCGCTGATCATGGTCATTCAGGATTTTTTTCCAGTCACATTTCTTTCTGGAAGACGATGGGTCCCCACTATCCTTCCAGTTTTCAATAATGGGTTGGACACTTCTGAACCCAGTTTTACAAGTTTCTGCAAACTCCTTAGATGTTTTCTTTGCTTGATGTATAACAATGATTCAACCCTTCTCAAACAGACTAACATCTTTTCCACACCCACGGGATGTGTCTTTCCACATGGTTGTTTAGGAAATGAGAAGCATGTCATTGCACCAGTTGGGGTTAAAGGTACAGTATGTAAAAAATCAAAAGGTCAGTGGCAGAAAAATGTGATAAATAATTCAAAACTGTGTTTCTATTGATGTGAAATCGCTGCACTAGAATAGCTGTTATCTGTTTCATTTCTTAGAAAGAGTCATTTATATCTACTTGCTAGAGGGTGCACATATGAAGGGTGTCATATTTGTTCCACCATTTTTACTACGGTGTCCCTGAATGGACAAAACAATGTGTGTGAAGTGAGAACCCTCTGAACTTTAAAACTGTTGTACCAGCTTTGTTTAATGGGAGTTAGAGCGCTGTTTGGGATAAGTAACGACTAAAAGATAGCTACACCTCAGACCACTGGATCCACTCACAGATGAAAACATCCATATGTCTGGGAAAATTTTGACCACTAATGGCCACCGTACATTCACAACAGTGCATAGAATATGAAGTCATTTGAAAGAAAGCATCTTTTCGTTCAAATACCCATCTTTACCACTAGATGTCAGTAATTCTTACATACTGTACCTTTAAATAACTTGTTGCCAGCTGAAAGATAATCACCCATGCAGTAATTATCCAATAGGAGGCTCGTACCTATTTGCTTAGTTAAATCCAGGTGGTGACTTTTTATTGGCCAGGCAGAGTAAATGAGGCCCCAGGACTGTTCTGCATCAGACCACAATGGGACAAGATCCCCTCCTCAAACTCCAGCGACTGGTCTCCTCGCTTCCCAGTTTACAGATAGTTGTTGAAAGATGATGACACAACGGTAAACATCACCCTGGAACTACTTTATACACATGTTGCTGCTATCAGAGTCAAAATGAGCTCATATTTTCCACAAAATGATAAAATGTCTCAGATTCAACATCTGATATGTTGTTTGTGGGTTTATGAGATTAGTAAATCATTGCATTCTGCTTTTATTTACATCTTACACGGCGTCCCAGCAGTTTTTGGAATTGAGGTTGAAAACGAAACCCCTCCCTGACAATCCAATAATTAAATCTGAGCTCTTATTTGACTTTTCAGCTTTTGTTGCTGAGCTCTGAAAGCCGCCAAGAAACATTTACTCCCCAAACTATCAGCAAATACTTGTTCACTGTTTATTATATCCCTGTTTCTCGCCAGTGTTCTGCTCATTCCAGTATAAACTCACATGTTCAAGAAAAATTAAACAAAGGCTCAAAAGAATCAGAAACCAGTTCAGATTAGCTGTTTTATATGGCTGTGATGGGACAACTGGCACCCTCAGTATTGTTCTAATGCGGGATGGAAAATAGTTGGATTCTCTGAGATCCGGCAGGCTTCGTTTCATGGAATCACTTTCTCCTTAAAGTGTATGTTTATTCATTAATAACAGATTCCCGGCCTCGTGAGTCACATCTCCCAATGTTGTTTTAGATTTCAACATCAGTCTAAACAGATGTATGCAGAGGATTAACAGTTAACAACCAGGAAATTGTTCATTTCTTCATAAATTAATAATACAACCCACCTCCTCCAGGCTGAACAGGACTCCTCCAATAGGAGCACCAAAAGCCACAGACACTCCCACCGCTGCTGCTGCTGATAAAACCTACAAAACACAGACAAAAATGGACTTTAAAGGTGCAGTGTGTAACAAATTCAAAGGTCAATGACAGAAAAATACATAACTCAGAATTCTTCTTCTATTGATGTGTAATTGTGTAACTAGAACAGCTGTTATGTGTTTTTTTTTCTTATACTGAGCTATTTATATCTACTTGCTGGCTGCCCTGGTCCGATACCAGTATCAGCTGTCAGGCCGATATTGGTTTAAAAAAAAAATTTAAAAATCGGATCGGATCAGAATGTGTCAAAATATGCCGATCTAGGCACGTCGATCAAGGTCCAGCTTTTCTTTCAAGCACCTGTTCCTGACTGGGTCTTAATTCATTTTAAATTACTGAATGTATTATTATGTTTCTAAGTGTAAAATTCATCATAGCTAGTGATAAATAATAAACGGGTCAGTTTTTCCTCATACTTCTGTTACAAATTTATTTAATTAAAGAAGTTACCCTGTTAAACCAGTGTTTTTACAGGTGAGGTTCCACAAAACAGACATATCTAACATAAACTAAGAATAAAATCAATTATCAGATCAACGTGCATAATCTTGGCCTGTGAATTTGGTATCGGGAGTGAAAAAGTGGGACCGGGACACCCCTAATTGTTACAGTAGGATGACATTCTATTCATGTGAAAACTTCATGTTTTGTTTCAAAGAAGCAGCTGGGAACGTTTGTGTGACTATTTTTGGCAGCAGGACCAAGCATATAGGAGGTAATGTAAGTATTGAGCCATCAACATTTTTCCCAGCAAATATATTTCTAATGGGGCTAATGGAGTGAAATCTTTACCAGATGTTGTTAACAGTTAAAGTAGCCCATACATACAAAGAAACCAGGACAAATAAGTCAGAAATCAAATAATGTTTGATGATATGGGATGACACAGAGGAGAAAGTATTGAACAAATGCAGAAGGAAGGAGCAAAAAGGCATTACATGCAGAAACCTGTAAGTCATACGTAATCTTGCCTCCTGTGAGTTCAAATTAAAATCAGCTGCTTCAGTCCCAACTGGTGGCCTATAAAAAGGTGTGTCATTACCAATAGGTCACACAAAAAGCATCTCCTGATGAGTTAAAGCAAAGAGCTTATTGTTGATGTCATTGGTTACAGGAGGATTTCTAAACTTACGGATCTTCAATCAATCAATCAATCAATCAATCAATCAATCCTCTGGATGTTTCAGTTAAATCTGCTGGGGCTGTAGCCTGGAAGTGGAATGAACATCACTTCATCATCAATCAGTTGCGACCAGTGCTCCTTATGGAGAGCTTCAGACAGACCTGGAACTAGCAGGTGCAGTAGTTTTAAAGAAACCAATCAGTGATGAACTGGAGTTAAGTTCAATGCTGTTATCCCACCATAACAAACGTGAAGCTTATAGGAGGGAGCATCATAGTATGGGGCTGATTTCAAGCACATTACTGGGAAACTTCCTATACTTACAGGAAGGATGAAGGGGAAAAAATGGACCAGGACATCTTTGATAATAAACTGCTGAAATCTACCAGGACCATGAAGATAAAACTGAGGTGGACTTTTCAGCACGACAATGGTCACTATACACAACTCTAGTACTTCCTGAACTTATGGTAGCTCCCTTGTTTTCTGTCTTTCATTACTGTATGAACCGATTAATCCAGGTGTACCGAGGTCAGCACACCTGGATTAATCAGTTCAATCAGTAATGAAAGACAGGAAACAACGCAGCTACTTTAAGTTCAGGAAGTAGTGGAGCTGTGCAGAAAGCCCATTTCACAAGTGGTTTTAGGCAAAGTAAATCAAGCTGCTAGGATGGTACCAGCTCATCACCTGACATGGACCCATTAATAAATCTATGGAAAGAACTAAAGATCAAAGTTCATAAAGGACGCCTGCAAAACTTTTTGTTGAAAGGAGCTGGCAAAAAAATCCCCTCTGGACAATGAATGCAGGAAGCATCTTGAAACACTGATTACCAACAAAATATTAAATACATTTCAATGAGTCTGTTCAATACTTTCCTTCAATCAATCAATCAATCAATCACGACACATAACTGAATTTATTCTCTCTCTCTTTCTTTTTTTTTTTTTTTTTGACATATTTGGATTACTGAGGTTGTTACCAACATCTGATAAAAAATATATTGCCAGGAGCCCGATTAGAAATATATATTTACATAGTAGAATACTGATCAATACCTGTTTGACCTGCTGTACAAGTGAGGTTTTTTCTTACATCAGTAAAAGCAAGAACAGTTATGTTTCAGGGTTCCCACAGGTTTTTACAGGTTAAATTCAAAACTTTTTAAGACCATTTAGAACAGAATATAATGCCCATTTCACAGCTATACTGGCTAAAATGATTGACTCACACATTTCAAGAAAATACATTTATTAACATTAGAAGCAACAGTGCTGTGTATGTGAAGTAGGGCTGCCACGATAAATCGACTAATTGTCGACTATTAAAATAGTCGAGAACTAATTTCATAATCGACTAATTGTTTATCGTTTATAAGGTTTGATTTTCCTCAAAATTGCCACTGTACCTTCTGCTGCCTTGTCCGCCTTTCTGTCTGGTCAGCTTTTCTTGAATTGTATATTGACATAAATTAACACACACACACTACCAGTCAAAAGTTTGGACTCATTTTTTCGATTAGATTCATTGAGAAAGTTTCCACACTTTTGACTGGTCGTGTAAACATGCTACAATTTTCATGTGATCCGATTAGTCGACTAATCGCCAAAATAATCGGCAACTAGTCGATTATTAAAATAATTATTTGTGGCAGCCCTAATATAAAGTGCAACGTTTGCTTCACAAAATCACAGAACTGTGTGAACTCAAAAACACAAATGTTCTCCAATTACAAAGATCATGTCAAAAAAGATAGACTGAACCACAACACACATGCGCAGTGTTTAAAAAGTCAAGAGTCAATTTCTTTGCCGTGTAATATTAAATTTCCATTTTCCCATTTTACTGATGAATCCACAAAATTGTCAAGTCATTGTAAGGTTGCTTTCTGACGCATGTAAATAAGGGCTTCCTGAGTGTGTGTTGGGTTAAATGTTCCCCAATCGTTTCTCCCCCTAAAATCCACAATAATTGGGTCCTAATTTCAATACAGGCTGGAACAGGAGGACATTAGTTCATTAGCCTCACTTTTCCCAGACACGTTTTAACACAATTTAGCACACAACTTTAGGCCAACAAAATTTCAGACCTATCATATATTTCAAACACTATCAAAATTCAAGACCAAAACTGTCAAATTTAAAGGTACAGTATATAAAAAAAAAATCAAAGGCCAATGGCAGAAAAATGTGATATATATATTTCAAACCTGTTTCTATTGATGTGTAATTGCTGCACTAGGATAGCTCTATATGTTTATTTTCTTTGAATGAGTCATTTATATGTACTTGCTGGGCGGTGCACATATGGAGGCTGCCATATTTGTTCCACCATTTTTACTACGGTGTCCCTGAATGGACAAAACGATGGGTGTAAAGTAAGAACCCACTGAACTTTAAAACTGCTGCAGCAGCTTTGTTTAATAGCAGTTAAAGCTCTGTTTGGGATCAGTAATGTCTTAAAAGACAAAAAAGTAGTTACTCATAGTACAGTCATAGCTACACCTGAGACCACTGGATCCACTCCCAGATAAAAAAACATCTGTATGTCTGGGAGAATTTTGACCTCTAATGGCCACCATATATTCACAACAGTGCTTGGAATATGAAGTCATTTGAAAGAAAACATCTTTTCTTGCAATGCCCATCTTTACCACTAGATCTGAGTAATTCTTACATACTGTACCTTTAAGGACTTTGTGAGGTATCAAAAGCTGATTTGTACATTGTAAATTTGTAAATTCCCAGGCGGGAACCCTGTGTTTTGTATTTTTTTGTGGAATCAGAGGAACGTTTCACTGCACTATAAACGTCAGGAAGATTTTTACATGAATTGTTGGACATAAACTGATGACAATCAGTTTCTATTCTGTCTCAGCCTGAGTTTCTTGCTTCATTTCTTTTATAAAGTGCATTTTTACATGATTTAATTTGCATTAAGATATTTCACTTAATAGCGTTACAATAATAAATGTCATCAGCAACAAATACTAAAAGAAACACTGTATTGATTACACACGACAACCTTTTCAAACCTTTTCAGGTCTACTTTCACATGTTATGCATTATTCTGAATTATTGTTTACCTGGATAATAACTGTGCAACAATTTACTGTGTGTTTCAATTTAATCTGCATTTTAGTCATTTACAGTCCAACATGTCCCGATGAAATGTCTCTGTACTACAAAAACTCAAATCTTACCAAAGATATTTTTCTTATTTCTAGTCAAAATATCTCATGATTACCTAAAGTGAAGTACTTCAGTGAGATGTAGGAATTTGTTTTAAGACAAATGCATCTTATTTCAAGAAATCCTATCAAGAAAATGTCACTTTTTCTATTATTATTATTAAATATTATTGAAATAAGATGCATTTGTCTGAAAACAAGTTCCTACATCTCACTGAAATGTTTCTCTATGGGTAATTATGTCTTATATTGAGTGTGATGAGATATTTTGACTAGTGATTAGAAAAAAATACTTTGTCAGATTTTAGATTTTGCAGTGCAGTTGCAACAGAGAGCAACAGGAGTTGGATCTGATTTGAGAAAAGTTGCTTTAATTTAATTTCTGTAGCACCTTTTCAAGCAGAGGTGCACCTGACAGTGGTCAATCTCAACTAAAGACTATAAACAGATGAGAATTAACAAGAACATAAATGATAAAACATATAAAAATAGCAGCTAATATGTAAACGTAAACTAGACACACCTACTGGATTTTAATTAATAAAAGAAGTGAAGTTACAGAATTAAAAAGGGTTCAAACAGACAACACCACAAAGCAGAGCTTAAGCAGATTTGGGACAATATTTTCATTAAGTGGAATAAATTTTGTTCGTATCTTCCCACTCCCAGTCTACAGCAAAAAACTGTCCTTTTTGCCAAAGATGTAAATAAGAGAAGCGCAACATTTTTCCTGTAACTACAAACATCTGTCATTCCCTACGGAATCATCCATCTTTGATCAAGTTATCAGATCATTTACGCCCTGCTTGCAAAGATCATCTCTTCTGGGGGAAATATGTGAAGTGAAAACATTCCAGTATCTGTAAAAAGATCTGAATATTCTGGATTTTTCCTCTTTATCTGCTCGACATTTAACAGATTTGCTTCCGTGTTTCTGCTGGCTGAGTCAGAGCCTACCTCTCGCCTCTTGGCCTCGTTCTTGCGGTACTTGGTGAACAGATGACAGAGGATGTTGGCGCAGCAGCAGGCCACGTGGACCAGAGGGCCCTCCTTCCCCAAACTGAGCCCGGAGGAGACGGCCAAAACCAGGGTGATGGTCTTGATGATGAGCGTCCACTTCCCCAGGTAGCCTCGGATGATGAAGCCGCTGAGGATGGTTTTAATCTGAAACAGAGAGGGAACGGAGATGCGGAGCCTGCTTTCATCACCACGGATCAGTCCGTAATTCCACCGAGGATGAGGATTTGTTTGCTCTTATGTGTCTGCTTGTCTTAGAGAGAGCTTTAGATGTGAGAGCTGGGGCTCATGACCCGACGATGGCGAGCGTAAACACGAACACGAGGGAAGGGCAGGGATGAAGCTTGTTTCCTGGAGATTTTTCCTCTCATATAAGCTGTAAATCTTTTTGTGACCAGCGTCTGACCTTTGAGAGATGAGTCTGTTAGAGGAAAGCTGATTCAAGTTCGGGGAAGCTAAAAGAATCGGAGCGAGTAGGGGGATGTTTGTGTTTCTAGCAGCTTTGTTTGTGTCTTGTCTGCTGAGACGGATGAACTGGTGAGGATGAGGTTTGGAAAACACAACAAAGAGATCTCAAGCATCTCTCTTCCTCACAAATACAGAGCGAAACAAACTAGATGAAACCAGGAAGTAAACAGAGAGAAAGCCGGGTTTAATCTAGATAAATGAATGAGGAAAAAACAAGAACAGGAAGTGTTGACAAGCTTATAAATATGTACACGTGTGATCAACCGGCATGTCACGATGAAGAGTGCAGCCTCACCTCCGGTATTCCTGAGCCGCATGCGTACGGAGCGAAGGCCCTGACCAGCATGACCGCCAAGAAAGCAAAGAGCAAAGCCCAAAATATGTACATCAGGTAGTTCACTATGTAGGCGAAGGCACCCTGCAGGGGAAACACACACACACACACACACACACACACACACACACACACACACAGACAAGAATCAGAAACATGATTTCCCACCTGTTCGTCCTGGGTAATCCAGGATGGGCTTCCTATGACGGCTGGCCAGCAGAGGGAGCCCAAGCGCCACTAAACCTCACACAGCATGACTGCAGATGTTAAAGTTGCATGAAATGTTGCGTTAAATGTTTATTTTACAAAGGTGTAGTTTGATTTTAACATTAATAAGGGCATAAACGTAGCCCACAGAACCGATAACTTATGAAGATAAACAATAATGGATCAGATCTGGAGCATTTTTCTAAGATCCTCACATTGATTCTATTATTTATTCCCACATTCATACCTATTAGTTTATTAGCAGTATAATGTAAGTAAGTGGACAGGAAATGTCAGTAAGCAGAACTTTATCATGCTAAATATCCTAACCAGAGACAGGCGACGATGTTTTTTTAGCTAATATAATTGAGGATTATTTCACTTAGTGATTTCTGTTATTTTACAAGTTGAAGACATTTGTTTGCTGTTTTCACATCAGTATTGTTCAGACAAGAAAGTAGTTTGCGATAAAATCACAGGGTTACACAGTCTAAGATACTGATTTTAATTAATTGACTTTGTGAAACCTTGATGGAAAACATGCCCATTAACATCAAATGCAAACAGTGATTAACCATTATTACAAAGTGCGTCATCATTAATATAATAACTCTACTATATATGTGATCAGCACAAAAATTACATAAAATTTGTGATGTTAGGAGAAATGATCATTTTACAGCATTTATTTAATTTATAATTTAAAAATGTGTTGAAATGATTAGGATTGATTTTTTAAGGATCTATATCAAACAAAAATGCACTTTTTAGTCAGTTTTACAGTATTATGTCAGAATCTGCATGGTCTAATGTTTTCTGCTTTGCTTTTAATTTTAAATTACGCTTTTATTCTTTTGTTCTTTATCTTTTGGTCTTTTCTGCATTCTGTCATAATTCTTAATGTTTAATGTGTTTTCTTAATTTATAGTCCATATTTTCTGGACTATAAATAGCTCCAGATTATAAGTCACGTCAGCCAAAAAAATAAGTCATGAAGAGGAAAAAAAAAACATATATGTCGAACTGGACTATAAGTTGTATCTATTAATTTCAAATAGGGCAATTTTCAGATATTTCATACCCCATTTTTAACTGCTAAAACTTCCCCCATCACTTCAATTCCAAAGTTAATGCCTGTAAATGATAATAAACATCACAATTAAGAAGGATAAACATGTTTTTGATGATTTGTTTCACTGCACGGACAGATTGTCCAAAATGAACTCCTCTCTCTGAGATAAGGCCATTTAGGGATCTTTGCCCTCAGAGCAGAATATAGTCGTCACAAGCCTAAAGCGCCCTCTTGTGGCCTTAGACGGTAACGTTTACTCCTTGGCTCATGACAGTCAATATGAAATAAATAACACTTAAAAATGTTGAATTGTACACTACAATGCTCAAATCTTACCAAGTATATTTTTTCTCATTTCTATTCAAAATAGCTCATTGCACTCAATATAAGACATAATCACATAAAGAGAAACATTTCAGTGAGATATGGGAACTTGTTTTAAGACAATACATCTTTTTTTTAAGAAATATTGTCAAGAAAATTTCAGTCTTGGTGAAATTTTTTTGCTTATTAAAAGCAAAAAAAAAAAAATTGGACACTTAAAATAAATAAAAGTTGTTGTTTTGGGGGTTTTTTTTTGCTTGTGAAAAGAAAAAAATCCTGTTTGTGACATTATCATTATGTTATGACAAAACTTTTTTAAATTACAAAACAGACTTTTGCGTTTTAAATGATTGCCACGGTGACGCTTCAGTGGAGCGTTTCCAAGATTTCCCTTTTTTTTTAATGTTTTTGACTCCCCAAAACGCCGGCACCGTCTACACGATAGGCACATGTGGAAAAATATTTTACGTTTTTCACCCTGGAGTGTCATCATGATGAGTGTGATTAAATATTTTGACCAGAAATTAGAAAAATATACTTGGTAAGATTTGAGTTTATATATTTGAGTGTATATATTTTAATATACGAGTCACAGGAGCAGCCAAACTCAAAAAGTGTGACTGAGTCCAGAAAATAAATACTTTGAATTGTCCTGTGCATGACTTGTGCTGCCTTGCCTAAACACTTTTGTGTAACATCAAGACCTTGATAAGGTTTTAATTAAAAGTCCAAGTCACAACTTTGAGCACTAAAAACTCATCTCTCCCTCATCATCTCCTTTACTGAACTGCCTGGCAGCTTCTTCTTTGCTCCCGAAGTCTGACTGAAGACAACCAGCATCAGCACCTGCTCTGGTACGAGCTACAAGTGTAATGAAAGCTCAGCGACGAAGCAGATCCAGTCCAGTCCCCCACCTCTGAAGTTCCTGTGATGAGTTCAGCCCAGCTCTGCCACTGCGGACACTGGTCCCTCTCCTGGAACGTGGTCTCGTTGGACTTCCAGCAGCAGTGCTCGTGGTTGAACCAGAAGCCGATGAGACACACCCCGCCCTTCAGGTCTGTCAGCCAATGAGCTGCGATGTCGATGCCACCGGCCAGAGCGCCTGGAGGGAAGAAGGATGAGCTCAGTCAAGCCAGGCGCTGTCGCAGCAGTGAGAAGGTCACAATGTTTCAATTTTCAACTAATACGGCTCCGTTTCACATCTGTTTTTAATCACCGTGCCCAGCAGTCGCTCTACAGACTGAAGCGTTGTGTATCCATGGCAACCAGACGGAAGTAGACACATCCCCGCTGTAAAGCGTAGTTGTGTTGTAAACGAACACGTGCATGGAGTGTGTTTAAGACGAGACACGGTTGCGTGTTGAAAGCAATATTTTGTAATGGAGGCGGTGGATTCCCCGATAAACCAGAGCAAGACGCAGATTGATTCTGTTGAACCGGGAAGTCCGACTGTACGCAGATATTATGGACAAACAGCCAGGTACCGGTGAGTAGTAAATATGAGCATTAACGATTAGCCTGCTAGCTCTTGTTGGTAATTTGTCCAGTGTTTGTGAACGCCCCGTTGATCTTAACATTTGACATACATACGTAGCTAGCAGACACAAGATGATACTAAACTTTACAGTTCGGCCGTAACCCTGTTATTTGTGGTATAACACTGTCAATAAGAAGGATATCCTTATAGTACAGCTGCCTACGGATACCTGTTTAGTTCAAAAAGGTGGAGTATCTGGGATTTAGGCCGAGCTAAAGTTGGTGCACGTTCACACATCACTCGCGCCGTATTTCAGGTCGATGCAAGCCGCTCTGAAACCACCCCGTTCAGCCGGTCCGAGAGCGGGCGAGTTAGGTCGACTACGAGCGCGGGTGGCACGTTCACACAGACCCGTGTTCAGTACCAAAACCCAGTTAGGGCGACCTAAACGGGTCCTGTGTGAAAACGACCTAAAAGGCATGTTAATGTACTTTGAGCAAAGTTTGGAAAAAGTTTTACTTTTCAGCCAACCTGATAAATATTCTCCCTTTCCTCCAAAATTGTGTCACCCTGCATATTTTCAGTGGTACTGGTGCTACTTTGTGGCTCCACACCTGCCGTTTGTCACCACATGGGAATAAACCTTCAGCTGCTGCAGGCAGCAGCGAAGCAGCTACTGAACAAACAGGTCCAGGTCGCCTGCTTTGTGGGGTTAGGAAGCCTCAGAGGTAAGCTCAGAGCTGGAGCTGAAATCCTGTCATCTATAAACTGTTGCAACTGTAGGCACAAGCTGCATTCAGCTTTAGACTTTTTCATTTAATTTTTCAGAAAGCTGCAGCTGGATTAGGAATAAAAATGCAAACATACCTGACATGAGTCCCACCAGCAGCATGAGCAGCCATCCGGAGAAGGCGTCGCTGACGCTGTGCAGCAGGGCCACAGTGGACTGGCGGCTCTTCTTGGTGATCTGGTCACAGGAGAGAAAGATGCTGATCATTTATGTCTGCATTTAATTTTATCAACGCAGTTCAACATGCATGACAACCAGAAAGAAAACCCAGACAACTGTTCCATCCAGACTTCACGCTTCTGTTTTTGTAGGAAACATGCGTCCTCTGTACCTCCCTGTGTCTGTCCCGGTCCTTGCTCTTCTCTCTGACCCAGTCGATGGTGTTGAAGTCCTCGTAGGTGCCCACGCCGGGCAGTGGGTCCTCCAGCGGATCCACCAGCTTGCTCGGACCGCTGCCGTTCATACCGGCTGCTCTGCTGCTGCTGCTGCACTCCTCGTAGCTTCCTGGAGAGGTGGGAGGAAGAGGTGCGAGAGAGGAGGGAGGAGGAGGAGAAAAAAAAGAGAGAAGACACATTTAAGAACCAGAAATATCAACACACCACTTCTGCCGTGAAATTCTTCCCTTCGCTTTTTTGTTGTTTTCTGGATTGTTGAACCAAACTGGGTAAACAAGCTGTAAAATAAAGGGGAAAAACGCTGAGCTCTCGAGATCACACACACATACACACACTCGTTTAGATCTACTAATCTAAGGCAGGCAGCGCTTCAGCATGTGTTTTAAAACCACTAACATCTGCTCCAACACTGGCTGCAGGCTGAATTCTTTTATTTCACAAAACCAACTACACGGTTGCACACTTAGCAACACCTTACAACAAAAGAACTTTATCTGGGGGATCTTCATGCTGTTAAACCAGAGATTTCCTCCATCTGAAACATGATTTTCAACACATGAATAAGCAGAAATGATTCAGATCAGATTTTCATTCTAACTGTGAAATCTTTTGTCCTCAGTTCATCAGAAACACTCGCTGTCTGAGGACCATCGAGGTCCAGCAACTGTGAAATTCAAAGGAAAAGGTCTGTTAGTGAACAAAATGTGTAGCTCAGATACAGAAAACACTGTTAGGAGACACAGGTTCAAGCCCCACTGGCTATTTTATTAGCTCCACTTGTACAACTGCTTGTTAGCACAAATATCTACTCTCAGCCAATCAAATGGAAGCAATTCTGTGTATTTAGATGGGCTACAGCAGCAGAGGACCACACCAGTGCCACTCCTGTCAGCTAAGAACAGGAAACTGAGGCTACAGTTCACACACACTCAACAAGACTGGACAATAGAAGATGGAGAAACGTTGCTGGTCTGATGAGTCTCCGTTTCAGCTCCACATTCAGATGCTAGCTTCAAAATTTGGTGGAAACTAGGGATGTGAAATCGGCCCTGTCTTCAGATCATTCGATCGTGACCACTGTCGATCGCCAATGAGCGATCCAATCACCTGGGAGGCCGTGCACAGTTACGCCATCATTAAAACTGTAATTTACGCTATCCGCCTTATTCCTATGCCCCATGAGCCCTTGGCATGAAATATGCGACAAACTTCCGGTTCAACAGGAACCGGCAGTGATTTACATGCTAGATGTTCACGCTCCTCCACGTTTTACGAGCTTTTTAGGTAAACTACGAGGGAACATCAGCTGTCACAGCTCAGAAGGACAACGTCACATTCCCTCCGCCTCCTACATCTATTGTTCAAATATATGCCTGAATTATTTCTTTTGCAACTAAAAAGAAAGATAATATAGCACCACTTGTGGAGCAGGAAAGTGTTTGGTAAACAAGCAAGGAGATGAAGAACAGAGGAGACGAAGGGAGTCTGCGTCCATGGCCCGCACCTCGGGAAAAAAAGTGAGAAGGAAAAAAAGACACAGCACGGTGTAATTAAAGGTGCCATGACATCAAATTTCACTTTTCTGGGGTTTTGGGTGTATAATATGATCTGTTGTGCACTGATGAGGCCATGTGAATGTCCAGAGTGAGAATCAAAGTTCCTGTTTATGGTCTGTCAGCTTTGTCTCTCTGCTCAGAAACAGTTGAATCAGACAGCAGGCTATCATTCTACGTAGTTCTATCATTCTACGTAATTTAATTGCTCCAATAAGAGCACACTATCAAGTAAACAGCGCCCCCCCCTCTCTCTCTCCTAACGGTTTATGCACCGTCCGCTCCCCCCTCCCCTCCCTGTCTGATTCAGCTTCGTGTATGGAGCTAGTAGTAACTTCTGTGCAGTCAGGTCTGGATTTTCAAACAAATGGATTTAAAAGAAAACTTCTGCAGCAACACTGAGGGAGGGGGCCACAACCTTGTCATTACCTGTAAGTTTATTTATTTTCTAAATGCTGTCTTGTCTGATAAACGTAGCTCACACTGTCTGAAGTGCCCATGTTGCTAGCAGTTAGCCTTTAGCAAACTCCCACCGCAGCTTGACCTAGATTCTCCAAATAAGGTCATAGCCAAATAACGTGTAGCCAATCAAAATTAAGTCAACGTGGTCTCCGGGTAAAGCTCCATATCATCACCGGACCCAACTGTATTACTGAGGAAGTGAGGTCTGGCGTTTCAAAACAATACTCCGCTGTAAAAAATGCAGTTTTTTTCTTTGGAGTATTTACATATGCAGTAATGCCAACAACATAAACTAGTTTTTAACTGCTACGTCATCACTCCTTTAAGAGTTTCATAATCACTCCTCAGCTGTGCAGATCAAAAGGCTCCGTATGCAGACATGGTGCTCCACAAGAAATATTTTAAGCAGCCGACAGAGCAGAGCGCAGTTTAGAGATTTATTCTTTAACATCTTATGCCGCTCGCCATTTAAAGGGACACTGTGTAATCGGGAGCAGCTCCCTCGTACTTTTCATGCTGCATTCGCGTGAAACCGGGCAGACCAACGACATCCGCTGCATGTAGAGTTATCACCGGCCTCTATGTGAAGACGTGGTCCGTCAGTTACAGTGACATCAGTCCACATCTGTTCGGTTGTCATGGCGATGTCGTATTGTTTTCCCTGACCCATGTTTTACCGTCTTTCGCTCGGCTTCATTGATTAAAATGACATCTGGTTTGTTACCAACGGCCGTCTGTCCGACTGCACGTGAACCCAGCGTCAGTGAGACGCTAGTCTCTCCCCCCAGCAGCGTGATGACTTTTCAAAGACATTACCTTGAACTGAGCTGAAAACTCCGGTGTGCCCGGTGAGTTTCTGTGTTTTCCTACTGTCACGCTTCTCCTGAACGCCAAAACATGGCGATACGACATGGCAGCCACCACCGAGCCGCCCCGCTCGATGTGTAAATGAATGATACGAACGGCAAATTTAGAACTTAGAGGAGCACTTCAGTTTGTTGATGGGAGTGATTACTGATTAATGAAAAAACACTTTTGAACCAAATAATCAGTTTTTGTGAATAAAACACAGGAGAACTTACACAATATCCCTTTAAAAAAAAGATCATGATCCTCCTGTTCAATCACCGATATCACCGAAAATCTCGTGATACTTAGTCAATTCTGGCGAAATTTCATAACAGAACAAAGAAATATCGCGAGATTTCAATAGTAAAATAGATCAATACCGCATTTTTTAATGTCTATGATATCAGCAAATGAAAAATTTGCAAAATGTTTGTGAATTCTTGCTAGATTTTGAAACAGAATGATGATATATTGAAAGATTTCATGAGTAAAATAAATCGATTTTTAAATGTCAATATGGTATCAGCATATGAAAATATTGCGATATCTCAGTGTTTCAATATTTTTTCCCATCCCTAGTCTTTGGAAGTTTTTAAGTCTGTAAAAAAGAAGTTTTTGAAGAAGTAGAAGACGAAAAATAAGTTTTTCTTTTTTTTTAGACTTTAAAAACAGCGGCCTGATCGGTTAAATATTGGTGGGGTGGCCGATGTCCGATACTCAATTTTAAGGCTGATACAGATAGGGGGCTGATTATATCGTGCCTCCCTTCTCCACGGTCAATAGATCTCAATCCAACAGAGCAGCTTTGGGATGTGAGTGGAACAGGAGATTCTCATCATGGATGTGCAGCAACTGTGTGATGCTATCATGTTGATATGGAGCAAAAATCATCAATATTCCTATCACTTTGTTTAAATCTAATCTTATCTGAAATTTAGGGAGAAAATTAAAATAAAAATAAATATTCTCTCAGTGAAAAGACAGCCAAGCGGGAGTCTGGAGGTTTTCCTCTCTCACATCAGAAGCTGGTTGTTACAGAACAAAGAATCTACTGTTACAACATCGATATCAACCATTCTCTACAATACTGTATTGATGAGTTTCTGCAGCAAACACACACAAAGCTATGAGACCGATTTCAGCTGTGCTCTCTCATGAGGTCCACAACAAAAGAGCCGGAGTACAGCGCAGCATCTGAGCTACAATCAGCAATCATTACCAGACACTGGCAACCAATCAAAATAAGACAGCAACAGGAAACAAGGGGAAAAACACAGGAAGCAAGACAAATTTTGATTTAAGCTCCGTGCTGAAGTGTTATATAGCACTGAAACAATAAGTCTGGAGTAAAATAAAATGGTGTTTTCATTTCAGTAATAATGGAGGGCACAATATAAATGTTAATGGGGCTGAGGCGAGGCTGCCTGTTCGAATATGCAACGCTTTAAAGAGGCTGCTCTGAGGAAGGGAAAGATGGATGGGGATCTGCCAAGATGCTGAACCACATCATTACTGGTGGAATCAATTCTTTTTTAAATATCTTAACTCACACCTTTTAATATAACCCCATTAAAAGTCGTTTGGGGTAAGAGCCTGTGAGGTGTTTCAGAAAAATGAGAAGGTTTGCACAAGATCAAACTTTGACCTACAACTTGGTGGAATGCTGCTCGGCTTTAAAACACAAGCTCTCCGAATGTTAAACCAGCTAAAACAAGTCCCACTGGTTTAAAAGTAGGTGCGCAAAGAAATCCTACACACTTAAGGTGCAATCTGAGCTGGCAAAACTGGTTTGTTTTCTTGCCAGGTCACTTCGACTTTGTTACAAAACCCTCAGCTTATGCAACACACTGGTGTCAATAAGGTTAGAAGGCCGGAGTCCGCTGACCGTCATGAAGCCAATGATGTAATGCAGCCACATCCAGGTATTATAGAGACGGACCAATAGTAGGACTTTGTTGGCACTTTTAAAAACACAAAGCCGCTTCAGAAAGCTCATGACCATTTAAGCAGGATTTGCATCAAAAGCGTTTCAGGTGTCGATGGTCTCATTCACAATAAATGGAAGGATTTCTCACCATCTGGGTTTAGGCTCCACCGTTACAAAAGTTTAAAATCGGACAGCTTTATAAATAGCAGCCCAATCAGCAGCCAATCAGATTACCTGACTGAAGGTTTAAGTATCAAAGTAAGCAAGTTTTTTTTTCTTAAAGCACCTTTCACAAGATACAACTAAAGTACAATGAATACAAAAAGAAAAGCAACTTCCTAAAAAGACAGTAAATGACATGAAACCACCTCCGAACTAAAATTTTATTTAGTCGTTTTTTTTAAGTAGGACAGGGCGACATGGCCCAAAATATTTATCACGATATAAATGATACAATTTGTGATCACGATATAACTGAGGATTTGATTGACACAAGGCGAAATACTTGAAAATTGCACAACTTTATTCATGCAAATGAAAATTTACAATTTCTTTTCACTTTAACAAGCAGCTGTTTCTGATGTGCATTAGAGTTATAACTATTTATGAAATCAGCTGTGCAGATGTTGCAAATCCCTAATTGGAAATGGGCTGCATCCTGAGCAGAACCACGTATTGCAGAGGTGGAGAACCTCAACCCGAGTCCTGCATTTATTCAATATTTCCTTGTTCTAGTGCACCTGATTAAAAATAACGAGCCTCTGAGCAGAACGTGATCATATTTATGAGCAGAGCGTTCATCTTACGGGGCTACGAGAAGCATTGAGTGACATTCCAGGTGGGCGGGGTTAACTTAGACAAGCTGGACATGGAAAACTGTCGGGTAGCTTTAACGAACAGCTGATCGAGAGGGTGAATAAGTACGAAATATATACAGCACGTGACATTTAGATACACGGACACTAGGGCTGGATGATTATGGAAAAAACTATAATCACGATTATTTTGACTGATATTGAAATCACGATTAATATACACGATTATTCATTGATTTTATAAAAAGTGTTTGTTGAACCACCAAAATTAGACTTCAAATATAACTTTAAAAAAGAATAAAACTGGAAATAAATTAGAAACAAGTAAAGGAGTAAAATAAGAACATTATTTAAAATAATAATAGTAATAAAAATGAATACCCTACATGCATTCCTGTTCTATACTCCCTGCAGTTTGCTTCCTCAAACTCCACCAGTCTGTTCACTTCAGGATTAATCGTTTTTCTTTGATTACAGTGTTTTTATGATCGTGAAAAGGCAAAATTGAAATCACGATCAAAATTAGATTAATTGTCCCGCCCTAACAGACACCGCCGCGAGCGTAACCCCTCCCCCCTGCGACGAACAAAGTTTTTCACAGTCATGCCCCCGCATTAATAACCACCCCACCGCGGAGGAATCTTCACGTGGATGATGAAATGACCAAATCAAATTCTTACTTGTCCCTCGCGGCCTTGAGAACAAGAGGGAAGTTCTCATGGAGGATGGAGCAAACTTTAAGTCAATGCAATGCTTTGACTTTCCTCGTCCTCCTCTTCCTCCTCCTCCTTCTCCTCGGTCACTCCCAGACTGGCTGCATGTGCGTTTGACAGTGTCAAAACAACTGCAGTGCGCATGCACGTTTCACCCATATTATATCATATTTTTTCTAATCATTCCCTAACGTTACACCGGTATTACCGTGAACAATATATGACCCAGCCCTATTTTCAAGTAATGTAAACCAGTGGTTCTCAACCCATTTTCCCTCAGGACCCCCTTTATGCAACTACCAAAAACCCGTGGACCCCCTCGCGATTGGTTTTAAACTTTCATTTGCTCGGTTCTGACAAACTATAAATTCTGACTGATTCTTTTCTCGTCATTTGATAAAAACCCTAATGTAACCAAACCAAATTTATTTTTTTTAAAATAAGATGATACACCTCAACTCATCTCTGAGTGGATTTATCTTAATTTTAATCTCTCTAGCCTAAACACTCAAAGCTTTGGGGACCCCCCTTGGGATTCCTTAAGTTCCTTAAGACCGCAAAAGTTGAATTGTTGCATTTAAAAGGATGTTCTTGCATTAATATGATAAACTAACATTACATGAGTGATTTTGGTCTTGTTAATGTCGACAATAATATCGTTTATCGCCAATAATATGTGGAACAATATATCGTCCAGCAAAATTTGTTATCGTCGCAGGCATAGCTGTCGCCTTCAGAAGTTGTTACACTGACAGCACCTAGTATGTTAGTAGGCAGCTCTTACCAGCCGGCACGTACGGCACACTCAGCGATGTTGACGGACCTATCGAGCCCACCACGGCCACACCTGGATGGCAAGCCCAATGGTCCAAGGTAAATACAACCTCATGTTTTCACTCTGGATGACTGAACAAAGAATATGAAGCCACCAGCACCTGTAATAGCCATTTCTGGACACTCAGACACTCAATGAAAACAAAATCTACAAGGTTTAAATTAAAATTGATAAATATGGAGGATAAATGTTTTTTGGTGGATTCTGTTCACTGCTGTGACAAGGCACCTACATGACCAAAATCAACTTCTCTCACTGAGACAATGGCAAATTTGGATTTTTAACATGGTGTTGGTAATAACTTTGTTATTTATGCAATAATTAAGAAATGAATGTGATCATTTCACATATCTCTCTCTTTGCAATAATGTGTTAACATTGATAGCCCCAAAAATACCAACTTTATTAGATAAGTATCTAGGCTCTATTTTTTTTCCGCAATGACCTGGCAACCCTCTTATACTGTATCATCATGCAACTCACATGAGGGTCTTGACCCCCATGTGAGTTGGGGTGCAATATATAAGATATTCAATAACAATATATTTAATATATATAACAATATATAACAAAATAGTTGCACAGCCAATACCATGGCTGTGCAATATATTGATATATCGCAATATATATTTACATGAGAGATAAGATATTTACACATATTGTTAATTCGCGGTATTAGTTGTGCAAATTTGTTTGCTTTATTTTTGGTAATGACCCAGCTGCACCTCGACTGACTACAAAGGGGTCACCTGATACGGTTGTCACGATACTAAAATTTCAAACTCGATATAGATATTAAAAAAAAATTCGATACTCGATACCATTTTCGATACTACAGGGGACAAAAAAAAGAGACAAATACTTGAAAACATAAGAAATATTTCTATGAACTTGAAACTCTCTCATGCTAGTTGAATAAATGTGCAAAAAAATGCAAAAAATATACCCAAATATAATGCAATTTGACAATATTTTAAGGCTGTCTGAGGTATTATATTTTTAATATGTAAAACATCCAAAATCTAAAAGTGACAATGGTGAAAAACATGACTTTTGACTTTGTGCAAACTATTATAATAATAATAATAATAATGACAACAATAATAATAATAGCAACAATCACGCCATTTTTGGTTTGAGGTAAACACAAAAAAATTAGAATAATATTTTGAGGTATTAAACTATACAAGTAGACAGCAACCAGTTATGAACAGGAGGACAGTACTCGGTTGATTCATCTTAAAAGTATTGGTGAAATGAAGGAGTTCTGCTGCAGATAATGTTATATAGAGACCCGCTGCCTCCTTCACCCACATTATATAGCGATCATACACAGACGGCGAGAAATGTCAATATCATCCGAAGACATTAGAGTGACACAGAAATGTTACCGGTGAGTTAATGCACGTATTCCTGAAATAAGGTCCAGGTTGGAAAATGCGGACTAGCAGTGGCGCTAACCGTCACTGATAATGCGTTTTTAAGTTCCATAATAAACAGGAGCTTTAAGTAACTAACCTGTCTGAATTCATCATGAAGTTCAGGATGTCGGTCCTTAAGATGTTTCGCCAGGTTTGCTGTGCTGCTGGACTTTGTTGTGAGCGCTTTCACGCACTGTTTGCACACAGGCCTGTCTACGTCTTTCGCTTTTCCTTCTTCGTCTGTTGCATATGAAATACTTCCCAACAAGGATTTTTTCTTTTTCATTTTCTAATAAGACCAGCTGGTCTGGACTTCCAGCAGCAGAAACATGAACTGTCAGGATCTCTGCCTGCCTGTCGGTCGGTCAGCCGGTGCTTACCTGCCGGCTGCTTCCTGTTGAGTGCACGCAGACTGCAGTATCGATACCATGGCAAATTAGTATCGTTGTCGATACTGCGTGTCAGTATCGGTACTTTTCGGAGTATCGATATTTTTGACGGTGGGAATAAGGGTGGGAAAAAATATTGATACACTGAAATATTGTTATATTTTTGTATGCCAATATATCTGTATTTAAAAACACTGTCGATTTATGCTACTAAAGAAATCTCACAAGATATCACCGTTTTGTGACGGAATCTCATGAGATCTCACAAAATACTGCAAGATTTTGGAAAATACCGATGAAATCTCGTGGCATTTCGTGAAATCTCATGAGATTCCTTCACAAAACGATGATCTCTCGCAATTATTCATTGGTAAAATAGATTGACACCACGTTTTTGAATATAGATATGGTATCACATATGAAAACATTTCTAACTAGTGCTTTGTCAGTTCCATCACTACAGTGGAGCGATACCTTTACAATAAACATGTTTCAATTAGGGCTGAAACAATTAATTGAATTAATCGATTACTAAAATATTAATCGCTTATTTTTTCTAATCGATGCTTTGTTTAACTTTTAAAGTCCTGCTTCACGCATTGCTTCCGGTCTGTATAAACTATTTCTGGACACTCCCTACTAGTGGGTGGCAGTAATGCACCTACTTATTGCGTGTGAACCACAGTCTTTGGTGCCAATTTGGACACATTATTACTCAATTGCATCTCAGTCACATCTTTAAAAACATAGAGAGAGCTTATCCAATTAATTGAGCGATTACAGGGGTAGATTAATCAACTATTAAAATCATCGCAAGCTGCAGTTCTAGTTTCAATACCAAAAAAACAGGTGTTTGATATGAAATGAAACTTTCAGACAAATAAGGGTAAAAATGCCGGTATATATCGTATATCATCATCTAAAATAAATCGTGACATGATATTTGGTCCATTTCGCCCATTCCTCATTGTCCCCAAAGGGAAATTGGTCTTGGACTTGAATGCCGTTACATATGGCCACCATATGACAATAAATAAACAGTAAGTTACAACAACGTACACACAAGTACATTACAACAATCTCAGTGAGGACAAATGAAAGCATCTCCAAGTCAGACACAAACACCAGCTGGGTTTATTTTTAAATATCCTCAGGTGAAGAAAGCCATTGGGGATCAGCTCTTTCAGATGGTGACTGGTCAAAGAAAACACCTAAATTTGTCTGGGTTGCTGCAGATAAGAAAAACTGGAACAACCTACCATCAAGTGTCAACACTGAATTCTAGAGGAAATGGGATGTGGAAATCTACTGATAACAAGGATACCGTGACTTACTTAATGAACACGAACCACAACTTCTAATAAAACTCTATTAAACAGGCAGCTTGACCCATTTTCCAAGTCCTTCTTTCAAACAAGCCCTCCTCTTGCGTTTTCTTTCACATGGGGTTAAAATGCCCCATTACAAACCCAACTACGACTGCCCTTTGCACCTACCTCTCACGATAGTCAAAACAGACCCAGAGAAGCCTGAGATTAGATAACGCACACCTAAACCAAACATACTCGTACACCAAAGCCACCTTCTGGGATTTGTCATTTTCAAAAATGTTTCAACTTATCTACAAAAGACTTTCTTGCCCTCACAGACTCAAAAGACTGGAAATAAGAAAGATGGGTGTTTAGACTGTATTCTTCTCATGTTTGAGATACAACTCACACAGCTGCATACACAAAGTCAGACAGACCAAACATTAAAGAGATCCATTTCTCTCATGCAAGCTCCGCTCAGAAACAATCACATGACTCAGTGCTTGATGGGTTGTAAATGGCCTTAATGATTAAACCCAACCACATCAGCAAAAACACAACAAAGCTGCATTCAGTTACAAGATCCTGAGCATTTAATGCTAATTAAACCCATAAAAAGCAGCCAGGACAAAGGCTGTGAATGGAAACTTGTGATAGAAACAACTTGATGCAACCACAACATCTGATGGCAAGCATTAAAACCCAACTCTCTTCCCCCAACCCCTTTCTGACAGCGAAGGAGCAGAGCACACACTCACACACACACTCCTAAACTCACCATTCTCGACCAGTTCCTCCTCATCCAGCTGCTTAGTCCAGCACTCCCAGCCCATTCCTCATTACCGGACACAAACACTCACAATCCACAATCAGTGTGACAACTCAAGCTGGCAGTCGTCCCTCCTCTAAACTCCTCCAGGAAGTAACTCCAGCGGATTACGCCGTCAATAGCTCTCTGGAAGTGAGTAACGATTGGCTAATCTGTCTGGGAAATAACTGATGATTTGCTGAGCTGTGTTCTTACGTTTTAGCTGACAAGAATTGCGTAATAATGAAATGACATATGTTTATGAGGTCTTTCACCCTGTGAACCCTGCAGGACCCACAAAGCTGACAGGGAGACGTAAAAGGGTCAGTTTACTTTCTTTTCAGTCTACTCTGGGAATAAAAAACTTTTGAATATCAAACTAGAAAAGCAGTCTTTCTAATAAGGACAGGCTTGTGTTAAAAAGAAAGTATGAAAAGTAGTAGAAGTACCATTTTAAATATAGTTGGAATAACTGCGTTACGTGAAACAGTTTGACCAAGTTATGACCAGTTTTTTAAACTGAATTGAACCTGAAGCGACAGAGAAACTAACCCAGCTGTGACCTCAGGAAAACTGCTATCTGAATATTGCACTAAAGAATTAAACTTTCCAGATAAAGTGCTGTGTTTTTTAAGTAAATAGTGCTTTACCACACTGAAATTCCTCAGTGTTGATTGCTTCAGCTTAAAGGTTGGGCTGTGCGGCAGGGATCATTTTACCCCTCGACTTTAGTGCTTTACCAAAAGAGACAGAAAGTACTACCACCTAAAAGCAAAGGTATTAAAAAACAAAACAAAATGTGAGTTATCTGTCAGAACAGAACAATCTCTAAAGTAAAAAGTCTCTGATTGTATTCAGATATGAACATTTAACTGATTGCAGCCTCAGGCATAAGTACGACTAGCAGAAATGCATTTTCATAGGGCTGGACGATAAAACCACTACAAAATTAGATTGCTATTAAATTTACGTCAGTCTCTGTGATGAGATATTTTCTGGTGATCCATCTACAGCCAGCTGTGTATCTCTCAGCACACTCCAGTCCACTGAGTGGCCGTAATGATTTTATAACCCCACAAAGAAAAAAACCAAGAGAAGAATAAATTGTTAAAAATATAACAACTTCTCAGGGGGACGAGGAAGGAAACTGAGTGTAAGGATAGGAGAGTATGTCAGAGCTAGCTGAATCAGGAGGAAGACTGATGCTGTATTAGTTTTAGCTTCCCTAAATGTTGCAGTAGTTGACCAAACAACCCATTATGTCAGTAACACAAAGTATTTATTTAGTAAAATACAATGTAACTGTTTAAACTGGCAGAGGTTAGAGTGGAGGGGCAGAACGTTGCTATGGTAACTTTACAGTTTAGCCATTTGATGCAGAGTAATACATTCAGGGTGCACAAATTGTGATGTTGTACTCCAATATCATCATGTTTTGACAGTCTCTTTGCCAATCAAACTGCTTGGCCGTATAATAGTTGGTGAAAAAAGGACATTTTTAAAGGCGGAGTGATTTTAGACAACTACAAATCACACTTCCGGTGCCCTAGTCTGAGCGGCCTTTAACGCTAGCTAAGCTGTCTGAAAACCATCTCCTTCTCTAATCTGGGAGCACTCTGTTCAGTTCAATTCAGTTTTACTTCATTTCATACATATTTAGAAGGAAATCAATAATAAAAGGTAATATAAATGACAACAAATGCAGCGGCAAACCAACCTGAATTAGAAAAACATTTTCTGATAACTATAATAACCAACTACCTAACTAAATAAATGAATAAATTAGGGATGCACAATATTGGAATTTTGGCCAATATCAGATATGCTGATATTCTAAAACTCATGTGGCCGATAACAGATATCAATACCAATATTAAAGCTGAAAAATAAATTGTGTAATAGTCATTCCTTGTGCAAAATGAGAAAAATACCTCAACTTGTGTTATGTCTAACAAGTCAAACTTAATGAAAGTTATTCAATCAAAACAAAGACGATATTTGCATAATATCCTAGAACCACCTGGATTGTCTTCTCCCTGAGGGAAAACAAAATAATGCCAAAAAACGGGGGATATTTGATTCTGTACACAAATGACTATGTATGAACTCTGTTCACACGACGGGTGAGAAAAAATATTGATAACCTGAAATATCGCAATATTTTCATATGCCAATATATTTTACTAGCGAAATGTCGCAAGATTCCATGACAGAACGACGAAATGTCACGAGATTTCATCGTTCTGTTACTCAATCTTGAAGGTCTTTGTGAAATCTGGCAAGATTTCATAACAGAACGATGAAATATCGCGAGATTTCATTGGTAAAATATGAGCACGACATTGGTGACAACTGGAAGTGACGCTAGAGGGGCGAACTTCTGGAAAAAAACCTGGAACTTGCGGCGTACTCCTTTAACCAGGTCAAATGCAATTTGTAGAAGGGTTTCCATGAATTTTACACACATCGGTCTTCTTCAAAACAATTAAAGAAAAATCAGCCCCCTCCAATGAATATAGTTTCTTTCTTTCTTTATGAAGTAAAGTATTTTTCCCAGTTTTGGCCAAACTACTTTTATCCATATCTTCCAAATTGTGTATCAAAAGTATTTATCTGAAACACATCTTCCTCTCGTGGCAGGTGCCTCTACTCTCACTTAACTGTGCACTTATTTCTGCAACAACGTACTTTAAGTGAGTTTCCAGAGTGATTTTTTTCCTTATTGAAACGCAACAAAGATCTGTTATGTGATGTCAGACATTTACAACACAAAAACAATCAGTCTTTCAGTTACAAACAGGAGCACCTTAACTTTGCAGCAAGTAGGGCTGGGAAAAAATATCGATACACTGAAATATCGTGATATTTTCATATGCTGATATCACATCGATGTTTAAAAATGCGGTATCGATCTATTTTACTAATGAAATCTTGCGAGATTTCGTATGAAAACGATGAAATCTCACAAGATTTCATTGGTAAAATAGACCAATATCGCATTTTCAAATATCTATAAGAAATCTGCATATGAAAATATCGCAATATTTGAGTGCATCGATATTTTTTTCCAACCCTAGCAGCAAGACTGCCACACTGCACTTATTGAGTGGCTGTTAATCATGTTTTGGCAACTATTTCCTAAGTGAACTAATTTTAATTTAAATTTTAAACAATGGATTGAAAAAAATTATTTCCATTGTTCATCTAGAGATCAAAGCTCATCTCAGCATGCAATATGGCAAATAGACATAGCAGATGAGGGTAAGTGAGATTCTCAATGACGTATCAGTAACCACAGAGCTACTTTAAGGACAAGGCAGATTGTTTAGGGACCCTCCTTCGTTAAGACCGAGTTCAACATGCTGCCCCAAAGACGACCACAAGAATCCTCTACAACTGAAAACATCCACAGCACGGCCTGCATTTCCATATGCTCTGTGAAACGTGATCAAGTGTTTGCAGCTCTCAGAATATGGGTCAGCAACAGCCATTCATCTGTTTGTTTCCAGCTGGGGGGTGTCGTGCTGAGATCAGCGCTCCCTCCGAGTCCGTGTCCTGAGGGGACACAGCACTCTATATAATCTTACATTTGCACAGAAAATCAGCCAGAACGCATTTCTGATTTTTTGAAAAATATGTGTGAGTCATGCGACCACAGAACTGTGTGCCGAAACATATGCAGTGTTGCAAAACCATTTGAACGCACACATTTGAAGAAAAAGTTAGACAGGAAGTGGACAGAAGGATCTACGCAAACAGTTTCCAGTAAGAGCTTGAACTTTGAACTGTTAGGGTCTGGTCACTATGAGAACCGGCATCTCTTCTGATCCCCGTGACGCTTGCTGGCTACATACAAGAACATCTAGAACATGTTTATGTCTCAAACTGTTGTTACGCTGCCGACCCCAACATTTTAAATGATGCTTGCTGGGTCAGAGGAAATTAATTGAAGACCCTGTCTGCTTGATTCAATTTATTTCCATGTGCACATGATTAATTACTGTGGATGTTGTTCATCTTCCCTGCTGTCCTAACTTAGATGTTAGATCCTCTATAGTCGCCCACTATTAAAATTTAGCGTCTCCCCTGAATAGAAATACAATATTAACAGAAAAGAAGTAAATAAGTTAAATGGGAATAATAAACCATGCTTAGAAAATCAAACTTTAATTAGGTCTTATTCACAAACACAGCGTCAGATAAAAGCAGTGATGCTGCTACATGTCAGAACAGCTGAGGAAAATGTGACTGGTCTAAACTGGGGGGGAAACCGAAGGCAATGCAAAACTCTTATTCATGATCACCTCTGCAAATGAAGCAAGTTTGCATGATCTCTGAGCTTTTGAATTTGAATAAATGTCAAATTTGTTTTCATACTGTATTTCAGACGTGTTTGTTTGGTGTCACTACAGCTTTGCCATACAGGTGTACAACTGGAACTTAATTGATGTAGTTTAGTGGCTTCTAGTATTATTTTAATGCTCTCAGACAGAACGTAGTGATATATCTATAATACAAATGACTTGGCTGATATTTTTTTAGCATCACTTATTCTTACCTTGATAAAAAACATTTTTTTGGCCATATAGCCCATCCCTACTTTAACTCATATCACCGGAGGCGGAATATGGCTGTTTTTGCCATATTCGGCCGCCGAATATTCGGTGCATCCCTGGTTTAAGTCATATTTTAACGAGTAATTCCTGATTTCAAAAAGTGAGATTTTATCCAGGCAAGGAATTTTAATGATCCTGATAAGATTAATCATGAAAATAAGGCACTACTTAGTGTGAAAAATAATTGATTCTCTTTTTTTTTTTTTCTTCTTTTTTGGGCAACAATGATCATAATTTTCTGATTTTCCCTTTTTTCATTTATCAAATTAATTGTCATGTTACAATTATCCACTTAGAAAACAGTCTAGAAGAGATTTAGCATAGGAACTGATCAGAAATACACAGTTTCCACCATCTGCAGCCCCATACAGGCTAAATGAGTTAGCTAAATTTATTGTGACTGATGGACAGGCTTAAACTTTGCCCACATCATCACTTCAGGGGATTTTTAGCATCACGAGTGATCCTCAAGAAACAAATACTTCATTCATGATGCCTTCGCTGCTTTGCATTAGTTGAACAAATGGCAGACTGCTCACATTAATCCAGCAGCTCGCGACTTCGTTACACACTTACTATATTTTATGCCTCAAAGCAAGAGAAATGCATTCATGTCTGCATGTACTGTGGCATGTGTGTGCGCTCAGCAGAAAGCTTGCTCAGCTAGAGATCAAAGAGTCGTCTTCTAACAGCACTGGTGGTGTGTGCAGGGTAAGAAATCAACATTTGCCAAGCACCAAATGTGGTTAGACTTTCCACTGAGTATCCAGTCTGGCTGTTGCATTATGTTCTGTTATTCTTCATCAGTGATGACTCATCTGGTGTTTTTAGTCAGACTTTTTAAACACAGAATCCACTGTGAGACTTGCTTCTCATTTTTTCCCCAGTTTGAAAGAGCATGTGAAGTAAACCCAGTGTATATACTGTATATGTGTGTGCGCATGCATGCTGGAGGGCGCAGTGGTAAAAGGAAGAAAACATAAGCCGAGCAAATCCCCTCATCCATGCATGGGTATAAGTGGAATGTTTACAACAACAGAGGCAAGGCCGTGACAGATTGGCAGCTGCTATGAAAGTACAGAGCTTTAAAAAGTCCTTAAGTGACCCCTAGTCAACCCACTTTTTTTCAGAAAGTATTGCCATAAAAACATTAAGGTCACATAAAAGTTAGAAAAAGCTCAGGTGATTTCAGTTTACAACATACAGCTGTGTGAAAAGTGTTTGCCCCCTTCCTAATTTCATACTTTTTTGCATGTTTGTCACACATAAATGTTTCAGATCAAACAAATTTAAATGTGAGACAAAGATAACACAAATAAACAGAAAATGCAGTTTTTGAATGAAGATTTTTATTTTTAAGGGGGGAAAAAATCCAAACTAAAGTGGTCCTGTGTGAAAAAGTGATTGCCCCCTAAACCTAATAACTGGTTGTTCCACCCTTAGCAGCAACAACTGCAATCAAGCGTTTGCAATAGCTGGCAGTGAGTCTTCTACAGCGCTGTGGAGGAATTTTGTTCCACTCATCTTTGCAGAATTGTTGTAATTCAGCCACATTGGAGGGTTTTCCAGCATGAACCACCTTTTTAAGGTCATGCTACAGCATCTCAATTGGATTCAGGAGTTTGACTAGGCCACTCCAAAGTCTTCATTTGTTGTTCTTAAGCCATTCAGAGGTGGACTTGCTGGTGTGTTCTGGATCATTGTTCTGCTGCAGAACCCAAGTGCGCTTCAGCTTGAGGTCACCAACAGATGGCCGGACATTCTCCTTCAGGATTTTTTGGTAGACAGCAGAATTCATAGTTCCATTTACCACAGCAAGTCTTCCAGGTGCTGAAGCTGCAAAACAGCCCCATACCATCACACTAAAACCACCATATTTTACTTTAGGTATGACGTTCCTTTTCTGAAATGCCGTGTTACTTTTACGCCAGATGTAATGGGACCTACACCTTCCAAAGAGTTCAACTTTTGCCTCGTCAGCCCACAGAGCATTTTCCCAGAAGTCTTGGGGATCATCAAGATGCTTTCTGGCAAAACTGAGACGAGCCTGTATGTTCTTTTGGCTCAGCAGTGGTTTTGGTCTTGGAACTCTGCCATGCAGCCATTTTTGCCCCCCAGTCTCTTTCTGATGGTGGAGTCATGAACACTGACCTTAATTGAGGCAAGTGAGGCCTGCAGTTCTTGGATGTTGTTCTGGGGTGCTTTGTGACCTCTTGGATGAGTCGTCGCTGTGCTCTTTAGGTATTTTTGGTTGGCCGGCCACTCCTGGGAAGGTTCACCACTGTTCCATGTTTTCACCATTTGTGGATAATGGCTCTCACTGTGGTTCGCTGGAGTCCCAAAGCTTTAGAAATGGCTTTGTAACCTTTTCCAGACTGATAGATCTCAGTTAATTTGTTTCTTTTTTTTGTTGGATCGCAGCATACTGTCTAGCTTTTGAGGATCTTTTTGGTCTACTAAACTTCGTCAGGCAGGTCCTATTTAAGTGATTTCTTGATTGAGAACAGGTGTGGCAGTAACCTGGCCTTGGTGTGGCTAGAGAAACTGAAATCAGCTTTCCAAAGATGTGATAAACCAGTTAATTTATGTTTTAACAAAGGGGGCAATCACTTTTTCACACAGGACTATAGAGGTTTGGATTTTTTTCCCTCCCTCACTAATAAAAATCTTCATTCAAAAACTGCATTTTCTGTTTACTTGTGTTATCTTTGACTCACATTAAAATTTGTTTGATGATCTGAAACATTTAAGTGTGACTAACATGCAAAAAAGTAAGAAATTAGGAAGGTGGCAAAAACTTTTTCACACAGCTGTACTCATCCTCAGTCCACATTTCTTCTTTCCTGTTTCAGTAACTACATGCAAACAAAATGCTCCAGTCAATCATTATAGCCAGTTTTTTGTTCATCGGTCCAGAAGTTAACCTGACTGAGCCAGTCATCTGCCGACCACAGCACTAGACAGGATGAAAAGTCAATACAACTACGGCAATAAAAGCATTACGTGCAATAAAAATGACCCTGATTTGCTCAGCATCAGTAATAAATCCAAGTCGTAAACTTGCACAGATTAAATTGTCAGCAGTAACGACAGCCAGTGCAAGCAAAATCAGCCATATAAAAACAATCATAAACCCAGATAATTGTGAAAAAGCAAGTAAACTGTGGCCTGTGTGTCAAGTTTACGGATTTTTATGAAATGCATCTGACTCAACTATCAGCTAAAGAATAAACAGCGAATTAAGGGAAAAGAGCATGTATGTCTGATTATGTCTCCAAATTTACTCCAAAATGGTTGAGAATTCAATAACAAAGAAAACCAGAACATGATAAAAGACTATAGAATCGTACTCTCACCAAAGGACTTTGTAATCTATCTGCCAATTCCACCCCCTGCTGAGCCGTCACAAACTATTCTTCGTTAATCTGTCGGGAATGTACCAAAACACACCTGAGCAAATCTCAGTTCATGGGAGGCAAAAGTCCTCCGTTCTTAAACAAATTCAGAAGGCAAGCGTGACTAAACCAAGCACAGCACCAACTTATTAAACTCTGTAGTCAAGCATGGTGGTGGCATCACCATCCTGTGGAGGATGAGCACATATAGACTAAATGGACCTGAAACTTCAGTGCCCAATGCTGAATTTTAAAAACAAATTCAACATTAATTCAGCACCCCGGAAGAAAAGCATACGACACTCGTGCTTTCTGACACTTCCCAGGCAGACATTGCAAATAACAATTTTGTTCTTAATATCCACGCCTAGTGAAACAAAGATTAGATAATGAATTTTTTTTTTTAAATTTATAATGACCTGGCTGCCCCTTGACTGACTACAAAGGGGTCACCTGATTATTTAATAAGGGTGGGAATAAAAATTTTAAAAAAATCAATGAACTTACTCATGAAATCTCGCAAGATATCATCGTTTTGTTATGAAATCTCATGAGATTTCATGAAATACCGCGAGATTTCATTGTTCTGTTACGAAATCTCGCGGTATTTCGTGACATCTCAAGAGATTCCGAAACAAAACGATGATATCTTGCGAGATTTCATGAGTAAGTTCATCGATTTTTTTTTCCCCACCCTCATTAAATAATCAGGTGACCCCTTTGTAGTCAGTCGAGGGGCAGCAGGATTTCTGGAAATCTCATGAAATTTCATGACAAAACGATGATATCTCGCAAGATTTAATTAGTAAAATACATCAACACCGCGTTTTTAAATATAGATATGCCATCGGTATATGAAAATATCACGATATTTCAGTGTATCAATATTCTTTCCCACCCCTATTATTTAAACTGTCTGGAAGACGATTCTCCCCAAGGCTTTTACAAAGAAATCATAAAAAAACAGCCAACTATCTTTAATTACTTTGATTTAACAAACATTTCTAACAGTGTTTTGTCAGTTCCATCACTGCAGTGGAGCGATACCTTTCTGCTAAACATGTTTCAATACTAAGAAACAGGTGTTTGATATTAAATGAAACTGTCAGACAAATTAGGGTAAAAATACGATATATATTGTATTTCGTCATTAAAATAAATATATTGTAATATGATATTCGATCAATATCGCCCCACCCTACCTGAACCTAGTGTTCGTTATGGACAATCCATGACGAGCGCAGAAGTCCAACAACAAAACACCACTCAGGTTCAGATCAGGGGGGGCCGTTCCTCCCCATCACGCCCCTTCAGGTCTCACTGTCGTTGCCCATGTGGGTATTGAAGTCCCCCAGCACTTTCCAACACACCATCAAAGGTCTCCAAAAAAGGGTGGGTACTCTGAACTCCTGTTTGGTGCACAGTAGGGCTGGACGATATATATCAATATTGACTTATCAATTGATAGAGGTTTTTTTCAATATAAAAAAAGAGGGTCAATAAAAGTTCAATATAGAAGCACAGTTTTCCGCTGTAGCCTATTCAGGTAGCATGATACTACAGTCACTCCTTCTGCCAAACCAATAACAAACGCAGACCCAGGCAAAGGCTGAACTGGAATTCAGTGTTACGCCCTTTTTCAGACTCGCACTGAAAAGCGGTAATATTGCGAACTCTGTCCTTTAAAACGCTCGCATTCAGACATGCGTACCGGTCTTTTACCTCGGAGATGTAGCGGACATGAAGCTACTGGCTGGTCTACATGTCACAAGAGCGGAAATGTTACAGCACGTCATTTTGGCTGAACGCACAAGAAAATGTTCCGGACAGAATTGAAGGGAGAGCGGGGCTGTGCTGACTTTTCCCCAACATTTCCTGATGTATAAAAGCGCCCGGGACGCAATAAGTCCGCAAAGAAGCGGCATGTTTGAAATGACAAGTCCGTTTAAAGAGCAGATGGACTTTACCGCTCATTTTCCGCAATGCAAGTCTGAAAAATGGCTTTAGTTTGATCTTTATTATAAGTAGGTCATTCAGCAAAAGCTTAAATGGCCAGGGCTGCACCTAAAATAGCTTATAATTTGATAATGGCTTTTTTTTTTTATAAATATCAATATTGATTAATTTTTTTTTTTTTAAATCGATAATCTTTTTCTATATAGTCCAGCCCTAGTGCACAGGCTTAGATGACAGTCAGGACCCGTCCCCCGACCCAAAATGGAGGAAGGCTACCATTTTGCCCACCAGGTTAAACCCCAACGTACAGGCACCAAGCCGGTGGCCAATGACTATCCCCACACCAGCGAGGTGACATTCCACGTCCCTACAGCTAGCTTCTGCAGCCGGGGGTCGGACCGCCAGGGTCTCTGCCTTCAGCCCCCACCCAGCTCACACTGCACCCGACTTCTACGGCCCCTCCTGCAGGTGGTGAGTCCGCAGGAGGGGGGAGGCCGTGTCAGTCTTTTGGGCAAATGGCCGGCCACCAGGCGCTCACCTCCATGCCCCACCTCCAGGCCTGGCTCCAGAAGGGTGCCTCGGTGATCCATGTCAGGGCAAGGGAAACTGGACCGATATATCTAGCAGGGAGGCGTGCTCGGGCAGCTGCCCCTGCGACCTCTCCTCAGATAAGCGGTAAGAAAATGAATGAATAAATATACTGTATACTGTGTACCTCGTCTCGGCTACGTTTATGCCGCTGCTTGACTGCGAAGATGTTTGCCCACAAGTGCCACCGCTAAATGTCTCCAACCTCTAAACACAGTTTGTCATTGAGCTTGGGGATTTATTACTGGTTGCCATAGTCTCGGTTACCATTATGACTTAAACCCCAAACCCAAGTGGCCCTCTTTGAGTTCCTGAAGGTACACCCACTGATTGTCTCTGATATACAAAACTCTTCTTGGGTTGATTCCAACCCATCAGTCTTTTAGTCAGAGTCCAGACTGAACTGAAAGAAACGAGCCTTTAGTTTTGCTGCTCCCTGTTGCTGAAACACCTCATAAACTGAGCTGGACATGTCAGCATCAATTTCATTTCAAGCTCTTTATTCTTCATAACCAGAAGACGAAAATCTTCTTACTAGTGTGTGTGTTTATAATCGTTAATGATCTCAACTACTTGCACCTTAAAACCTGCTAAATTGTGTGGAATTTGTATTTTCTTGACGTGTTGCTAGCCTCTTAGCCAGGTTGTCCTTGTAAAAGACACATCAATCTCAATGGGATTTCAATCTAGTTAAAGAAAAGATATAATAAGAATTTTCTTTTGTTTTTTTAAAAAGATGATTTAGTGCAGAAACGTTGGCAGAAATCCTGAGTAAAAAGATGTTTCCACGTGTCCAAAATGTTTATTTAACATATGACTGGCAGGGTCATCTCAAAAATCTTGGCAAGACAAGAGTCCAAACCCAGCAAAGCATCTTTGGAGAGAACGGCTGTGCACCATCACTCCCCATCAGTCTGATCGAGCCTGAACATCTTTGACAAGAACAATAAAGGGAAACTTTGATACTTCCAAAGAAATCACATGCCAAGTGTGTCTGATCACTCCGAGGAAGACTTGAGTAATAACTCAAAAGTTAAGTGTTTAAATTTTCAAGTCCTTTAAAGTCTTTCCAAAACCACTCCAAGAAAACAAACTTGTTTTTCTGTCATTGTGGAGAATTGGGCGTTGATTGATGAGGAAGAGAAGAAACTGAATCCACTTAAAGTAAAATAAAAAAATGAAAAGGCTCTGAAAACGTTTCGACAGCACGCTCCCGGGACAATAGGATGAACTCAAACAAGATGTACAAAAGCTCTCCGGCTGCACATCAGCCTTCTCCTTTAGTAATGATCTTAACACTGGAGAAAAAACATCATTAGATCTACGATGGAGAAGAATTTCATGTTTGAACAGGAATAAATTACCATGCAAATGGACAAAGCCTGACAGCAGAGATGGAGCAATGCGCTGCATTCTTTCAGGATGAGGCGGTTTCATGGGAAACGTGATCTTTGTGATGATAAAACATGCCAAATTTAATTCAATGAGAGGAATGGAGATAATTAAAGTCAGCTTTTCCGATAGGACATCAGGGCTGTGGCTTACAGAGGAATCAGGAAACGCTGACATCATTCCCAAGACAATATTTGGTGTAGTTGCTCCTCCTCCCTGATGCAGTCTCGTCTTTAAACTAGGGATGCACGATATTGGAATTTTGGCCCGTATCTGATAAGCCGATACTTTAAAACTCATGTGGCCAATAACCGATATTGATACCAATATTAAAGCTGAAAAATAAGCAGTCGTTTCAAATAGCAATTTTGTTATCCGTGTCCAACACTTTGATAAATAGGGGAGGGAAAAAATATTGATACACTGAAATATCGCAATATTTTCATATGCCGATATCAAATCACTATTTAAAAACACGGTATCGACCTACAAAATTTACAAAATTTTGCGAGATTTCATCGTTCTGTTACAAAATCGCACAATATTTCATGAATTATCACGAGATTTCATAACAGAACAATGAAATATCGCAAAATTCCATTAGTAAAATAGATAGATACTGCGTATTTAAATGTAAATATAATATCAACATATGAATGAAAATATTGCAAAATGTTTGTGAATTCTCGCGAGAATTCATAACAGAACAATGAAATATTGTGAGATTTCGTTAGTAAAATAGATTGATGGAGTTTTTAAATGTCAATATGATATCAGCATATGAAAATATCGCAATATTTCAGTGTATCCATATTTTTCCCCACCCCTAGTCTTTTAAACTTTTAAAGTCAGTGAAAAAAATTTTTTTTGAAGAAGTTGTTTTAGGGTTTTTTTTTTTTTTTTTTTTTAGACTTTAGAAACAGCGGGCTGATCGGTTAAATATCGGTGGGGTGGCTGATGTCAGATACTCAGTTTTAAGGCCGATTATATTGTGCATCCCCCCTTTAAACATTGCAGGTTAATGAGTTCCTGAGCAACGGGTCACACAAAGATAAACTGTGATGCAGGAGTGGCAGATTTCCTCCATAGGAAGCTGGCTTTCACACCAAAATTACCTCCTTGTCCTTAAGAGACAAAGCAAAGAAAGTGAGTGCTGAATCACTAAAAAAGGTAGAAAATACTGTACACTCCAAGCCGAGACAGCTTGCCTGGCCTTGCTGCGTGAACTTATTTACTTCACACACTATAGTCATCCATTCTTCAACCCATTAATCTTTAACCTGGGCTTAAAACCAAAACCATTCACACTGGCTTTCATGAATCTCCTGTTTCTACTAGAACGCCCTCTCTCTAGGTAGTGATTCTATTTCCCAAAACCACTGTGAAATATTGAAAACACACAGCTGTCATTTTTTTTTTAAAAAAAAACAAGGCTGAGCAGCGTCGCCTCCAAAAACCATCTTGTCCCTCAACTTCCTTCCCGTTGCCACACCACTAACAGAAAGTGACATAACAAGTTGCCAGGCAGCTGAAATTTGCAAGGTAATCGTTTTATTTTCATCAAATTATCTTTGTGCACCGGTTCGACTTGGTACCAAGTACAGCAGGTCACGTAGTCTAGCTGAGACTAAAAGTTGGTTCAGGTGAACAAGACAAAGAAAATGAGAACTGTAAAATAAAAAAGAAAAAGGTCACAACAACAGCTTACGGCATACTTAGCTTTGTCTTTAAAGAAAAATAAAGTATCAGGATGTTAGTGTTAAACAGCAGGAAGAATGGAGTAAAAATCAGGCATTTGTTGAAGTGTTTTTCCTGTTTCTATGTAGAGATGAAATTCTTCTACTCAGAAAGTCACAATATCAGCCACCGCAAGTCAGCTTACATCTACGTTACTACTGCAATCATTTTAAACGGGTAAAGGGTTGGGAGAAAGATATTGGAATTTTGGCCGATATCCGATAAGCCGATATTTTAAAATTTAAGTGGCCGATAACCGATACCAATATTAAAGCTGAAATAAATAAGCAGTCATTGCAAATAGCAGTTTTGTTATCAGTTTCCGACACTTTGAAAAATAGGGGTGGGAAAAAATATCGAAATACTGAGATATTGCGATATTTTCATATGCCAATATCAAATTGATATTTAAAAACACGGTACTTATCTATTTTACTTACAAAATCTTGCAAGATTTCCTTGTTCTGTTAAAAACTAGTGATATTTCGTGAATTCTCATGAGATTTTGTTAGTAAAATAGATCAATATTGCATTTTTAAATATCAATATGATATTAGCATGTGAAAATATTGCAAAGTTTTCTTGAATTCTCGATAAATGTGGAACAGAACAATGAAATATCATAAGATTTCCCTGGTAAAAAGATTGATACTGTGTTTTGAAATGTCAATATGATATCAGCATATGAAAATATCGTGATATTTTAGTGTATCAATATTTTTTCCCCACCCCTAGACTTTAGAAGTTTTTAAGTCTGTAAAAAAGATTTTTTTGAAGAAGTAGTTTTTTGTTTGTTGTTTTTTTTACTTTAGAAACAGCGGGCTGATCGGTTAAATATTGGTTAAATATCGGTGGGGCAGCCAATGTACGATATTAAGTTTTAAGGCCGATATAGGCAGATTCTAATAGGGGGCTGATTATATTGTGCATCCCTTGTAAAGGGCAACAATAACATTTTTAAAATCACATTTAATCACATCATTGGACACAAAATTTCAAAGATAAATTCAAAGATAGTATTTTGCACACTTTACATATAAAAAGAACTGCTACATGTAACTTTTGGTTTTCAAACACTTCAATTAAATAAGCTGGTGTTTCATAGCAGTGTTTCCTTTATACAGCAGCTGTCATGGTATTTCTTTTAACTCTCAACTTAATATTTGTGCAGTTTAATCTAACATTAATAATAAAGAAGGATGTAAATTTCAGAATTTATTTGTTAAAAGCTAAAAAGTTGGCAGGAAGAATAGGGGATTATCACGCTTACCGGAACTTCCCGGTATTTGGGCATTTCCTCTTCCGGGCCATTTTAACAACAGCCGTTCCTGCTCTGTTATACTGTTTAAATCGTATAAACTCCAAACATACTTAAGTTTTCATTCCAGACTGAAGTGATACTAAGGAAGAAGTGGATCAAAGCGATCGATTCGCCGCGGTGAAGGGCCGAACTTTATAATAAAACACACGTTTGTCGCCGGTGGGGCACAACACTGGCACTTCACAGCATGCTAGCATTAGCCAGCTAGCGTTTACTGACGTGTTTAACATTTTGAGTCCTAAAACACACAAACATCTGAAAATCGGGTCTGTACCCCCTGTTTCCAGTGGAACAACTGGGAACTGCCAAAAAAAGGAGACGCTTTCAGATGCTTGTGTGTTTTCAGCCGCACAAAGTTAGGCACGTTATCGAGCAGGCTAATGCTAGCCTGCCAACACGACTGTGCAGACTGCCGGCTACAAACAAACGTGTGTCGTTTTATTATAAAGTTCGGTCCTTCACTGCGGCGAATCGGTCGTTTTAATCCACTTCTTCTTTAGCATCACTTCAGTCTGGAATGAAAACTTGGCATTGGCGTTTATCCGATTTACAAAGTTTAACAGAGTAGTAGCTGGCGGACTACTGTTAGCAGGTTAGCATTAGCCAGCTTGATGACGTGCCTAACTTTGTGCGGCTGAAAACACACAATCATCTGAAAGCGTCTCCTTTCTTGGCAGTCCCCGGTTGTTCCACTGGAAACGGGGGGGGGTACAGACCCAATTTTCAGATGTTTGTGTGTTTTAAGACGACACAAAGTTAAGCACGTCGGTAAATGCTAGCTGGCTAATGCTAGCATGCCGGTGTTGTGCGCCACCGGCTGCAAACAAACATGCTACGTTGTTTTATTATAAAGTTCGGCCCTTCACTCTGGAGAATCACTTTGATCCACTTCCTCCTTAGTATCACTTCAGTCTGGAATCCGTGAAAATTTCAGTAGGGTTGGCGTTTATTCACGTTATCTACGAAGTAAAGCAGGGACATTGAACTGGGCCGGAAGTGGGCCGTCTATCTGTTTACAAACCGGAAGTTTGGAACACGGAAGCGTGATAATCCCCCATTTCAGAGCTGTGTGAGCCTTTTACTTTAAAACAGAGAGAGAACCAGTTAATACCTGATGGATTTCCAGTCATCGGCTGTGTTTCTCTGATATAAACAAAAAGCACCATTAGAATATCAGTATTTTAGAGATTGTAAATGGAAAAAATATGTTTTTTAATGACCAATTTAAACTTAAAACCTGAAAATAAAACTTATTTAAAAAAAAAAAAAAAAAAAAGACAAAAAATATTGTTTTTCCCCTGTGGATGCTGGAACAGACCTCGACACAACACATGGTTCAATGATCAGACTAGAGATCGCCAATTAGGGAGGGGGAAAAGGAATTAAAAAAGTAATCAGAATAATTTCTCTTATTTACCACAGTAAGATAAGAGACGATAAAAAATATTAGAAAAATATTTTATAATATAAATCTTCGCTAAATTCTTTTTTAAAACACCAAAAAAAAAAAAGAAACAACTAAAATATATAATTAAAATAAAAAAACCACCTGATAAAAAAAAATGGTGAAACAAATAAACAAAAGAAAAATAAACCAAATTCTACATTAATTAACAATGAAAAAACAAAACTACTTTTAAAAAAAAAAAAAACAAAAAAAAAAAATAAAAAAAAAAAAAAAAAAAAAATATTGGGGTTTTTTATACTCTCCACCCGCGCCAATCCAGTTTTTTCCGATCCAATCCAATACCGATACCTGGGCTGAGCGTATCGGCCGATACTTGATATTGATCCAAAATTACTGTTGAATGAATGAACCATATAACGTGCCGTGTGAGTGAGTGAAGGAATCAGGCTTAACAAACATTTAGACTTGTTTAAAAAGGTAACAAATTAACACAGATATAAATGTACTTAATATTTCTCATTCTTCCGATATCCAATACAGCTAATTAGTCAATATCAGAGCCGATATCCGATCCAGGTATCGGACTGGTGCCTCTATGAACAAAACATTTTTGTAAAAAACATGAACTCGTTCAAATGATGAGGTTCTGCAATAACCAGTGCTGCACCTACTTCACACTACATTACCCACGTTGCATTGTGCACTCTAGCCCAACAAACGCTCCATGGCAACGCTGATGCAGAGAAGCTGCAGATGCAGCGAGCACATCAGACGCTTTATGATTATTTACAGGGATTTTACGTAATTTCTGCAAATGAAATCTAACATTTCTGTGCAAATTACATCCAGCTGCACCTCAACAAGTCAGAACTTCAGCTTCATCAACTTCTGATTGGAAAAAAATTAGATGAAGCATCCGTTCATCGTGGGGGGGCTAAAAACTGACCTTCTGTTAAACTGAAAAAGTTTTTTTTCTCAAGTTCAGTCTTTCATTCTCACTTCTAACCTACAAAGTTTGACATAAAGTGAACTTTAAACTGGTTCCAAACTGAAATGCTGAGCTGTGAGTGTGAACTCTTCTTTTTAACCAGAGCAAACTGGACAGAGAGCGAGTTAATGAGAAGCGTGAACTTGCACAACACTGCTAAAATCTGTGGTCTGTATGCATGTGCACTCAGAAAAATAATGTTAACACTTTATTATGACTGTCAGCGTTAACTAATTAATGTGTTGATGCAACACTACATTAACTTGCCCAGCCCTGGTTTAATTTAGCGAAACATCACTTTTAAGGGGAGCTAAATAAATCCCATTTCTGCTTTTCCGTGTGGTGTAGATTTAAATTATTACATCCTTTCTGCTTCCTTTCTGGAATGACAGCAAAAAAAAGGATATTTCCACCACTACAAGTGCTGTATGTATGGATCTTGGTCTCAAAAGAAAGAACAGACATGCTACTCTATAGCTGCTCACCCAGTTTTTGTTGCAAAGTGATGCCAGACACCTTGTTACAATAGTTTGCTTGAAGTGGAGGAATTAGAAAAAGCACAGAAGTAGGGTTGTGATGCTGCATGCTTCTGTTGCACGCAATGTGTGTACTTTAGGTTTGGATTGTGTTTAATTTGCAAATTAATGCTTGGTAAAAGCTTTTAGATGAGTTTTTCCAAATAAATCTGTATGCTGCATGTTAGGATTTCTCCAAGTGTGCACATAAACTGCCTGTCCTGCATGCATCTCATGTTATGGGCTCTGATGATCAAGGGGAGGAAGAATGTGATCAGAAACTGCTAAATTTAAACACAAAATCAAAAAAAAAAAACTCTCCTCTAAAGCCAAAAATGCAAATTCTATCTCTTCAGTTTACAAGGTAATAAATGACCCCTCTTTACGACATCCTGCTGCATGTTCTGCATGGAACTGATGAGATAGAGCAGACACCTACAGCCAAGAAATTACAAGAACCCGATGAACCGGAAAGTTCACAGGTGTGACTAATAATCTGTGATGACATCATCAGTAACTGGGCAGACTTAGAAGAAGGAACAGTAATGTCATAGATAAGAGGAAATTGGGTCTCTAGCCTTGATGTAAAGTTAGAGTGCAGTAAATCCAGATCATAGGCTGCATCCCTGCACAGATGCGCGAGCACGCCACATTGGAAACATGTGACACACTCTGCAATGCAGTTACAGATAACTTATCACCACGTTAAAGTACTAAAAGATACACCAGCCTCTTTCTGTTTAAAGTACTTAAAGTTTCTGTTTCCTAACCAAGAAGATACAGATGTTATATCAGTTAGTGTTCACCTTAGAGATGCATGCACTCACCTGAGTTGAGAGGGGGGACGTCGTCTGTGGTGGAAAAGTCCAGTGTGGCTCCTGCTATGTCCACCATCTCGTCATCGTCATCATCACTGGGGTGATGAAGGCCGTCAAAGCTTTCTGAGCGGTATCCAGGGTTTTCCATGACTCCAGGTCCTGTTAAAAGGGCAAATCATGGGGAGGGACATTTAACCTTCATCTGGCTGGATGGTGGACATCCGCGGCAGCTCGTTACCTCTGAGCGCGCATTTCCGATTCAAGCTAGTCCAAAACCGAGACATTATCACAGAAAGTCGAGGGTTGCGAGGGTCTTTATCCGATCAAATGTTTTATTTCCATGCAAAACACTAGTGGGAAGTGGAAGAAGGCTGCTGGGAACCAACAGACCGCCCAAGCTGGTCTGGGCTTTAAAACCAGATCATCATCAGTTTGAAGGAAGTTTTTGCAACCGTTTCCGCTCTTCTCCCCCCTACTTACTCCCATACCACTGTGGTTTCACCGCTGAAGCCGGCACAAACAAGGCCACACAGTAGAAAACACGACCGACCGACGGAAAGCTGATTATGAAGCCGAGCTTAAGCTTTCTGCGTCTATTCCTGCGACGAGCTGTCAAACTGAAATATAGCCACGAAGCTAACTTTGTTCAATGTTCCTGCGCTCATCTCAGCTCCGTTTTGTGTGTAGTTTTAGATGCAAAGACGGAGTAAATGTCATATTTAAGGCTTTACTTTACCTTGGGGAAGTAAAACAGCCGTGCAGCTCAGAGAAGTCTTGTGACTCGGATTTGCCCCGCCGCCGCCGTCTTCTTCAGCTGGAGCCGCTTATGTCAACAGCAGCCTGCAAACTTCAATGCGCTGCGAAAATCCTGCGTCATTCTCCGCGATAATACACACAACGACGCGGTTTTACAGCAAAGTATAGGCACGAAAGAAAGCCATAGTGTAAAACAGTGCTCTCTTGATAAAACTATTTAAAAACGACAACAGATTTCTCGACAGTATTTGCTGTTTTTGCCACTCAAACGGCAACCACAAAAATAGCGTCAAGCTACGTAAGCGCAGCTACCACTTCCGCTTTGTTCACTAACAAACTTATATAAACGGATTTTAACCAACCTACTGACACGACACTTTGCACAATTTTTACTTTAATTTGACTCATTTTTATTTAAAATAACAAATTATTGCTATAATGCCCGTTTTCGTTATAGTCTCTTGCTTTTAAGACACGCAGTTGAGTAGGTTTTACTTTGAAGGTAGAATTTGGTTTCCGGTTTGGCTGTCTGATTTAATTAGCTTGACGTCATCATATGGACCGAAGGAGAAATAATCGATTTAAGAGCGACTGATTATTCAATTGGGTCAGTGGAACAGTTTGACTGATCGGCAATCAATATTTACTTTTTATGGAAATTTTATTTCCCCTGTTATGTACAGCAACTGAACATAAATTATATTTATTTAAAAAATATTGATCTAACCTGAGTACCAGTTACTTATCTGTTTCTTTTATAGCCCCAGACCCAGTTTAAAAAATATCCATTCTAACATATTAGAATATTTTCAACGCATATAAGTACTTTTTGCGATTAAACTGGTCAAAATAAACCATTCTATTATAAATAAGGTGTAACGTGTGTTTTCTGTGACACATCCTGTTTATTTTACATGGAACTTTAAAAGAAGAGTCTGCAGGGCTTTGTACTTATATGATATGCTCTTACTCAAAATTTTCTAGAATATATTATTCAGAATGATAAATGCATGGGAAGTACGAGAATTAGTTATGTCACTAGTTACTCCTGTTTGAGAAGTTGGGACACCTGTAAAATGAGAATAAAAGCAGTGTATTTTCTAAAGTATCCCAAATCAATGTTTTATTCCCAAAAGAAGAGAAACAATATCAGATTAAGTTATCTATTTTATCTAGTTTGTATTTATTGTATGGAATTTGTGCTAAAGTAGTCATTTACTAGCTTGTACTTACTTAATTAAACTATACTGTTAAATTGCACATTTTGTATTTATTGTACCTACGTCAACTGCAATTCTTCCTGCATTTGTTGCATTTACTTGTTATATTCCAGTTTTGTTAGTTAGCTGAGAGAAATTTGAATTTCATTGCACTGAGTTGCTTGTTTATTTATTTTATTTATGTATTTATTTAATGTTAGCATTTATTTTATGGTAGCTTAATTTCTTCTACAGTGTCTGTCATTAATGGGCTTTTTAATTGTGCAAAAAATGATGTATTTTCTGTTGGCAGTGTACTTCGTGATAATGTGATCATAAGGCCTGAGGATGTTAGTAGGTGATTGGGAAGTTGGCTTTAAACAAATCCTGTGGTCTTGATGGGATCTTGCAGAGCATTTGAGATTTTCAAGTCACAGAGTCCCTGTTTTACTAGCTCTGTGCTTTACAGCAATGCTGAGACATGGTATACTTCCTGACTCCATGCTTTCAGTTCTGCTGGTGCCAGTAGTTAAGGAAAAAACAGGTAGGTTGTCTAGTATGGACAACTATAGGCCCATTGCTTTGGCTAGTGTAATATCAAAAGTGTTTGAGAGAATTTTATTGGACCGGCTGGATACATACACGGTCTCTACAGATAACCAGTTCGGTTTTAAAAGTAAACATGGTACGGACATGTGTATTTATGCTCTGAAAGAGGCTGTCAGTGGCTATAGAGAACGTAATTCCACCATGTTTATGTGTTTCTTGGATGCTTCTAAAGCCTTTGATCGCATCAATCATGTCAAATTGTTCAGAAAACTACAAGAACGAGGGGTTCCTTCTTTTTTAATACGGATTTTAGATTGTTGGTACACACATCAAACAATGCATGTAAGATGGGGGGTGTCATATCTGAGCCTTTCCCGGTGTCAAACGGGGTTAGGCAGGGAGGGATCCTTTCACCTATGCTTTTTAATTTGTACATGGACGAGCTTTCTGAAAGGCTCAATGGGTGTAGGACTGGCTGTATGGTGGGAGAAAAGCTGCTAAATCACTTGCTGTATGCTGATGATCTAGTCATCATGTCTCCTTCCTCTGCTGGCCTGCAAGAACTGCTTAGAGTCTGCTCAGAATATGGAGCGCAGTTTGATGTTAAATTTAACCCCAGCAAGAGTGTTGTCATGATTGCCAGAACAAGGGAGGATCAGAAAAGATCTTTTCCTTCTTTTTTCCTGGCAGATAGACAGATGAAAGTGGTCAGTAAGGTTAAATATCTTGGTCACATTATCAGAGACGACCTTTGTGATGACGATGACATCCAAAGACAATGTTGTAAACTGTATGCACAAGCAAACATGCTGGCACGTAAATTTTATATGTGTACTGAAGATGTTAAAACTGCCTTGTTTAAAGCCTACTGTACACCTCTGTATACTGCCCACTTGTGGTGCAGTTACAGTCAGGCCAAATTTCACAAGCTGCGGGTGGCATATAATGATGCTTTTCGCATTATAATGAAGCTTCCGCGGTGGACTAGTGCCACTCAGAACTTTGTGTGTAGTGGTAATCCCCTCTGGATGCTGTTCTTAGAAATTTTATGTATAATTTCATGGTGAGGTTGGACAATTCCGAAAATGAAATTATTGGGGCATTCACAAAGCCTAAAAAGAGCAGCACCAGATATCATTCTGGTTTCTGGAGACATTGGCGAGCTTGTTTATATGTATTATAGGTGAGTTTTTAATCTGTTTAGTGTGCCGATGTGTTGTTCATTACTATTTTTATATTATTTTTGTTTTATTTTATTTTATTTTATTTTTTATATGGACCTGTTCTGTGTCTGAAATAAAGGATGAATTGAATTGTCACACTGTATTACTTTTCCACCTTTGTATTGTAATCGTTGCATGTCAATTTCCCTCGCAATAAATAAAGCTTCTTGAATTTTTATTTTGATGTGATGAGTTCATATTTGTTTATTTGTTCATTGACTGCAATTATTAAGAAAAAAAAAAAGACAAAACCCCTGGCAATATTCCAATTTTCCTATATGGGATAAATAAAGTACATTTATATTAACTGATCGATTTAATAACATTGTCTCTCTTTTTTTTTTCTTTTTTTTTTAAATTATGTTCCATTTGGAATAAAATATACAAAGGCGTATGAAAAAATTCATACACTCCCATTAAAGAAAAGGCTAAATTGACAATAGCAAATCAAATAACAAGAAAATGAAAAAAGTAAATTAAAAAAAAAAAGAAAATTTACTAAATTATAATCTAGTAAAATAAAACATTGATTTTGAATTGTGGTTTTAGAAATTAATTTAAATATATATATATTTTAAAAAAAAACAGTCCCAGACGAATTAAAGCACCTTGCTTATGAACAGTGAACCAAAATATCTGTCAACAGGTGCAGAAGTCTGATTGGCTGAAGTGTCAAAAGTATTCATATTACTTACTTAAGTATAAGTATAGATACTGGGATTTAAAAAGACTTTTACAGAAGTTTTTATATGTTGTTTTTTTTTGTTGTTGTTGTTTTCAATGGCAGTGGAAATTAAACAGCAGTAATGAGGCTATTTTGAAAATGTTAGGAGTAGAAGTACAAAGTTGGCTGAAAAATAATTACTCCAACAAAGTATACATACCTCAAATCTCTACTTAAGTAAGGTAACAAAGTATTTTTACTTAATTACTTGACATCCCTGCTGATTGGACGTTACCGAAAACACTTGATTGCCTCAAAGTGTCGTTCAATAAAATTTTACTTCCGGACCCCATCATGATTTTTTGCTTGTTTTATTTTTTGTTTCTTTGTTTTTAACATTTCTGTTGAACCACAACACAAAATCAATCTCATTATTTTCATAAAATTTGCATTTATTATTACTTTTGTCAATTTCAGCTTATTTCACCGACAGCTGACTTTCTTCCCGTCTTTAATGGGAGTGAATGTAAACTTTCACTGTAGGATGAGACTTAAAATTATAATATTATGTTTTTATTCATGTTTAAAACCCCAGTTTATTTGGAATTGGGGTTGTAAGGGAGATATGGCATGCGACCTATGATAGGGGGACCACGAGCGCTGACAATAGTATAGAATAATGCTCTTGCAAGGACAGTATGATAGAAGATGAACAGCATGTCAGACACTGAAGAACCACAGCCGTCTGAGGAAGATGAAGCAGCTCTGCCTCAGTCTGTATGCTGCATCTGTGCTGGCACACCAGCCCAGTTTCTCTTCCAGGTATTTGCAGGTCTGCACAGTCTCTGTTTCCTCTCTGTCAATGCAGACTGACCAGCTAGGTGTTTCAGATCTCCTAAAATTCACCACCAGCTCCTTAATCTCAGTATTGCTCAGGAGAGGACAGTTCTTTCTACTCAAGTCCACAAAAGCCTCCACAAAGTCCCTGTACTCCCCCTTCTGTCCACCACTCACACAACAGCTGCATCGTCTGCATGTGGCAGGGATCTAAAGCTTGGACAGTATTGCATTGTTAATAAAACTAGTCAAGTTACTCTTGTAAAACCTGTCAGCAGAAGCATCTTCAAACAAAGAGGATGAATCTTCTGCTTGATTTTGTTAAATCAAGTATGAACTTTCCTAGAAATCCAAGCAGCAACAGATCTCTTACACTATAGCACAGGACAATGTTTGCTCTTTTTGTGAACTATTTCCTTTGGGGGGGGGGGGGGGGGGGGTTTCCTTCCTTGGATCACTTCTGATTGATCACTCTGTCTACTGTAGAGACCACAGCCAACATCCCGACAGCTGCAGCTGTAAAAATGCTACGATCCAGGTGTTTAAAGCAACTCTATTTAACTTTCTGACCTTAAACATACTGAAATTTATTCATACTCTTCCATTAAAGGTACAGCGTGTAAAAAATCAAAGGTCAATGGCAGAAATATGTCATATATAATTCATAACTGTGTTTCTATTTATGTGTAATTGCTGCACTAGAGTAACTATTATGTGTTTATTTTCTTAGAGTGAGTCATTTATATCTACTTGCTGGGGAGCGCATACATGGATGCTGCTGTATTTGTTACATCATTTTTGTTACAGTGTCCCTGAATGGACAAAATAATGTGTGTGAAGTGAGAACCCTCTGAACTTTAAAACTGCTGTATCATTTTTGTTTAATGGGAGTTAGAGCACTGTTTGGGATAAGTAATGCCTTAAAAGACGTTAAAAGTAGTTACAAATAGTACAGACATAGCTACACCTGAGACCAGTGGTTCACTCACGGATGAAAACACATATTTGTTTGGGAGAATTTTGGCCACTCATGGCCACCATACATTCACAACAGTGCTGGAAAAGGAAGTAATTTGACAGAAAACATCTTTTCTTTCAAATACCCATCTCCACCACTAAATGTCAGTGTTGCTTACATACTGTACCTTTAAAGGTACAGTATGTAAGCGGATGAAATATGTTTTCATCCGTAAGTGAACCACTGGTCTCAGGTGTAGCTATGTCTGTACGAGTTATTCTAGTGCAGCAATTACACATAAATAGAAACACAGTTTTGAATTATATATGACATATTTCTGCCATTGACCTTTGATTTTTTACACGCTGTACCTTTAATGGAAGAGTATGAATAAATTTCAGTGTGTTTAAGGTCAGGAAGTTATATAGAGTTGCTTTAAACACCTTATAAAAAGGTAATAATAAAGTAAAAAGAAATGTCCTAAATGATAAATTAGTAAAATAAAATGCTTTTGAATTGTGTTTAATTGAATAATAACAATAATTAAAGAAAATACAAATAAAGAAGACTGTCTCGGACAAATAAGAGCACTTTGCTGATGAGCAGTGGGCTAAAACACCTGTCAACAGGTGCAGAAATCTGATTAAAAGTTACATAACACTTTGCAGTGATTCCCTCAAAGTGTTGTTAAACAAAATATTCATTTCGGCGCCCCATCGTGTTTGTTTAATTTTTTTTTTTTACTTGTTTGTTTTTAATGTTTCTGTTGCAACTCAATTCAAAACCAATGTCTTGATCTCCATAAAATATTTTTTTATCATTACTTTTGTCAATTTCAGTTTATATCACTGGGCTGATTTGATTTTTCTCTCTCTTTAATGGGAGGTTATGAATAAATTTGAGGCCGACTGTATGCGACTCTAACTTGGTTTAATGGCACTGGTTCAGCAAACAAACCCTAGAGGACATTACCAGAGGAACAGATAAAAAGATAGAATTACAGGGAGACAATAATCAACATCGCACTAACTTTACTAAGCGGCGAGAGCTCGGAGAAGGAACCGGATGCAGGATGGATGAAGGGTTAGCCTTCGCTAGGCAGCCAAAGAGAGAAAATATGCAGCTTTAAAGGGGAAGTTCAGAATATTTGACATAGGGCCTCATTTACAAGTGAGCCAGAATACTATTTATCACTGAAGACGGTTTCAACATATTTCATTCCGTTATTCTAGTTCCAGTGGGTCGCCAATGCTAATGCTAGTGCAAGTCAATAGGAATCTGCTAGCCTGTCATTAATAACAATCTTATCCACTCCACAGAACATCCGAGGCAAATCATTTCTAACTTCAGACTATCTGTGTAAATGCCGTGTTAACAGAATAATGTTACAAATAAAACTAACCTGCATTTTGTTGCATTTTGATTGTTGCTGCTGAGAAACTTTACAAAGTTTTACTTCCTGTATTTGGCAGCAGAGTGATGTCATCTGCTGCTTTGTGCATGAAGGAATTTGATAACACAAATATAAAGTCTAAAATATGGCCACTTCTAAAAGACATGAAGATTTGTCAAATTTTGAAGATGATTTCAAACTTTTTTCATCAAACTAACTGTCACCATGTCTCTATGAACCGAAATACACTGGCAAAGGTAGTAGGCTGGTAAGAAACTAGTTCCTCAATATGTAATGCAAAATTTGTCATACAAGGCTGGTTTTACTTGTTTAACACACGAGTTTGCGAGTTTAACACGGCATTTATACAGATAGACTTGCTGATTTGCCTCTGATGTTCTGTGGAGTGGATAAGATTGGTTTTAATGACAGGCTAGCAGATTCCTATTGACCTCCACTAGCATTAGCATCAGAAACCTCCTGGAACTAGAATAATGGGATGAAATATGTTGAAACCGTCTTCAGTGATAAGTAGTATTCTGGCTCACTTGTAAATGAGGCCCTATGTCAAAAATTCTGAACTTCCCCTTTAAGCATCACAATTTTATCCTCTTCAAGGTAGTAAGTGTTCTCCACTTCACCTGTTAGTCATCATAATGTTGTCTGGTTGTGAAGACCCAACCATCTCCCAGCTTCCCCCACCCCATGTCCCAGTGAAGATAGGCTGAAACTGTATGCACTCTTATGCAATGAAAGGTGAAACATTTCAAGTTAAAGGGTGACACCTTGTGTTGACTTGTGTAAAAATCCTTTTTCTTTCCATCTAAACTCTCATCCAAGATCTTTGTCATTGTTAGAACAGCTTTGCAATAATTAAAACCCATTTCCTGTCCTATAAGCCTTAGTCAGCACTTCAGAAACAAGAGCACAATTACCCCAATTCTGGCATCACTTCATTGGATTCCAGTTAGTGTGAGGATTCATTTCAAAATTCTTTAATTTGCTTTTAAATGTCTCCTTGGCATTGCTCCACCTTGAAGTATCTGGTAAACCTCCAGCCACACATCCCCACACTCTCGCTCAGGTCGACCAATTAAACCTTACCAGTTCTCACCAAAACCAGGGTGCAACCGTGCATTTTCAGCCATGAATTCGCTGATTCACTTTTTGTTTTTAAGTCTCTTCTTACAGTAAAACACGTTGTTCTTATTCTAAATATATATAATATATATATATAATGTGTGTGTGTGTGTGTCCTTAGAATTATTCATAACCTCCAATTAAAGGGAAAAAAACAGCTGTCAGTGAAATACGCTGAAATTGACTAAAGTAATAATAACTAAAAGTTTTGAATTGTGGTTCAGAACAGAAATTAGACACAAACGCACAAAAAAAATAAAACAAGTAAACAAGCATGATGGGGCTTCGAAGCTAAAATTTTGTTGAGCAACACTTTGAGGCAATCACTGCAATCAAGTATTTTCTTTAATGTTTTATAAGACTTCTACACATGTTGACAGATATTTTGGGTATTTTGGTCCATTGTTCATCGGAAACGTGCTGTAATGTGTCTTAGAAAAAATAATAAGAAAAACAAATAAACAAAATTGTCTAAGCACAATTCCAAAGCAATAATTTATTCTGCTAAATCATAATTTTGTAAATTTTTATTTATTATTAGTTCCTTTAGTTTCTTGTTATTTGAATTACGATTGTCTATTTAGCCTTTTCTATTTTGAGCTGGAGGAGCAGCCAGCTGCTCTGTGCAAACACGTCTTCACAGAAGTTTAACTGGACAGAGAGGTTGTTTTGTCTGTTTCTATCCGGGTCATTTTCATCATATATGCTTATTTAAGTACCCTGATTTCTTCTATTTCAATCCTGTGTAAGTACTTTTTATTTGAACTCTATTGTTGCGATTAGAAACACAACAGCCATTTCCCATCAACCTCTGCTGTTTCATTCTCTTTCTGCGCAGCCTCCGCACCTCCAACATGTTTTTAAAGCGTCTCAGGAACCTGAACTCGACTGAGCGTCGGTATAAATATTACAGGCGCAGACAATTTATCTTTAATAACATCTCTTAAATAAAACTCCTGCTTCTGCAGAGCTGCTAAACGACTCCCAGCGCTGCACTGTCATCCGTCAACCTCTATTTACCCTCAACCGTGTTTGCTTATCTGTCCCACCACATTCAAACACTCTGCTGGACACCGAAGAGACCCCTCAGGGCATAAATCATAACACGAGACATGAAGCTAGTCTAAAATACTATTATTATTATTTATGGTATACTTTCCTCACGCAAGTGGTACAAAAAAAATGTTTTTGGAGTAAATCAAAATGACCCAGAAGTACGCTCTCACGGGTCCAACGATCAACTTCCTCTCAAATCACACATTTCCAGTTAATTTAAAGAATTTTTACTGAAAAATGTTGAATATGCAACAATCAGATCAAAGTGAACATCTGAAATTGTTTAGCGTTCAGGAATAGCAAGGTTTAACAATCATTGGAAACCAAACTCCACACCGTTGGTTCCAGGGATGGTGCATTTTTACTCGACTTCAGAAACTCCCGCTATTTCAGCTTTGTTGTTGTTTCAAGCCTGATTTACTCCAACAGGCAGCTCTGTACTGCTTCAAGCTTTCCTGTCTGAGCTCTAAGATAAAGCCCCGGAGACTTTGGCCAGATCACAACTCACAACATTGCAGTTATTTAAAGTTTAGCAGACGGGTGTGATAATTAACTAGCATAACAGGACTCTACCCTTCCTGCTTCTCAGACTGAAAATTTTCAGTTAAATTGGAAGAAAAGGTGGTGGTTTGGCCCGTTTCAGCTCAAAACTTACTTATTCAACATCATGTCTAATTATTTTAAAGAAAATATCATAAAACAGATGTTTTACCCCCAAGGAACTACACTGCAAAAACTCAAATCTTAGCAAGTATATTTTTCTCATTTCTCGACAAAATATCTCATCACACTCAAAATAAGGCAAAATTGCTTAAAAATGAAGCATTTCGGTAAGATATAAGATCTTGTTTTAAGACAATGTATCTTATTTCAAGAAATCAAGAGAAATTTGCTTGTCCCATTGGCAGAATTTTTTTTGCATAAGCAAAACAATCTTTTTTTTTTTACTTATTTTAAGGCAATGCGTCTTATTTCAAGAAATCTTATCAAGAAAATTTTGCTTGTCCCACTGGCAGATTTTTTTTGCTTATTACAAGCAAAAGATCTTGAAATAAGATTTTATATCTTACTGAAATGTTTCTCTTTCAGCAATTTTGTCTTATTTTGAGTGTGATGAGATATTTTGTCTAAAAATGAGAAAAAATATACTTGCTAAGATTTGAGTTTTTGCTGTGTAAAAAGTTCTCTGAACTTGTTTGTTCGTATTTGTTCCTGTGGAAGTGTGTTGCCAATTTTATAAACTGATGTATATTTAACTTGAAAACTAGCAACTAGAAAAGCACTCGGAGAGCGCAGACCTCCGCCAAGCAGCTCAACTCCCTTATTTTTGTGTGTTCTGGATCATAGTATCGGGAATTTACTCAGGGTCTGGATCAACTTTCAAAACATTATAGAACTCATTGAGATCCTTTCTTGTAATTTTTTACCACTCGGGCCATTTCTGTTGAGTTATATGGAAAATCTTTTAAAAAATTGGCTTATTAGGGTGATGTTGATGTAAGACTGTTTAGGTGTTGGTAAGGAGGTTTGATGTTCACCATGGGGTGTTGGTCAGAACACACAGGACTCACTTGTACAGTTAACTGTCTTTACTGGTCACTCTTAATCACAACAGCACAGAAATTCAACAAACGACAGGCTAACAGGTGAGGAATTCCAGGCTAGTTAAGGTGAATGCCTGGATGGAAGTGAGTGTGGTCTATAAACACAGAAATACAAACATGAGGAACATTCGTTCAGCAAATAAACACATTCAAGGTTTTAATTATTACTAATAAATGCCTTACAGTTAGGACTAAACATGCATATGTGTTCAAGGCTAACTAGTAACTGGCATGTAACAGGTCAGCTAGCTTAAAGGAAGGGTAGGGGATCCTGGAAGAACGGTTCGAGCAAGCTACATTTTAAAAAATACACCCCACCATCCCCGAAACCGAGCCTCAAGAACACAGGAGCGTGTGTGCCGATGGTTGATGGTGAAGATAACCGAGTGGCTAGCTTGTTAGCTTCCCAGTAAACAACACAGGAACCATGTTTCCTAAAATTGATAATTATCCAAGTATACCCAACTGCAGCCACAGACCCAGAGGCGTGTCATGAAAATGGGCGTGGTTTGCTGTGAAAATGGGCGTAGTTTGTACTAATGTGGGCAGCAGGTCGTCAGGGTTGGGGGAGGGGTTAGGGTTAGGTTCCACTCACTCCAACGACAGGCGTGGTTTGTACAGGGGCGTGGTTGTGCGGGCATGGTTTATATGGGGGCTTGGTTGTATGGGCGTGGTTTGTAAAGGGGTGGGTTTGTGTGGGCGTGGTTTGTAAATAGGCGTGGCTGTATGGGCGTGGTTTGCGCAGGGGCGTGGTTTCTACAGGGACGTGGTTGTATGGGCGTGGTTTATAGTGGTTCCGGCTGCAGTTATGTGCTTCTCTAATTATCTCAGCTCCAACTTCTTCTGCGGTGTAAAACATCCTCACTGCAAACACCAACACCCCCATGACTCAGTCCACATCTGTTTTTTTCTTTTTGAGAGCAAACAGCGGCATAGATGAGAGCAGCGAGCAGCCACGTTCGTCAGCACTGTGAGACACGGTGCACGGGGAGGGTGGGAGGGGGACAAACAGAAGTCAAGTTTGATGAACATAATAATCATTTAATCAATCAGCACTTGAATTAGCACCCCAGGGTTTTATTCATTCCTGTCTGTTCCACAGGTGATTGATTTTTTTAAATTTTCATGTCAGAACATTTAATTTTTTGGCTGCAATCGGGGTGTGTAGAAGACTTGAAGCCCACACTGCCTTTAACAGCATAAAAGGTCACAGGGTAAATGGAGGAACACTTCTGAACAAGCATATCAGCTAAACAACATTAAAGTCTAAATAATCATCCCGTTCAGGCAGAATTACAACTACCGTATTTTCCGGACTATAAGTTGTCCTTTTTTTCATACTTTGGCGGCTTGTGCGACTTACAGTGAGACTTAAAAATATTCAACATATTTTTAAGTATTGATTCATATTGACTGACATTAGCCAAGGAGTAAATATTACCACCTAATGTCAAAAGAGGGCGCTCTAGGTTTGTGACAACTATATTCTGCCCCAAGAGCAATCATTCCAAAAAAAGCCTTATCAGTGAGAGGAGTTCATTTTGGACATCTGTCTGTAGTGCCTGTATGGTGGAACAAATCCTCAAAAAACATGTTTATCCTTCTTAGTTATGATGATTATGATGATTATCATTTACAAGCATTACATTTGGAATTGGACTCATTGGGTATTTTTTGGGTATGAAAAATCTAAACATCACCCTATTTAAAATAAATAAATACATCTTATTGTCCGGTGCGACTTATATATGTTTTTTTCTCGTTCATGATGCATGTTTAGACTGATGCGACTTAAACTCAGGAGCGACTTATCGTCCGGAAATGACTGTAGTTACCTACAGTTCTTCACAGATGCACACAGTTCATCATATTCAACTGGCTAGAAGTCTGTCCAACAGTCTTCTCTCCTCGTGCTCACTGCTGCTCATAAGTTTCATTTCTGCATCCTGACATCATGTGCTCAGAAGCGCAGCTACACACTTCTGCCACAAGGGGGCACTCACACCTCATCAACAGCCTTTCCAACATGGCCGATCTCACAATGATGAAGAATCCTTCAAAACATCCCTGGATCCAGAAGGTGATCCGGATCACCACCAAAATTTTATGGGTTTGCCCTTGGGCTGAGGCACATGGCTGGTGAAAATTTCATGTCAATCCGTCCGGTAATTCTTCCGTAAAGTTGCTGACCGACAGACAGACAAACTAACTCACGGTACTGAATGCATTACCTCCTTGGCCAAGGTAACTAACACAGCAGCTGTGTTAATTCATTCTGGCACACAGCTTTACAAAAATTGACTCAGTTCTGGTTCCGCCGGTGGCAGTAATGAAGAGGAAGTTACAACTATGACCTCCTGGGATGGAGGGGATTTCTGTTGTTATAATAATAATGACAATAATAATAATAAAACAAAAAAACGTCAGTGAAATGGATTTTTAACAGGATATGTGGGGTGAAAACCATGCAGACACCAAGTTGGAGGGTCTGAAATAAATACAAGTACTCTTACCCTCAATGTTGAACTTGAACAAATTAGTGCCCCCTACATTGCAAATATATATATATATATATATATATATATATATATGTACATTGTTACGGCCACATGTTTGTTAACCTCTTTTGTCTTTCTTTTTTCATGCAAATCATTCGCTTCACCCTCCTGTCTGATTGGTCTGGCCCCGCACCACCTTCATCTCATCCCTCCTGACCAGCTAACGAGTAATCATTCTCACCTGGAGCTGCTGGCTTTAGAGGTACAAAAGAACCTAACAGAGCCTCAGTCATTGGCAACGGTTTTGGTTACAGTCTGCTCTTAGTTTGTTTCTTTTGTGGATTTTGGGGACTTCAGTTTGGGTAACTTTTTAGTTTTTGCTTTCCAGGTGTTTTTGTTGGATTATGGTTTAGTTGCTAGGTTCTCTTGAGTTGTCTTTTACGCTGGTTAGTTTTCGAGTTGCGCTAACTAGGCTTTGTTTTGTAATTTCTAGACATTTTTTTTTTTTTTAGCTTGTTGGTGCTGCTTAGTGATGGAGAAATTGAAGCTTTCCGAACCACTGAATCAATATGAAGCAATTGTCTTCAAATGGTTCTGTGTTATGAAGCATTCAACACAATACAATATAGTGACATCTGCTGGTCAACCTTTAACATAGCAGCTGCACGGATTGCTGAGGGGCAATTTGTCATGAAACAGTAACAGTTATTTGTAACATGTTTTATGTTCATTCTCAAATCTGGTGAAATTTGTGTCCGTTTATAAGCACTAGCAAATTGATGACTCCACCCTGAATTCAAACTGGCGCGTAAGGTCGTGATACGCGCGTGACGTCATGAAGCTTCATTTGGAAAGTAGGGCGGTCCTTAACGGAGTGAAGCGAGCCTCGATACATAAGCCACGACACTTCAGCTTTGAAAGATCGATACGAAGTCGAGCGGCCTGCTCGAGCATAACATCACTAGTGCTGCTCTTGTCCTTTTCTGTTTGTAGAAATCGTAGATTAGGTTTGTGTTGGTTTTCCCCATTTGGCTCCTCTTTGGTTTAGGCTTTGCCTGCCTTTGATTTCATTCCTTTGAACAGCATCGCTAACCCCATCTCCTTTTGTTCCAGACTGTGCTTATGCCTTAATTTACCTCCTGAACAATAAAAATGTCTTTACTCCACCTGAAACCAGTCTTTTGTTACGTTTTCTACACCCTAGCAGAGCTGGGAAGGTTTATTTAGAATCAAAACTCACAAGGAACATCTTCTTTCACTAAATTGTGATTTTTTTTTTTCATTTATTAGTTTCTTTAGCTTCTTGTTTGAATTACTCTTTTGAATTTAACTTTTTCTTAAATTGGCGGGTATGAATAATTTTGGTGTGTGTGTGTGTTTGTCTTTGTCTCAATTAAACCAACAACTAAATGTAGATTTTGTTTTTTGGGGGAGCAATGTGGCAGTATATTATCCCAAAACCGTTTGCTAGCTTAATTTTATGCACATTTAGGCTATGAGTTGAAACAGGGAGAAACTGCTAGCCTGGTGCTAAATCTTGAAGGTACAGTATGTCAAAAACCAAAGGTCAATGGCAGAAAAATGTGATACATAATACAAAACTGTTTCTATTGATGTGTAATGGCTGCACTAGAATAACTCTTATATTCTGAGTATAAGTCATTTATATCTACTTGTTGGGCGATGCATGGAAGCTGCTATATTTTTTTCCCTACCATTTTTACTATGGTGTCCCTGAATGGACAAAACATGTGTGAAATGAGAACCCCTGAACTTTAAAACTGCTGTACCAGCTTTGTTTAATGGAAGTTACTGCACTGTTTAGGATAAGTAATGCCTTAAAAGACATAAAAAGTAGAGATACACCTCTGGCTATAGCTGAGACCACTGGATCCACTCACAGATGAAAACATCGTTACGTCTGGGAGAATTTTGGCCACTAACGGCCACCATACGTACACAACAGTGCTTGGAATGTGAAGTCATTTGTAGGGATACATCCTTTCTTTTAAATACCCATCTTTACCACTAGATGTCAGTAATTCTTACAGACTGTACCTTTTAAAACAAAAATTACTTACTGGCAGTTCTAGAATAAAGTGTCATACTTCATTGTTTATTAAACCTTTTTCAAAATAAATTGCCACTTATGTCAACAGTTTGACTTGCTAGTGCTGGTCATTTTTTCAAAAGGTCCAGTAATATTTGCGACTCCAAAAAAGTTTGATTTATCTGGGTTGAAGATTTTAAAGATGTGGATTTTAAAGGTTGCAGACCCCAGCTGTAACTTCTGCCTGCACCCTGTAAGTTTTTCACTTTATCTGGATCTCTTTTATGCTTTATTTATTTATATCATACTGAATAAAGTCATTAAACAGAAAACTCATTTCACAAAGTAAACATTTGTAAAATGTTTATTTTATCGCCATTCTCTAAAGTACAAAAGAACAAACAACAAAACCCAAACAGACGGAAAAAAAAAAATGCACACCCAAATCCCAACCAGGTGTGTCGGAGAGGAACAACCAAAAATGATGGAAAGCTCCATCACACCGTCTTGTGCAGTCGTTTCCTTCATTGTGACTTTTATTTATATTATATTACTAAATGTAGTTTCTGACAATCTTTATTTGATGTTATTTATTGCATTTTCAGGTTTTAGTGTCATTATCTTGTTCTTCATTGTCTTTTTTTAGTGTGTTTTCCTTTTGTGAAAGTATTTATTTTATACGTTAAGCTTTATAAATTGGGGTTTTGCACCTTTGCCGTGTGAAAAACGTCCTGAAAACAAAATTAAGTGGTGAGAAATGGTAGAAATCCTCACCTGAACCAAACATTAATTCACCGTCAACATATACAGTAAACTTTGACTCTTCCAGGCCTCCTCAGTTAACTTGTACAACCAGTTCCAGTAATTTTCAAAACTTAAAACCACTATATACACACAGCGTATACATTATAAACACAAGTGTCTTCTGTACATATGAGACAGTAAATCAGTGGAGTGTTGAAATCCACACAGCTACGTAACATTACAGTAATAAGAATACAAAGTGATACAATATTATGCAAGATAATACAGTTTATGTGTTGTACGCAGTAGAAATGACACATTAGCAGTTAACTGGTTGGCTTTAGTGTGGTTAAGAGAAGCACCGAGAAAAACCCTCCCGTGGTTCTCTGAACCGGGAGATTTAAATACAGGAGAAAACAAACAAAGTGAGTGACGCAGTCATCACATAAAAACCTCTTTGGCAACAGAGCGACACTGTTTAGACTAGAAAAATGTTGTGTCGGTACAATCGTACAGTACAGGTTTCAGGCACCGTGTGGAGGATTTGAAGTTCTTGTGGCGGCCTCTGAAGCCATCATGGATCTTTTCTTTATTTGTGTTTTAATAAAACCTCCAGATGTGGACTTCTACTTCATTTTTGTCAGGAAACTCCTTAAATCAGAAGTTTTGGTCTCCGTTATTGAAGCATCACACTGATGCATCCAGAGTTTTATCCCAACAGTCTTTAGTGTTTTTAAACAAACGGTCAAAAAAGTGAAATATTTTCCCAAAATAGTCCGACTTCGCCTCTAACGAACTGTGCAAATCAACGGCTTCAACTGCTTCCTTCGTGTTTTCCTTCCTCTCTTGCTGGTTTTGTTCTTGACTCGGACTGAAAAGTCCCGTTTCTCCTTCATATGTTTCGGTATTTTCCGTCAGTAATGTCCGTATCCCATTGACATTCCCATGCTCATTCCCAGACCCAGTCCCAGGCTCTCCCTGAGCCCCCTCAGCTGCTCCTCTCCCAGCCGGATCTTGTCCTCCAGCTGCCTCTGCTCCACCAGCAAGGCAGCCTTCATCTTCACGAAGTGGCTGCAGAGGAAGAATCAGAAGTTTACAGCTTGAAAAGCAGAGATTTAAGAGTTGAATGTTGACTGTGATGGACAGAAGCTGCACCTGTAGTCTCTGTGCTGTTCTGGGGAGAGGCATCGGGCCAGCACCCGGCTGACGGCCTGCTCCCTGCGGTCGACGTGGTCCTTCAGGTCCTGAGCCTCCGACAGCTGCCTCATGAGCTGGCGCTTCTTCTCCAGCAGAGGGAGCTGCAGGACAGACGGAGACGGATGTGACGGCTGAACATTTAAAAAGCAGCCGGTTGCTGAGCTTTCTGACATCTCTCACCCTCTCGTGGTGCTCGGTCTCGGGGTCCAGCGTATCCAGCGTGGTCTCCACCCTCAGCAGCCTCCCGGACAGCGACAGCAGCAGGCTGACCACCTTGTCCAGGTCTCCGATGAACATGCGGAACTTGTCCACCTCGTTGGGCTTACACACCGACACCACCATGTTCTCCACCTGAGGACGACAAGGGACAGACTTAGTCTCTTCCTCTGATGTTTTGGGGTTTGATTGAACAACTTTATTTAGTCCCTGAGAAGTAAAACTACCAGATAATTAAAAAAGAAAGGTGCTGCAATGCTGCTGTGATAAAATAAGCAACTCCTTGTAAAACGTGTGGATGGCAGCAAATGCTGCTTCAAACTCTGCTGCTCATTCAGAGATGCAAGCTACACACACCATGTAGACGAATCCCCCCAAAGCAGACACTTGTTATTACTCTCTTAACACTTCATTTATTTAAAGGTACAGTATGTAAAAAATCTATGGTTAATGGCAGAAAAATCTGATATATAATTCAAAACTGTGTTTCTATTGATGTGTAATTGCTGCACTAGAATAGCTGTTATATGTTTATTTTCTTAGAATGACTCATTTATATATATTTGCTGGGTGGTGCACACATGGAGGCTGCCATACTTGTGCCACCATTTTTATTACGGTGTCCCTTAATGGACAAAACTATGTGTGTGAAGTGAGAACCCTCAGAACTTTAAAACTGCTGTGCCAGCTTTGTTTAATGGGAGTTAGAGACTGTTTGGGATCAATAATAAGGTAAAAGACATAAAAAGTAGTTCCTCATTGTCCAGTCACAGCTACACCTGAGACCACTGGATCCACTCACAGATGAAGGGAGAATTTTGGCCTCTAACGGCCACCGTACATTCATAACAGTGCTTGGAATGTGAAGTCATTTAAAGAAAATATCTTTTCTTTCAGATACCCATCTTTACCACTAGATGGCAGTAATTCTTACACACTGTACCTTTAAATTTAAATCTAAATTTAAAATGGGACTCCCCATGAAGCTATACAGCTTATAATCAGGGACCCAGACAACAACAAGCTCTACAGCCCCCCTGCTTTTAATCCTCATGCCCTTCTTGTGATATCTTTGCCCATTTTTTTCAACTTTTAAATTTTACTCGGTCATTTCGGCTAGAATTTTAACCACAACTCTCCTCTTTGGACAACCTTTTTGGACAACCTTTTTTTTTTTTTTTTTTTTTAATCTGGTGTCTTTCCCCTTCAACACTTTGCAGATTAATTTTGCACCCACTTGTGACCCCCATGGACAAAAGTGTCCACGCACAAAAATTGCTTTAAAATAGTCACACATCAATATTTTTGTCTGCTTTTTTCATGAATTTTTTAAACAGCTTCCATCCTGCTCAAAAAATCACCCATCATTCCCACTTTTGAAGACTGGGTTAGTGACGTCCGTGATATTTACAGTCCTCCTAAAATTATTTACATCCTCCTATTAAAGAAAATGCTAATTTGCATTAATAATTTAAATAACAAGAAACTAATAATAAATAAAAATTTACAAAATTATAATTTAGTGAAATAAAATGTTGGTTTTTAATTGTAGTTGGAAATAATAATTTATTAAAAAACAAACAAACAAATAAACAAAGCTGTCCCAGACAAATTAAAGCACCTTGCTCATGAACAGTGGATCAAAATACCTGTCAATAGGTGCAAACTGTAACCATAATATGAGCAAACTAAGTGCAAAGCCTCTTTTCTTTTTCCTTTTTTTGGTAGTTTGTTCTGTAATTACTGTCTACACAGAGAGAAATTAAGGAACTGAAGATGTATTTATTGACAAGAGGTGTACTTGAAATAATTCCCGTTCCTGATAAAAACTTAAATGATCAAAAAAATAAAAAAAATTTCAATGATTTTTAGGATTTTAACCCTTTAAATGTCTGTTTGAATAAATAAATTACTGCCTCATTCATTCAAAAACCATTTTATAGCAGTTTTTGAGTGGATACTTCCTGACACTACAGAAAAAATGCAAATGGAATCAAATTAATTTTGTTGCTAATCTTTCACATGTGCAAGTGTCTCATCACCACCAAGGACCCATTCCTCTAAAACTGATCATGAGGGAAATAATTCAGTTTTTGTTTTTTGTAATGATTGAGGAGGTATTTGAAATATTCAAAGAGGTAATTAAAGGTGATTATATCTGTCATTTTTAACACTCAAGAGTCAATTGAACTAAAAGGGTTAAAAGAAAGGAAAACAAGGAATTGTACGTAAATAATTATCCAAATTCTTTGGAATTTCACATAAAGAAAGACACGGTAATGAAAAAGGATAGACCGATACATCGACCAGTCGATATTTTAATTTTTTGCTGGCATCGGCTGATAAGTCGGGCGTATTGGCCGATACCTCCTCTTGCATAATTTACAGACTATATATTTATTACAAGTTAAATGTTTCTATGTAATATTTGTTTACACGTGTACTATTTCATTTTTATATATTTATTTGAGCTGCTTTGTTCTTTTTTCTATTAAAAGAGTTTACTTTTTATTGTATCTTTCGTTATATTAATTTGGGAGTCAAATGCAGTATCGGCTCCAAATATAAGTAGGCTGTATCGGCCATGGGCGGAGGTGAAAATATCAGTATCAATATCGGCCTTACAAAATTCTGTATCGGTCGATCCCTAGTTTTGAAGTAGTTGAACTTCTTGCCCTGGCGTTCTGGTGGCTGACCCCTCCCAGTCCTTACATCTAACAGACTGGGCCTCACTGGGATTACCTTCATCCTCAATGCTTCTCAGATGTTGCCAGTTCACCTAAATTGTTGCCATATGTATCAACAGGTGCAACGTTTCCACTCCCAGGAAATTTATTTTAGGGTTTTCTTTTAGTGAACACGGTTTAATTACAGCTGTGCTTGAAAGTTTACATACCCTCCCATTAAAGAAAAGGCTAAATTCACAACAGTTATTCAAATAACACAAAACTGAAAAAAGTAATAATAAATAAAAATTGACTAAATTACAATTTAGTAAAATAAAATGTTGATTCTAAATTTTTGTTTTAAAAAAAGTTATTTTAAAAAACAAATAAACTAAACTGTCCCACACAAATAAAAGCACCTTGCTAATGATCAAAATACCTGTCAATCGGTGCAAAAATCTTATTGGACGATACAGAAAACACCTGATTGCAGTGATTACCTCAAAGTGTTGCTCAACAAAATTTTAGCTCAGGAGCCCCATCATGCTTGTTTACTTGTTTTATTTTTAGTTTGTTTGTTTTTAATATTTCTGTTGAACCACAATTCAAAATCAATGTCATGATGTTCATAAAATTTTTATTTATTAATACTTTTGTCAATTTTAACGTATTTAGCAGGCAGCTTCTTTGTTCTGTCTTTAATGGAAGGGTGTGTAAACTTTCAGGCACATATGCATATAATGATACAAACATTAAACTGTAGGAAAATGCTTTTTATTGAGCAGAAACAGGTGGAATGTTGGTCCCACCTCCTCTCCCAGCTGAGCGTTGGCTCGGATGTCCTCCTGCAGGCCTCTCTGAGCTTCCCTCAACACTCCCAGCTTCTTGCGGAGGCTCTCCATCAGCTGCTTCTGCTCGGCAGGGCGACAGCTGTTAAACATCTGGCAGTGACGGCAGAGACGAGCTTTACTGCCGTCTGTGTTACCTTGTAGACCAGCTCGTCGTCCTCGTCCCTGTCCCGGCTCTCGCTGAAGTCCTTCATCTGCGACAGGAGCTGAGCCTTGGCCGCTGAGGTGCTGTAGTAGGAGGAGCAGCTGGAGCTGGCACCGGACCGCCTGGGAAGGGGGGGGGGGGGGGGACACGGGTTATATCTGAGGTATAAAATGGAGGTGATGGGTTATGGGGGCTGAACTTGGTCTGGTTACCTGTCCAGGCTGTCGGTGTTGTTCTCCGCTGTCTGGAAGGCTCCTCTCCAGCTGTCCGTGCCCGACTCTCCCTCGCTGCTGTGGGGGAACAGCTCCTCCAGACTCTCCCTGCTCTCCCCCGCCTCCAGCTCCTCCTCCAGAGAGCTGCTCTCCGCCGTCCTCCCCGACGGCGACGCCTCCGACGGCAGCGTGTCGATGTCCGTCTCCAGGACGGTGACGGGCAGCGCGAAGCACGGCAGCTCGCTGGTGATTGGCAGGTCCTCGGACGGGAGCTCCTCCTCCTGGAAGTCGTCGATGTCGGTTTCCATGGGAACCTCCAGGTCGGCCTCCAGGCTGTGGGCGGGGCTGAGGGTGGTCTCTGACTCTGCTCCTGGTTCGGGGATTTTCTGCTGGTCTTCCAGCGGGAAGCCTCGGCTGACGCGTAGCCGCTGCTGCTCGTAGCTGATTTGACTCAAGTAAGTTTCAGAAGAACGAACCCCGTCGACACCCCCGTTTTCTAGGACGGGGGGAGCTGGAGCATGGCTGTGCAGACTGGGAGGTGGACTTCTCTCCCACTCTGCTCCAGGCCTCACGCTGGGCTGAGGTTTCACCGTTACGCTGTCCCGACTGGGACCGTGGCTCACCTCCATCACCGATGAACTGCAGAGACAACATGACCCAGTCAAGTTCATCCAACCAGCCGATAATCATTCATTATTGATTTATTTCTAAATAAGCTATAAAATATGAGACAGGATGGTGGTTCCACTCTAACTTACAGTGTGTTCAGATCAAATGCAATTTGGGCGTCAGGTTTACATGCAAAGTCACTGGTCACTGGTTGACGCCCAAATTGCATTTTGTCCGAACGTCTTTTTAGTTTAAAGGACGTAAAGACCGACTCCAGCTCCAGAACCGGGAGCTATGCTGGCATCACTGCGTTGCTGGGTCGGAGAAACCAAACCAGTTACCCCAGCAAGGGTCAAGTTATGGAGTCTAACCAGACTGATAAAAATGTTCCACAGCGTAATTTTTAGTCGGCTTACTTCAAGAGAGAATAAACACTTTAGTCATGATCTTCCTGACCATAATACTCCTTCCGTCCTCGTCACCTCTCAGACATGTTAAATGTTTTCACCTTTTTAGTTTTCTGAGTTTAGACTAGGCATCGACCGATACAGATTTTTTTGGGCAGATATTTTCTCATCAGCCTCAGCCGATGGCTGTTACAATCTGCCGATACTTGGGGCCGATACTGCTTTTGACCCCAAAGTTAATATAATGAAAAGACACGATGAAAACTAATTTTGAAAACTCTTTAAGATGAAAAAAAAAGAAACAAAGCAGTTAAAATAAATACAAAAGAGAAATAGTTCACTTGTAAACAGAAACATTAAACATTAAATATATATAAAAAACTGCTGCCTGTCTGTAAATCATCCTGTGGGGTATCAGCCAACACATCTGTCATACCTGATGTATCGGCCGATGCCTATACCAGCAAAAAAAAAAAAAAAAAAAAAAAAAAAAAAAAAAAGCGCAAATATCAGCCTAAAATATCGGCCAGCCGCTGTATCCTAAGTTTACACGCAGCACGTTTCTAAACATTGCCTGGTGTTTTTATGTTGCCAGGTTGTGTTTAGAGTTGGGCTGTCCCGATCCCACTTTTCACTTGCAATACCGATACCATTATCACAGGTCAAGAATCCGCTGACCCCCTATATCGATACTTAGCTGTGTTTTGCTCCTAAGATAATGAATATTGATCTGATAATTGATTTTATTCTTGTTTTTTTTTTTAGGTTTGTCTGTTTTGTGGAGCCTCACCTCTAAAAACTCTGGTTGAACAAGTTAATGAAACGAGTTCACAACAAAAAGTATGAGGAAAAAATTACCCATCTGTTATTTACCAGTTGCTATGATGATTTTTTAACTTACAAACACAATAATATATACAATAATTACAAATAAATTAAGACCCAGTCAGGAAGAAGTGCTTGATAGAAAAGCTGGAATGGATTTCCTGGATCTGCAAATCTTAATGCATTCCACTCCACGTTTTTTAACCAATATCGGTTGATATCCAATACTGGTATCAGATCAGGACAGCCCTAGTTTACAGATCCCACTTACAACAGCATTTATAAATCCTGTTAGCAGTGCTGTCCATAGGTTTGCTGGTTGGGGTTGGAGAGAGATTGGCCCCAATTACATGATGTTTGTTTTAGGGTTGCACAATATTGGAATTTTGGGCGATATCTGATATGCCGATATTTTAAAACCCATGTGGCCGATAACCGGTATTGATACCGATGTTAAAGCTGGAAAAATTAAGCAGTCATTGCAAAAAGCAGTATTGTTATCTGTTTCAGACACTTTAAAAACATAGGGGTGGAAAAAATATAGATATACACTGAAATAATGAATTCCTTTTGTGAATTTATTCTTTTAAAAAAAAGGTCATTAAAGACCAAAAAAAAAAAAAAAAAAAAAAAAAGCTTTGTTGATTAAGATCAGGACTGTTTAAAATGGATAAAATAGAGATAAAATCCAAACATACCCTCCCCTACAGCTGGTTAGTGGTTAGCCTGACTATGTGAGATAGAGAAAACCACAGTTCAACTTCCTTCACTATGCACCTGTTTAACAAGTTGTTTTGTGAATATTATTTTTTATGGCATAAAGTGCCATCACTCACATAAATGTGAGGGACCTCTTAATTTTCTAATAGCTATGTTTCTATTTCTAGAAAAATCTTTTAATAGCCTACATATTTATCCATCCGCTTTATGTATACACACATTGAATTTTTTTTTTTTCGCAAGGGGGGTTATTTTTAGGGGGGATTAATCGGCTATTGGCTTTTTCCTGCTCCAAACTATCGTTATTAAATCGGCCTTTAAAAATCCACTATCGGTCGACCTCTAGTATCGATGTTTTTTTCCACCCCTAGTCTTTAGAAGTTTTAAAGTCTGTTTTTGAAGAAGTTGGTTTTTTTTTTTTTTTTAGACTTTGAAAACAGCGGGCTGACCGACTAAATATTGGTTTAATATGGGTGGGGCGGCCAATGTCCGATATTCAGTTTTAAGGCCGATATAGGCCGATACCAATAGGGGGCTGGTTATATCGTGCATCCCTAGTTTGTTCAGTTGGGAATGAATTACCCTAAATGAAATAATTCAGAATTAAATTATTCTCCTTCGTGTTTACATGGAAATAACAATTCCTAATTAAGGTTTACATGAAAACTTATCTAATTCTACTATAGATATGGAGGCTAGGAAGGGTTCTTATTTTCTTGGGGGGATTAACGTTGTTTAAAATTACCCCAAAGTAAAAAGTCCCGGTTCCTGCTCCTTTTCCTTTCGACTACAACATGGAAAACCACACAATAACACAGATGTTCACTATAATTCGATTGCAGTTTTGTAGCAGCAGGTCGACACGAACATACTTCTTCATTTCCATCGGCTGGCACGATCATTTTACCGGCGCTTTGACATCCGCCATTACAAAAGGGAAGGAGCACAACAACGTAAGGCTGCTCAATTATGGAAAGAAATCATTATCACAATTATTTTGTTCAATATTGATATCACGGTTATTCAAACGATTATTTTTTAGTTATCTAAATTTATTTAGCATTTCTCTCTCTGTCAAAAACAATTTGTTATTGATAATATACACAAAATGTCGAAACTGAAAAAACTATAGGCTATAAATACACAACTTACAGCTGTTTTGCAATGAATAAACAATAAATAAATAAAATAAATATACTTTAAATATTAAATAAGGCATAGAAAAACATAAATGTATACAAAATAAACTGTCCAGCTGTTCTGTAATTTCTCAATATTTGAAAAAAAACAAACAAAAAAAACCATATATATATATATATATATATATATATATACATTTTTTAAAATAAATAAATAAAAATCCCAAACTAAACTTTAAGCTTTAGTGGTACAAAATTCCAAACCTAACATTTTTGTAAATGACACTCGACAAATTGCACGGGTGAGAAGTCACTAAAATTAATTTTATCTTCGGAATAACTGTCAGAAATTAAATAAAGAAAAATGGCAAATAAATCGTTTCAATCACAATCAAATTTTGATTAAGTGCACAGATTTATTTGTAAGCAACTTGCTGCTGGTTTTATCAGCAGCACTGGAACCAGTTCCAAAAGTCTACAGCCGAGTTTTAAAGGTGAAGTTTGAAATGGATCTCAGTGGAATCAGTTCTGCTCCATAACCGGGAAATCAGTCAGAATTCCTGCTTGACTCACCTGCTCACGGCGGCGTCTGCGGCAGGCTGTGACGGAGGTAGAGACGTTACGACGTCGGGCCTCAGGTCGCCGTCCCTCTCGCTGTGGGGCGGAGCCACCGGTCTGAAGGCCTTCCGGGAGAACATGGGACTGGGCGGGGCCACAGCGAAGGAGTGCTCCTGTAAGTGAGCGGACGGAGATGGCGCGTGGGGAAACGTGCGCTGCTGGGACTGAGTTTGGCTGCAGCTGCACCGCGGGCAGCTGTCTGCCACTTCCTGCCTCTCAGGAGGCAGACTGTAAGACCTTTGCCTGGATTCGTCAGGGGGGGGGATGTAAGAGGAGGAGTGGGCTGAGAAATGTCGCTGCGTGGTGTCGAAGGAAGCCGGGATGGAGAGAGGAGGGGCGGCAGGTGGAGAGGAGAGGAGGGCGTGGTGGGAGGCTCGCCGGCGGTGGAACTGCTCCCACTTTGGAGGCGGTGGCCTGGGTGGGGGGGGCGTTTTCTTCCTGTTGTGCCTGCCTGTGCTAGCCGTGTCTCCTCCCATGATGCCGCCTGCTCCTTCCTCCACCTCACTTAGCGTCTGGCTGGTTGCCGCGGAAATGGACGGCGACCAGCGATGGCTGCTGTCGAAGCGGAGGTCGTTTTCAGACATGGCTCGTCCTCGCAGAAAAAGGGGAGCCGGCGGGGGAGCGAAGGCGTAACCGTTGCGATCATCGCCGCTGCTGTCGGCCCGTCTGGAGTCCCATCTAACTTGGTGGGGGTGGTGCTGGTGCTGATTGGTGCTCGGTGGTGGTTTAGACTCCCGTCTCCAACTTGAGTAGTCTCTGTTACAGAGAAAAAGGATTTAAAGGAAAATATATAATTACATTCCTATAACCATGAATTTTACCATTTCATAGAAAATAACATTTCAAATTTGATGGCAGCAACACTTCTCACAAGCTGGAACAGGGGCAACAAAAGGCTGGGAAACGGCTGGAAGAGTGTTTGACAACGAATTAGATTAACTGGCAACAGGTCAGTAATGTGACTCGGTATTTCAGATGGGCCGAGTTTCACCAATCTGAAACAAACAGCATCTAAAGAACGTGAAACAATTTCAGCAAAATGTTCCTCAGAACTGGATGGGGTTTAAATTTGTATTTTATTTTTGTGAAATAATAGAATGAATAGAAAAATTTTATTATTGTTTAACTACAGAAAACCTCAGAGTGAAGATTTATAATTTTTTAAAAAAATAAAAGAAAAAATTTAAAAAAAAATTTTTTAAAAAAAAAAAAAAAAACAAAAAAAAAACAAAATTTTTAAAGATACAACACATGAGTAGGAAATTATGAACTACGAGTATGATAATAAGTTTTCAACACAATTTTTTTTTTTTAAATTTTTTTTTTTTTTTATTTTAAACAAATTTTTTTTTTTTTATAAATTTTTTTATTTTATTTAATTTTTTTTTCCCCCCAAAAAAAAAAAAAATAAAAGGTATATCATTATTATTAAAAAAAAAAGAAGTTATAATTAATTTTTATATTTATATTTCTTTAACAATATAAATAAAAAAATACTTATAGGAAACTTTTGAGTTGAAACATAAAAGGGAAAATAATTTTTCCTTTCCTAAAACCGAAAGTTAAAAGAAAAAAAAAATATCATAAAAAAAAAAAAAAAAAAAAAAAAGGAAAGGGAAGAGAAAGAAAGAAAGGGGGAGGAGGGGAGAGAGGGGAGGGGGAATAAGGAATCGGGGGGATCGTTCGCACTCCCCTGAAACGAGTATCGGGCTCATCCCTAGCTGCAACTGCAGTTAACATAATATCCATTGTTAGGAAATAACAGTTGCCCCGACACCAAGAGTTGGAGGTGGCACGAAATTTGGCGGAGGCGGCCATCTTAAAATTTTATATGCAGGAAAAACCCTGCTGTATTCTGCTTTTATTTACATTTTACAACTTTTTAAAATTGTGGTTAAAAGAAGGGTAATGGTGCTGAAGTTTCAGTATTGAAAACTGAGTACGGGCTCTTTATTTACTTAAAACTATTCATTAGAAAATAAGACATTAAGATAAAGTTGTAGTTGGGAATCAACATTTCCTGAGAAATCTATATTACAAACAAAAATTTTTAGCAAAATTGCAGCAAATGTTTCCTTTTATTGCATTCAAGCTTACTGAACCGTTTTTGACTGAGGTCAAATATAAGCGGAAGCCCTTTTACAAGCCATGCTTGTCCTAAAAAGCCCCCTTACATGCAACATACATCCAACCACATATCACTACAGTCACGTTTTAAGCATGGATGACTGCCCCACACGCTTAGACCTCATTATAGTCAAATCACTGCCAAGCATGACCGAGTGGGATTTCCGCCCGTTGATGCACAATGGGCCGAACCCCACCCAACGTCTCAGCTAATCAGGCAGAGATGGAACGAGTGTGTGTTAGAAAGGCTCCAGTAACAGAGGAGAGGTCATAAATATTCCACATTTCACTGAATGAATGTCCTGAAGGAAGTGGCTCACCTCTCCGTCAGGCTGTAGTTCCTGTTCAGCTTGGTTGTTTCCTGTTGCCGGGCGGGATATGTCTGTGAAGAGATTTAATGTTGGTTAATAACGCTGAAGGAATGGAGGAAGTCTTCAATCTGCTGTTAAGTGTTGGTCAGCGCACATCCCTGCTGAAGGAACATGGGCGTTACCCCAACCTGCAGCATTCCTGAAGTGGCAACAAGGCTTACTGAGGTGGAGGTATTTAATTAACCTTCATTTGTATCGTAATTCAAATATTTGAAACCATATTTGAGTGTAACCTTTAACTGTTTTACATTACCATGTTTTCCGGACTATTAATCGCATTTTTTCATAGTTTGGCGGCTTTTGCGACTTGTATATATGAAAATATATACAATTTCACATATTTATAAGTATCAATTCATATTCACTGACATGAGCCAAGGAGTAAATATTACTGTCTAATGTCAAAAGAGGGCACTCTAGACTTGTGACAACAATATTCTGCTCATAGGGCAAAAATCCCAAAATAGCCTCATCTCAGTGAGGGGAGTTCATTTTGGACATCTGGCATTGCAGTTGAACAAATCCTCAAAAAACATGTTTATCCTTAGTTATGATGTTTATGATCATTTACAGGCATTAACTTTGGAATTGAACTGATTGGGTAATTTTTAGCAGTAACAAATATGATATGAAAAATCCAAAAATCACCCTATTTTAAATAAATAAATAAATACGACTTATAGTCTGGTGCAACATGTTTTTTTCTTGTTCATGATGCATTTCATGACTGATGCGACTTATACTCAGGAGCGACCCTGTTAAGAAAATACCGTATGCATATTCTTAACAGGTTTTTTGTGCCATTTTGTGTTATTAATATAACTTGATTCAATAAATTCTACTCAATGCACTAACTTAAATATAAGGGAATAGAAATATTCTTAATTCAGGCAAAAATATGTTTGTGTTTTTTTTTTTTTTTTTTTAAATCTGACATGGCGTTCAATATCTTAAGGGAGTGCAAAATCTTTAATTTTCAAATCAAAAACATGATTAACTGAACATGTAGAGAAATCTGATACTCCAGGAAAACTGTAATTCAGAGAAATTACAATTTTCGGAAAATTGTCGTTCAAAAATCTGTAGTTAAGAGATAATTGTTGCTTAAAGAAAGCTTGCTGAGAGAAAACTCGTTCAGAGAAAATTGTTAATCAGAAAAAGTTGTTGCTCTAAGAATATTTTTTGTTCAGAAAATTTTATAGGCTATTTTTAGGCTAAAAAAAGAAACTGTTAGTGTAACATATAATAGCCCTAATCTCCCTAGTCCTATAAGGCTAGGCACATTGCAGTTACTTGAAACAACAGGTCTGCTAAATTAATCTGACTTAACAAGAAAAGCTGCTCCTCAAACTCTCTGCACTGTCATTAACTCTGACTTACAAGCCTGCTGAGAGGAGGGGATGGACTACACACACACACACACACACACGCACACACACACACGCACACCCACACACACATTCTTCCCAAGAGATATTTTCTGAAAAGTCTGTGATGCAAATCAGAACATCCAGATAATATTTTTCTTGGCACAGTTGGAAGCAAATTTAGCATATTTGGCCGTCACTTGCTGTCAGCAGAGCATTAAATCCATGAAATGATAACAAGTGATAAGCTCTTTTTCAGAGGTGTCACAGATGTTTAAAATGACTGTCTGCTGAGATCCAAAGAGGCGTGGGGTAAGTACAGGTAAGTTTTGGCTACTACCGGCCTGTTTATAAGGTCACACAAATATTTAGCCATGAACTTCTTAGACTACTGTCATTACCATAATTTTGCCAAACAAGCACAAGACTGCAGGATACAAACCCCGACCTATAAAGTTCAACAACTGCTGACATTACTGGATTATCATTTAAACAGGAATTCATTTTTCAGATTATACAACATTTTCTTATTTAATTGATTATATGAGCTACTTTCAGGAAATCTTTTAACCACCCACCCCACCCCCCCATCAATAAACAAAATAATTACAGTAAATTCTAAATAGACAAAACTTGTGACAAGCATTGTCTTGATGACATTATGTCACATCAAATACCTGCCATATTCAAAGTTTAAAGGGCAGCAAAAGTGTAAGAGTATGTGACTTTTTCCTTTTCTTCCATTTAAATCCTTCACAAAGAGGAAAAGAAGATGGAAAACAAAATTGTTTATATTTCTGGGTATTCTGACTATTATAGCTGAAGACTTAAGTTAAAATTCAGCACTTTTTTGTTCATGTTTAGTACACACTAAAAACTTGTAGGTTGAAGAGAGACTAACTAATTTCTGGGTTACTTTGACCCAAAAATTGGGTTATTATTTTGATCCGACGTTTGGGTTGAATATTTGACCCAGAAGTTGGGTTACATTGACTACAATGTTGGGTTATTTGAACCCAGAAGTTGGGTTGTGTAGACTACAGTGTTGGGTTATTTGAACCCAAAAGTCGGGTCAACAACCCAACAACCCAAATGTCTGGGTTGAAATAAACCAGAAATTAGTTGGTCCCTTTTAACACAGCACTTTGAAAGGAGTTTTTAGTACTGTATGTAATAAAACCATGGATGTGTTTGGCTTCAAAGTCAGAAGAACTGGCAATGACGTCACACCAAAACTGAACAACGATGAGACTTCTTTTGACTCAGACGAAATTTGTTTTCAGGGAGTTATTCTAGTTGATTTGACCTAAATACTCAGAAAACTAGACTTTTGAGGTCAAGTGAAATAAGATTGAAATAAGTGGTGAATTTGCTATTTCAACTGGGGATAAGTTTTAATGGTGCTAACATGTCTGAATTTCTTCATATTCCAGTTAATTACTATGTCCACACAGACAGGAAAATGAAAGAACACACCTTCATGAAAAATCCCTAATTCCCTGTTTCATTAACATTTCATTTGCACTGTGTGAAGGAATTTTCTGTTTATACATTCCCTGTATGTGTGTGTTAGCCTCTGTAAAGCACATATTCAGCACATCTGTTCCCATTAAAAATACTGGACGCTGTCAGCAGCCATTTTCAACACACAAGGTTATCGCTGTGGCATCAGTGCTGCAGCCTTTGATTTGAAAGGGATCCCACTATGCAGGGGTCCAGGGTTCAAGACTCCCCTGAAGTCTCAGTATGGCAAAGTCACACGGAAACAACAAAACTTTGTCAGCTCGGACCAAATATTCACTGAACTTAAGATGCATTTGGTCCAAAACAAACGTCAGTCTGCATTACTCAGTGTCAGATGATAAGGGCACAAAAGGGTTGAAGTTTGGAAGAGTTGTAAAAGTTCAAACGAGGGGCCGCATCCCTTTCCAGGGCCCAGAGTCAATTTGCAGTAAAGCAGCAACCCAACGCTGCAATTATTACTAACGCAACAGAGAACTACTGGTGCCAAATCAACCTCAATTCCATGAACTATTGAAATGATCCTCTGAATTTTCAATGAGAATTTCAGACTTTGACCACATGCAGGATGTAAGGTTCAACTTTAAACCAACCATGCAGCCACAGAACACTTGGACTCAGCAGTGGCTCAGCTTCAACATCCAAGTGTGGCCACTTGATTCTGCATACTGTAGGTGCTGCTTGATAAAACTGTTGTTTTTTCTGTTTTTCAGTGGTTATTTCAGGTCTGTGCAAAACCAAAGTCTGATTTCAGTGAGTTGGACAGTTTGTTTTTCACTCTGAAAGCTTGACATGGTCACAGAGGGAAGCCATGTTCCTGGGGTCAATAGACTTGTAAACAGACACTGTAAATGATGCAATTAGAACCACAGACATGTTCATAATTTAACAGGATCAAGTCCTTACATAAATGCTACTTGAATATTGATAGACCACGTTGACAAACAGAGCCTGTCTTCAGTTTTCACAATCTAACAGTTTTTAAGCAAAGCCAAAGATTTTATTTGAAATTTAAAGGTGCAGTATGCAACAAAATCAAAGGTCAATGGCAGAAAACTGTGATCAATAGTTCAAAACTGTGTTTCTATAGATGTGTAATCGCTTCACAAGAATAGCTGTGAAATGTTTATTTTCTTAAAATGAGCCATTTATATCTACTTGCTGAAGGTGCACATACATGGCTGCCATTTTTTCTACTGTCCCTAAATGGACAAAATGTGTGTGAAATGAGAACCATCTGAACTTTAATACTTCTGTACCAGCTTTGTTTAATGGGAGTTAGAGCACTGTTTGGGATAAGTACTGCCTTAAAAGGCACTTAAAGTAGTTATCGATAGTACAGCCATAGCTACGCCTGAGACCACTGGATCCACTCACAGATGTGAACATCTTTATGTCTGGGAGAATTTTGGCCACTGACAGCCACCGTACATTCACAGCAGCGATTTGCATATGAAGTCATTGCTAGCATAGACATTAATACGTAGACACCACACTGGACGCTGCTGGCCACTAGGCTGACGTGCCTATCGGGCGGCCATCTTGGGTCAGACCACAGTTCAGACAGCTGCTGTCAGAATGAACGGGAGGCTCCTCAGATCTCATTCTAATCACATGTAAGACAAGTAAAAAAATGTTTTTAAAAATCACAATAAGCACTGATATGGCTCTACCATTTCAATAAACAAGGCAAACTGAAAAAAAAACTTTATTTGGATAACATTTATTTATTTAGAACCAAAACAATTTCAACTTAAATGGATAAAGTCAAACTTTATTCACTTGATTTAAACTGGATTAGTCAGCTTTTATGCAAAGTTCTGACATTGGATTTTATTTTTTTACTTTTTCTTCCTTTTCCCTTTGTAATGCCCCTACTCTTTTTAGTACTACTATGGATCTATACATTCTTAACAAAGTTTAGAATAAATGAATGTATGATTAATCAATCAATTCTTAATCAATAAGTGAATATTACTGAATGAATGAATATTCATAAATTAGTTAAGGATTTAATGAATTAATAAATAATGGATTAATTAATACATAATGAATAAATAACTGATAAATGTGAATGAATAATTTTTATCATTGATTGATTTATTAATTAAACTTTATTATTGTTTCAGGCTTATAGGGTTTTAATAACACAATAAAAGAATAAATTAAACACACACATGGACACACACACATATGTGTGTATATACACACATATGTGTGTATATACACACACACACACAATGTAAATAATCACACGAGATCTGGTTTATATTCCTTTGCAGTGGAATTGAAGTGGAGTTGCTTTGCAGGTTTGCTACTGTCAATGCATAAACAAAATGCCATATATAAAGCTATGCAATCGTTTAATTCGATCAAATAGTCCCGTGCAGCCCCTAAAATTGTGGCATTTTCAGTCAGTCCATTTATCTGGAAATCGGTTAAAAATTTACCTGGTTAAGCAGGTTCGAACATGAAAAATACCACTTTCCTCAACAGGCACACATTCACTCTGACGGCAACCTGGTCTGACCCAAGATGGCTGCTCTGTCGGCACGTCTCAAACCCTCGGTTGCGGGATCTATCGATGTCCATGATTGCTAGACCCATATTTACCGCTGTGCATCAGTAATTATTACAGACTGTACCTTTAAACTTGGACAAGTTGGTGACTTAAAAGTGAAATGTCAAACCACAAACCAAATTTTCTGCAGGATCAATTAAGTATTTATATATTTTTATCTATTGATATCTTCTTTTTTTTCCCAAAAAATTCAATTATAAATCAGATCCCAAGACAGCAGCAACCTACTGAGACCTGAAGAAACTTGTTCCCCATGATTGTCTGCTTTACTGTCTGGTGTCTCTGTGTTGATTGTATACTTCTCTCCTTTTTTTCTCCTCACCCTCTCCTCTCTTCCTTCGCTTCTCCTCGCCAGGTCTGGCATAAACATGACTTACCAATAACTTAAAATAACAATACTCAAGTGTCAAAAACGGGCTTCAAATCCACAAAGAATCATTTACTTTATGAAACTCTCCTTGGAAAAGCAAATTTGTTTGGGACAAGACATCGACTAGACCATCATTCTGCTTGCTATCATGCTGGACATGACAAATTGAAAAATCATATTAATTATATAATGATAATCAGAAATTTCGAGAATTTGTCCTCTTACCTCTGTGGGCGTGTAGCTCCTTGCCGTGTATCCCTGATGCAGAGGTTGCTGGTTGTCCAGCGGCTGGAAAGGGGGGTTGACGGGATAAAAAGCCGACCGTGGGACTTGATTCTGGGTTTGACCGTGCGGAGACGTCTGAGGCTTCTGCTGGAAGCCATTGTGGTTTCTGTCTTTGATGCTGTAAAACTCCTGATAGGAGATAAGCTGAGAAGTTTCCTCTCTTTCCTTCTCTCGTTTTCTCTCAAGCTCCTCTCTTTCTTTTGCGAGTCGCTCTTTCTCTCTGGCTCTCTCCATCTCTTTTTTCCTTTCGAGCTCCCTCCCTCTTTCCCTCTCCCACTGCCTCACCCTCTCCTCCTGTATCTCCCTCAGCCTGGCGCTCTCTGCTTCCCTCTCCTGCCTCTCCGTCTCCCCCTGCCTTCCCCTCTCCTCTCTTTCCCTCACTTTCTCCTTCTCCTTCTGCCTCTCCCTGACGGTGCTCACAGACTGCCTTCTGGCCTCCATGGTGTTTGGAAGCTGGACGATGTCTTGCTGAAGTCCACCCTGGTAGGAGTACCTCCTCTGGGCCTGATGCTGCCTGAGCTCTCCTGACTGCTGCTCCAGGTGGCGGCCGGATTTTTTCTGCCTGTAACTCGGCATATTTGAGACATTTGGTACGGAAATGCCTTTTGAAGTCTCCTCAAAGAACTTCATTCTGTCTGCAAATGGAAGGATGTCTGACTCCTCCAATCGAGAGGAAGTGGAGCGGTTGTAGGAGGAACTGGATGAGGAGGTGAAGGCACAAACTCCATGGCGTGACCCCGTCACCCCAAACACCTTCTCACCCAAGACCCCGAAGCGTCGCTCTGAATCAGGTTCAGGCTGGAGCTTGTGCTCGGGGGTCCAACGCCAGCGGCGGGCCTTACCGGCCGGAGCTGGCTCCTCCACAACTCTGATGCCAACACCAAAACTGGGCACCCCCGGGTCCAGGATCTGAACCGACCTGGATCGGCTGGAGTTCTGAATGAAGGGGGGGGAGTGAGTCTCACAGTTCGACTCACTTGAGGAGGTTGAGGTCTTAACTTGTTCTGAGGTGTGGGAATCGGGAGGGGTAGCAGGTGAGGCGAAGGCGACTTTGCTGCCCTTTTTCTGGGCGGGCGGGTCTGGGTCTGCTCCTTCTTCACAGAAATCCGAACCCTCCTCCTCCTGGACGGTCTCTCCGCTGCAGAGCAGCCCTCCTGGGCCGCGACTGCGCTGGAGCTGAGCCTTTTTCCTCTGGATCTCATTGCGGAGATTTGTGGCGAATCGTTCGCTGCGGCGACGGTTCCGCCGATGGTTCCTGGATGAGTCCGACTTCTTTTTACTTTCCTCTCCGTGGACACCTTCCTCCTTTTTGCTGGCCATTCTTCCCTTCCCTGCTGCTGTCTGCTCATCAAGTAAAGTATCCACACTGGCAGCAGCACTGAGAGGCTGAAATTCACTCTCTGCGATCTGGTCGGAGTTTAATCTCTCCTGGGCTGACGAGCCGGAGTGCTCACCTGGTACGCTCACTGAGCGACCCCAAGGAAGGTGATGGGCCGGTGAGAGCCGCTCAGGTCTCTCACTCGAGTTTCCATCTTCACCATCCACTTCTAAGAACACGGATCCCGGGGTTGAGCATCGGCTGCCTCCCCATTTAACCGACGGGGTCGGACAGGGTGATGATGGGGGGTCAGAGGGGTTGTGAGGCTCCAAAGAAGGGCTGCTACTGTTGAACTGCACTAGCTGAAGCTGGGTAGCCAGAAGCTTTTCAGGCGCGCTGTGCCGATGCAGGACTGTAGGGGACTGCTTAGTCTGGGAGGGGGTGATATGAGGGTGCCCGAGAACTTCCATGGAGGATTCAGCAGATGAGTCAGGAACGGAGGCGATGGGGAGTTTGGAAGCGGCAGCTGGCTCTGGCAGGCAATCTGAGGTGCTCTCTGATTTGTAGTCTTTAGCAGAGCTACTATCACACCTGATGCGTCTGAATTCGGAAGTCTGTCTGTGGATAAAGTCTGAAGTTGGAGTTTCTTCGCCCTCTTCCGGAGCAGGAAAGCCGTTCTGAATTCCCGATTCAACATTCAAACAGGGCTTGTTTTCCTCATAATAACAAACGCTGGAATTTTCAATTGGAGCAGAGGTGCAACGTTTGCTTGCACTGTTGGGGCGACTCCGGGTTGCCCTAAAACTGTCCTTCCTGGTTGGGGGCTGAGGGGGGTTAATCTTCCTCCCAGCTCCAGTTTCTCCATTTCTTACTATCTCAAAGTCTCCGCCCCTCCGCTCCTGCTCGTAACAGCAGGACGAGGGTCTCTCCTTTATCTCGATGGGCCTCGGTCTCGGCCTGGTCAGCGACCTGGACTTGTGCATGATCAGCTGCACCTCATCCAGGGCTTCACCCGACGGCCTCCCCAGCGCTGAGGAATCACCGGGGTAACCCTGGCAAGCCGGCGTGAGGCTCTGCAGGAGGTTGTCCATGGAGCAGGCTTCACCGGGCCTGAGCGGCACGGTGGCGTAGTCGGACGTGTTGGAGCTGGCAGAGAAGGAGCTGTAGGCCGAGTCACGCTTGTTGTTGAAGAGGGTGGGGTCTACGGGGGAGTTGTGGGAGTCGGAGTATGGCTGCGGGGTGGGTGTTGGAGTGTCCAAGCTTTCCATGGAACCCAGAGAGCTGCTTCGGTCGGTGGAGGAGTACAGTCTGGGCAGCTGAGCCCACTGCATAGACAAGTCACTGCAGAGAGACGGAGATTAAGATGATTACTTTCAGTGTTTTATAAAGTAGCGAAAAACCTGTTTAAGTAATATCAAACCTAAAGGGATACCGTGTTACTTTTGACCCGAACATTAGACTAATGCGAGTATCATAAACTACATACAACAATCTAACTTTAAATTTCGTACATTTTCTGGGACAGAAACTTCCAGTTGCACAGATGGGGAGTCTGTTTTCTATTAATGCTGAGCCAAAGATTCACGTCCGCCCCGTGTGTTTAAAAAAATCCCTCAGAGGAAGCCTCTTTAGGCTGAGAGGGATTTCCTCCACATCAAATCCCACTGCTAGGAGTCCAAAATCTTGAAGCGGTCTTTTAATTTCTTTCATTTTTCCTCCATCTTTCCGTGTCATTCCTTTTAATGAATCTGATTAACCAATAGATTTCTTTCACGATACAGTGCTAGACTACATGGCATAAAGATTACGGAAGAATGTACTCATGTTATTTTTTTCAAGAACCAATATTTGAAAAAGTATAGCACAAAATAATAAATTTATCTTAAAAGATCTACAGCATCTTCTATATCTAAGTACTACATCACCAAGGACACCCTTGAAAGCCACATGTTTTTGTTTTTTTTTTTTACCCTAAACTGGTCAAGTGTGCTGACAATTACCCTCAATGGGCCCAATACAGCTGATTACCTGGATCATCTTCCACTCCTTTAAAAAAAAAAAGTGAGTATAAGGAACAGATGAGGAATCTCTTTTCGGGCTGAAGGTAACTAAAACACATCATTCACGCTTAATATCAAATGAAGCTCTGTGGGCTGGACTGCATGCCACTCCAACAAAACCTCATGGATTTAAATTAGCTTGTGACATCTGTAACACATCAGCCACCTTTCTCCCCTTGTCTTTCTCTTCAGCTGTACTTTCAAATGTTTTGTCAAAATAGATTAAAAAAAACAAAACAAACAAACTTCATTTCTTGATTAAAACCACATAAGAAAGAATGGCGGGTAACGCAGGGAGAGCAAAGGGGAAGTTAGAATTTTAAGGGGCCTTAAAAGAGAAAAACATACAAAAATAATATTCCCCTATTTAAAAGGGGGGAAGGAAAAAAAAAAAAAAACCCCAAAAAAAGAAAAAAAAAAAAAAAAAAAAAAAAAAAAAAAAATAAAAAAAAAAAAAAAACATAACGAAAAAAAAAAACAAGTAAAGAAAACTTAAGGAATTGGGTTAGAAAAATACATTTGACACATTTTTGCTCTTGGTGTTAATGCCGAGGGGGGCTTGGGGAGGGGGCACGCAGTGTTCTTGTGCTTGGTTCAAGTCCAACCTGTAAAGTCCCTCCACAAAATCTGCAGACGTTTTATTGTGGTTTTTTCTTTTTCCAATAAAGAGGAGAGAGTGGTCACTCACCCTTTGTGTTTCTTTGGTGTCTTATTCAAACAATGGGGAAAGTTTCCAAGGGAGACAGAGGAGGGGTAGCGGGAGAGAGAAATTTCTAACAAGCTTTGATCTCAAACAATCTCAGAGAAGTAACCAGTGGACTACCTCCAGGCATTTTCTGTGGTATTTATGGTTTAACAGTTCAGACTTTAAAGAATCTCAAAACTGATGGGTTTGTGCTCCAGCAGTTTGAGGTTTGGGAGAAACTGTCGCTTGTCTTTTTCACTCTCATCATTCGGTCCCTAATATATGAAGGTCCTTATTTTGCTTTAAACAAACTTCTGCAACCTCTCTTCATACGTGCATCCTACATGTTGTTGCATTTTACTGCCACTAGGGGGCATTATCAGAAATAAAAGGAACAACCTGAGCGATGGGCTGTTCTTGGTTGTGTTGAAGCTCTTGTTTAGTGGTTCGCATAACAAGTCTACACCAATCCAAGAACTGGGGATTCAAGAATTAGATGGCGTACTTACCCGTGTAAAAAAAATATTCAGTGAGAGGAACCTTAAATGATAAGCTAGTGTGGTCAAGACGGGGTATTAGCTAAATGTTTTAGATATTTTAACGCATGAATACGTTTAAGCACTTACACGACCTAGGCCCTGATTTACGAAAGGTTTGCGCGTGCTAAAACGGGCACTATCTTCATTACGCGCGCAATAATCCGCCGGAGCTGATTTAAAAAGCAGGGCAAAAGGAGGTTTGCGCCTGTTAACGGGCAAAATAGCCCCGCTATCCATTTTGCGTGTCTGCTGTAGATAAATATCCAGTCTGGGCGTTTCTACCAGAACATGCAAAATATTGGGAGGAGGCTATGCAAACAACTCAGCTTAACACACGCAATGTGATTTATCAACCGTGCAGTGTTTTTACCTATTACAAATTGCATGTGTAATTTTTGTAGATTAGGGACAACGCACGCTATTAATCTGCGAGGCAAATAAATTATCGGTCTTGATTTGGATTATTTGTAAATCAGGGCCCTCGTGTTGACATGGCCAAAGATTCATCTCTTTTGGCACTTCATATAGTGTCACTCAGAGCATCAATTTTAGCTTAATTTAAACATTATGAATGGTTTCTATGTTCGTAAACAATTTTTAATTCATTCTTTTCCACAAAGGAATATTCTGTCTCTTTTTCCCCATTCAGAATACAACTAACATTTAATAGTTTAATCAAACATCTCAATGAACTCAACCCAGAATGACAAACCAAATAAATCGTGGTGTAATGATTCAGTTTAACAACAACAATTCGATTCATATCATGATTCATGGTTTCTGATTCGATTCATTAAGATATTGGTTCATATAAAATAATCAGATCCGATTCAGTTCAGTGACTTGAGATCGAATCAAAAGCCATGAATTGTGATATGAATCGAATTGTTGTTAAACCGTATCGTTACACCCCTAAAAATAAAAATAAAGATTTAAGTCTGAATATTATAACACTTAACATCAGGGCTGTTCAAAGTTGGTCCTCGTGGCTGCAGTCCTGCAGGTCTGCGATGTTTCCGTGCTCCAACACACCTGTCTCAAATTCAATGGATCCAACAGCCTATGAAGTTCTGTACAATGACTCATTAATTTGAGTCAGGTGTGTTGGAGCGGGAAAACATTGATTATCTGCAGGATTGTGGCCCTCTGAGGATTTTCCTGGTTGGATTGACTTATTTCTCCAGTTTTTTTCTGCGGTATTTGTAATTTTAATCTGGCTCCCCATTTGTCTTTGTCCTACTTATACCTGGTTGCATGGTGTGCCACAAAAAATTAAGTCCTGGCCCCTTTGAAGACCCGACAATGCCTGAAGGGAGTTGGATCTTCTCATTCACTATGAAGAATACGTTTTAGAGCCGGCTTTTTCATAAACAACACATCACTACTATTGTTGGTGCTTTAGCTTTGCTCTGCTCGTGGAAAAGACAGAAGTCAAAGTGGAAACTGATCTGATTAATGTTGGTCTGATCTGATTGGTGGCAGCTAACGTAAAACCATTTAGCATTTTACAATCGTATTATCTTCAAAGCAAATGTGCTCTTAACTTTTTAATGGACTGCACCCCTTTCTGTTTTTAGTGACTAAATACCCCAAATCCTTCACTCTACCTGGGCTGAGACGCTAGTAAGGCTGCGTGATTATTTAAAAAAAAAAATCATTATCACAATTATTTTGGTTAATATTGAAATTACGATTACTCAAACAATTATTTTTCTTAGTTACATGATGCATTTATCCAGCATTTCTCTCTCTGTCAAAAACACTTTTATTGATAATTTATGCAAAATGCTGAAACTGAAAATTAATATAGGCTACAAACGTGTACTTTACAGATGTTTTGCAATGTATAAATATTAAATGAATAAAATAAATATACTCTGAACATTAAATAAGGCATAAACATAAATGTGTCCACAATAAACTGTCCAGATGTTCTGCAATTTCTCTATATTTAAAGAAAAAAATAAATATATATATGCTTTTTAAATCCAAAAATAAACTTTAAGCTTTAGTGCAATGCTGCATAATTCCAAATCTAGCATGTTTGTTAACGAAACCCAAAAAATTGCATGGGTGAGAAGCCACTAAAGTTAATTTCAGAATAACCTTCAGAAATTGTGTACTGAAAAATGGCAAATAAATCTTTTCCAATCGATTATAGGAGTTTGAAGATTGTTTGATCCAAAAATTGAAATCACAATCACATTTCGATTAATTGCACAGCCCCAGATGCTAGCATAACCCGACCCTTAGAAGCTAATATGATCCCTCCAAGGCAGAGAACTGAGGTACAAGTACGCTTTCACTCTCACTTTTTACTTTCCTTTTCTTCCCTTTTTTAAGATTATATTTTTCATTCATTTTCTTCGCTTCTGAATTTAAGGAAACTTTATGGAGAGATGAGGGTCCCATCACTACAGCACTGTGTTTTGCTTGTTTTCATTGGTAGCAAATCCTGTATCATGTTGTTTTGGTGGCCACTGATTCCAATTAAATCCTGTATAACGCAATAATGAATTAGCCCACTAGGTTATGAAATTTAGCATGGAAATTGGCACTTTGCATTTATTTTTCTCAGTGTTATGCAACTGTCAGGAGGAAACTTTTAGGGTCAGTCTGAACAGTAGTGCCCAGCTTACAAAAAGCAAGAGGTTTTCTGTTTAGGATTAGAATTACAGCAGGAAAAGTGGGTTATAATCAGAGCCATGGACCCCAGAGGTCTGATCCATCAGGTTTGATGTGTTTTAAAAGCTTTGGTAATTTGATGAATCACTCATTTGTACCAAAATAAAACTAATAAATGTGTTTTTGTGGTATGTTTTGGCTACATCTACTTATATTTTCTAGTTTTAGATGTACTCTCATGATCATTGTGCAACATTTCCACCAGTTCGCCATCAAAAGGCTCTGTTTAGATCGTAATATTACTAAAAATAACCAGTTCTCTGGAGATATAATAAAACATACAAAATTTTGAAATTCAACTATTTCAATATCTTCCATAAATGGATAAATGGGGACTGGGGAATCTTTACTGGTCCCTTAATAAGTCATAACTGGATCAGAACCATGCCAGATAATACTCTGACAAGTGGGAAAAAGCTCTCATGTCAGCATGAGAAGCTGGTTTTAAAGGAAGTGAGCGATGAATGAGAAAGGAGAGGCTTCTGTGTAGATTTGACCTGGCAGCGAGAGAGAGGAAAGGAGGAAATGAGACGGGAGCTGGACAGGAAATGACAGTCACTCCTGTCCAATCACACGGCAATCTGGAACATGTGAGAGTTGACGCAGATACAAGCACAAATACACCGTGGGGGCATGCCAGATGATCGGATTAATCCTTAGTGAGTCGATTAATACAAGCGCACACCCACTTCTTCCTCTCAACCCGCTGTGAGAAGAGACACTTATGTCCATCGGCTCTCGTATCTTGCACAAAAAACCACTTGCGCGGTGTAAAAATTAACACAAAACACACTGTGACTGTACAAAATGTCCTAATCCTTCACACAAACACAGTTTATTGAATGTCTTCCTCTCTTTGTCCACATGTTCTGGGAGTCACATGCCATTGTCCAGAGTTATGCCGGGAGCTGCCTCCTCATCAGATGTGTGTGTGTGTGTGTGTGTGTGTGCATAACGAGATCAGGCAGGAGAGACGGTGGGAATAAGAGACCCACACATACACTGCTATCTAATCCTCGTGGGACTATTAAATCTAATAGTGGTACATTATATCACTGATTCCTATCAAAAGGGGAACAGTAGAGACCTCTATCAGACCGCAGGGCCGACCAACAAGGACGCAGCGGTTATTTTTTTATTGTGAGTCAACATGCAGACGGTGGGGACTTCCTCTTTCTCTTTAAAGGTTTCCAGTTTACTTTGGTGAGATCATGCAGGAGTACAAAAGACTCCTGCATCCACAGTGCATGGCTTCATTTTTTTGTTCAACCTGGTCGTCTACAGAAATGTCGCCATCGTTATATTTAGAAGTGATAAGCTCTGATTGGTCAAGTAAGCAACTGACAACAATAAACATCGACTGTTTCGCTCGTCACTTAATAATCGAGTTAGTTTTCTGGCAGCAATACCAGACATTCCTGGACTGTAGCTGCTTTGATTCTCTGTTATTCAGTAGTCAACTAAATCTTTTCAACTTGGAGGTCAATATTTGGTCTGAGCAGCTTTATTTTTCACCTGTCGGTACAAAGTGTCTTATAATTACTTAGAGTTGTCTTCAGGAATAGTTTTTCATACTTCTGGAAGGACTCTCCAAAGTCTTTCTTTGGATGTTTCTGCCTTTTGTACAGTTTCCTGTTGAGGTCTGGGCTCCTGGGAGGATCCATTGCTCCATAGGAGCTGTTGGCACTGATATTCAGCCCAGTTCTTGTGTATTTTGGCAAACTTTCTTCCTGTTTCCCTTCTTTAAAACTGACTTCTTGACAGCTATTCTTCCATGCAGACCATTTCTGATGAACAATAGATGGATCACCAAGGTGCAGATGCATCTCTCAGGTCCAGTCTGATGGTTTTTTAAAATTATTTATCTTATTTCTGAACCCTTTAAAGTTTGCACTCAGAAAAAAAAACAAGAAAAAATGTTTCTTTGAATTACTATAATTATCAGAGATGTACCGATCCAGTTTTTTCCAATCCGATACCAACACCTGGGATGAGCATATTTGCCGATACCTGATACCTCATATAAAGGCATCATATAAAGGCAACAAATAAAAGTGTACATTTATTATTATATCAATAAAAACAGAAATGACTGGATCGGCCTCATTCATCCGACATCCGTGTATTGGATTAGCGCATCTCTAATAATTATCATCAATGTTTTAAACAGATGGCTGAGGTGACAGTTAATAATATAATTATAATACTAATGATATATTTCCGTGCAAAAGCAATTATAAAATAATAATAGCAGTTAAGGTCATAAAAGTATGAAACAAAAATCTTCTTTTAAAAAGACCCTGTGGTCCATGGAGTCCTCAGATGGTGGGGAGGTGAGCTGCAGAGCAGAAGACCCGCCCACCATGGTTGTGAGTTTAGTCCTGGAAACGTGAAGAAGGACCGAGGCTTTGGAGAAGAAAAAGCATGTCGTGTGTGTGGCGTGAGCAACTCCTTGAAGTATTGAAGAACGTTTCAAGAGATGCACTGATTGATGAGGGTGGGGACCGGACAGGGAGCCAGAAGAGGGAATGTAGAATTGGGGTGATGATGTCATCATATTGTTTGGTTTTTGTAACAAGTCTTGTCACACTGTCGTGTATGGACAAGAGTTTTTGGAGATTTTGGTTCTAAAGTCCAACAAGTAGTGAATTTCAGTCCATCCTGGAGAAGATGAAGGTCTGGGCAAGTTTTTCAGCAGAGTGGTGAACAGAGACTCGTAGTATTTTTGAAATAAAGGAATGAAGTTTTGCAAAGGTGTGTAATATGGGAGTCAAATGAGAGGTGGGGACCAAACGGGCCATCAAGGTTGTTGACGACAGGAAAGAGTGGGATGTCTTGACCAGAAAAGGACATGGTTGTAATAGAAGATGACTGGAGCTGACCCAACCAATATGGCCTCAGTTTTGGAGCTGTTGTGTTCAAGAAAGTCCGGAGTCATCCATGCCTTTACGTCCTCCAGACAGAGAGTGAGCGTGGAGATGGATGTTGGAGATGGAGCGGGTGGTGAAACAGAGGATAGGTGAACAATAGAGAAAGGAAGAAAGTCTATGCTGTGTTGCAATATGGGGGGGTCTCTGCCATGCTGGTTGAATGGTTGGTTGAATGTTTACTTATTTACCTGAGTTCATTGTTGAGACTGAGTTCCGATTTGAAGTCATTTTAAAGTGTAATTAAGTCTAAAATAGGGACACGAATTTACCAGGAGACTTTATCTACAGAGGCAAGACAAGGTTATGACAAAAATGGCAATAATTAACAATCAAGATCCATATTTAATCCAGCAAAGCAGTTACAGCCAGGACATGGATTCAGTCCCACCCCTGCGTTTTTATGATAATTTTTCCCTTCTGGTTTAAGTGCCTACAAATTACCCCAATTTCGGAATTACAAATCCCACAAAGCTCGCAAACAATTAACCAGCAGATGAATGTAGCAGCTCCAGGTATTTAAACCTTCAAACAACAACGATTTACTCAGAGGAAAGTGAAATTCAACTCGGAAAGCTAAAGCACAAGTACTGGGCATTAGCTGAATGCTGTCATTACTGAGGACTAGTTTGTCCTGGACTTTAGATGAGTTTACAGACACTAATAATCAGGAATTATGTAAGGGATAATGCCCGACGATATGTCCACTATGAGAAATTAATCTATTTCGAAGGGCATTATTCCGCTTATACCATGGTCACATGCGAAAGAAATAAATGTTGTCAATTATTAATACATTAATGCTGTTTTTTGCCGTTAAAATCATAAGTTTTTCCACAAGAAGGGACTGAGCAGATTATTTAATATCTCTCGTTGTGACGCGTTGTCACGGTAACCGGCTGTGGCCTCAGAAAGTGCAGCTCGGCCGTTCTCAAAGACTGTAGAAAATATGTCGTTCTGCTGCTGCTGAATAATAATAATCAGGCCTGATCAGAGGGAAGTGAGATGACTGCTTTACGTGATGTTACGTGATGCAGAGTTTTATTTCAGGGAGACTGACGGAGCCCTGTCAGCCTGCAGACTGCTTTCACAGCGATGCACTGTCATGACAGCTGTTGTTATCTTCGGGATTTGGTCTCCTTCTTTATGCTTCCACGATGGAAATCTATGAAAAATTCTCCATTTACTTCCCCGCCTTTGTTGTGTCTCGGAGTAGTGGAACAACAGGTGACACAGCAGCACTAAATCTAACTAACACAGATGTACCGATAGAAGGCAGACGCAGTCACAGACTGAACTACGTCCATTCACTACTGAGTTTATTCGTGCAACATGGCGGCGCTGTCCCAGAATTCCCCAGTGATAACTAATTTCTTCCTTTCTCTGTAGTGAAATGGTAAAAATGTAAAAAGTCATGATTAGGGGTGGGGAAAATCAGATCGAAAAAAATTAAATCGTGATTTCTTTGGGGGGGGGGGGGGGGGGGGGGGGGGGGGGGTGTCAAATTTTAATGAGCCATTTATGTCTATGTTTATAAGTTGGTTGCAAAGAAAGTTACCATTTTTCTCCAGCAGCAGGTGAAATTTTTTTCTGTCTAATAACAACATTATATCTACAGTCGTCCTCAAAATTATTGATGAACTCCAATTAAAGAAGGAAAAAAATCAGCTGCCAGTGAAATAAGTTGAAATTGACAAAAGTAATAATAAATGAAAATTCTATGAAAATCATGACATTGATTTTGAATTGTGGTTTGAAAGAAATATTAAAAACAAACACACAAAAAATAAAACAAGTAAACAAGTGTGATGGGGCTCCGAAGATAAAATTTTATTGAGCAACACTTTGGTCAGTCACTGCAATCAGGTGTTTTCTGTAATGCTCAAAAAGACTTCTACATCTGTTGACAGGTATTCTGGTCCACTGTTAATGGGAAAGGGGCTCTAATGTGTCTGGGACAGTTTTGTTTATTTGTTTTTTTTTATTATTATTATTTTCAAATATAATTAAAAAAAAAGTTTATTTCGCTTCACTAAATTTTTATTTTGTAAATTTTTTATCTATTATTAGTTTCTTTAGTTTCTTGTTATTTAAATTACTGTTGTGAATTTGGTCTTTTCTTTAATTGGAGGGTATAAATAATTTTGAGAACAACTGAAAAAAGAAGGTGGAGAATGGCAGCCAACTTGGTCTGGTGTTAAAAAAACAACCTAAAAAGCAAAAGAATCGAAATTTTAATCAAATCGACACCCAAAAAATGGTTAAGAATTAAATCTGGAGAAAAACACATCATCCCAGGCCTAGATATAACAAACACTTACTTCTGGCATTATCTACACAAACAAGTGGTAGAAATGGCTTAAACTGGTTTATTCCAACAAATTTTTAATCAAATTAATCACACACACTGAAAAATCTCATCTAGTGCTAGAGCAGGCTGTTAAAGATTTAAGGACATCACTCGCATCACTTTTATGTATTGGAACTTATACTTGTTTTCACAATATCTTTTGGACACACTGAACACACTGATAAGATATACCAAGTTTTCAGCTAATAACTGATTCAAACTGTTGATGTTACAATGGTTTTTTAAGCCTGTCAAACTGTTAACTTTGTTTTTACATGTGGATAAAGAAACAGAAACTAATTATATCTTCAAGGCCAGACTGCGTCCTAAAGATACAATTAAAATGTCGCTGTGATGTGTAGAGAATACAGCCTTTTAGCCTTTTAATGATTTGGTTCATAGATCTGCACCGAAAATGAGTGAAAAAATAGCACCAAAAAACCTTGAAAAAGCCTCGAGAACCACCGGTCAAGACCATTTTAAAGGTTACAAGAATGTCTGGCGCGTTTTAAGCAAAATATGAATGCATAAGGGATGGCTCAAGACTTTTCCACCGAGATGTGTGTCCAGCAGAATGGGACGTGACAGCTGACCATGAAGTGAACCAACATGTTGGCTAATGTTTTATGACTTGACGACGTTTTTCCTGCCGCACTTCTGTTTTCATGGCATTTGGAAAATTGGACAGTTCAGAGGACAACTTGGACTTTGAATCTGGGCACGTGGAAGCAAACTGGCAGCTTTAAATCCTTTAGATGTAAAAGGTTTTTAAGCTTTTCCATCCATGTCAGCTGATTGGTTATCACTTTGGAATGTTTAAATAGGGTCCAAAAATAGATCAATGTGCTTCCTGCGTAGGCCGTGTTGACATTAAAACAGTGATGTCACCTGTTTCCTGGCAATTGTTGTTTTTTTGGAGGCACAGCCAGTCACGGGGAGCAAAAATTCCCCAGCGCTGACTTCCAGCCAAAATCCTATGGAGTCACAGGACCACAGAAAGACTAAAACCAACTGGATGACGTACTTTCTGTTAACAAAACTGTCGGAAAAACTGTGTTGGGAAGGATGCATGTAAAGATGCAGAACACAACAGCATGAAAAATGTGTTAAAGCTGAAAATCAAAGCTGAGAAAATGGTTGAATCTGTGAAGTATCGCATAAATCCCTTACATTTTGCGGCCATTTTTTTCCTATTAAAGAAACTATGTTAATTTATAGACAAAGTAAAATTGCCCGATGGGTCGTAGCTGCTTATAACCTCAACCTGGTGAACTTAATGAACAGCCAAATGGTGTGACGGACCCTCTAGGGCCGTTGGACGCGTCCAGATCGCATGTCCGACTTAAGATGACATAGCAGCTAAACGCAGCGACATAGAGACACCATTCCAACTTCTCTGGATAGTGAGGAGTTTAAACTATAAACCGGTTTTCGAATTGTGTTGATAGACCAAATATAACCAGAGTTATGATATAAAATGTACAACCTAGTTTTCCAACTGATATTACATACATGTTTAATGTGCGTTTGGTGAAGGAAAAAATGGCGAATTCTATGAAAAGTGCTCTTAAGCAAGAAAAAAAGTGTCACAAAAACCTAACAACCTCTTTACTGTTGGTAGAAAAATGCAACATATCAACCAATAAGAAAATCATGTGGCAACATGACGCATTTGGTTGCTGAGAAAGAGAGGAGGTGGCAGAAGTAACCAAAAATTAACCAAAACAGATTTCAGGGCCGCCTCCTGGTGGACAGGAGGACTAACACACCCTGGAAATATCAGACCTGTAATGTCCTCTCTGTCTTGTGATAGACAGGAACCATCTTTTTGGATTGGAGCAATTGATCTTTTTGGCATCTTATGGTGATTATTGATTGTTTTGTAAATAATTGGGGGAAAAAAACGCCTCAGACTTTGTTGCATTTTGATGTAATTCTTGTTTTATCTCTCTTTTGACGGCCAATTTTTCCAAATATTTTTAAAACTAACTACTTATATTTGCATTCTAAGGTATAAAAATAGTTCGTGAAATACGTTTGTGGTTTTCACAATGAAAATCAAAGTTTTTTCTACTTGTATTTTTTTTTTTTTTTTTAATGGTTTTAGGCCAACTGTGTTAATAAAGTGTGTTAAAATGAAAAAATAACCGTAAAATCACACTGGTGGGGTTGTGCTGAAAACAATGATAACAAACGAGGCAGGTAAACTGCTTTAAAAGTGAAATATAAAGGTAAAAACAAAAGTAGTGTAAAACGAACATTTATACCCCTAAGCCCCAGAGGCTAATCATCATTACTTACACACCATAGTCATGTGCAGCTCAATTTAGACATCCGAAAGGGCATCGATTGTTGCTCCTTTTTTTAGAATTAAGCAAAAACAAACAAGACTACGACACACAAACATTCAAGAGGAACGGCCGTTACAGGTTACTTTAATTCATCTTTACCAGACAACAAGGTTTCAGTCTAACTTTTATAGTCTGTTGACTAGAGGCTGGAATCTCCCCATTTATTAAATAAAACCTAATTTGAATCATTTCCAACACATTCCCCTTTTCACTGCTGCTGTAAGCGGCTCATGCACCATGTCTTACCTGCTGTCAGTTGTATGCCAGGGTAGTGTGTAAGAGCCGGGGTGGAGCTGCATGGCAGACGGAGGAGGAGGAGGAGGTGGAGGAGGAGGAGGAGGAGGAGGAGGAGGGGGGAGTGGAAGGGAGTCTGCAGAGGGGAGGCAGGGTGGCGGAGGTGGTGGAGATGGAGGCGGGGGAAGGGGAAGGAGAGGCAGCTCCGATAGCTTTGCCAGGTGCCAGGAGTGAGGCCGGAGGAGAGGAACGCTGCGTCTGTGTGGATGAGAGGAAGAGTCTGGTGAGGATGTGTGACAAGCAGAAAAATAATCTTTTTAATCCAGAAAATCACAGATTCTGATCAAATGTAAAATCAGTTTTCTTTTGTCTAAGTCTGATTCACCCCAGCTCAACGACTAAGGTGACATCCTTTATGCAACAACAGCTGTCGGTCTCTTAGAGCAGTTTCTCAACTCTGATCCTCAGGACCCATGACCTGCATGTCTGCTAGGCAACCCTACTTTCACACACCTGAATCGAATAATCATCCAACACACCTGATGTATTGGTTGATGCTGATATCAGCAAAAACCGCAAATATCAGTCGGTTGATGTATCGGTCTATCAGTAAGTGTGTTGGAGTAGGAACACATCAAAGACATGCAGGGCAGTGGGACCGGAGTTGAGAAACACTGTCTGAGAGGAATGGTTCTCAAACGTTTTTTTAAACATTGTGCTCCTACAGAAAAATTTATCTGCCCAGTAAGTCAGAGGTGCCAATTTACATTTTAGTTCAGGGGCCACATTCAGAGCAACTTGATCTCAAGCGGGCCATGCCAGTAAATATAACAGCGTAACCTACAAGTAACAAAACCCTGCATGTTTTAATTCATTTTACTGCAAAAACGAAAATAAAAGTACATCATCACGATCATACTTAATAAACTATCTTTACATAAAATATTATCAATAACCTGAAGTTTCATGAGAAAAAATATGTGCACTTTCAACCATATTTTCCATGAGTTCAGTTACAAATCAAGTTTTTTTTATTTTATTTACTTACGTTTTTAATTTTTCTATACTGTATTTAAAATTTTACTATAGATATTTTATACAAAAAATTAAGATATGATAGATATTAAGCTTCTTATTTTAAAAAAATCTATAAATGTGTCAAATTAATTTTGTTTTATTCAAAATTACTTCATAAAATTGATTAATTTTTGATGATACAAATTATTCATAAAAAAAAAAAAATATATATATATATATATATATATATTTAGTATATATATATAGCTATATGAATTGTAGTTGAAAATAATCATTAAACAAACAAACAAAACTGTCTCAGACACATTAAAGCACCTTTCCAAAGAACAGTGGACCAACACAGCTCTCAACAGGTGTAAAGTCTTTTTGAACATTAGAGAAAACACCTGATTGCAGTGATTGTCTCACAGTGTTGCTCAATAAAACTTTTAGCTTTGGAGCCCCATCATGCTTGTTTACTTGTTTCAACTTTGTGTTTTTGTTTTTAATATTTCTGTTGAACCATGATTCAAAATCAATCTCATGATGTTCATAGAATTTTTTATTTATTATTACTTTTGTCAATTTCATCTTTTTTCACTTACAGCTGATTTTTTCATATTTCATTGGAGGCTTTGAATAATTTTGAGGACGTGTTGTTATGTTGTCTACATAAGAAAATATTTTGGTGTTTTGGGGGACCAAAGATCACATAAAGTTTAGGGCCAAGTGAAAAAATACTGTCTTTCTGCTGGTGATTTTGTCTTCAGAATGCAATAATGTGATAAACATAGAAACACCAGACTTAAAGGAAAAAATAAGTCTGTGTTTATGCAGAACTGATGAGAACTTCCAGCTCCTGCTTCCCATCATGCACTGAGCTTCTCATGCCCCACCATCAAGATGAAGACAGGATTTATTTTCATTTACATTTATGTTTTTGCATTTTCTTCTTCTCTAAACCATCAAAGCATCAGTCAGAACATGAACCTCGACTTCACCTCGTCTGACAGTGTTTGTGCAAAATAGTGGAGAAGGTGATGGAGATGTGATCTCTCCAGGAAAGTCTGAATAGCTTCACATCGTTCATGGGAAAACCTTCCAATTCGAGAGTTTGGTGCAAACTCTGTATTTTGCATTGACACGGTTATAGTGTGTTCCCGTTGTCCCGTGCAGCCGCTAACAGGTGACGTGATCACCAGGTAAACTGGCTTCTCTGCGCTGCGGCTCCTTCCCAGATGATTTTGAAAAACACGGCGCATTTCCTACCTTTACCGGGTAAAAGAGGACGTTTCGTCACCATATAATACGAAGCCTGCATAAATATACGAATACGGGACAAGAGCCCCACGATACCACTGGTTTCAAAGCGGATGAATGGATTGATGGTTTACTCTGCGACGGAGCAGCGGAGTTTGAAAGTGAAACTAACGAGTTGGAGATAATTTCACCACAGATGCTCCTCAGCATTCTGGTGGAGAAAAGAACGGTGTCACAGCGGGACTCACCGAAGTAGCTATGAGGGAAACTACGATGGGGAAGCCTGAATGTGGAAGCTGCATTTTGGGTTCATGCGCCACAGAGCGCGTAAACATCACGCGCCATTGCATGGAATCCCGACCAGTAGCCGGCTGGACTTAGTGGAGTAGTCGGCTATATAGCCGGCAGCCGGCGCTTGTGGAAAGCACTGCAACAACCTACAGGTACCTTGCCAACCTAAATTATGTGGAAACGGCTTCCTTACAAGTTGTTTGGATTTTTACTGCCCTGTCATTAAAAACTCATCTAACATGTACAGCAATTTCTCCGGTCTGATCTGCGGCCGGGCATTCCAGCGTATCCCAAGACATTGGCTAATTCCCTTATTCAGACTTCCGATCTCACATGCCGGCCAGATTCAGCTGAACCCCTGCAGACAGAGTGTGAACGTGAGATGGAAAAACAAAGAACAGACAGAAGTGAAAAAGAGCTCCAAGAAATGAGGGCCAGACTGAGATAAATGTATCCTTCTTGAGGTCTGAATGAACTCTGGTGATATCTAGTTTTAAACCGATACTCTGTAGGGAATAGTGCTGCTGGATGGAGGTAACTTGTACAGAAAATGGAAACTACTGTAGCCGCTGAGTTGAGATGTGTGTTGGATCAGATTTAAGTGAGAAATAAGAGATATCATAAATTTGGCTGCTGTGAGACACAGTCTTCACAAAAGACCTGGAAGTCGATCCATTCAAGTATCAAGTTTGAAACTGATTAAGTCCAAGATAAATTAAAAAGACCAAAAACTTAAAAGGGAAAATCTTGACTGTATAATCTTAATGTCAGTACAGTACAGTGATCTATCCTAAAGCTTTGTTAAAAACCAAAACCTAGATGGGAAAATCTGTAAATGCCAAAGAGAAACTTGAAAGAAATGGCATTTTTAATTTGGTGACTCGTAAATTGACTCACTCATGTGGCGTCCCGATCTAAATGAGAGGCAAGACTGGAATTTTGCTTGAATTATCCTTCTGAAGGTTGAAACTGGGCTTAGACTTGTCAAGTCAAGACTCCATGGGACCTGAGACTTGTCTTAATGATTTGCACAAGTCTTGATTGACTTGTGACTTATTCCTTGATTGAGACTTGTAACAAGTTAAGTTGATGTGTCTTATCTGAAGACAGGACTCAAAAATGTCTCGATTGACCGAAACTTACCTCAGACTCAGTTTGACTGTCTTGAAACTCGGACCCAGTTAGTCTCAGTTAACACTTGTCAAGAATCAATCATGATTTCATTTGTCCAATCTAGACTTGTCTTGAACTTGTCTGGGACTCGACCTGGACTTGTACAGAACATGTCAAACTTGGGACTTATCAGGATTCAAGTTTGAGTCAAATCCATCTTCACTGACTCAGCAGTTGGTATGGTCTGGGTACTGATCACCATGGGAGTTTGTCTTCACTTCCTCGAGGAAGTGACTCATCTTCAGTGACATGACACTCGTCTCAAGCCATTTCAAACCAGATGTGGCCCTAATGATGAAAAACACCAGAAATAACTGCTGGATGGCCAAAGTTAAATTCCCAGAAACAGTTCCAAGAGAAGACTATTAAAGTCTACGCACTGGAAGAACAAAAATGTAAATTGACACTATTCTGGGTATTTCAGAAAAAACATTTAGAGGTACAATTTTGGGAGAAGAATGCGGATCCTGGCACCACCAGGGAAAGGAAAAGACCATTTCTGAGTATTATTGTTTATGATAAAGCAGGAGCAGGAGACCCATTTCCAAAATAAACACTCTAGTTTCCTGGTTCTGGCTCCTTAAGAGGGATTTCTATCTGAGCCCACTGATTGTTCCGACTCTGCTGACAATGTCCTTGAATTATCCCCTGAGAAAGTTTATGTAAAGCCTGTGTATGTGCGTCTGTGATTGTGTGTCTGTGTGTGTGTGTGAATATGTGTGGGAACTATCCAAACTCAACCAGACAAAATATCATTATCGAACATACCACAAACATTAGCCGACCCCTTTGACGCTACTGCCCGTTTCTCTAAGTTTAACTTTGAGATTGATGACCGCAAAAATCAAAACAAAGGATGAGATGTTTGAAAGGAAACCAACTGTATGATAAAGGTAGACTTTGAAAAAAAGAGATGCAGGGGTTCAAGGTATAAACGCTTAGAGGTCTGAAGAGGGGTCAACCATCAAGTATCCTATATGTGAGGACTTAAATTTACAATACTTTACCTTCTACAAGGGACAAATGAAAGAAAATGGGACATATCAGATGGGAAAAACGTCAGTGAGAAGGTTTTTCTTTTCCCACCATGTTAATCTAGTGGTTTAGTGGTTCTGTAACAGGTTTGTATCAGAAGAATGCGTTGAAAAAGGCTTGACACGTAAACTGATCCATTCCAGTACGCATGATTTCCAAGAAATGTCCAAGTTAGGGGATCCTTGGATGCTTGAATATCAACCTTTCATTCCAACACAGTGGCAGTGACAATAATTAAATACTAAAAGATATAGCCAATTAAATTATTATTTTAGTTATGTGGGGAACTTCTGGTCCTCTAAAGCCAAAATCAGTAACATAGATGGAAATTACTTGAATTGTATGGTGTTTTCTCCTAGAGGACTGGCCCCCGCTGCCCTTTTGGCCACAGAAATTTAAGTTGCACCTACAAAGACCTTTATTCACTCTGCAAGTTTATAATAACATAATCCAAAGAACTCCCACTTTCCTGTGTCTGACACTGTAACCCATTTGGCAACCTGTCGCTGCTAGAAACAACAAGCAAAGAGGAATCACATGAATCACGTTTTGCAAAGAATTCACCGGCCTGGGATGGATAACAGCGCGTCTTTGACATGGAGACACACATAACGAGATAATCCACCACTTGTGCTGATGTCTCTTTGCGAGCAACCAAGAAATTCAATAAAGTTAGCAAGACATGGCAAGTTACTATTTTTAAATGTCCTGAAATGGATATTGCGCAGCAGTTTAACATCTTCAACTTAGAGACTTTAATGTCCTCAACTGATAAACTTTAATGTCTTCAACTGAGAGACTTTAATGTCTTCAACTAAGAGACTTTAATGTCTTCGTCTAAGATACTTTAATGTCTCCGTCTGAGAGACTTTGTCTTCAACTGAGAGACTTTAATGTCTTCGTCTGAGAGACTTTAATGTCTTCAACTGAGAGACTTTAATGTCTTCAACTAAGAGACTTTAATGTCTTCGTCTAAGATACTTTAATGTCTCCGACTGAGAGACTTTGTCTTCAACTGAGAGATTTTAATGTCTTTTTCTGAGAGACTTTAACGTCTTCAACTGAGAGACTTTAATGTCTTCGTCTGAGAGACTTTATCGTCTTTGACTGAGACATTTTTATGTCTTTAACTGGGAGACTTTAACGTCTTCAACTGAGAGACAGTAACGTCTTTAACTGAGAGACAGTAATGTCTTCAACTGAGAGACAGAAACATCTTCAACTGAGAGACAGTAACGTCTTCAACTGAGAGACAGCAATGTCTTCAACTGAGATCTTTAACGTCTTCAACTGAGAGACAGTAATGTCTTCAACTGAGACACTTTAATGTCTTTAACTGAGAGACTTTCACGTCTTCAACTGAGAGACAGAAATGTCTTCAACTGAGAGACTTTCATGTCTTTAACTGAGAGACTTTCACGTCTTCAACTGAGAGACAGTAATGTCTTCAACTGAGAGACTTTCATGTCTTCAACTGAGAGACTTTTAATGTCTTCAACTGAGAAACAGTAATGTCTTCAACTGAGATCTTTAACGTCTTCAACTGAGAGACAGTAATGTCTTCAACTGAGATCTTTAACGTCTTCAACTGAGAGACAGTAATGTCTTCAACTGAGAGACAGTAACGTCTTCAACTGAGAGACAGCAATGTCTTCAACTGAGATCTTTAACATCTTCAACTGAGAGACAGTAATGTCTTCAACTGAGAGATAGTATTGTCTTCAACTGAGAGACTTTCACATCTTCAACTGAGAGACTTTCATGTCTTCAACTGAGAGACTTTCACGTCTTCAACTGAGAGACAGTAATGTCTTCAACTGAGAGACTTTCATGTCTTCAACTGAGAGACAGTAATGTCTTCAACTGAGAGACAGTAATGTCTTCAACTGAGACACTTTAATGTCTTTAACTGAGAGACTTTCACGTCTTCAACTGAGAGACAGTAATGTCTTCAACTGAGAGACTTCAACGTCTTCAACTGAGATCTTTAACGTCTTCAACTGAGAGACAGTAATGTCTTCAACTGAGATCTTCAACGTCTTCAACTGAGAGACTTTCATGTCTTCAACTGAGATCTTCAACGTCTTCAACTGAGAGACAGTAATGTCTTCAACTGAGATCTTTAACGTCTTCAACTGAGAGACAGTAATGTCTTCAACTGAGATCTTTAACGTCTTCAACTGAGAGACAGTAATGTCTTCAACTGAGATCTTTAACGTCTTCAACTGAGAGACAGTAATGTCTTCAACTGAGAGACTTTAACATCTTTGACTGAGAGGCTAATGTCTTCAGCTGAGATATTCACGTCTTCAATTAAGAGAGTTTAACATCTTCAGGGACTGATCGATCGAAAGGTCAAAATTATACACAAGCAAAGATGACAGAAGCAGAGAAATGTTGCTCTGAGTGGGTGTCTATGAAAGGACTGGCAGGAATCTCCCAGTTAACGATCTGAAAGAGCGACAGCTGACTGGTACTGTAAAGGCCACCACGCATAATCGGAGTCACACAGAGTCTCAATAAAGCATAAAAGGAATGTAAATCGTACAACAAAACTAACTATGCCAGGAAAGACTAAAAACGTCAACTTTCCCCCCTGAACTGTAAGAAAATAGAAGCCTTTTAAGATGGAATTAAAGATAGAAGGCTTTAAAACTTACCTGCCACCACAAGCAGAAGCATCAACCACTAAAGTCAAAGCTCAGCTCTCAGCATCCCTGATAGGCAGAGTTCAAGTTCACCCACAGAGCGGCCGCTTCATTCAAACTTCTCTAAATAACCTTGCAAAAGTTTCCATGTAGTTTCTCCAGCTCGCAAAAACTTTCATCCTCAAGCCAGCTGAGGTGGGGTAAGAGAGTCAGGTTGCACCGCAGAGGTGTGAGATCTGAAAAAAACTGAGAGCTGATGTCCATGTGAAGAAGTCAAGTAGGTGGCAGGTTCTGACCGAGAGGGAAAAACCAACCGACGATCCTCACATCCCCTCTCCCTCCTTTTCCTCTCTTCCTCCTCCTTTGCTCCTCTCGCTGGAAGACAAAACATGGCTATGTCTCCCTCCTGCACTCGGCATGTCTCCCCCTCCCTCTCCTCTGCCCATCTCTCCCTCTCTCTCTCATTCTTTCCCTGCCTCTCTCGCCCCCTCTCCTGCAGGATGTGTGAGTCAGTGAGAGAGGAAGCATTGCGGAGCGCAGATAAAGAGGTGGACGGCTGCTAAAATAATACCCAGAGTTCCACACTGTTATTGTTTGACAGGGGGGAAAAAAATGCAGAGGTACTTCCTCCTCGTGCGCTTGTATATCTGCGAGTGTGTTACAGCGCACATGTGTTTGCAGACTAGAGCATGAAAAAGAAATGGAGAGAGAAAAAAAAGCAGATTGTTGAACGGACAGGGGGCTTTTTTCGAGATGAGAAAAACAAAATGTGGTGAAAGACGGGGAATGTGAGAGAGGATGGGAGGTCTGCAAGATGATTATAAACAAACACAATGAGTAAGAGTGATGGATGAACGGGAGACTTTTATCACCGTCCTTATCACTCGCATGCATTTCTATTAACACACAATTCTGCTACAGGAACGTAATGACAGAACTATGAGTTTGACTGCTGCACTCTGCTACTGATACAAATAACAGAGATACTGTAAGTAATATTCTCTGGTTACAGATAAAGCCCAGAAAACAAAAAGTACTTTCTTATCAGTGTATCACAATGTTTGGAGGAATTTTGGCTCGCTTTTCCTTACAATGCTGCGTTAATACATGTAGCTTTGCAGGTATTTGTGGTTTCAGGCTAATCTGCAGTGTTAAAGGTGCAGTATGTAAAAAAAATCAAAGGTCAATGGCAGAAAAATGTGATATATAATTCAAAACTGTGTTTCTATTGATGTGTAATTGCTACACTAGAATAGCTATTTTATGTCTATTTTCTTAGAATGAGCTGTTTATATCTACTTGCTGGGCGGTGCACACATGGAGGCTGCCATATTTGTTCAACCATTTTTACTATGGTGTCCCTGAATAGACAAAACAATGTGTGTGAAATAAAAACCCTCTGAACTTTAAAACTGCTGTACCACCTTTGTTTAATGGGAGTTAGAGGATTGTTTGGGATAAGTTGCCTAAAAAGACATTGAAAATAGTTACTTGTAGTACATTCATAGCTACACCTGAGACCACTGGATCCACTCACAGATTAAAACATCTTTATGTCTAGGAGAATTTAGGCCACTAACGGCCACTGTACATTCACAACAGTGCTTGGAATATGAAGAACTTTTTAAAAAAAAATCAACAAGAACAACAACAAAAAAAATCTTTTCTTTCAAACAGTCATCTTTACCACTGGATGTACAGTATATAATTCTTACATACTGTACCTTTAAAATGATGCTTTGTCACTACAAACATCACACATTTTTTAATTCCTGCCTCTAGTCCCTTTAATTGTGTTCTGTGCATGTTCTATCTGCAAGGATTCTTGGTCTTTTGAGTAAAATACAGGGAGTATATTGGATGGAGTATGGGCTCCATCATTCATCTGGAAAGGTAGATGAACCACACATTCTTCCCTATTAATGACAACATGATGCACAATAGTGTCAAGTACTGCTGGTGGGTCAATACCAGCACAGCAGCACAAGCAAAGGCGGCTGCTGTTGGTTCTGGACTGCGGTCAAGCAAGCCGCCTCTCGTGGAAATGCAGTTAAGCCTGCCGACGCTGTATTTCGGCTGTAATTCTGTAATTCGGCTGGTTTTTATCGCAGTGGCTCCAGCTAGTTCATTGTCTAACATCATCATGACGTTCTCCATACGTCTTCTGGGTTTGGGTTGGGACATTGCAATTGATTTCACTTATCATGTATACAGGAGTAACTGTCTGCATCTAAACGCGTTATTCCTAATCTTTCAGAAACCAGAATATTGACCTTAACCCGAATTTTGATGGCGTGTAAACGTAGTCATAGTTTGTGATTACCCTGTATGGTTGTTTCTCCGATCACCGGAGTATGAGCTCATGCAAACTACAGCCTGCACAATGAATAAGTCATCCAACATTACTTCTCAGAGCATGGCATCTTGGTTTTAGTGTCGGATATCTCTCCTGGAAAATGTGTTTTTGATTGAGAGAGTTTATCCTTTTTAGCTTTTCTAAATAGTAATCAGTCTTGGATCAGTGGACACAACTTGCTTTTCCTAGATAGCAACACAGCTGAAGAAATGTTTTGAGTTATTCTTTACACTTAGACTGGTGCATTCACACCAGCCCTTTCTCATTCAAATCCTGTTCCATTTACTCAGAAAGTTCACTTTGTTTGGGGGAATAGTGAATCCACAAACAAAGTCTGATTAATTTATTTTTTTGAAGGCTTTTAAGTCTAAATTGAGAGCACTTTGAACTGCCTCTATAAATTGTAACTCTTTTCAATTATTTTATTGTATAATTGTATAATTGTAACTTCGGCTGATTCTTGGCCAGACCTTCCTTGAAAAGGGTTTTTTAATCGCAATGTGACTTTCCTGGTTAAATAAAGGTTAAACAAAATAAATAAATAAATAAAGAAGCAGACTCGTCCGCCTACAAATTGTGATCAAATACAGGAAGTGGACTACAAAACAAAGTGTATTGTGGAGTAAGCACAAGGTATTGTGGGTAAACACAACATTAGATTTGTTCATTGGGCAACCAAAGATATATTTTTTTGTTTTAACAACTGCTCAGCAAAACACAGTTACTCATACAAGCAATAGTTCCAAAACTTGCATTCACCAACCCCAATTTACTTTGCATGAGTAAAAAATGAAGGCAACTTAGCCTCAGAGAACGATGGGGGATTGCTTAGCATCATTCTGGATCAGGGGTCTCAAACTCATTTCAGAAAGGGCCATGCTTCCTAGTTCCTGATCATATTTCATGTTGAATGTGTATGGCTCATTTGAAGTGATGTCATGCTCAAAAACGTCACAGTTATAAATGCAGTTTGTGATTGGAGGACAGACCTTGCACAAAGTATTATGGGCATATAATGGACAACAATAATAAACAACAATAAAAGCTTTCAACACACAAAAGAAATAAATGTCATATTTGCTGTTACTTCCCTTTAATTGGTGATTGCATCCCAACTGGCTCAAACTGAGTGTAATTGCTTCACGCAAGTGAGAAACCATTACACCAAGTACTAAACACAAGTATTTACGGGGCTAAAAGTAATTCCAGAAAATGAGCTCTCGGATGTCCAGCACAGCATTTATCTGTAAATTTGTAAACATTTTTTTAAACTATTGCTCAGAAAATGTCGTAAACCACCACCGGCAGCACCCAAGTTACTACTGAAACATTTAATTTTCTTTGGTGCAACTTTCCGTCAGAGTTGCTTAGCTAGTAATAGAACAGACTGAAAACTCAGCTCATAAAGCTTACAGTAAATAAACAAATCCTTTAAAGAGATAAAGCAGGTCTGCAGCCTGACCCACTCATGGATCTAATAAGTAATAAGCACAGCTTTTAAGTGCCACCATTCCTCAACATTTTGACCGGACTTGAACCCTGCAAGCCTCCAGAGGTGTGAGTTTCTGACAGTGTTAAAGTAAAGAGTGTTAAAGTAAAACAGTGTTAAAGTTTAGCCAATCGTGCAACAGCAGCTGATTAATAACATGAGACCTTCGGGGGCTTCAAAGGATTTCCTGGTGACTTATATCACCAGCAGAATCCATGAAAGTGTGTTTCTGTGTGTTGTGCACATGCATGGAGCAGATTCCTAACATTCCACGTCTTCTCCTTAAGGTGAAGGGTTAACTATGCTAGAAAGCCTAAACAACCTTACCTCCTCCCATTTACCCCTCTGTGTTCGCCCGATTAGGATCTATTTGTTTGCTTTACGGGCCTCTCTTGTGTGTGTGTGTGTGTGTGTGTGCATCTGCATGCAATCAGACCCCTGTCTGGTTGCCTTGTAGGCCCTCATCACCCTTGATGATGGATTTCTGAATGACAAACACACTCAGAGACATATATATACTGCTTAGATACACACACATGCATACATGCTGGTACACATAGCCCACACACACACATTTTTACATTCCAGGTAATCAGTACAGTGAGACTGGGCTCATACCAGAGGTCGATGGCAGGAAGGGTGAAGTCCAGTTTAGCCTTTGTAGTACAATGCGCTGTTTGTTACTGCCCAATCCCCCAGACTGCATATGTGTGTGTTCATGTGTGTACATGTCTGTGTGCTTGTTTTTATTCATGATGGGGACAAAAATCCAACCAAACACCATCTTATGGGGACGTCTTTGAATGTGGGGACAGCAACTGTGTCCCAACAATTACGCAGTATTTTGTTTTAGATTGGTTGGTTTTAGGGTCAAGGCTAGAATTAGGTTATGTTCAGGTTTGAAATTAGGGTTAGGCAGCAATGATGGTTAGGTTTAGGATTAGGGGCAAGGAAATGCATCATGCCAACAGTATCCACATGGTTAACACAATCATACAGTACATCTGTGTCTGATATCAACTTTCTGTTGTTAATTACAACACAAAAAGACAAGTGCATTTTAAATAATTAAAAAAAGAAAGAGCATCAGTGTGGCTCACATAAGTGCCAAATGTCAAAGTTAAATTCCACAAACTGTTGACAAGTTGGTAATTTTTTAAAGAAACAAAAACCCAAACAGGTGGGTCAAAAAATTTAGAAAATAGCTTTTAGTTTTAAGGGTTAATTTATGAAAATAGTAATGTTAAGGTAAAATGTATAATGAGTATTTCATTTGAATAGGATATGAAAACTAAAAGTACAAAAACAACCATATTGAGATAATTTACGGACAGATACAGGCAGCAGTTTTATACATACATGTCATTGCAGCCATTTGCCAAAATCGAAAAAGTTCATTTTATTTCTCATTAATGTACACTCAACACCCCACCTGGACAGAAAAAAAACAGAAATGTAGAAATTTTTGCAAATTGGTTAAAAAAGGAAAAACTGAAATATCACATGGCCATTAGTATTCAGACCCTTTGCAGTGACACTCATGTTTGACTTACAGGCTGTCCTTTACTTCTGATCCTCCTTGAGATGGCTCTACTCCTTCATTGGAGTCCAGCTGTGTTTAATTAGCAAGTCAATTAAATGCTTATGGTAAAAATTACAGAAAATTCCATTTCAAATTGAACATCTTCAAAATTTTTACCTTGTCTTTCATTCCTGCCTTTTATAACTTCCGAAACTTGCTTTTTAAATCAGCTCTGCAAACATCACATCAACGGCCTCATCGAGTGTGCTGCTGCATGTTGGACAGAAAATGGCTAAAACACAACATGTGGTCATGAGGGTCATAAAGCCAATGGTAGAATATGTTCAAAACATGTATTTCTTATAACCACAACTCTGTCAGATTTCTCTTTGCAGCAAATCTTAACCACTATAATTATAATTCATCCAACTGCACTCTAATGTGTGAATGGATTTTGGGTTTCTAAATAAAATGGAGAGGCCGTGCCTCATGATGAGTTTCAGGCATCGATGGATTTTGACATACCCCATTAAACCGCCAGAAAGCAGAGCCTGAAACATCATGTAACGGTTGTTTTAGCTTCTCTCCATCTTTTAACGCTCATAGCCCAGTTGTTGATGGACCAGCTAAGAAATCTTTGGCATAAGGTTGAAGGTCCCAAACATCTCGGTTCATGTGTTTTTTTTTATCAAGCAGAACTCTAGGAACTTTTTTTTTTTGTATCCGAGACAACAATGTCTGCCTGTTAGTGTCTCCCTGTATGTGTGTATGTAGGGGGACACCGGTGTCATGTATCATGGAGTCACTGCTTAATGGTCCAGTTAATAAAAACCAGGCCACAGGAGACAGATAAACTGTAGGAGACCACACGCATTGTGGAGAGATGCACTCACTCTCATGTAAATGCTGGTAGGACACAGAGTTAGAGCAGGAAGTCATCATCATTTTCAGTTAACTTCATCTGAACTTATTCACAAATCTTTAGCCTAAAGGGTGGCACTTTGCCATCGTGTAAGTCAAAGAAAAGCTAAAATAATACATGTGATAGTTTAATGTGCTGCTGACTGATATAGCAGTTAACCACTAAATTTGCCTGCTCTGATTTAACCCCAACAGATTAACTTAGTGCTGTTTGAGTCCAACGACTGAATTATGATAGTAAAACATTTTTATCAGGAAACTTGCTGTAATTCTATTTAAATGAAATTGGTTCTAAAATTCAGTCAAGGAATTTAATGTTTTATCCATACAAGTGTGCTAATTTATGTAAGACCAAATATTACATGTAGCGTTTGGGATTTTTTTTGCTTATTGAGCCTAACAAACAATTTTTGTCAATTTTTGGACTTTGACAATTACAATAAGGATATGATGATATCCTTTAAATGTGATTTTAATTAACAGTTGCAGCTCATTGTCTGTCATTCCTGCCTTTTACACAATGTTATAGGAAATCTTGGTTATTTTCTTCACACTTCAGCATTTAAGTAGATATAACTCAGATACTTTATTGTTACTGAGCTACAATGTGGAAACATTGAATTTTGGGTGAAAATGAAGATGCTCTGTTATATTTGTACCCAGTTCTATGGCTATGTTTATCACTGTTAGCATCTATTATATCTGGCTATCCCCGACTCTTCCTACCAATTGATATTCTTCTGTTAATTGATTAAGCTAAGGTTTGTTTACTGTGTCATGTAGGTTTACGCAACATTTTACAAAGTTTTATTGGACTCTTCGTAATCCTTAGTTCACAGGCAATAAACTACATTAATTGCAGTCTTTTGACTCACGTTAATCCTGCTGAAACCGAACAGCCTCTGTGTAAGATGCATGGACCCACGGAGTCTGAAGGTGTCGGCATAACTGTATGCAGGCAACCTGTGTTGCAGAGTAACTAGTCCTGATGAGAGTTTTCCACATCAAAAGCTGCAGCACCCTCAATTTCGACACCACTTTTAGCACTTTTCTATGTCATTGATATGCTCCCCCCTTTTTAAAAAACTTTAGTTGTATTATTTCATATAGTTCAAAAAATAAAATGGTTAGGGATTGGGTACAGGTCCAATAGTACATGGCGTGAACTCTGTCGCTGCTTAAATAAATAAAATACTATTATACAATACTACTGTATTAATTCCAGAAAAAAAAGAATATACATATACACACACATATACAGTATATATATACATATATATATATATATATATATATATATATATATATATATATACACACATTAGGGGATCATGTCTGAACCATGAAGGCAAACAAAGTTATTTGGTACATTGAATGGGTCATAAATAAGGAGGATAAAGTGGGTTTTAGTGGATTCTGTTCACCACTGTGATAAGGCACCAACATATCCGGAATCTGCTCCTCTGACCAAGATAATACCAAATGCAGATTTAGAATACCGCATGAATAATAATCTTGTTGTTTATGGATTCATTTGTAAAAACAAACTAAAGAAATTGAGTTAATTCAATCTTTTTGCATTAACACCGATTTCGGATGGAGTGTTATTGTTATTGTGATTTTACACATTTATGGTGTTTAGGAATTATGATATAATCGTGATACTGTAATCGTAAAATCATGATTATTTCATTGACAATAATCGTACTAAGAAAATCTGTAACCAGGACATCCCTACAATGTTGACATGTTTGCTATTCTCTGAAACAGATGGTGCAACTTGGAGGTGAAGTCTGAACTCTGCACTGCCCTCTAGTGGATGCATCACCTAACAACCATGCCAACATATAGCACGTACAATGCGTACGTAGGCAGTAGCGTTTGAAAACATTTGAAACAGATCTACCAATCTATATGAAGGAAGCATAAATGATTACAGATAATTTGTATGCCTACAAAGTACATATTGTAAAAGAATTGAAGGTCCTCACACTGCAGCTAATACTAAAATTCCCCTTCTAGGTCCAAGAATATGTTTAATTGTTTTGTGAAGTAATCTAAAATGTCAATTTCCACATCTTTAAAAGAAGAAGGACTTACAATATCATTGTAAACCTCACACATTTCACACAGTCAGATACAGTGTACGAGATCTGGGCTACAGGATATTTCAGTCACCAGCGTGATGGACTGGTAGCACTCATAAACAACTAAATTGTGCAACACAAAGGGCTGAATATCTGACCTCAGATCTTGTTTTTGGCCCAGGACCCACAAGTATTTTAATCCAGCCCTGCTTCTTTTGTCAATGCTTTAATCTGACAATGATTCAGGTCAAGACCCGTCCTGTTAGGCATCAATGTTACATAATGTTCCCTCCAAAACCCAGCAGATACATCTCTTTCCCTGTCTGTTGACATTTAGTGCAGAGATTAGATTAAAAACCGCGGCAGATGAAGACCTTCGCTTTGTCTGCCACCCAAATAAACGTTAAACTTCCAAAATCCATCGTTCTGTCTCAGTTTCGGTCCAACCATTCACTTAACATCTTGCAGCACGGAAAACCCCAGAAACACACTCTTTTCAGTGTCCACGCTTTATCAAAGGCAACATCACGGTCAAAATTGCTTACAGTCATGCCTCTAATCAAATACAGAAAGGTGTGTGTGTGTGTGTGTGTGAGGAAGAGGTCTTGAGGAATGCAAAGAATGTCTATTGTTGAGCTTGGGAAGGGGTGATGGGGGGCAGACTATTGTGCTTCATAGTTCTTGGCACCGCAGACCTCAGTCTGTCCCGATCTCCAGGGACGATGTGGTACAAAACTCCAAACAACGGGATTGTGTGTGTATGTGTGTGTATGTGTGTGAGCCGTTTTAACCATCCATCTGTCTGTGGTAAAATTCCACACAATTAGACAGATGTTTGTGAGGCGTGTGCGTGTGTTGCATGTCTCAGGGTCCAGAAACCTCCCTGACAGTCTTGAGAAGATGTACTAACGAGAAACATGAAGACACGAAAAAGAAGCTAGTTGATGTGCAGAAGATAAAATCTCTTTTATGAAATCAACACTTGAAATCAAGTGGTTTAAAAAAAAACTAATAAACACTGTGAAACTGAGCAGAGTACACGAGCAGAGTAAAAGAGGAGCAGAAGAGCCTAGCGGGGAATTTCTGAGAAAGGGAAGGTATTTTATCAGAAATGATAAAGGTTAATTGGAAAATTGGACATTTTCTTGAGTTCATTAGCTCTGTGATTGATTGGTACACAAAATAAAGACCAACCATAGCAGCGCAGTAGCAGAACAGAAGATGGCAGCAATGATGTAAAACATCTCAATATACGGGAAAACAAGGAGGTGTAACCAGTGTGCATGACAGCTGTGGATGCACTTGGCCACATAATGATGAGACTAAAACAGAATAATTAATAGCTTCGTTATCTGGAGGAGGCGCAGCCGAGCACACCAGGAAATGCTTCTGTGGGAAGTAATGAGAAAAGTCCCCGAAGTACCAAAGAGTAAGACATGGATTGCAGTCACGATGGAGTAACATCTTCACATAAGTATACACTCACTGGTCACTTTATTAGGCACACCTGTTAGATTGCTTGTTAACACAAATATCTAATCAGCCAATCACACTGCAGGAACCCACTGCATTTTGCCGTGTAGACATGGTCAAGATGACTTGCTGAAGTTTAAACTGAGCATCAGGATGAGAAAGAAGGAGATTAAAGTGACTTTGAACATGACATGGTTGTTGTTTTTAGTATTTCAGAAACTAATGATCTACTGGAGTTTTACAACCTTTATTCAACCAGGTAAATCCCCAGAGGTGATCAGCACACACCATCATAAAACAATAAACAGCATAAATGAATTTCCGTTTGATGCACTGACACTGGCAACCAGCAGGCAAGCGCAGCCCGATGCTTTCGTATTGTTTCTTATCCAAGTTCAGACGCCTCCAGTTCATTTTGTAGCTCCTTTTTTTAAAGCAGATCTCAGTAACTTTTTCACCTAAATAAATGCTTTTCAGAATCCCTGTGGGGCTGAACAGTGTTTACGGAGCAATTCAATGTTTCCCCTCCTCCCCCACGGTCTCTGGCCTGTAACACTTGCAATACTCTGTGGGCGACCCGACACGAATCTTGCGACAACAGAAACTATTGTACGGCACTCAGGTCCCCGATCCTGCTGATTTGAACCGGAACCAGACTATAAACCGGTTCTTTAGCTTCCACCACTTAAACACCGGCTCCTGGCTCTCAAAACCAACTCTTTGCTGGACCAGAGTGAAGATCCGGTTCACGTAGCTTGTGCTGCCTGGGCACTGGGTGAAGCAGCACCGAGCCTCACGGCCGAATGGGCTCAATAGTCACTCAATAATCAAAGTAAACAAAAGTTCGTATTCTTACCTGTTACCTGCCAACACCAGAGAAAAATATAATCCACAGCATATTTACCCCCAAAACACGGGTAAAACGTCCCGCTGCAGGAAACACAGGACTCTGCTTTCAGCAGCTGCAGAGGGAGACGATCAACCAACGTAGCAAAGTAGCATCAACAAGCTAGTAAAAGCTTAGAAATATATTCAGGGATCACAACAGGGGACAGACAGGTAGAGAAGACGCCTGTGTGCTGTGGGGTGAAGGGGAAATTGCGACCTTTACAACAGTGAAAGGAGACCAGTAGGGGAGCCCCGAGCTGAACTGACTGAGTTCTGCTTTAAGCATGCCAAAGAGTAGTTTTACTGCAAAATACCTTTTGCTTTTACCTCATGAGTCTATTTTGGCAGTTTAACAGCAAAGAAGAAGTTTTACACTCAGCAACGCCTCTGAAACTGTCTTGTTTTGTAAAAATTCTTTGGTTAAAATGGGTAATTATGAAGATTAAATAAATAAAACTACAGTTTGGATCAAAGTTCAACATAAAAATTTAAGAACAAAAATGTTTAGTTTCAACTGCATCTAAAACAGTTTCTCTCCGGGATCCTACAATGAAATATTTGACCCAGGGACTGAAGTTATAAACTAAAATGTTACACAAAAACATCACGTGTTCCTTGTCTAATTAATTGAAAAACAGGTTTTTTTTTTACTTTGACTTGAAGATGAATCGGCCCGTGTTCATTTCTGAGTCAAGCGTCATGTCAGTGCATGTTACCATTTAATTTCACCTAAATACCTCAAAGAATTTCACCAACTCCAAACTCTTTTGTGTTTCAACCACTTTCCCCGTTTCTTTTCTCTCATCTGGTTTCCAACCTTCAGCACAAACCAAAGTTTAGTTAATGCAGAGCGAAGATGAAAGAGGGAGCTGAGATGAAAGAGCTTTGTCATAAAGTCCTGTTTACACAGTCCAAACATCAGACATGATATCAGCCTCTCTTGTAATTATCATTTTAATTTCCTTGTGTGCGCTCCTGCTGCCACGTTAACTCCGGCCTGCATCTAACTCAGTCAGTAGGACATTTCCTGGTTTGCTGCCCTGTAATCTCACTGGGCTTTTCTTTCTCTATTTGTTTAAGTAATGAGTTGCTGCCGTCGGGGTAAAAAAAAATGACTGAGAACAGGTAGGAATGAAAGCTCTGATTTACTGGGAAGCTCACAAAGTTTTCTCCACTACAGATTTCAAGACAAAAAAGGTTAAATGAGCAAGATAAAAACAAGTACTTAAGGTTTATTATACTACTATCATGCGGTAAAAAGTGCCATCAGCAGCTGCAAATAAACTGTTTAGTCTTTCCCTGCTTCTCTTTGTGTCCCCAACACATTAAGTCCACGCTGGACAGGAAGCCGTGAGAGAAAACTCTGAGAAGAACAGGAAATGATCCACTAGCTGAAGAATGCCCCTCTGCCATGACCACAGCTGCCCACTGAGAAAAGCCTACATGCAAACACACACACACACAACCTCGTTTAGCTACCCTTCACGGGCCGCTGTCCTGACGTTCACTCTCTGTGGACAGCCTGACCCCCCCCCCCCAACCTCAGCTCACACCTTCACCTGAACCCTATCCTGCTCTCCTAAACTGATGTTTTCCCTCATCAGGAAAGAGCTTTGGGACTACCGGTCCCGACAAGGTTAGTAAATAAAGCGGCAAAGGTCCTTATGAGGCAACAAAAACAAGAACACACACATACACAAGTTCAGGGCAGATCTAACAAAGGGGCTGTGAAAACAGGAAGTACTATGGAAGAAACATTTCCAGGTCGAGCCAACAAAACAGCGTTGACATTCTGTCCCTTCCAGAAATACATCGGAAAATCCTCACCCGCTTCAAAAACACCCCCGAGAATATGTCCACAATACTCAGCAGTGATGACACTTCGGTGAAAATGTGTTGAGGGCAGGAAGTTCATATGGGGACCTGCACACCAGATAAAATACAGAATGTATACAACAAGTTTCCCAATACAGAAGGTTAATTAAGTTGCTAAAGCTGCACAAGTCAAATCTTCAAAGCAAAATATACAAATTTCATTACCAGTTAAGGTTACAGCAGAGGTCAATTGATGAGGTATGTGACTAACTGACCTGGACTGAAATAGAGATTCTTTGGTTTCGGACTCTACCTGTTCAGTGTTAATTAATCACACTGTGATGCAAATCTCTAGCTGTTTTTTGGAGGTTTTTTGTTCCTTGTTTTGTTTAAGGGTTAGGGTTATTTGCGTTGTATTTGTGTTGATCACATTTGTTTCATAAAAATCCAAAAATAAAAGTGGGAAAAAAAATAAATAAACTGAGAAAATGAAGTTTACAGAAGTGCATGCATCAGATTCGATAACTGGAATTATCTGACCCTTGTTATTGTTTTTTGAAGGTCATGTAAATGGGCTCAATAGGGGTGGATTTTAAAAAATCTATTTTTTTCGATTTTAATTGATTCAAGCCTAATTAATCCAAGATCAATTCCTAAAATCAAGAAATACATTTTTTTATGTTTCCTTTTCCATTGAAGTGACTCTAGTCTTGCGTGATTTAATCGATACACGGCATAAAACACAACTGAGAGGTCAACTTTGTAGCTTCTGTTCAAATTGAGCTCCTTGAGCTTATTAGCCTGAACTAATGCCAAATACAAGTTGGTTTGTTCAACAATGGACTATGTTTACCTGTTCACTATTTAGCAGGTTATTACTTTTCACATTGGCGGCTAACGCCAGACCGTGGCACCGCCATAAGGGGGGGGGGGGGGTGGGGGGGTACACCTGGACAGGCGCCAGTCTGTTGCAGGGCCAACACGGAGAGAGGGACAACCATTCACACTCACATCATACCTAGGGACAATTTAGAGTGTTCAATTAACCTAAGGTGCATGTCTTTGGATGGTGGGAGGGCGGGTCGGAGAGACCCACGCATACACGGGGAGAACGTGCCAACTCCACAACAGGAAGGCCACAGTTGGAATTGTTTGTTTAAATGAAACAATAAATGAAATGAGAATACATGAAAATGAAAATAAACTGTCTGGAGTTATTCACATGATTTACATAATGCAAGTCATAACTGCTGAGTCATCAATGCTCCTGGTGATGCCATGGAGTTGTGAAAGCATTCATCCACTTCCGTCACCAGACAGAAAGCGCACCTCGGAAAACATCTCAACCTGCTAATGAAAAGACACCAAGATGAGTCACGCTCATCATGGGAACACGCACAGCTGATCAAGCATCATGTTAGGAATTTCTGAGTCGTATTACGGTCTAAAATAGATCCAATATTATACATTAATTTTATTAATGTCAACAAGTCATCTGAGATCTGAACTTTAGCTAAAATTATGAATGAACTCGCACTCTTCATCAGGACAGTAAAAAAGGTTTCATTTCTTTCTCTTAAGTGCTTTTTATCGCAACTTTTCTGACTGGTAAATGTAGACGATGTAGACATCTTAGCGATCACTAAAATGTTCTTATCACTCCCAGATAGGGCTGCCACAAATGATTATTTTGATAATTGATTAGTCACAGATTATTTTGGCAATGTCAACTAATCAGATCATACGGAAATTGTAGCATATTTACAGGTACCAGTCAAAAGTTTGGATGGTTCTCATTGAATCTAATTGAAAAACATGTCCAAACTTTTGACAAATCTTAAAGACAATAAACGATTAGTTGTCGACATCGATCAATCGACTAATCGTGGCAGGCTTACTCCCAGGTATCTGATTTTAATGGTCATGAAAACGGACTCAGGCTGTGCCCGAGTGCACTGGAATTCAGTGCATAGTGCACACTGTGTACTTCATCTGTAGTGCACACTATTGTTACTAAATGCTGACCCAAATAGAGCACTGAACTTACCAAAAGTGACGGACTAGCATTGCCCTCTAGTGTGTGCTAACTGTACTGAGCCAGTATAACTGCGGCCTCAAACACACGACCAGAACCTGGTTCCAGATCAGAACTGTCATCAGGAGTGAACCGCTTGGTAGTCACAATATACAAGGCTTTACACGATCAGGATTTTTGGGGCCGATCACCGATTAGAGAGTTTTGAAAAACCGATCACCGATCCGATCATGTGAGGGAGCAAAGGTATCTATTTAAATAGCACGTTTACCTGTATTTATACAGTTTACTGTTATAAAAAGGATTTTTGTTTCCATTTTTTGTCTTAAACTGACTGAGATGAAAAGGTTAAACATCAATAACCTCTAATGGGCATTCAGGTTTAATCAGGACAAACTAAAATCATTTGAGCCAGTGGCACAAATAACAGCACAACTTAAACTGTCATAACTGAAATTATTTACAGTCACAGTGCAAATGAAGGCAGTAATGCTGCTTCAGAAGTTGGGGCTCACATCTGATGATGTCATATCAGTGGTCAAACTAATGGAGTGACTGTTCCCTCAGAAGAACCTCGACGTGAGAACCAACAACCTGGTGCAGCTCGTTTAGTCCGGTATCGCCACAGTAGGCTGGAATATAGTTGCTGTGGACGCATGCGTCAGCGTCACCATCAGGAACGTTTGTGTACATACCTGCTGCAGCATGTGAGGAGCACGCGGCGGCTGAAACGCTCAACACTGGAGGTCTCTGCGGTCTGGAGTCCTGTTATTTACAGTCTTTGATGGAGACACGGAGACAAACACTTGTGCTGCAAACACTGTTGTTTGCAAAAATGCAGGAAATGCGCTGTGTCCTTTCAGTCTAAGAGCTCTGTGGTCCTCCTATAGCCGACATGTTTGCAACCGACGTCGCCATCCTTTACGTGTGGGTATTCTGGGTTGTAAAAACTTTATTGTCCAGCACATAGTGACAGAGCTCACGACAAAAACGCCACAAAGACATAAAACACGTGCTAGTGAGACGTGTCTATTATGCTTTGTTTTGTTTTTTTTCTAAGTTTAATTGGTGTAAATGAGAGTTTTACCGGAGCAGATTCAAAATGACAATGACGTCATTGATCTGATCGGTGAATGAAGATTTAAGGACCGATCAGAAAATTTGAAAAAAATGTGAAATATCGCCCGATCCGATCAAACCGATCTGATCGGTGGAAAGTCTAGAATATATATTAGTACTTATATCTAAATAATTCAATCAACGTTACTTACATCAGTACAATACAACCTCAGGTGCAGCGCTGCTTCGTTCACCACCATTATTCAGCTCTGAAAACAGTTTGAAAGTCCTGCCTCTTTCACTACATCTGCAAGATGGCATCCGTTTAGTGCAAGTAGTGTGCTTTCTTTCGCACTGCAGCTTTGACCGTTATTAGGGCAGCATTCGGGTACTTTTCAGAGCACTGAATTTCAGCTTAAATGACAGTGTGAAGACTCAAAAGTAGTGTTCAAAACTGTCAGTGTTTTATACAAATAGTTTTCTGAGAAGGTCTTTAATATTCAGGAAAACAAATTGTGTCACAAAAACATATGGAAATTAATCTAAATCAAATTGAATCGCAACTAATCAAAACTGAATTGAATCAGGTTGTGAATCAAATCAAATCGATTCAGGACATTTGTGGTGATACCCAGTTCTACGGCTCAACCCGGTCCGTTCCTGTATGATTGACATGAAGACGAGCATGGAGGTGGTTTTGATCTGTTTACAGTCTCTGGACTTGGGATCTCACATGGGACAATGAATGGATACTTTGCAATAAGGTGGTAGTTTCCTGGAAAGATTGCTGAATATGGACTTACTCTGATATTCTACTCTGGACCAATACTTTGCATCTTCATTCTGTTTTATTTTGAGTTGGCTTTCCTATTTTTTTCCTACTTGTTGATCATGCTTAGCTTCATGTTATTAAAAGTAAAGACTTTGGTCATACATAAATAAGAAACTGGTACCTGTCCCTCTTGTTTGCTGATGACAAAGCGCTGTTGCTCTTCAATCATATTTAGTTTTTTCCAGCTGTTTTTCTGTCAGATTTTACTTCATTCTTTAAGTTAATGTCAGCCGCAACCAGGAGAAAAACAATGCTGGTTAACAGCAGTTTGGCTCCTTTCACCCCCTCAGTTGGCTTGTTAAAATGCCAATAAAGCATCACTCCTGAAATAAAAAAAAAGGGGGTAAAATAGGCCCAAACACACTGCTGTCTCACCCTGCACTGAACTGCTGGGCAGGCCAGTAAATTCCTGTGGTTCGCCAGATTTAGCCTGCAGGCCTTCCTTTAGCCTCCTCTCCTTTCAGCAGTACAGAACAATGCAGCCCGCCTGCATTTATTTTATTTAAAGAATGAACAATAGTGCAAAGAATGGAGGGAAAGCTTAAACTGGCAAAAAGAACAGTAAGCAGATTTAATGCTTAGAGAAAGAATTACAGCAGATTTGTCAGATGCAATATATCATTTTCAAGAAAAACCTCAGCCTCCACCATCTAAGTTCAGTAGAAACAGCCTCTTTATCCATCTCTCCTCACCAACTCCACATTTTCTACCTCTGCATTTACATCATGTACTTAAACCCACTTTTCCCTGCTCGCTTCATCAGCTGAAAAGGCCATTCATTCAGAGGCGAAGGGTGAAGTACTGTAGAGGGGAGCCCCAGTGAGTAATTTCCTGATGTTTCCAAGACAAACCCACAAAGAACATGAAAAACCATGTAGCTGCTCTCCATTTAGACTTTGGTTGTTGGAGCTTTAATTCACCTTAGCCTAACAAGGGGGGAGTGGGTGGTAGGAAAATTCCTCATTATTACTGAAACACATGCACACGTGCACACACATGTAGAGAGGTACAAAGCTGACTGGAAATGTTCTGGAAGGATGCTATCATGGAAGACCAGGCAGGTTACAACTGCAATGCAACTCTGCTTTCATTGCAGCAGGGCAGTGACTGAAATGTGACACATGCCGAATGTGTGACCATTAAATTTGCCAGGTTTTTTTAGGGATGCACAATATTAGAATTTTGGCCGATATCCGATATGCCGATATTTTAAAACTCATGTGGTCGATAACCGATATCGATACCCATATCAGATACCCATATTATTAGGGGGAGTGGGTAGCCTAGTGGCGGCATCCATCTATTTTACTTACAAAATCTTGCAAAATTTTATCGTTCTGTTAAAAACTGGTGATATTTGATATATGAAAATATCGTGTAATTTTCTTGAATTCTCAAGAGATTTCATAACAGAACGTTGAAATATCGCGAGATTTTGTTGGTAAAATAGATTGACACTGTGTTTTTAAATGTCAATATACCAGCATATGAAAACAACATTATATTTCAGTAGTACTGTAGTACAATAGCATTTCATTGGTATGGGGTATCAGCCGATTTTCTCAGCCCAGGTATCTGTAATGGATTAGATTGGAAAAAATTGGATTGGTGCATCTCTAAAATTAACTCTTAAAAATTCCACCAGATCACCCGCACCCATGAGAGCTATGGCTTTTATTGTCAACCATTTCTCAGGAACTATGATCTGTAACTTTGTATGGCAAACTGTGATGATAGCTTACCCTTTAGATGATCTAAGTAAGTCTTCAATACATTTACATCCCATCCAGGAGATTTACAATCCAGCCACAAAATGAAATGTTTATTCAGACTCCATATGATCATTCCACTGAGTGATCCTTTAAAAGATTGATATTTATTAGGGATGCACAAGACAAAATCTTGCGAGATTTTATAAGTTAAACAGATTAATACCATGCTTTTAAATATCAATTTGATATCAGCATATAAAAATATTGCAATATTTCAGTGTATCAATATTTTTCCTCACCCATATTTTCAAGGTGTCTGAAACTGATAACAAAAGTGCGATTTGCAATGACTTCTTATTTTTTTTCAGCTTTAATATCGGCATCAATATCAGTTATTGGCCACATGAGTTTTAAAATATCGGCATATCAGATATCGGCCAAAATTCCAATATCGTGCATCCTAATATTTATCACATTTTCGTAATAATAAAAGATCACTATCACTACTTTGTTGCTAAGAGACCTCTATTTTAACTGGGAATTTACTTTAAACCAATAAGATTAAATTAACAGAAATGTCATTTTTGAACAGCAGCATGCTTTTTTTCTAAAGGTTGGTAAAATTACGTCATCTTATGGTGTTAGAATGCATCACCACAGGAGCTGGTTAAAACAAGACCACTGCATATCAAGATGATAAACATTTTCTTTACAATTAAATGACTATAAGAATATTAGAAAATTTCAATCAATCCCTCGTACAACTAAAGAAACAAAAAGGGTAAATTTCTACCATATATGTTTAAATTTGACTATAAAAAGAGCTTCAGTTTACCTGCATCTGTGCCACTATGCCTAAATCATGCACATGCTTTTACACACTAATAAAGACCTAATAAGAAACATGGACCTCCATCCATCCCGCTGCCATCCTCCCTCCAACAATCCCTCTGTGTTACTAAAAAAGGTGGTAACGAGTTCTGGCTTTTGACTAAGGGGCCTTTTCCACTGTTAAAACCATACAAGAAGAGCCAAGTTTGAAAATGTGAGCATTTCATCATCTCTAAACAAGCTGTGTGTGCGCTGTCTAACAGGGGAGTCCTCCACCTTCCAGAGGTTCCTTTACTCCAACAGTCCAGACTTGAACCAGACCGGAGAACGCTGTGACGTAACTGGAAGAAAGTCAGGTTGAAGGTGCAGCCCGGTCCCACCTCATAGCGAGGCCGAGACTGGCTGTTAACGTCAGATACTTGACGGGAGCGTGTTTCGTTTATGTGCAGGTGGTTGAATTAAGAGCTCTCCTGCCAAGAAACAAGTAAAAGGTTTATATGGGCACAGAAATGGAAAATATGCACACAAAGCATGACTAAGGATCGGATTAAAGGTGGTTCTAACAGTAAATGTCAGTGTTTTACTGCAGAATATTAGCAAAAGCTTAGGCTAAAACATGTCAATATTGACTTTACTTAGAGCTGAGGGAGGAATCGTTTGATGTGCGATGATCTGGATCAGAGATAATCTTATCTTTCTGATAGTTAACTGGACGTGTTTAGGTTTTAATCTCCACCTTTGCCGAACTCTAACAATTTTCTGACCCTTTACTGTTACACGTGTATAGATCACGTTGGTTCACACCAATAAAGTCCCACACAAACACTGGGAAAGCCCCCTCATGTCAGACAAGCAGCACATACCAGACGCTGACACACACAGCGGATTAACAGGGCGAGATTCTCATCATAATGAGTCGCATTCCTAAAACCATTTGTCTGTCTGTCTGCATCTGTGTGAATGTGAATGTCCTGCATATGCTGTGGTTGTATTAGACGGGGGTCCGCATGCAGCAGGAGCAGGAAACCCCCTGAAAGGCTCTGAGATCTGGATGCCTGACCTGGTTTCAGGGCCAGAAGGAGACGAGTCGCTGCCAAACAGCTGCCTGAAGTTGTCCAAGAAGACAAAGTAATAGTTGCAACACCCGTAAAGTCTTTCACTCTGGTTGTATGTTTTAATCAAACTGGGATTAGGGAAAGTATCAATGTCAGAAAAAGAAAAACACAAGGAAAAGAGTAAAGGCTCTCCTCACTGTACGCTAAGTGAAGCATTATTTCCAACATACTGGACATGTGCTGCATTTCAACCAACGTCCACTGAGGGGCAACAGCACGAGGCACAAGGCCTCCATGGCTCACTGATACTTTGAAAACATTTACACAATTAACAATGAAGAAATCTTGATCCAGATACACATAAAGCCACAACTCTGCTCTGACTAGTCAGAGGGATTTAAACAATAACACCATGTGTCAGTGACCTTTTAGTGCTTTTAAAAAATGTTGCTAAAACTTTTAAATGTACTTTAATTTGGTTGTAAATGTAAAAAAAAAATGTTATTTGGAACAACAAACTATAATAAACAAAAATAAAATGTGTATTTGTGGTTGGCTACGGAAGAGTATAAGGGCCACAAAAGAAAAAAAAATAAAATTCTGAGGAAATTAAAATTCTGACTTTTTTTCCCAAAACATTAAAAAGAAAAAAAATTTCAGGAGTTTTTTTCCAGTTTCTGAGGGAAAAAAGACAGAATTCCGACTTTTAGCTAAGAATTATGATTTTTTTTTTTACCAGAGTATCAAAAAATGGAGTTTTTTTTTTTTCAATTTCTGAAAAAAAAGTCCCACTTGTTGAACTACAACTAGTACTGTACTACTTGTTGTATTGTAACTAACTATGAATGTGTACCAAGCACCATAAGCATTTTGTAAGTGATTCTGTTAATGAAAACAAATCTTAAAAAAAAAAGAAATTAAAAAATCGGAAGATTTTTTTATTATTATTTCTGAAATTCTGAGATTAAAGTCAGAATTCTAGAGTACAATTCAAAATCTAAAATACAAATACAGACATTCAAAATACAGACTTTTTTCCAGAAATTGGGGAAAAAGTGTCCCAATTAGGGCTGAGCGATATGGACCAAAAGTCATATCTCGATATATTTATGCTGATTATCGATATACGATATATATCCCAATATTTTTATTGCAAAGTGAGAGCAAATATTTTGTTACATTCAGAGCCAAATATGACATTACAAGTAGTTTAATTTAAACCGACTGGATGAAATAATGCTCAGCTGTTCAAAAAATGATAAAAATGTAAACAGAAATACTGTATAATACTGTATATAATAATACTCACAAATGCAAGTAAGGAACATTACACAGAATTAAATTTAACAAACCCTAGTAAGGTAAGCTTTTATATACAAAGACAAAACAAACATACATTGAACTCCATATCTCGATATGGGCGATATGGTCCAATTCCATATCCCATTTAAAAATATATCGATATATTTTTCATATCGATATTCGCCCAGCCCTAGTCCCAATTTTTTTAATGTTCTGGAAAAAAGTCAAAATTCTTATTTTTTCTCTGAATTTTTCTTTCTCCTTCAGTGGCCCTAATACTCCCCCATAGTTTGCCTACATTTTTTCTCCTGGGTTGCTTTTGCAGTATATTTTTGGGTCATTGTCCATTAGCTCTGGCTGAATCAGCTACTTAAAATTCACACTTTGAAATAAAAAACATTTAAGGATAAACTAATGAGCAGCAATCCATCTTAAACCCTTTTTTTTTCCTTTTAGCTCTTTAAACAAAGATGAATAAATGTTTCCAAAAGTCCAGCTCATTATAATATAAACTTTAGAGTTTAAATGTGGAAATGTTGTAAGGCCTGACTTAAAAACCAGTTAACAGATGGCATTTTTAACCCACATCCTCCAATTAAATGTTAAGATGCCAACTGGACTTTCTTTCACAGAGTGGAAATGTTCCTGCTGTTTCCAGAGCCAAACTACCAACGATGGGATGATGGGAAATGTGCAGGGTGAGGAAACGCTGCTTCTCTTCCTGTAGCGGCTAAGGTCCCGGAGCAGCTGTGCAATCACATTTTAATTACAATTCAAGCTTCCAGTGACTATGTAAACAAGATAGCCCAGATAAAATAATAATTGCACAATTACTTATTCTTGTGTGGTAAAAGAAAACCTTCTCATCTAAAGCAGATTACCTTCACCCCTTCCTCAGAATGCAACACGTTTCTGCTTAAATACAGATAGTAATTTTAACAAATGATTTTGATTTCAGTATTAAATATGCAACTCGTGATTATTTTAACTATTTTCTTCTAATTCTACTTGAAGAAACAAAACAGATTTGGCTTTTTGTAGTTTGTCAAGTCACAAAAGATGTAAATAAATTCTCAGATCAGTTTAAATGAATTATACATAATAAGCAGTGATGTGTCTCCATATTTGAATTTATATAGGTTTAAATGGATGGGATGCCGGATGCTTTTCTGCTAGTGTGAAATAAGATGGGCCGATATATCGGTCGGCCGATACTTTAGTCCGATATTTGCATTTTTTGCTGATATCGGACAACGGCTGTTACGTCAAGTGTTGGCCGGTACCCCAACTCAATATAATTTACAGACTTTATAATGAATTTTACTACAGAATTTTGCAATGATATTAAATTTATTTTTAAAACGTGGTGTCAATCTATTTTACTTACAAAATCTTGCAAGATTTCATTATTCTGTTAAAAACTATTTCATGAATTCTCGCGAGATTTCGTTAGTAAAATAGATCAATATGCGGTTTCAAATATCAATATGACATTAGCATATGAAAGTATCGCGAAATTTTCTTGAATTCTCGCGAGATTTCGTAACAGAACGACAAAATATCGCAAGATTTTGTTGGTAAAATAGATCGATACCGCATTTTTGAAAGTCATTATGAGATCAGCATATGAAAATATCGTGATATATGAGATCAGCATATGAAAATATCCTGATATTTCAGTGTATCAATATTTTTCCTTTCCGTCTTTAGAAGTTTTAAAGTCTTTAAAAAATAAGTTTTGAAGAAGAAGAAGTTTTTGTTTCTTTTAGACTTTTGAAACAGCGGGATGATTGGTTAAATATCAGTTAAATATCGGTGGAGGGCGATGTCCGATATTCAGTTTTAAGGCCACTATAGGCCAATACCGATAGGGGGCCGATTATATCGTGCATCCCTACTAATTAAGCAAGGTGATTCCTCCGTGTTTGATTCACGAACTACACACTGAATCCCCCAAAGATCATTTGGACCTCTGCAAAAGAAAGTGGGAATGCTGGTGGAAGGATTACACAGAAATCCGCTCCTTCCTGCTCAGCTGAGTTTGTCAACTTCCATTCTGACTCCTCAAAACACAAACGTCAACTTCCTGTCAAACATTTTCTATCTTAAAAAACACCTTTTTAGTGTGTTTGCATGACGGCAAACAGATTCTTAACAGAACAGGAAACGGACAGTAGCCACCTTCACCTTCCTTCCCTTCCCACAGCAGAGAAGCGACACCAAGTGTCAGGAAGAAGAAAAACAAAACTTCCGTTGACAACAATGCATCTGTTTCTGGAACAAATAGTCATGTGATGAATTATTTAGGAGGATAACGCTCGTCTACGCTGGTTTGACAGCTGTTGTGTGTGTTTACCTCCTCACTGTGAGCTTCAGTATCCTGTAGGATCCCTTGATGAGGATGAGGGCTTCCTGCCTGCTGCCATAGAGCGCTGATCCATTTATGTTGATGAGTTCATCACCAACTTTCAGCTTCTTGCAGTGGGCAGCTTTCCCTCCATCCTCGATCTAAAGACAAAGACCAGAATTTGTTGAGATGAAAGAGAGAAGCTGGAAGGCCAACAGAGGAGCATTCAAAGAAAAGAAAAAAAAAGAAAATGCATCCTAAAAAATAAAAAAAGACAGTCAAAGATACCTCTGTGCTGCCAAGACGACAACTCCTTTTACACCCATTCTTGAAGGCATTTTTGTTAAATTGTCCCCATCCCCATGGCAACTGTGCCCTAAAACGCATCTCCAAAACAGCCTGAACCAAACATCCCACAAAACCCATCAGATTCCTCTGGAATAGACTCGGTTTGTGTGGTGACTGCGGGTCACACACTGGTCAAGCCTGTTCTGGTAATGCATCGCTGGGATGTTTTGGGCTGCAGAGGAGTGAAAAGTCGATGGGTGTGTGGTGCAAGACAGGATGAAACGAATAAAGAAACACAGGAACAGACAGATGGACAGGGGTATCCAGCTGGCTTGTTAAATGGACCACTGACAAGAACAATACTGGCTTACTGGCATCATCACTGGGAGCAGCTAGATCAGCTTTTAGTTGTACTGCAAACCAGCTCTCACCTTAAAATACAACTAAAGAATTATAAAATTAACTTCATCAACTTAAGAAGCAAGCAGAAAACTTCAGTGGAGAAAAGTGAAGCCAATGCGGAAGAGCCAAAGATTGCAGTTCACTCCTCGGCCACTAGGGGCTGGCTGCAAAAGGGAGTAAATCCCCATAGACTCCCATGTTAAAAGCTTACTTCAGAGCAGAAATAAACATGTTTACAGCCTGGTTCAAACATCATTTTTGATTTAATAGGTCAATTTTACCTTCATGTCAACTGGGAGGGTTATAACCCATCCATTTATATCAGGGATGGGCAACTCCAGTCCTTGAGGGCCGGCATCCTACAGGTATTAGGAGTTTCCTGTGGTAACACACCTTGTGACCTGTGCAGAGCTTCACATCAAGCTCTGCACAATTGACCTATGGCTAAGCCACGCCCCCTGCACTCACTCGGACAAACAAACATTCGGTGACAGGCGCTATGTGACATCTCGGGAGATGACAGCTGTCAACACGGACAACAGACGCGTGATCAGATAGAGATCGTGACAAGATAAATTAGAAAACATAAAAACAATCTAAACAAACAAAAAGAAATTGTTCAGAAGTCTTAAACTGGGAGTAGAAATCAGCCTGTGAATCTCTGGATGTGACTCGTGTCGCTCCCTCAGTTTCTTGCACAAACTACCGCACGGCTGCTGTTGTTGTGCCAAAAAGTGATCATCTGACAAAAACTGATCAAACAGCCACAGAAGCGGAGCAGTCTGGCTGCAGCTTGGAAGCCAGAGGCGTGTCGTTATCGACGTTACTACACCACACCTGTACTACACGACAGCGTCTTATGTACCGTTACCACGTACCAAAACTAGCATGTTTAGCTAGCGTTAGCCAACTTAAACTAATGTTAGGGAAGGTAACTTCATATTTCTTTCAAGCAAAGTGACAACATGTTGCCTCGAATACGATGTTGCCTTACCTTAGAACAGATGTAGACATCCTTGTTCATTTTATCCACGTTCAGTTGATGTTGTGGTCTGCCGCATAACTTTGGCTTGATGTGACTTGGTAAAAGGCAAAAAAAATACGCCCTGTCACCCAGCCACTCAGGATACCTAGTATCGGAGTTGCATGTACCCCATGCACACGTTTGACCATTTTAAACTAAAAAAGAACACATAAAAACGAACAAAAACGGACCAACTTCAATGCATTTCAATGGACGTTCAAGCAGAGAATGTCCGAGTGTATGGGATAGCTGTGCGCACTGTGATTGGCTCATCGCGTTTGGGGGCGTGGTTTAGCCATAGGTCAATTACCCAATGATTGAAGTCAGGTGTGTGTTCCCATCCCTGGTTTAGATCTTTAATCTTGAACTTACTCATCATTACTGGCATATTCGTTTGATTTACAGGCAACAAATCAGCGCTAGCTCTGGTGGCTAGAGGCTAGCTTCCTGCTTGCTCCCAAAGAAGGCCTCAGCCAGGAGCAGAGTAGCATGGTTATAGTTGGCTAAAGGTGTGCCTTAGCTTTAGCCCGCCTATCTCCGTTAGCTCCCATTAGTTAGGTTAGCCCTTAGGCACAGATAGCTCAGAATTTGATGGGTGTCTATTAGGGATGTTCAATATTGGCTTATTCACCAATATCTGATATTGTCCAACTCTTAATCTCCAATATCAACTTATACCGATCTATGCAGACAACTATGAGGTTGTATCGCTCATATTTTGAGAAAAACAACTACATTCTACTCTGAGAGCACAGATCCCAAAATATCCGTAACTCAGCCAGAGGAGTTCATTTTGGACATCTAGCTGCCAGATATCAGATACTAGCAGGTATTAGCCAACATATGGCTAATTCTAATGTTTCTGACAACTTGGCAACATAACCAACAACTTAAAACCAGACATATTATAAGCAGCTTCAAAGTAAGTCAGTCTGTAGCAGCAGCAGCTGCACCGTAGTCACATGACTCTGAAAGGAATGCTGATCTTGAGAGATTTTGTTGTTCTGATAAGAAATCGCAGGTGATTTCATAGTAATAATACTGGTCCGGAAAAAACTATACTGATGTTTCCCGATATCACATTTTAATGCCAATACCAACCAATAACATCAGACATCCCTAGTGTCAATCATTCGCCCCCACATAGCCACCATCTCAGCTCCAGCTTTGCCTATTTTTGTTTGACAGAAAGTACAACGCTGCCAAGATGGCGACGAGGGCATTCGCCTGCCGAGATTCATTTCAGCTCTATGGGTGACGTTACAGAGGGTCTGTCCAGTTATAGTTTATGGACTGAACCTTTAAGTACTGTGGAGAAAGACAATCAGAGTTGCAATCAAGACACTGTCGCATTAAAACGTTTAAAAAAAAAAAACAACCAAAAAAACATCTCAAAACAGTGGAATAGTGTTGTTGAGGCAAACTGTATTCATAATAATAATAATACATTTTATTTGTAACACTTTACATTTGAAATCAAATCTCAAAGTGCTACAGGGAGACCGCAGTTAAAAATAAGCAACAAAATACTGAGTAAAAGCCTATAAAACAAAACAGAATAAAAGTAAAAGAAAATTAAGTCAAGTTAAAATTGGTTTTCTAGTTTTTAGTCCATTTTTTAAAGCTTCCACTGTCTTTCTAAACAGGCAGAGGCTTAGAATATAAACATCTGTAATATCCATGGAGGTAGTGGTGAACTCCTGATTGGTGGCAGGTATTATAAATGATGACACAGCATAGTTTAATATGTAAACCATACAGGAATGATTGATATCAGGGGGGATCACTTAAAGTATTAATTCCACTTTTAACCCCATTATAACGCTGAATAAAGATGCATAAAGGGGATTCTAAAGAAACAAATTCCTGATTACACAGCGTGGAAATAGAGCACGGAGTTGCCCCTCCCTCGATCATTCATTCATTCGTTTTCCTGCCTCTACTGCGGTTATATCAAAGAGCTGTGTGTCATGGAAACACAGGTCTGATTTCACGGTTTTAGGATTTTACAGACGCACAGCGGGGAAACTCTGCTCTGCAAGCCAACTCAAACATAAATCGAGATCTTTCATATATTAACTAGAATGGTTGCTCTCATGAGACTAATTCTGTTGTGAAATGTGACTTCAAAGGTTAATAATGTGGAATTTGATCCTGCTGTAATACCGCTTTACTGTATGGAACTGGTCAACCACATATGAAGCGGGCAACTTTATCACAAGCATAGGTTTTGAAGCTGGTATGGTTCCTTTTATTGTAAATGCCAAAGTGTTTAAAACGGTGTTAAATCATTTCAGACTGATCTGTAACCAGGTCAGGACCTGGAAGCTGATTCAACACCACAATCAGGACTGAAAATGGCTGAAAAACTTAACATATTTCTAGTTTTGGATATTATTGATTAGGGATGCGCGATATAATTGTCCCCCTATCGGTATCGGCCTATATCGGCCTTGAAACTAGTATCGGACATTGGCCACCCCACCGACATTAAACCAATCAGCCCGCTGTTTCTAAGGTCTAGAAAAAAACAAAAACTTCAAAAACTCCTTTTTTACAGACTTTAAAACGTCTAAAAACTAGGGGTGGGAAAAAATATCAATACACTGAAATATTGCAATATTTTCATATGCTGATATCATATTGACATTTAAAAACGCAGTGTTGATCTATTTTACTAACGAAATCTCACTAGATTTCAGCGTTCTGTTACCTAATCTCGCAAGAATTCACAAAAAATTTGCAATTTCTCATATGCTGATATCATATTGACTAGGGGTGTCCCCGACTAAGAATTTTCATAGTCGAACCTGATTCGTCAGATCATGTCATTCGTCGACGAATAGTCGAATCATGTTTTGTTTAGGCTATAAAACATGTCTGCTTGTTTAAAACCATTAAAATATTTAACAAAAAGAAAACGTGAAGGTATGTTGGTGTAAAACAGTTCATTAATTAGATTTTTATTTTCAGTTAACACTGCAGGCATAAACCTAATATTTTTCTTTCCTTTTTTTTGCTTAACAATTTAAAGTCGGGAAAGAGAATTAAAACGGCGTAACAGCCGTTTTGCGCGGCGCACGGTCCAAATGTCAAACATATTAAGCGAAATTCCAAAAAAATAACCTTCACTGAATAAGTAAATTACACAATAACAAAAATAGGCTCATAACGAAATACAAAGTTATATCCAAGTAAACGGAAAGTAAAAGTTAGAAAGTGTGCAGTAAAATGGCGATGAGCTGGAGGTACGCTCCTCGCTTCGTTAACAAAGTCGACGGGAGAATCTCCTCTGGATGGAGGTGAAGGTGGAAGTGGGGGGATGATCAGAACATCACAGTCATGATTATTCCACAACTTGCTGGATGGTGCAGCATCTTCTCCTGGTCTCTCCCGTTCACGGGGAACGGCTCCACATGTGCGCTCAACAGCTGACGCAGCGAGACGGCGGTCCAGTTCAGGACAAAGATAAAAGCGCTGCTCAGGGAGTCTGATATCAGCCGCAGGCTTCATGATTCAGGAAATTATGGTTCTTAAAAACGCGTTCTTTCCTGATACAATCTGAATAATCCTCCAGCAGCACCAGCGCATCCATCTGGAGCTTTACGCATTACGCACAGGAGTAGACGCGATGTTCATGTCTGTCAGACTGTTTCCACCTTCACAGACTGATGCTATAAATCAGTGGAAGAAACTACAATGATGATGTGACAGGTGAGTGTCCTTCATCATGTCTCTGGCTACTTGGTCATGGAGACATCTCTGGCTGAATGGTCAGCGCGCGCGACTCACCGGCAGACTGCTGTTTAAACCCGCCTGCCCGGCGCAGCTTGCTTTATGCCACACTTATAATAACAGAATTATTCGGCTGCTAACAGTACTATGACATGAATTATTAAAAGAACAAATTAATACTCTGTAAAAATCAAACCTTCAACCTCCTCCTACTGCAGAATGGTCTGATCTTTGCTTGGTAACCACATGTTGCGACTATTCGACTTAGAGACTCACAGTCGAAGCACAGTCCTGGAAACGAATCGTCGAATCGTCGACTATTTGGGGACACCCCTAATATTGACATTTAAAAACATGGTATTTATCTATTGTACTAACGAAATCTCACAAGATTTTATCTTTCTGTTACGAAATCTCGCAAGAATTCACAAAAATTTTGCGATATTTTCATATGCTGTTATCATATTGACATTCAAAAACACTACTGATCTATTTTACTAACAAAATCTCGCAAGATTTTATGTTTCTGTTACAAAATCTCGCGAGATATGCTGAAAACATATTGACATTTAAAAATGCAGTATCGATTTATTTTACAAACGAAACTTCGCGATATTTCAGCGTTCTGTTATGAAATATCGTGAGAATTCACGAAATATTGAGATTTTGCAACCGAACGATGAAATCTCGTGAGATTTTGTAAGTAAAGTAGATCGATACCACATTTTGAAATATCAATTTGATATTGAAATATGAAAATATCACAATATTTTAGTGTATCGATATTTTTCCCACCCCTATTTTTCAAAGTGTCAGAAACGGATAACAAAACTGCTATTTGCAATGACTGCTTATTTTTTTCAGCTTAAATATCAGTATCGATATTGGTTATCGGCCACATGAGTTTTAAAATATCAGCCAAAATTCCAATATCGTGCATTCCTATTACCGATCCAAAATTAGAAGGTGGAGAATGAGATGTAGAGACAAAAATATCTGTTGTAAAAGGTGTCATAACTGGTGTTTTTTCTTCACTTATTTTCTAAAGAATTGAAGAAAACACGCACAGAAAAACACAGCCCGGCTAAGCTGACGCTGTGTTTATGTTCATTAATGTTCTAATGAGGTTTTCATTATGAAAACAAACCAGGGAAACACTTTTCACTCACAGACAGAGTTCCCAAAACACAGCAGCCATAATATGATCTCTTATTATTCATCAATGCAATAAATATAGCACCAATTAAATAAACGGTGCTGGTGGAAGATTACAACAGACACACCGTTCACCGCTAGGATCAGATCAGACTATCAGTGTACCAGTAAGCCAGAAAAATAAGCTGCCATTTTCCCACAGATACAAAAAGAAGTTAGTGAAGTAAAAGTCAAAGTCAACTTTACTGTCAAATGTGCCACATATTAGCCATACAACACATGAAATTACAGTCCTCTCAAACCCACGGTACATATAATAAAATATAATAAACTATAAGATAAAAATATAAAAACATAGGAATCCGCTCAGATAGCCTAGAAATCTAAACACAAAACCTAAGATTAAATACTAAAGAAGCTTATAAATTTACAAATGGGTTGGCAGTAGACAATGTGAACGGTATTGCAATCCTAACATAGGAAGTAGTGCAAATATTAGAGGAAAGTATAAATAAATTAAATAAAGCTTTGTTGACAAAGAAAGAGGTTGGAGGTTTGACATCATACCTTTTTATCAGCTGTTATTAGCTGTTTAGAATCCTATGAAGCCCGCGATCATGGAATTGAACATTAAAACCTTTTAAAAACGTTTATATTAGGGTTGTCCAATATTATCAGCCTACTGATATCTATGGCCGATGTTGGCATTAAAATGTTAGACTGGAAAATATCAGTTTTTTCGGACCGATATTTTTACGAACGAAATCTCACAAGGTCCGCTTGTTCCGTTCAGAAATCTCGTGAGATCTTGTTTCATTAGCACCAGTCCAGCTTCTAGAAAAGTCCCTGTTATTCTGGAAGAACTTCATATCCCAGCATTCCTTTAGCTTCATGTGAGTACGGTGCTGCTGCAAAGATGACTGTATTCATCCTTTTATTGTTTTCGACTTGACCAAAGACTGTAGAAAGTATGGACGTAGTATCCGGTCACGTCTGAATAAGGGAAAGTGAAGCCAGTTGGGCGTTTCCCACCGTCGCCATCTTGCCGTGTCACGTTTGTTGCCACTGACGGAAAATACTTAAATGGGCAAAGCTTGGCCTCGGGGCAAATGATTGACAGCCAACGTACTCTGGGCTAAACGCAAACCGAGCTACCTCGAAACTAACAGAAAATAACGAAGACTAGCCTCCTGAGCGGCAGGATGAAGGTAAGACATGTTTAGACTTGCTGTTAGCTGCTAAAAACCACCATGTTGCTACTCTGCTGCAGACTGAGACCTTACCGAGAGCAAACGAGGAGCTAACTGATAGCCAGCAGGCCGGTATCCAGTCTGCCACCTGTTACTCAAAGGGGTTAGGCCCCTAATTATAAGTAATTTCAAGATTAATTAACATCTAAATAGATGAGTTATAAAAATAAATTCACCCCCTCACAGTTGACATGAAGGTAAGCTTGACCAGTCAAACCTCATAAAATATTTTGAACCAGGCTGTAAACATGTTTATTTCTGCTGTGAAGTTGGTCTTTTTAACATGGGAGTCTATTATGGCTGTCAAAATTGCTCCAAAATTATGTGATGAACTCGCAAGGGTGCTTTACGGCAAGTAGATGTTTTGTTTAAGCTATAAAAATATACAAAATGATGTCGTTTCAAGTAAATTATGGATGCTACCCACTCAGGACACCTGGATTACATTGGATGAGCAGTATGGAGGAATATTGACAAGTTTTGGGACTTTTATGGACCTTTTTGGTTCAGTCGCTGGTGAACTTCATTATATAAAAGTTGGGGGAAAACGAAAACCTGTCTGATCTCCCTGCATTTGAGATATTAAAAAAGTGCTCCACAGTCTTACTCAGCATGAGGGTGAGTAGAAAATGAAGGCACATCATTCTGTGGGTGTACTATTCCTTTAACAAATTCAGCAGCACCAGCTCTCATACACATGTCAGTTTATAAATAACCTGTAAAAACACAAAAACGACCAAACACAGAACAACCACACAGAAATGCGCTTGGTTTTAGTGCACAAAGGACGAAAACAACAATGATGCCAGCTTGTCAGAGACGATCATGTCGTTGGACGGCTGCATGTGATGTTAAACGGCTGCTGGTGAAGGAGTTCTTCTTCTCTCCGTCTTTACAACAAGCCGTTTCTCAGTTGTTTTCTGGGTCAGTTTCACTCTGCTCTGACCTACGCGTCTGTACAGTGTGTGTGCACGTGTTTGTGTGTGTTGTGTTGCAGTGGGATGGCCAGACAGGGTGAGGTCACCCCGGGCACCGGGGAGACGGAGAAGAATACCCTCTCTGTGTGCTGAAACACACACGGATCAGGCACACCCTTTTATATTTAGATTTCAGGAGTGACTTCATGGCCTCATGTGTGTGTGTGTGTGTGTGTGTGTGTGTGGTGGCACGGTGCCGATTACTGTTCCCTAAAAGAAAAAAAACAAACAGAAATCCACATGCTGGTCACAGGTTGTCATCACTAGGCCATCACCTGACACACACACACTCTCACACACAACAGCCTCTTTATCAAAGACTGAAACTATCAGCTTCAGACTGGAGATCATTAACGGGGCTGTGGGTGTTTGCATACGAGTATTTATGGTGTTGTGGGGACATCGTCTGTTTACGCCACTTGTGGGGACAAAAAGCAAGACCTCATCAATAAATCATTAGGTTTTCCTGATGGAGATTTGGTTTCAGGTTCAGGTAAAGCCTATGGCGGGCGAGCAGGGGTTATCATCCAGTAAATGTCAGAGCGAAGCCTCTGAAGTGATGGAAATATGGCTGTGTGTGTCTCCCGCTGCAAGGCGGTGCCTACACATGTGCATTTAAACCTCACATTACAGCCAAAATGAGTAGGTCTCTGGGTTAGCCAGCTTATACGACAACCGCAAAGCACAAAAAACACACACTGGTGCATGAAAATGCGTCATTTCTTTAACAGCAATCCCAATCTGCATTAACACACACACACGCACAAGTGTTGGCAAGAAATGAAGACAAGGAAACAATTCTTCACTTGTTTATGAGAAGATTTCCAAAGACTTAGAGGATTTATGCAGGACTCAGGAAAGTATTTACACTCAGGCGTCAGAAGAGAAGCATCGTGTGTTTGAATGAAATGAGACTGAAGGAGGATTTTATTGAGAATTGACTTGCACGTGATGCTCACGACAGGACAGCACACGCTGAGATGTTTAAACCATCTCTAAAAGTTACTTCTTCGGTTTAAATGAAACAGACGAGCAGCAGAGCGAGCTTATAAAATCCAGACTCATGAGAGAATCAGCTAAATGTCTTGTAAACATTACCACCAGTTGTTTTTATTGTGTCATAAATCATTTTGTGAGCTTATATGTCACCCTCTGGGTGTCAGAGCTGAGAGCGACTCCTCACTAAATAAACATCTTGGAGTGTTTAATCGTTTTAGTAGTTTGTGGAATGCAGATGTTTAAGAAATGGATGACAAACAATTATTCTGCATCAGTTTATGTTTCTGAAACGACTTAAATGACTTAATGCTTTTTAAAGAGGACGCAAAAACAGATTCAAATGCAGATTTAATTCTATTTGTCCAACCAATAATCAATCCAGACAGGTTTGGTTTTATTTAGCGTAGACATAAATCGGACCCACTTCAACACCTCGTACATTCATCACAGCATGAAGCTGAATTATGTTTGGACGGCACAATTCTGGACGGATTAACTCTTATTAGGAGGGAAACATGATTTAATTATAGGCTTTTGTCTAGGGCTGTGACAAAATATTGATACACTGAAATATCGCAATATTTCATGTTGTGATACATCGGTATTAAAAATGCTGTATCGATGTTTTTCACTAACAAAATCTTGCAAGATTTCATCGGTTTATTACAAAATCTCGCAGGATTTTGTTGTTTTATTTGCAACGTTCCAGTATGTAGAAAAGTCGCTGCTTTCCACTGATATTTATTGCAGTTTGCAGGATCAGGGTAAACCCAATACTAGCCAGTTGGACTTAATAAATTGGCTGCAGAATGTAAATAATAGCAAGCAGACATGCTGCTAACTGGCGCCCCTCTCTTGACAATCAGCATGGTGTGTTAGGGCCCTTAATAGAGCCATCAACCTGACAGGCCACCGTATGCTGCTAGGACCTGCAAAAAGCCCCAGAAATGTTGACTGCCCCCCTGGGAGTGAGACCCTGAGAGCAGGAGGAGGAGGAGGAGGAGGAGGGAGAGACTAGGGCCCCCTGGAGCAGAACAGCTCTGTGCTCCTGCTATTGTCTTTGTCACCACTGTTTAGCTGCCAAACATAACGTCTCCACAGAGGAACACATTTGGAAACAGCGGTTTGCAACATGGAAATATAACTGGAGGTGGTGGAGGCTGGGCTGCTGGTTTGGGGTTTTTTTCTGTAGTTCTGAAGGTTTAGCCCACATTTCCTGTTTTGACAGCATTTAAATTCACCTTCATTTCCACTGGTGGTTCAGAGCTGCTTATTGCCACGAGTGGGAGTCACTCTGTGTTTGACCTTTACTCCAGAACGAGGTGAAGGGCCGCGAATAAAATATAAAGTCAGCCAGTGTAGGATCAATCATGCCAGCATGATCCAGTGGTTCAGTTTTTAAGCTGGTCCTATCAGTCTGTAGGTACCAAGAAGTTCATTTGTGATGCTCCTGCAGTTGTGTGAAAAAGTATTTGCCCCCCTCCTGATTTCTTACTTTTATGCATGTTTGTCACACTTAAATGTTTCAGTCATTAAACAAATTTAAATGTGAGACAAAGATAATACAAGTAAACAGAAAATGCAGTTTTTAAATGGAGATTTTTATTTTTAAGGGGGGAAAAATCCAAACCCACATGCCACTGTGTGAAAAAGTGATTGCCCCCTAAACCCTTAGCTGCAACAACTGCAATCAAGCATTTGTGATAACTGGCAGTGAGTCTTCTACAGCGCTGTGGAGGAATTTTGTTCCACTCATCTTTGCAGAATTGTTGTAATTCAGCCACATTGGAGGGTTTTCCAGCATGAACCACCTTTTTAAGGTCATGCCACATCATCTCAGTGGGATTCAGGTCGGGACTTTGACTAGGCCACTCCAAAGTCTTCATTTGTTTGTCTTAAGCCATTCAGAGGTGGACTTGCTGGTGTGTTTTGGATCATTGTCCTGCTGCAAAACTCAAGTGCGCTTCAGCTTGAGGTCACCAACAGATGGCCGGACATTCTCCCTCAGGATTTTTTGGTAGAAGCAGAATTCATGGTTCCATTTACCACAGCAAGTCTTCCAGGTCTTGAAGCAGCAGAACAGCCCCAGACCACCACACTACCACCACCATATTTTACTGTTGGTATGATGTTCCTTTTTTGAAATGCCGTGTTACTTTTACGCCAGATGTAATGGGACCTACACCTTCCAAAAAGTTCAACTTTTGTCTCGTCAGAGTATTTTCCCAAAAGTTTTGGGGATCATCAAAATGCTTTCTGGCTAAACTGAGATGAGCCTTTATGTTCTTTTTGCTCAGCAGTGGTTTTGGTCTTGGAACTCTGCCATGCAGCCATTTTTGCCCCCCAGTCTCTTTCTTATGGTGGAGTCATGAACACTGACCTTAATTGAGGCAAGTGAGACCTGCAGTTCTTTGGATGTTCTGGGGTCTTTTGTGACCTCTTGGGTGAGTCATCGCTGGGCTCTTGGGGTAATTTTGGTTTCTGTTTATTTGTGTTGTCTTTGTCTCACATTTAATTTTTTTGATGATCTTAAACATTTAAGTGTGACAAACATGCACAAAAGTAAGAAATCAGGAAGGGGGCAAACACTTCTTCACACAACTGTAACTGTGATTCATTGCTACATAAACAAATAAGAGATACCGGTATCGGTATTGGTTGAAATTTTTCATATCGTGCATCACTACCACAGAGTTACAAACGACTGTACTTGAGAAGTCGTTGACGATAAAGGCAATCGCGCATGGGGGCACCGTGCCTCTTGGTCATTTTATTAAGGCAGTATTCAAGGAAAACAAATGGGGGGCAACTGGTTTACAGAGCAGAAGCGTTCCTGTCAGTAAGGTAAAAGGATCACTGAGGCACAATCCCGGCTTTATGTTTCTGAAATAAAGGTTTTTCCCAAACTTGTTCCCTTTCCACGTCAATCTTTCTTTCAGCATTTGACCAACACGGATCATCACTGCTGCAACTCTGTAGGATGGAAACAAGGAGAATCCTTCAGAGTCAAAGTGGGGAAAGAACTCCAGGTCTTTGGGGGGAAATATCTTAAAATAACTACGTTTACACCCAACTGAAACATTCATTTTATTTATTTTCTTCACTCATTCTGGGATCTGTGCCGAAGCCCAGATCCCCAGGTTAATTTCCACATAAAACGAGGGCCCTTTCTTTGCATGTTCGACTCCACGTTCCTGATGTCTTGCACATATATAACACACAGCCTTCTTTTCCTTCACTCATTCTCATACCAACGGCACACAAAAACACACACCCTTCCCCAACCTCTGCCCTCCAGTCTGAGCCTTGTGAGGCTCTCCTCCCTTCCTCACACCCACGCTCGCACAAGGCCTTCTTTATCAGGGCGGGAGGAGGGGAGCTGCCGAGATGGAAAAAGAAAAAGCTCCCACGCTCGCACCAAAAGCGCCAACAGCAACATGTGTGTGTGCTTGTATGTATACTGCTGTCGAGCTTCATTGATCAGTGATGTTGCAGCTGGGGTGTGTTGTCCTTAAATGGCCTTTCCATTGGAAAAACTGAGGGGAGCGAAGGAGACAATGATGCCCCAGACGGATAAGCCCCTCCTGGATGAAGTTTCGGGTCGCTGACACAGTTGGATCAAATTCAATACCGGAGTGACAGAAGAGGAAAGGAGTAAGTAAGAGAAATGAGTGGAAAAGAAAGTAAAAGAAAATGTAATGGAAGGAAAACTCTCAACACTGACTTTTCAATCAGTGATTATGCTTCAACCTCCCGGATAGACTGAAACCACAGAAACATCCTGTGAGCTGGGTCACATGGACCATGACCAGCATGTGAACAAACGCTCAATCACTTATGAATATGACTCTTCTCTCTCACATTAGCAGGGTGTGTGTTTCTTTTAAGCAGAAGAGTGACGCTTCCTTGTTTTCACAGTTTCTTCATCTATCAGCCTCTCAGCTTGGACCTTTTCATTCACTGAAATGGCTCTGAGCCGCACAAGCTACTGATCTCACACATATTCCTTCATGAAGGCTTACGGTGTGTGGCATCACATCCATCACACGGACATTTCCGGCTACGTTTCTGGCTGTACTGGTCTTGGAAGTTAAATACTTTTACCTAAACAGCACAGCGACCCAGTTCATGATCCACTTCAACTCGAGATGACACGAGGCAGAACTTTCTTCCTCCTGTGCTGATGTTCTGCGTGTTTTCAATCTGCAGTTGCAGACTACGGCAGAGCTCCTGATAAACAAGCACTGTTGTCAAGTAGGGATGCACAATATAATCAGCCCCCTGTCAGTATCGGCCTATATCGAGATTTTGCAACAGAACGATGAAATATTGCGAGATTTTGTTAGTAAAATAGATCGATACTGGGTTTTTAAATGTCAATGTGATATCAGCATATGAAAATATCCCGATATTTCAGTGTATCAATAATTTTTTCCCCCACCCCTAGTCTTCAGATGTTTTAAAGTCTGTAAAAAAGAAGTTTTTGAAGAAGAAGAAGTAGGCCTAGTTTTTAGTTTGGGGGTTTATTTGGGGGTTTTGTTTGTTTTTTTACTTAAGAAACAGCGGCTGATCAGTTTTAAGGCCGACATAGGGCGATACCGATAGGGGGCCGATTATATCGCGCATCCCTACTTCTTAGGCTTGTGTTTTTACTGTTTTATCTGCCTGTACAGTGTCCTTGGGTACTATCAACAGCAAGTATGAACCAGCCCTTAGTAGCGACATGACACAATTTAACCACCACAGCCTACCGAGTAACATTGCTGACCATTTCCATCCCTTCATGGCTACAGTGTAGCATCTTCTGATGGCTACCTCCAGCAGGATGTTGCACCGTGTAACAAAGCTCGCATCATCTCCAGCTGCTTTCTGAGTCACCAGATCTCAGGCCAACGGAGCAGCTTTGGGATGTGGTGGAACAGGAGATTCTCATCATGGATGTGCAGCAACTGTTTGATGCTATCATGTTGATATGGAGCAAAATCTCAGAGGAATGTTTCAAACACCTTATTGAATCTATGACACCAAGAATGAAGACAGTTCTGAAGATAAATGAGGTTCCAAACCCGGTACTCGTAAGGTGGACCTAGTTAAGTGTCTGCTGATTCCAAGAAGATCAATGTAGATTCATAGGACATTTGGTTAGCAACGACTTAACATGAAGAAAAACAGTTGAAGCATTCCTCCACTTCCACACAAACCTAAAGTACAGCCTAACTGATGCAGAGGCTTCTCCTGTTTGTTTTCTCATTCAGAATAGTTTCAGGAATTATTTAAAAATGTTCTGTGGTCACTTTCTGGTAGGTCTACTCACTGGTATATTTTCATTAGCTGCACTCCCAGGACCAGACCAAAATATTTAAATTTTAAACTAAAAAGTCTCCCACACTGGGTGCGTTTGAAGAGGTGCCAAAAATGCGGCCATCCAGACTGTCCCCATCTCAGGCGCCGCATAAATTAAGGAGTACACAAGTATGGCGACAATGCAACGTATGTGAAATAAACAGCAAAAAACATCTCAGTTTGCCTCCATCATGCAGGATGTTTAAGTGTTGTAATACATTCCCACAGCTTCTCAGAGGCCTTAACCTTTGCGTAAATGATAGTTTTATAGGGGCAAATCGAGGGGAAGCGGCTAAATAAAGAGAAAGTCATGTTTTCAAATATTCTGCATGAGGTTATACTCCAATAAAGGAATCTAAAGATGAAGAAAAGAAACTTAATTACCAGAAAATTCAAAGAAAACAGGCCTCACTTTGCCGCCCATGGTGGCTGATTGATAAGTAATCTCTGGGAAATCCAGTGCAGAAACCCCTCAGCTTTACACCAAAGATGTTCTGACCACCTTAAGCTGCGGTAATTCCGATAAAACCCGAACTTAATCTGTGAAAATAATCCCCCTCGTTACCGTTCCTGAGCCTTCGGCCACATCAAAGCTCCACCAGATGCAAGAAGTGCAGCAGCGCCACACTAACCCCTGACCCTGAGGAGCATTTACACCCATCCATCATAGGCTGCGCACAGCCTGCCTCCATCTCCCATAATCCACCGCTACGACCCTGACACTTATCCACAGCTCCAACTCCCGCAAGCCTGACCCTCAACAGCGACACTTAACCTTATTCACACACTTAACTGACAATCGAGCACAAGGAAACAGAGAATTTGTTTTTTAAGGTATGTATGCTTGATTTATTTATCTATATCCACATTAGGCTGATCAAACAGGATCTAAAATATCCATCTTTAACAGGTGAAATAATATATGTAGAGTCATCCTCAAAATTATTCCTAACCTGCTAATAAATATGAAAAAAAATCATCCGTCAGTGAAATAAGTTGAAATTGACAAAAGTAATAATACATAAAAATTTTATGAAAATCATGACAAGGGATGCACAATATTGGAAATTTGGACGATATCGAATATCGACACAGATATTAAAGCTGAAAAAAATAAGCAGTCATTGCAAATAGCAGTTTTGTTATCCGTTTCTGTAACTTTGAAAAATAGGGGTGGGAAAAAATGTCAATACACTGAAATATCACATTATTATTATATGCCAATATCAAAACGATATTTTAAAAATGGATAGTAATCTATTTTATTTACGAAATCTTGTGATATTTCATCATTTTGTTACAAAATCTCACAATATTTCATGAAGTCTCACAAGATTTCGTAACAGAACGATGAAATATCACGAGATTTCCTTAGAAAAATAGATACCACGTTTTGAAATGTCAATATAATATCAGCATATGAAAATATCACAAAATTTTTGTGAATTCTTGTGAGATTTCTTAACAGTATGATGAAATATCACGAGATTTCATTAGACAAATAGATCGATAACACATTTTTAAATGTCAATATTATATCAGCATATGAAAATATTGTGATATTTCAGTGTATCGATATTTTTTTCCCACCCCTAGTCTTTAGAAGTTTTAAAGTGTGTATAAAAGAATGTTTTTTACGAAGAAGTTGTTTCTGTTTTTTGTTTTTTTTTTCTTTAGAAACAGTGGGCTGATCGGTTAAATATCAGGGTGGCCGATGTCCGATATTCAGTTTTAAGGCTGATACCAATGGGGGTGATTATATCATGCATCGCTATGGCAATGATTTTGAATTGTGGTTCAACAGAAATATTAAAAACCAACCAAACAAAAAAAAAAAACCCAAACACACATTAACAAGCATGATGGGACTCCTGAACTACCATTTTGAGGTAATTACTGCAATCAAATGTTTTCTGCAACATCCAATCACATGTCTGCACCTGCTGACAGGTATTCTGGTCCACTGTTCATGAGCAAAGTGCTCTAATTTGTTTTATTTGTTTTTTAAAATAATTATTTTCAACAACAATTAAAAATCAACATTTCATTTTGCTGAATTTTAATTTTGTAATTTTTTGTTTATTATCACTTTTTAAATTTCTTGTTATTTGAATAACTATTGTGAATTTAGCCGTCTCTTTAATTGGAGGGTATGAATAATTTTGAGGACGACTGTATGGGTGTAATGACCGCATCTATCTGGAGTGTCTCAGCAGCTAAACACACTGACAAACAGGATTTATATGCACCGCTTGCAGCTGTGGCATGATCAGCATCATGTTTTTTTAGTCCATCCACGTGCACACAGACACACACACACACGTACACCCCCAGCTGTGTGTTTCTGGTGGGGTATGGAAGCCATTAGATCTGGTGATCAGCACTGCCAACAGCGCAGGTTAAAGGGTCGGCGGCCTGGTGGGAGCAGAGACAGACTCGATTGATCCATCAATGTCTTCAGAAAAAAAGAAAACTTTGAATGAATGCATGCCCCTTTATCTCAAACCCAAACACACACACACAAACACACACTTAATACAAGTGAAACATTAACTCTTCAGTGCACTTGGTGACCTAGCCTTCCCTAACATGCCTCTAGGGGCAGTTTCGTGACTGAATGAACATGTGTTTAAGTGAGCGACATCATGGTGTAAGATCCAGCTACTTTGGACATTTTCACATTTTAAAAACAGTTTCTGAGCCTAAATTCAACTGTATTTTATAAGAGTCGTAACATAATGCACTGGAAAAGTTGAGGTCAAGCTTTAGTGGTAATCAGATCATGATGAGAGGTTTTTATCTGATCAGATTTAAGGAAACTTTCTAACATATAGCAGGAAGCTTATGAGCACTAAGTGGTTGCAAACTTAATGGAGTCCGATAGATTTATTCAAATGAAAGCCTGGTGTATTTGCTGTCATTCTCAGACGCTTTTTAGTTTTATATTACATCAACAAATAGCCTGGAGTGGAGCATAAGTGACCAACACAAGTGTGATTATGGCTGTTAGTTAGAGGTGGGTAAAAATATCTATTAATCGATGCATCGCAATACTTCCCTGTGCAATTCAATATCAAATTGACGACACTAATGTTTCGCATCAACACATTGGTGAAATGAAGGAGTTTGTGGCAGACAATGCCTTATTTAGAGGCTGCGCGCGGTTGCCCCATCACTTCCATTATATTGGACATACGCTGATCTGGAGTGGATCTAAATATCTCCCGAAGGAATTCAAGTTGCACCAAAACTGCCTGGGAGAGTAAATGAATGTATTTCATGCTAGAAAATAGATCCAGATTGAAAAAAACCAAACTTCCCCTGTAACCTTGCCCACCTCAAATGTCCAATCTAGGGGTGCACGATATTGGTATTTGGGCCGATATCCGATATGCCGATGTTTAAAACTTATTTGGCAGATAAGAGACATCGATACCGATATTAAAGCTGAAGAAAATAAGCAGTCATTGCAAAGAGCAGTTTTATTAGCTGTTTCCGACACTTGGGGGGTGTGGGAAAAAAATATCGATATAAAATATTTGATATTTTCACATGCCGACATCAAAATCGATTTTTTTTAACATGGCATCAATCTATTTTTATTTTAAAAATCTCTTAAGATTTCATCATTCTGTCACAAAATCTCACGGTATTTCATGAATTACTGCGAGATTTCGTAACAGAACAATAAAATATCGCAAGATTTCATTAGTAAAATAGATCGATACTACGTTTTTAAATGTCAGTATGATATCAGCATATGAAAAGATCAAGAAATTTTTGTGAATTCTCGTAAGATTTCATAACAGAACGATGAAATATCGCGAGATTTTATTGACAAAATAGATACCACGTTTTTAAATGTCAATATGATATCAGCATATGAAAATATCGCGATATTTCAGTGTATCGATATGTTTTCCCATCCCTTGTCTTTAGAAGTTTTAAAGTCTGTTAAAAAGAAGTTTTGGTTTTTTTTTTTTAAACTTTAGAAACAGCCCGCTGATCGATTAAATATTGGTTAAATATTGGTGGGGTGGCCGATGTCCGATACTTAGTTTTAAGGCCGATATAGGCCTATACCGATAGGGGGCCGAATATATCGTGCATCCCTCGTCCAATCAATCACACATTACTTCTCGGCGCTCCCCGAGAAGAAAGTTCTGCTCAGCCGAGGGGTCGAGAACACGTCTGCGAGAACAAAATGACGTAATTTTTTTCTCACAGCCCCGAGAACAAGAAGAAAGTTCTTGCTTCTTGTGGAGTATGTAGCAGCCTTAATGCTGGGAGAAAGTCATTTAATTGTGTGGAAATCCTTCCTATTCTTGTTTCCTAATTATCCAACAAGTTCTTTTAGTGCAGTGGGAGTTTCTGCACAGTGACCGGCAGAGCTTTGACAATGAGGAAAAGCATGTAGCTGCACTGTCTGGTTACTGTGTTTCTGAGCAGACGACTCTCTATGCACCACTTCCCAGTGAAGAATCAGCTCTATTTAATCCTAAATTAGCTTCACAGCCCTAAAACATTTAGGATATTCATTTCAGTCCATTTGTTTTCTTATAGGGATGCACAATATAATTGGCCCCCTATCGGTATCGGCCTATATCGGCCTTAAACATAGTATATGACATCGGCCAACCCACTGATATTTAACCAATCAGCCCGTTGTTTCTTTAGTCTAAAAAAAAATAAAACTTCTTTAAAAAAAAAACAACTTTTTTACATACTTTAAAACTTCTAAAGACAAGGGGTGGGAAAAAATATCGCTACACTGAACTATCGCAATATTTTTATATGCTGATATCATATTGACATTTAAAAACATGGTACTGATCTATTTTACTAACGAAATCTCAAAATATTTCATCGTTCTGTTACGAAATCTCGTGATAATTCACAAAAATTTTGCAATATTTTCATATGTTGACATTATATTGACATTTAATATCACGGTATCAATCTAATTTACTAATGAAATCTTGCGATATTTCGTCACTCTGTTACGAAATCTCGCGAGAATTCAAATAATTTTTGCCATATTTTCATATGCTGCTATCATATTGACATTTAAAAACGCGGTATCGTGATTTTTTTAACAGAACGGTAAAATCTTGTGAGATTTTGTAAGTAAAATACATCTATTCCATGTTTTTAAACATTGATGTGAAATCGTCACAGGAAAACATCACGATATTTCAGTGTATAAATATTTTTTCCCACCCCTATTTTTCAAAGTGTCTGAAATGGATAACAAAACTGCTATTTGCAATGACTGCTTTTTTTTCAGCTTTAATATCGGAATTGATATCGGTTATCGGCCACGAGTTTTAAAATATCGGCATATCAGATATCGGTCAAAATTCCAATATCGTGCATCCCCATTTTCTTACACAGTTTTCTTCCAAAGGCAGCAGATTTGTGTCTGACTTTTTTCCAGTTCCGTCTTGCTGATTTTAAAGCAGCATCGATCAGGATTTTATAACACTTAAATCAAATTCACAAAGTATGGTGGGAAAAAGCTGTAAGTTGAGGGAATTTTAGCCCCAATAACACTGACAGATGTCAACACTGAATTTCATAACATTTGTGTATAAAATGAAAGCTTCCACTCCCATATGGATACAGACACTTGAGTACTGTTGCAACACATGAGTCATGTACTGCATAAATTATTCATCATGTCTGTTTCCAATTTTCTAGTTCTGCTGATTCCAATCAGACGTTTTTGTACGAGAAACCAAATAATTTGCCAACAAATGCCAGGAATGAGAAAGAAAGATGGCAAACGAGCACAAACAAATATTGGTCGTAAAAAAATGAAAAGCAAAAGGCTTTTTCCCCCTTTTATGTTTTCAGAGCTTCAAACAGACAATCTGGCAACAGATTAATCCGGAACCTTTACCTCTTCACATCTCTTTTCTTGTTTTTTGATCTAATATCTTTGCTTTAATTTTCATATCCATCCATAAACCAACAGCTAAATGAACTTAAGACACTAAAGCCCCCTTTTCTATTTAAATCAACTCAGCTTTGCCGCTTCCTTTTAGGCATGACGCATCCTGCCTCAGTCTTTTCACATCGTTTAACTTTTTATCCTCGTTAATCCTCCATCTCCCTTCCTTCTTCTTACATTTCTCTCCATCTGCCGCAGTTTATCCATCTTTCTTACATTTCACTCCAACATCAATCCTTATCAAAAAACCAGCTCCCCCTCGTTCATTTATTTTTCCACGTCCTCATTTAGTGCATCTTTCTGTTAGAGGTTTGGATGTTTTACTGTTGTGAGGAATCACTGAAACATCTAAATCTGAACAGAATCCTCAATCCTTCGCATGAACAATGCAGCGTATCCACTGTCGCCATCCTCCCCACACCCACATATTTTGGTTCCCCACACAGAGGTTTGACTGGTCCAGTTTCCAACATAGAGAGCAAACAAGAAGGAAGTTGTGACTTGTAAAATCCCACTTAAAGTTCCCCAAATCACCAAGTCAACCAACATCCAGAACACAAAATGAGATTTGTGTCTTTTAGACCTAATGCTGGAGTCTCCCTGCCAGAGCAGCCGCGGTAACAGACAAGACTGCATGGTGAAGTGCGGCTGTCCATATGTGTGTGATTTTGTACATTCCTGGTCCTGTGGTAGAACGATATTGCCATAAATTGTATAAATACAGATGCAAAAAATGCACACAATTTATGCCTGGAAGAATTTGGTTAATTTGACCTAAATGCTGGGAAACAACTGTCAGAGCACGGAACAAAACAGCTGGAAAATGTTACGTAGAGGAGCCAAACGCCGGGACAAGATTAGATGGACTAATTCACAGCTGTTGCCGGTAGGGATGCATGCAAGATATTGAAATTTTGGCCGATATCCGATATGCCTATATTTTAAAACTCATGTGGCCGATAACCGATATCGATACTGATATTAAAGCTGAAAAAAGAGGATATTTGGTAGGGGTGGGAAAAATAATGACATACTGAAATATTGCATATTTTCATATGCTGATATTATATCGATATTTAAAAACGAAGTATTGATCTATTTTACGAATGAAATCTCGCAAGATTTTGTCATTTTGTTCCGAAATCTCGCAGGTTTTCGTGAAATCTCGAAAGATTTCATAAGAGAACAATGAAATCTCGCGAGATTTCGTAGGGTAAAATAGATCAATATCGCGTTTTCAAATATCAATATGAAATCTGCATAAGAAAATATCATAATATTTCAGAGTATCCATATTTTGTCCCAGCTCTAATATTTGGTTATTTACACAAATGACCGTGTGTAAACTCTGTTCACACAGAAAATCCTAAAAGAAACTGTCTTTAGAAGTTTTAAAATCTGTAAAAAAGAAGTTTTTAAAGACGAAGAAGAAGAGGAAGTTTTTGTTTTTCTTAGACAGATGGAAACAGCAGCCTGATCGATTAAATATCGGTGGGGTGGCCAAATGTCTGATACTCAGTTTTAAGGCCGATATAGGCCAATATCGATAGGGGGCTGATTATATTGTGCATCCCTTGCAGGTTGGGACGGCGGGAGCTGCAGGACGCTCTGGCAAAGCTTGTCGGTGAAAATTAAGCTTTAATAATCTTATTTGGTGTAATTATCACCTGATCCAGTAGATGGCAGTGCTAGATGAGCTTGTAAATAGTAAAGCAGGAAGTGCATCAGAAAGCTGAGTGTTTAGTGTTTGGCGGGAGAGAGAGAATATGGCGAAGCGCCCGAAATCAAAGCAATACAGGCATCGCACGTTAGACGAAAGTATGTGTAACGACAAAGGGGCAAACTTAGCTAGAGATCAGTGAGCCTTCTTCCGCACTGCACAAAAATTGTAGTTCTTTCTTGATCCACTAGGGGCTCCAAAACAGAGCAAACCCCCATAGACTCCCTAGTTACAAAGACCAAACTTTGGAAACAACTGTCGTGACAGAGAGTGACACGTTTGATCAAAGACACAATCAACTCACTAAACTTCGGTAGCAATGTAAGCTAGCTGACAGACAGATATAGACCAAAGACTGTAACTTATTCGGCAGGAGACACAAGCAACTGACTGGTTAGCATCATCTCACTGCCTGTTATTGGGCAAAGTTGGTTACAGCTTGTCTGTTAAAAGAATTGCATATTTACTTCAAATTTGGCTTTAAGGGTAAGAGTGGCCACCTTTATAACTAAATCACAGCCTGCTTAAATTTCGCATTGCCCCCTGAAAAGCTGAGGTGGAATGAAACAGTAAATAAATTCAGTGTGAGGACCACATTAACATGACTTGAATAATCAGTGTTTCTTCCTAAACTCACAGCAGAAAAGACTGTAAACTTGAGAAAGTATTTTTTTTTAGTGCATTTTCAGCGTCGAGAATGACCTCAACCTCCTGCTCCGGTTTTGGTGGACTTCTATTGAAAACCAGTATGACAACGACTAAAGACAGATTCCAAGATGTAAATTTATCTTGACATAAAATTAAAGGATTAATTTTTGCGAACAGTCTTGAGCTGAAAATGAGTTGCAGCGCATTTTACAGCTGCCAGATCAGCAGAACACAAAGCCTAATGTGGCTGCTAAAACTGTTTTCCATCGCATCAAGATGCAATTCAGGTGTAATCTGAGTTAACATAACATGCCCGAGGTGTGTGTGAATGTGTTGCCCCCCCAGTGAGAAGGTAAAGACAGGAGTGCTCTAAAAACACAGAGCGTCTGAGCAAAACAATAACAACCGCAGCAGCCTCGGGGTCAGGACTTCTTCACCCATAACACAGACATGTATGACCCATATATCTTTATGTTCTCCACTTTTTCCAAGAAACACACACACAGACTGCAATCATAACAATTTTTCATGCTAGGGGGTTTCTTTCCTGATATGGTCAAACAGATGTTATTTTTGTGAGGACCGTGAGTGTGTGACATTTTAGCTTTTTGGCCAGTGGTGTGTGAGAGTTAAGACTTAGGCTGAGGAAGCGGGTTTGGATCATGTGTTGGTTTGTGTCAGTATTTAAAAAGTTGGGGTTCGGGTGGGTCCTCACTAAGATAGAAAGTGTGTGCAAGTGGAAGCATCCAGACGTAGCCTAAAACAAACAGCTAGAGGCTCCACAGATCACTGATAGATGCATTCCAACCCCCCCACCCACACACACACACACACACACACACACACACAGCTGCCTGCAACCTCACCAACTGCATGTTCCTGCAACAAACTGTTTATCTCAAAAACATTTCATGTGATAACTGTTGTATTGGCCTAAATGGCAGCCTGGATTCTTTCATTTTCTTTCTGTCTAGGTCAGTGTGATGGGGGGGTTTGTTTCTGAGTAAATATCACACACTTATTAGGGAACTAAAAAACTATATCAGATATTTGGGGAATTTTTAATTGTTTTTCTGGTGGTTTCATTTTGATTCTGTCACACTGGTTTGTAGCTTTGGCTCCTAGCTAGGGATGCACAATATTGGAATTTTGGCCGATATCTGATATGCCGATATTTAAAAACTAATGTGGCCGATTTTTGGCATATTTTGGGAATGAAATGTTCTATAAATCAGGCTGTGAATGAGATATCAAAAAATCTTTTTGTAAAAACTTAAAGAATACAGTTAGGAGCAAAATTTGAGAGTTTGGTTTCTGGAAGTGCTCCTGAAAGTGGAGATTTTTTTACCCAGAGTCAAAGAAAAAACACATTTTGAAAAAACAACCTTTAAAGTTTTGAATTGTAAAATTCTCCACATTTTTACTCTATAACACTATTTACAGACATCAGATCCAATCAGATTAATTAGCTGGAATATCAAGTTTGGTTGGGATGACATCGTTCAGGAAAAAAGAGACGTTTCAAACGATACCAGACATGGTGGGGTTCAGATGAGCACTACGGTGCTGCGCTCCGTTTAAAAACACCAACTTTAGCTGCATTTTGAGGAGATTTGGGTGCATCAGACAGTATCATGAAATAAACTCCTAAAATGTTTATTTTTGATGTTTTTTTACACTAGTCTGAAAGAAAACATGTTGAAGGAGGGAAAAAAAATGAAAATCTCAAAATTGACCAGGGGTCTCATTTATAAAACTGTGCGCAGGATCTTTACTAAAAGTGTACGTGCGCCAAAAACCCAAAGTTTGCGTACGCCGAAAAATATTCAGATTTATAAAACCAGGCGTACGCAAAAATCCAAGCAATTTCCCCTTTCTAAATCACACTCTCCTTGGAAGTTTGCGCAGGTGAATTTGGCTCATGTCCCGCCCCCTACACACCCACTTTCTACCATGAAGGGTCAATGCAAAGCACCTCATGGATATTTTTGCATATAAATAAGCAGCTGATCTGAGGCATTTAAACTTGATCGTGGCGACTGAGAAGACGAGAAAACGCAGTTTCATGGAGAATGAAGTGGAGGAGCTTGTTGGTGAGGTGAAACGTTGAAAGAACGTTATATTTGGACGTCACAGTGGAATCGCAGATAAACAGAAGTGACAGCACGTTGCTGCAGCGGTGAATGAACACAACGGCTCGCTGCACACCGGAGCGCGTTGTGGTCAACAACTGCGCACTGGGATTAAACGGATTCAGCGGGTCGGTCGAGTCCAGTTTAACACACAGATCCAGGAGTTCCCAAACTTTCTGAGCTACGACCCCCCCAGATACCAGACGTTGTTGTTCCTGACCCCCGCAACAGCTGAGCTCTTTATTGTGCAACATTTCAGATCATCCTGCAGCATCTACATGTGAGGCTGGAAAACTGTCAGAATCTTCATGAATTAGGGGGATAATGGGGGTTTGGTGGATTATTAATGAAATGAAAAATACTTTATTAATCCCAGAAGGGAAATTCAATGTTTGTAATACTGTTTTGGTTTTTTTTACAATATAACATCTATCTAACATAACAATAATATAAAAAGTACAAGTACAACAATAATCATACATATGTACACAACTGTAAGAAAACATGATAATAAAAAAAAAAAAACTTAGCTGACCAAGATATGAGAAGGGGCTTTTGCAAGATATTGCTAAATTGCAATCTTTATTATGAGTTAGGCTCTAATTTATTTATTAAAAATGAATGCGTTTATATTCCTACAGATTAATCTCCTGCATTAACAGGTTTATTTTGACAACCCTTAACATTCTAAATGTATTTAGTTTACAGCGATTACAATCGTCTGGCGACCCTCTGAAATGATCTAAGAATCCCCAGTTCGGGAAGGTTGCTCAGAGGAATCTATCGGCATCAGTCAGTAATCATGTAGGGAATATTCGTGGTTTCTAAAAACTCTCTCCATCTTTATCCTCTTCTTTCCATGATCTTCCAGCAGGGCAGCGCGTCCGTTGTGAAGCATTATGAACGAGTGTCACCGTTTCCTCAGTAATTACAATCAGCCTCCACACCTTGTTACAGGCAACCTACCAATAACTGTCATCCTATATAACTGAAGCTGCAGCCTACTGTAGCTCTGAAATGAGGCTGATGGATCGTACAGCTCAATCCAGGAACAGACGGGGGTTTACAATGGTCTCCAGTCTGATATGATGGTTAAATGCATGATCGTGGCTTCAGCTCATCTTACCAGCGGTGCCGCCAGTTTCCCGTCTCCAAAATGTTCGTGCGCAAGGTTCAGAGTTTGCGTACAGGTGCGCACATTTTCCCGTCAGGTTTGTTTTTATAAATCTGAAACTTTGCGTGGAAAATTACTTACGCCATTTTCAGGCCCTGTTCTGTGCGTAAGCAAGCTTTATAAATGAGGCCCCAGGTGATTAAAAAACGGGGGTTTTACCAGTAACACCTCCCCTTAATATGATCAAAGGAAGACTGAATTTGACCTAAATGTTGCTGTTTTGACACAAAGCTGAGTCCTGGTAATTTCTTTCTGTCTCCATCATCAGTATGCTGTATGGTGAACTGTGCTGCTGCACAACATATGTTTTTAGTTAAGTAAGACAGCTAGAAAAGTTGAGCCACAGTCATGGAAACACACACACACACACACACACAAGTAAGGACAATAGCATCTCTATCTGAAGACATCCTCATCCACCCCCCACTGTGCAGATTGCTACTGGAGGCTACCTTTGCTGGAATGCAGAGAACACACACAACACACACTGCTGTTTACCAGGCCAAGACAACTGGCTGCCCCCCCCCCCACCAAATGTCAAAACATTCTTCTGTAAAACCTCAGAGTTTCTGTTTCTGTCAACAGCAAGAAACTCATCTGGGCAAACTCGGTTCTCAGTGTTTTTCAGACGGGTTCTGCTGGAACGCTCCACGAAAGAACAGCAAATTTACTTTCCATCAAAAGTGTGAAGAAGTCAAATCTTTTTTTCAGCCATAAACGGAAAACAAATTCTCTGAAAAGAACATGAAGTGATTTACAGTTTGAAGATGCTTCTGAATCGTGCAGCTTCTTCTCTTTCCAGTCTGGGTTCATCATTTGTACACAAACGCTCAGCCATACAAAGGAATCTTAATCCCGGTGGCTCTGACGAGGAGTCAGGAATTCCCACACTAGAAAAGAAATTCGATGTCAGATAAATCAAGTGCGGCACATGCAAGGAAGAGAAAGATCCGCCATGTGCAGGCTCTAACAAGCTGCAAATAAATTATAGAAAATAAGAGTCTTTCGCTGAGTTCATGAGGAGTTCGCTGCGCAGCACGAATTTCCTCTTTGGGATCGGGCAAAGTTAGCAGAGCTGCTGGTTTCAGTGGTGGAAGATGGGCTGACTGGCAGGGTTACGGAGAGGACAAAAACATGGGGACGAATCCAGCTTTAAAAATCAGAGACCTCAAGGAAAGATGGATCATAAACAAGAGACAGGGCTTCTTTGTCAATACAAGACAGACCGGTTTGACCTTAAACACACCGCTAAGTCGCTGTCAACAATTTCTCAGGATAGAAGTCTGTAAGTGATCTGCCCAGGAAATTTATGATCCAGCTTTATTTCACCACTTTAAGACGAATGAACAAACAAACAAACAAGTACTATTGTCTGGGGCTGAAACAATTAATCAAATTATTCGGTTAGAAAAAATGATCGACTAATACTTTAGTGATCTATGCTTCGTTTAACTTTTTAAAGTCCCGCTTCACGCATTGCTTCCAGTCTGTACAAACTGCTTCCGGTTAGGATCACTGTTGCTAACTCCTCAGCAAGAGAAGTCGCTATTGGTTGACCCAAAAGTCACCAGAAGTCGCCAAATGACATCACCGAACCAAACAGTGAGTTTCTGGCATGCGCAGTACCGTTTAATGGCAATATATATTTATAACTGACATGCCACAATGTTAATTACTGAAGTGGTGACATACACATTTGAGTCATGGTGCAAAGACCCAGGAGTGCCACAAGGCATCATGGGATATAATCTGGATGAGGAGGCGTGGTCATCCATCTGCAAAGGGACAGCGGGAGCAGTGAATGAGTGCCAGGAAACAGGGAGGGAGCCGCCAACGTCAGGCTGCACCTGATGAACGGGTGGAGTGATATAAACTTTGTCTCCATGACCACCAGGAAAAGTTGCTAGATTTGTCGCTTTTTTTAAATTAAGTCGCAAGAGGGGTCTGAAAAGTCGCTAAATATAGCGACAAACTCACTAAGTTGGCAACAATGGTTAGGATAGACACTAGTTGCGTACATCACGTGTGCTACGTCATGTGCCCGGCAGTAGCAGCTTCTCTAGCAGAGCTCAGGTTGCTGCAGCAGCGCGAGTTATAGAGAAATGGAGGATGAAGAATTTCAACCAACTAACTACTGTAATCAACACACGCACACAGCACAATACTTACAAAGACTTCAGTTTTCCGAGGCTCACGCGTGTAGAACATACACTACTCACAAAACGTTAGGGATATTCAACTTTTGGTTATAATTTAAGGAAAATGTCAAATGTTCACACCTTACTTAACTGGAATTATGATGTGGTAATTCCTCCATCTCAAACAACTTATTGATAGAAAAGCTAACAGCAATTGTGGCTAAACCAAATATCCCTAACTTTTTGTGAGTAGTGAATTTGACGCACACGAGTTGTTTCCACACTGGTTTCTCTGAAAGCGCACTCACAACATTGTCGGAGGAAAAACAAAAAAGATCCTCGTTGAGGTGTGAGCACTCACTCGCATAACTGAGCGTACGTTTTAACAAAGAGCTTTTTAAGACTGATTAAATCTGAAATCCAAACATTTAAACTGTTTTTTATAGCATGAAATAACTTACTATTATTAACTGTCTGCTTATTTATTCCCTTTTTAAATGTAAAAAATTCACACCATGAACTAATGAAATGAAATGAAAATGAAAAATACTTTATTCATCCCAGAAGGGAAATTCAGAATTGTAAAAGCTCACTTTTTTTTTTTAAATAAACAAAAACGTCAGTCAGTCTTGTTCTTTAGGGTGATGGTTGCTGGCAGGAAAGAATTTCTGTATCTCTCCGTCCTACAGCGAACCTGACGCAGCCTCCCACTGAACACACACTGTTGATTCTTCACCGTGTTGTGGAGAGGATGGGAAGTGTCCTCCATCATCTTCATCAGCTTGTGCAGCATTCTTTTTTGAACGATCAGCTCCAGCGGCTCCAGAGTTATTCCCAGCACAGAACCAGCTTTCTTGATCAGCTTGTTTAGTTTCTTCAAATCTCTGATTCTGATGCTGCTGCCCCAGCAGATGGCTGCAAAGCTAATTGCACTTTCCACAACAGACTTGTAGAAGATCTGCAACATCTTGGTGCAGACGTTGAATGATCTCAGCTTCCTTAAGTAGAGTCTGCTCAGACCTTTCTTGTAGATGTAGTCACTGTTGCATTTCCAATCGAGTCTGTTGTCCAGCTGAACTCCAAGGTATTTGTAGTTCTCTACCACCTCCACGTCCTCTCCCAGGATGTAGACAGGACTATGCTGCTTATTCTTGCTCCTCCTGAAGTCAACAATCATCTCTTTAGCCTTGCTGGTATTTAAGATGAGCTGATTGTTACCATTTCACAAATTGACTGACCAGTTCCCTGTACTCAGCTTCCTGTCCATCATTGATACACCCCACAACTGCAGAGTCATCAGAGTATTTCTGCAGATGACAGGACTCAGAGTTGTACTGGAAGTCTGAGGTGTACAGTGTAAAGAGGAATGGTGAGAGTACAGTTCCTTGTGGTGCTCCAGTGCTGCTGACCACCATCTCAGACACACAACCTTTCAGTCTCACAAACTGTGGTCTGTTTGTTAGGTAGTCGTAAATCCAGGTAGTTGTGGAGGGATCCACCTGGAAGTTATGGAGCTTCTGACATAGCAAAGCAGGCTGAATAGTATTAAAGGCACTTGAAAAAATCAATCTGATAAAAAATCATGTAAATACATGCACAAAGCCCCTCACGGGTCAGGAGGTGAATTGATCCAGAGGATTTACTAAATCGATATTGAATTGCACCAGGAAATATTGCAATGCATCGATTAATCAATATTTTTTCCCACCCCTAATGACTTGGAGTTCAAAGAGTTGAATTAATCTTAACAATTTTAAGGTATTAAATGAAAGGCAATGACACGAACACAGGGCAGCAGGGAAGCTGCATCCCTGTGACGGACCCCCAACATCTGAAACCCAGAAAAGGTAAACACTTGAATCCCAGCTGACTTAAAGTAAGAACTTCATCAGACTGGGGAAGCTAAAGATGGATGCCCCACCGTCCCATGGGAACGGCTGAGAGCTCGCAGTACATCATAAAACCACAGATGAAAGTGAGCTGGCAGCTCCGCAGGGACGGCTGTCAGATACAACAATGGTAGGAACTCAGCAGTTACTCATCATAACCACATCTGACGACACACACAAACACACTCTAAAACTGTCACAAGACACATGTGAGCTGACAAGTGGTTTTACATGACAGAGTCTCTAAGACAAGCCTGTAAGCCAGCAAACATCAACAGGAACCAGAACGCCATATTTGTACATAAGACTTGTTTATGTGTTTGTCTCATTAATCAATGCTATCCAGCTTTGAATTGTTAATGATTGATGGAGAAGAGGGCGTCTTAGGAAAGAGGATGGTTTCAAGGCAACTAAGTCATGGTATGAAATCACTGTCAAGGCAAATATCTGGCATTTTATTGGCTAGCTTACCTACAACTGCTGAAGTGGAAGAAACTTTGCATCCATTGTAATGTTTTGCTGAATTTTGCAGCAGCACTAATACAAAGTGGTGATCTGTCCTTTCTCAGGACGGTACAACTGAAAAGTCGGAGCAAATCTGTTTTGTTTTTTTGTTGTTTGTTTTGTTTGTTTTTTTTTGGGGGGGGGGGGGGGGGGTATATAGGAGTGGAATCCTTTACTTCTGCTGTCACAGTACACTGGTAAATATGCCCTGCTAAATTGTTTCAGGGAAACATCTACAACACAAATCAATAAGCTCCATGTTGTAACTAACATTAAGGGAAAATGTCTGTTTTCTTAAACTTGAGCCTTATTTTTTCCTCTTTAATTTGGAGCTGGTCCAAAGAATTAGATTAAATTTTTGGCTGACTTTTTCACTGGCATAAATCATCTGGTTTGGAGGCAGAGAGCCAACAGGACAGCCCTGAAATACCACTTAGTACCCAGAAAACTGCATACTGAGAGAAACTTCAGCAGCAAAGAGCTGGTGATGACTGAAAGCTTAGAAAATGCATCCATGGAGATAAAAAACTCCAGCTGTAGAACTACACAACTAATTTGAAGTAGGGATGCATGATATTGGAATTTTGGCCGATATCCCATATGCCGATATTTTCAAACTAATGTGGCCGATAACCAATATCGATACCGATATTAAAGCTAAAAAAAAGTAAGCAGTCATTGCAAATAGCAGTTTTGTTATCCGTTTCCGACACTTTGAAAAATAGGGTTGGGAAAAATATCAATACACTGAAATGTCGCGATATTTTCATATGCCAATATCAAATTGATATTTAAAAACGCAGTATCGATCTATTTTACTTACAAAATCTTGAGAGATTTCATCGTTTTGTTACAAGATCTCAAGATATTTTGTGAATTCTTGCGAGATTTTGTAACAGAACAATGAAATATCGCGAGATTTTGTTCCCGTTTTTAAATGTCAATATATCAGAATATGAAAACATGGCAAAATTTTTGTGAATTCTTGCAAGATTTCATAAAAAAACGATGAAATATCACAAAATTTCATTATTAAAATAAACTGATCCCATCTTTAAGTCAATATATCAGCATATGAAAATATTGTGAAATTTTAATGAATTCTAGCAAGATTTCTTAATATAACAATGAAATATCGCGAGATTTCGTTAGTAAAATAGATCGATACTGCATTTTTAAATGTCAATATGGTATCAGCATATGAAAATATCACAAATTTAATCAAATATATTTCAGTGTATCAATATTTCTTCCCACCCCTAGTCTTTAGAAGTTTTAAAGTCTGTAAAAAAGAAGTTTTTGAAGAAGATTTTTTTTTAGACTTTAGAAACAGCGGGCTGATCGGTTAAATATCTGTTTAAGGCCGGTATAGGCCGATGCCTATTAGGGGCCGATTATATCGTGCATCCCGAATTTGAAGTTCATATTATAATTTCCTTTATGTGTTTAGACGTGTACTTTATGTACTTTCACCTCCTTAAATCCTCAGTGGCTGCACACCAACAGCTCTGAACAGAGTAGGTAACGTGTTTCTGTTTTTGACATGATGCACTGAAGAAGGCACTGGAATAACACTACAGATCATCTCAGAGATTAAAATGACACGACTCACCAGCTCAGCTCATGACTGACTGTCTTTTTCCCAGTTTCAATAACGTGGAAATTCAGATATTTCAAAAGTTTGAAAGAAACCCCCCCCCCCCCCCCAAAAAAATCGTCCATGTTTTTTCTCTGCGAAGCTGTATTTCTGAGTCGTACATCTTTTTCTTCTACTGAATTATAACGACTTGCAGCGAAGGCTTGACCACCACTACACAGCTTAGCTATTCACCTTTAACTTGTCCATACAAACAGTTTATTTTTTTAAATATCTCTTCAGATTTGCTTCGGTAGTGATTCTAAATGGAAATGTTGGCTTACATCAGCCAGAATGAGGACTGGACCTGAATGACAGGGTTCACATTTGATGTGGCAGGTGTTTCATGGTTGCTAGATGAAGTATTTTCAATCAATAACAGACCAGGGATCGACCGATACACCTGACCGATACACCTGACGTATCAGCTGATACAGATACCAGCAAAAAACAAATCATATCGGCCTAAAATATCAGCCAGCCGATGTATCGGTCCATCCTTATGCTGGACTAATTTCAAATATTTTAGTTCCCATCAACCGTATCAGACAAGTTTTTAAAATGGTGTTTCCCAGCTTGGGGTCCAGGATCCCCCAAAGGGTGCCCAAAGCTCTGACCGTTAGAGCAGCGGTGCCAAGTCCAGTCCTCGAGAGCTACTATCCTGCACATTTTGGTTGCAACGGTTTGCCATCACACCTGAATCAAATGAACGGCTCGTTACCAGGCCTCTGCAGAGCTGAATGACATGAGCATGAGGGAATTAGCTATTTGATTCAGGTGTGAGGGGAGAATACGTCCTAAAAATTGCAGGATTGTAGCTCTTGAGGACCAGACTTGGGTTCCCCTGGTTTAGAGCCAGTGTAGCTAAAATTGGAGATGCACAGATCCGATACCCGGATCGGATATCGGCTCCGAGACAAACAAATTAGGTGGATCGGATAATCCAACATTTCGATCCAGTCATTTTTGTTTTTTTATCACAATAAATGTACACTTTATTTGTTGTTGAATACAATTAGGTACATTTGTATGTGTTGTTTGTTACTTTTCTTTTTTAAACAAGGCTAAATGTTTATGTCAAGCCTGATGCCTTCACTCACATGGCAAGATATACGGTTCATTCATTCAACAGTAGTATCAGATCAGTATTGGGTAGTAGAGCTGGGCCATATTGCCTTTTAGTAATATCCCGATATTTTTATGGCATGTCACGGTACACGATATATATCTCATATTTAGCCTTAAATTAATGCTTTGATGCATATAATCACATGAGTAAGATGATTCTGTGTCTACATCAAACATTAGTGTTCATACTGCATTAATATTTGCTGATTTTTTAAACATTCATGCCAAAAGGGTGAAATCACAACTAAACAAATTTATCAAAACTGTATTTACTGAACAGCTAAAGCAGTGCAATAAACTTTATGTAATTTTCAAACAAAATAAAGTGCCTATGACTACCGTTATTCCATTTGGTAAAAGACAAATGATTAGTTCATGGTGTGAACAATTTACATTAAAAAAGGGAATAAATACGCTAATAGTTACTAAAAGTAAGTTACTTCATGCTAAAAACGGTTAAAACGTTTAGATTTCAGATCTAATTAGTGTGACATCTTTTTCTTGAAAAGCTCTTTGTTAAAATGTGAGCTCAGTTATGCGAGCGAGTGAGTGCTCTCACCTTAACGAGGGCACCCAGCAATGTTGCGAGCGAGTAATCAGAGAAACCAGAGAGGAAACAACTCACATGTGCGCCAAATATGTTCTACACATGTAGACTACAAACTTAAGTCTTTGTGATAGGGATTCACGATATTGGAATTTTGGCTCATATCCGATATGCCGATATTTTAAAACTCATGTGGCAGATAACCGATATTGATATTAAAGCTAAAAAAAATAAGTAGTCATTGCAAACAGCAGTTTTGTTATCCATTTCCGACACTTCGAAAAATAGGGGTGGGAAAAAAATATCGATACACTGAAATATCGCAATATTTTCATATGCCAATCAATATTTAAAATCGCGATATCGATCTATTTTACTTCAAAATCTCACTAGATGGGGTGGTGTTTAGCTCAGTTGGTTGAGTAGCCACCCCATGAACGGAGGCTACAGTTCCTCAGCGCAGTCGGCCCCGGTTCAATTCCCGGTCCAGGTCCCTTTGCTGCATGTCCCTCCCCGCTCTGCCCCTTTCCTGTCGCTATATACTGTCATATAAAGGCCACTAGAGCCCAAAAAATTCCTTAAAAAAAATAATAAAAAAATCTCGCTAGATTTCATCAATCTGATACAAAATCTCACGACATTTCGTGAATTCTTGTGAGAATTTGTAACAGAACGATGAAATATCGAGAGATTTCATTAGTAAAATAGATCGTTACCGTGTTTTTAAATGTCAATATATCAGCATATGAAAATTTTGTGAAATTTTTGTGAATTCCTGTAAGATTTCGTAACAAAACGATGAAATATTGCGAGATTCCGTTAATAAAATAGATCGTTACCACGTTTTTAAATGTCAGTATGGTATCGGCATATGAAAATATAATGATATTTCAGTGAATCGATATTTTTTTCCCACCTCTAATCTTTAGAAGTTTTGAAGTATATTTAAACTATATTTAATAAATCATGCCTCTGTTTCTAAAGTCTAAAAAAACCAAAAGCTTTTTATTGTTCTTCAAAAACCTCTTTTTTACAGACTTTAAAACTTCTAAAAACAGTTTCTTTTAGGATGTTCTGTGTGAACAGTTTATACACGGTCATTTGTGTAAATAATAAAATATCCCCTGTTTTGGGGTATTTTTTTCTCTCTCTCTCTCTCTTCTCAGGAAGAAGAAAATCCAGGTCATTCCAGGATATAATGCACATATGCTATTAGTATTGTCATTAAGTTTGTCTTATTATACGCAACACAAGTTGAGGTATTTTTCTAAGTTTGCACAAGTCAGCAAGGAATGAATATTACATAATTTATTTTTCAGCTTTCCTATTGGTATTGATACCGGTTATTGGCCACATGAGTTTTAAAGTATCGGCATATCCGATATCGGCCAAAATTTCAATATTGTGCATCCCCAATTGTATCGGATTGGATTGGGAAAAAACTGTTTGGTGCATCTTTTTTTAAAATAAAGTCTACATCCACACAGAGATTGAGGTGAATCAGCTGAAGTTTTGATCATTTTGGTTTGGTTGCATCACGGTTTTATCAAAGAACAGGAAAGGACTCAGCTAGATGCATCATCTGTTGCTAGATAAATAAACAAATAAAAGCAAAAAGACAAAGCATGGTTGCTGCACAGGGCAGAAAAGGGGAGCCACAGATTTTTGGTAGATGTATGAAGGGAAAGACGGGAAAATGGGATCCTGAACAGGAAGGTGAAGAATTCCCCAGATCTAAAATAGTAGTCTGCATTGTGTCCTTTATTCAGAAGTCAGACTAACTTTGTAAAACAAGACCAAGTATGACAGCAAACCTGCTACAGCTGACGCTCCGGGTCTGAGTGCAGTACATGTACATGCAACAGAGGGCAGCGCTACAGTCAGTTACATTTGTTTGCTTTACAGATGTCTACATCTGACATTGAGGTGCAGTGATTTTTAAACATAAGGATAAAGTTAGCGTATGCACAGCTTCTTGCACAAAATCATCATTTCTTTTCTGTTCTGCTGCTTTTCTGAAAATTTCCTCGTTCCTTTGCTCCCATTTTAACCCAGGCATGTTTTTAGGATTACCTGATGTCTGACCACAAACACTGTGATGGACTGACGCACTGAATGGCTGACTGATCAACTCCGCTAATGACTGACTGGCCGACATGTTGAGCAGATAAAACTTTAAACTCACCATGTCATCACACAGCTGATCATCCACCACAAGCAGCAAGTATTCCAGTCGGAGTGTGTATCAAATCTCCACACCCACCGCGCTTCACGGTAGTAATTAGTTATGCTCCTGGAGGAATGTTGACCAAATGGCTTATATCCCTCTGCTGTCTGAGGCTGCAGAGGCCACCCCTCCCCCCTCCTGCAGCATGCACACTCTCACAAAGTCTCCAGAACATGGCCATCCTGAATGGGCAACTGGCAGACACACATGTGCACAACTGCCCCAAAGAAACTGCACAGACTCTCTCTTGTATAGAGACACTGTTGAAGGACGTGGAACATTTTTCTTTATAAACATGATACAAATTTGCAGGGAGAGGATTTTTATTGGTGTTCCAGCTTTTCACATAATTACTTTGTAAAACTAAAGTATCTACTAAGAACATAGCTTGTAGAATTATGTACCCGAGATGGGAATGCCACAGGATTTCCCAGGAGAAGCAAAATTTTAGTTTTTTTTTTTTTATGTTAAAATAACTAATAGTAACCATCACTTATTAGCCATCTGCCACTTTAAGAGAAAAACACAGCAGTCATTTTAACACATCCAGTAGTAAAAACTCCTGAAAACCCTCAAAGCTTCTGAAGGAAAACTGGTCTTATTTGCTTTTTCTTCCTAAATTTTGTTTCTGGTTGCAAACTCCAATGTCAGGCAAAACATAGCCCATAATGCCCCTCTCTGTGGCACTGTGGGGTAGGGCTGAACTAGGGATGCACAATATTGGAATTTTGGCCGATATCCGATATGACGATATTTTACAACTCTTGTGGCCGATATTTTCATATGCTGATATATTGACATTTAAAAACATGGCATCTATCTATTTTACAAACGAAATCTCTCAGTGTTTCATTGTTCTGTTACAAAATCGCGCGAGAATTCACAAAAATTTTGCAATATTTTTATATGCTTATATCATATTGATATTTAAAACCGCAGTATTGATCTATTTTACTAATGAAATCTTGCGATATTTCATCGTTCAGTTATGAAATCTCACGAGAAATCACGAACATTTTGTGATATTTTAATATGCTGATATCATATTGACATTTAAAAACGCAGTATTGATCTATTTCACGTATGGAATCTTGCGATATTTCATCGTTTTGTTACAAAATCTCATGAGAATTCATGAAATCTCGCGAGATTTTGTAAGTAAAATAGATGGATAGAGCATTTTTAAATATCGATTTAATATTGGTATATAAAAATATCGTGACATTTCAGTGTATCGATATTTTTTCACACCCCTATTTTTCAAAGTGTCTGAAACGGATCACAAAACTGCTATCTGAAATGACTTCATTTTTTTCAGCTTTAATATTGGTATCGATATTGGTTATCGGCCACATGAGTTTTAAAATATCGACATATCGGATATCGGCCAAAATTCCAATATCGTGCATCCCTACAAAGTCCTTCTGCTTCGTGCTTGACATGAACTAACCCACATCCATTTTTCCAACTATAGCACTTCTTTTTGTTTTAAAATCTGTGCTTTTTTCACTCAGAAATTAGGGCATTAGGAGAGTTTTCAGTTGTGATCCATAGAGTATAAGCTGAAAATGTGAGCTCCCCCTGTCTTTCCTGAACCTGAAACTCATTATACACTCATGTCTTCCTCACATGTACACACCTCTGTTGTACCTTCTGACTTTCTCCTTCAACACCCGAGATGTTCCTCCAAACCTCGGTCACCTCCTGAGCAGCACTGGACACAAAACAGCCACAGTCTGCTATTTGATTTTATCTCCTTCAGCGTCCCAGTCACATTTTCCCAGGGGCTGTGTTACTGTGTGTGTTTCCAGATGACTGAGCCAGGCTTTTCCATTCCCCGCTGTGGTGAATCTAAATGCAACACTAGCCAACATTTACACCACCAACACTGCTGCCACTTCTCAACATCTTGGGCAAAAGACAGTAGAGGCTGCTTGTAATCCAACACACACACACTCAGACCACCTTCAGCAGAACACACACTAATAATTACTTGCAGTAATTCATAGACTTATATTCTTGTTTCTAACTGCTCAGCGAGAAGATGCTGCAAGGAAACTTCATACTTAAAGCAAAATGTAATTCATAAGCCACGTGATGAACGAGCACAGTGAAATTCTAAGAATGTCCCTTCAGAGAATTGCCATCTTTCATTTCAAGGATTCCCACATCCCACAAACGCCCCACTGGATCCTATCTGCTCTAAACTCAGCCATGTGAAGTGGTCTTAGTCGTCTGTCAACACATGGACGTTTTTGCCTTGCACCAAATGAAGTAACAGGAACACGAACAGAGCCTCTTTTCGTCGGGTAAGCCTTTGGGAACCCCTTTTAGCACCCCTGGGGGGGACCCTTTGACCTGAAGGTTGGAGAACTCAAACGCTGCATTAGATTAAGTGGAGCTTCATAGACAGTGACAGCTGACAAACTTCGACCGGCACCGGATATTTGCTTTAGCTTTGGACAAGAATCTTTTATTCTCTGCAAAAAAAATGAGGAGGAATGTTCCTTCAAATCTATTTTTTTAAGTTTTTCTTTTTCTTTTTGCAAGAGATCACACCAAAACTGCAACAAAGCATGGATGAATGAGAGAGAAGACTTAATCATAATTCATTTTATGGACTTTCTTTCCAAACAGAAATGCAATAGTGAACATAATTGTGCAAACCATCAATGTGAGCATTAATATCATGAGTATACCTTATAAATTGATACCGGTGCAGTATAAACACACAATAAACAACTAATAAACACTTTAATGTTGTTTTAGCCCGTGCAACTTCACTTTTTAATGCATGTGCACATGTAAATGATACAGTCCACTCACTTTAGTGATGATGAGGGGCTCGCCGTGTTCAAGCCCTCCTTTCAGCGTGAACCCCCAGGGCGCGCCCCCGCTCAACTGGACCTGAATGTGGTGGAAAGAGACGAGCTGCTCAACGGTTTCCATCCTCCCTCGCGCCGCCCTCCTGGGTCTCCTCGCCGGGATTGGTCTTTGCTAGCTTAACGGTGCCGGTAGCGGTCCCTCGGTCTCTCCATCACCGCTGTAGCATCAACAACGAGTGGAAGGTGGAGGGACGGTGTGAGCCAGAGGAAGAGGGGGAGGGCAGAAAGTTTTACACGATGTCAAGTTAGAGAAAACTACAGCTAAGCTGCTTTCTACTTCCGGTAAGGTTACACCAAAACAGCGGGTCTTTATATATTTTCCTCTTCAGCCTTCATTGAAATATTTGTAAAATATCAAAATTGATATTTTATTACATACATTTACGTGTAACGGCTAATTTATTCCATAACAATACTGAAAAATAGTTTTATTTTAACACCTACAACAAGTACTTCCGGTCTTCCTTTTGTTAACTTGATGCAAATGCAAAGTTTCAGAAAACTTTCCCGAGCTCCGCCCACATTTCGAACGGCGCTATTTGATTGACACGAGTACAAACCAATTAGAGGGCCGCTTTTCCAACCGTTATCCAATGGAAAAAGCCACAGGTCACCCGTAGCTGTGTGATAGCGTCAGGCGGCAACTACAGCCAAATAACAATATCAGAAGTGTGTGGAGGTTCACGTCTGAAACTCGAGACCCGCTACTTTGGCAGTTCAGCTCAGTTTAGGCACTGATGACCCATCATTAAGAGCTGGCTTTAATCATCACATTTCAATCTTCGCTGCTTTATGATTCCTTAGTCACATGCAACTCAGTTTAATCCAATTATCTTCAAAGAACACGAAAAATATCAAGGCAAAATTGCTCTCATTAACTTATTAATAACATAGCAGCCCAAGAAAAACAAAGTCTTGCACAAAGCAGTTTTATGGGGTAATTTAAGCAGAATTACCACATTTATGTATCATTTTTTTCAAACCTTTTAACCATATTTCATAATCAGAAAGGTCAATAACAGTCTATCTGATAGGAAATAACTAAGCAATTTAAATAACATCACATTATTTTTTTTATCTATTTTTCCATATGGTGATGGAAATTTTGATAACACTCTTTGACACTCAAACAGGGAACAAAATAGACCTTACAAAAGAAAAGACTTCCACCGACCTGTCCCAAAACTACCTTTCTTCATTTTCCTGAGTGAAAGTGAAGAATGTTGAACCCGACAGGCCTCCACACTGATGCTTTGCAGACCTGCATGAGACCTTCACGTACGTCTGCCTACAGGCCAACAACAACATCTGCAATCACGTCCCACACATTTGTAAAGCATCATATTCAGACACATTCATACAAAAAAACATACATAGACTGTTACATAAGCCGAGCATCATGCTTCTTTGTTTATTCTGCGGTTGATAATCAGGTTCAGTGAGAGTGTGTGAGGGTGTGTGTGGTGGTGTTAGGGGTAACAACACTGTACAAAATACAAAAACTAAACCAAAAATACAACTAAAAAAAAAAAAAAAAGGCACAAACATGTTTTTTTCTGATGTGTTATTTGAAATAATTTCTGAAAATTTTGCATTTGCTTTCCTTAAATGTTGCCTTTATTGTTTCTTTCTGAAATAAATCCCTTTCTGATTCTTTTTTTTTTTAATCTACACAGTGCTTTTTAAAGGGAAAACATGTAACTGTCGCAAAATTAAACATCTCTATCAGTGTCATGGAATCGTGTTTTCATGCCACTTTGATCAGCTGATAGCGAACTCATCGAGCCTTAAAGAGAGCGCTTCAGGTCACATGATCCAATGAGAGACGGATCCGCTCCTGCAAAGTTACAATGTCTGGTTTTTGAGGAGGGCAGCCCCCTCAGAGCACCGACATACCTCAAGTGCCGTAACTTGACCTCCAAATTCATCTATTACTACTCATGTTAGGCTAACATTTGGGTCAAAGGTTACACAGTGTACCTTTAAAATATTTTATTTATTAAAATGTTTCCTGGCACCTTTTTCTGTTTTCTGAAAGGTTACACTCTCAAAAATAGAGGTACGAGACAGGAACATTTCTGTACCTGTAGGTATATTTTTCTCAAAAGTAGTTTTCTGAAGTGTACCTTTGAACTATGAAAAAGGGTCCAAAGTAATATAAAGTACAAATTTGTACCATTTCAACCCTAAGGGTACCTACAGCATTAAAAATGTGTGTAGCCTGTACAATAACAATAATTAGCAGTACTTTAAACAGTATAAGTAAGGGATAATGTATAAGGGGTATAAGTAAGTCTGCATTCGCCCTGTTGGTCAGTATTTCCCGATAATGTCCAGACATTATCCCGCTTATTATACGGCTACTTACAAAAAGTAAAATTCAAATTAAAGTCTTCTATTTTTGCGAGGGTCAAATAAATTTCTGATGTTTTACACTCAGATTAAAATAGTTCCCTACAGTCGAGGCCAGGTCGGGGAACTTGTTGCTTAGCAACGTTTGTTAGTTGAGTGATGGGAGGCTGGAATTTGTGCTAGCAGCTTTGGCTAGCACCGGCTATTCCTGTATGTTGAACTGAAAAATTTCCTCCTCTGCTGTTCTGATGTTTTACGCTAAGAATAAAAGAGTTCCCCAAAGTCAGGGCACCTGTTGCTTAGCAACGTTGGTTAGTTCAGCCATGGGGGCTGGAATTTGGCCTAGCACCGGCTATTTCTGTAAGTTGAACTGGGCATTTCCTTCTCTGCTGTCAGCTGTATGCGTCTTTTTTTCGTTTTGGAGAGGGTGAATCCTTAAACTCAGCCTGGTCCCAGCGCTTAAAAACTTGTGAGATATCCTTTCATCCATGCTATCCTGGAAGAACTTCATTTCCCAGCATTCCTTTCAGAGTCATGTGACTACAATGCAGCTGCTGCTGCTACAGACTGACTTGCTTTGAAGCTGCTTATAATATGTTTGGTTTTAAGTTGTTGGTTAAGTTACCAAGTTGTCAGAAACATTATAATTAGCCACATGTTGGCTAATACCTGCTAGCATCTGATATATAGCATCCAGATGTCCAAAATGAGCTCCTCTGGCTGAGTTAAGGATATTTTTGGATCTTTGCTCTCAGAGCAGATAAAGGTGTATTTATCAAAATATAAGACACACAACCTCACAGTTGTCTGCATATATCTGTATCAGTTGAATAGGATATTGGAATTAAAAAGTTGGTCAATATCGGATATCGGTAAAAAAAGCCAATACATTAAATGCATGTAGCATTAATAGCAAGGAAGTGTACTTCAACAACAAAAAATAAACACACAAGCAAATATCTAAAATCAGTGTCTTGTTGAAATGTTGCATTTTAAATCGAGGACAGGATTTTCTTTTTATCTTGTTCTCCGCTGGAATGAAACCTTTTAAATGTTCCTGCCTGTTTAGTTCTCGCAGCCTCCTACAGGCTGAATTTTCCCACAGCCTCTCTGCAGACTGAAATGATCGGGATTGTTGATAATCGCTGCCGTGGAATGCCATCACATTACAGCACCATTTAACTACACGGCTGTGTGTGTGTGCCTGTGTGCGCGTAACTATTTTGCATGTCTCAAGAGAAAGGACAAGTAGAGGAGTAGATAAAGACTCAGAGAAAGGAAGAGAAGTATGAACTTGTCCAGACATCTCACTCTTCATCCAGATCACATGGGCTGCAGTTTGGTCAAATCCTTCCCTGACTTTTCTTTTTTTTAACCTCTGGAAGTTTAAAGTCCAACATTTGTTTGGCATTGAAGGCTGCTTCCATGTGAGAGCAAGTTATAGATATATCACTCTAAAGGAAAACCTACAATGTGTTTCATTCATTTCTTTTCATCTAGAATGCCCAAAAGATCCCAAAACTTGCAGGCCTCAATTTCAGTGAAGTTTGTGCAAAAATAGAGATTTCTAAAGGTGCAACAATACTGTAGTGTTGTGGAGTTAGCGATCACCTTAAATACAAGAAAACTAAGATGCAAACCACATGTAACGACAGAGCAGTGTGACTCAGACCTTCACTATTCCAGTTTCGGTTTGAACAAAGTCACCTTTATACAATAATTAAATCCCAGAAATTATTTCCTCAGATTCTTAAATTACTTGGAAATTTAAATTCCAAAGATGTTGCAGATTCTGTCCTAACACTGTCATTTATTAATAATTTTAAGGGAAAAATAAAAGTATATTTCAGTCATTTATTCCAGAACAAGTCACAGTTAAGATGGTATTTAGATCTATTGCTGGACTTCCTAACACCAGACTGCATTCATGAGCATTAAAGGTACATTATGTAAGAATTACTGACATCTAGTGGTAAAGATGGGTATTTGAAAGAAAAGACGTTCTCTTTCAAATGACTTCATATTCCAGCACTGCTGTAAATGTATGGTGGCCATTAGTGGACAAAGTTCTCCCAGACATAAAGATGTTTTCATCTGTGAGTGGATCCAGTGGTCTCAGGTGTAAATATAACTGTACTATGAGTAACTACTTTTTATGTCTTTTAAGTAGGGATGCACGATACAATCGGTCCCCTATCGGTATCGGCCTATATCTTCCTTAAAACTGAGTATCGGACATTGGTCACCCCACCGATATTTGACCGATCAGTCCGCTGTTTCTAAAATCTTTAAAAAGAAAAACTTCTTCAAAAACTTCCTTTTTACAGATTTTAAAACTTCTAAAGACTAGGGGTGGGAAAAAATATTGATACACTGAAATACTGCGATATTTTCATATTGTATTGACAATTAAAAATGTGTTATCTATCTATTTTACAAACAAAATCTCACGATATTTCATCGTTCCGTTACAAAATCTTGCGAGAATTCACCAAAATTTAGATTTTTTCATATGCTGATATCATATCGACATTTAAAAACACAGTATTGATCTATTCTACTAATGAAATCTTGCGATGTTTCATCGTTCCGATACAAAATCTCATGAGAATTCACAAAAATTTTGTGATATTTTCATGTGCCAATATCATACTGACATTCAAAAACGTAGTATCGATCTATTCTACTAACGAAATCTCGTGATATTTCATCGTTCCATTACAAAATCTTGCAAGAATTCACCAAAATTTTGCAATGCCCACTGATATCATATTGACATTTGAAAACGCAGTATTAATCTATTTTACTAATGAAATCTCACGATATTTCATCGTTTCGTTTTAAAATCTTGTGAGAATTCACCCAAATTTTGCAATATTTTCATATGCTGATATCATATCGACATTTTAAAACGCAGTATTGATCTATTCTACTAATGAAATCTTGCGATGTTTCATCGTTCCAATACAAAATCTCACGAGAATTCACAAAATTTTGTGGGAACTCATGAAATCTCGTGAGAATTCATAAAATCTTGCAAGATTTTGTAAGTAAAATAGGTTGATACTACATTTTTAAATACCAATTTGATATCATCAAATGAAAATATCTTGATATTTCAGTGTAGCGATATTTTTTTCCCACCCTTATCTTTCAAAGTGTCGGAAACGGATAACAAAACTGCTATCTGAAATGACTGCTTTTTTTTCAGCTTTAATATCGGTATTGGTATCAATATTGGTTATCGGCCACATGAGTTTTAGAATATCGGCATATCGGATATCGGGCAAAATTCCGATATCGTGCATCCCTTTGATATATCTATCTATCTATATATATATATATATATATATATATATATATATATATATATATATATATATATATGGAAAGACTTAACTGAACTTTATTCATAATCCCCTTAAAACCCAGCCTTTAAAACAGCCCCAGCTGCACAACAAAGTGCTGTACATATTACGCAAATAGTAAAATAATGAACTTTTTTTCAAACAAAAACAACAAAACAATTTAAAAGAAGAAAATAATTTAAAACCGAGACAATTTAAAATAAGAAAAAATTAAAAGCAAATACAGCCAACAACTAAAGCAAACCATAAAACACAAAAACGGAAATAGAGTCTCATGCTGGGTTGAAAGCCAAAGAATAAAAATAGGTTTTAAGACGAGTTTTAAAAATCAACAGTGAGGAGGTTTGTCTGTTTCCACAGTTTTGGAGCCGCAGCTGAAAAAGTTTTGTCCCTTTTGAGCTTCTGTTTGGACCTCAGTACCTCCACAAGTAGCAGGTCCGTTGACCTGAAGCACCGAGCAGGAGTGTAGGGATGGAGAAGCTTAGAGAGATAAGGAGGAGACAGATAGTTTAAGGATTGAAAAGAAAAGAAAAGAAGTCTGCTTGCCTTGTATACTTCACTCTTACCTCTTCTCTCCAATCTCTGATGTAGTTCCATCATTTCACCACCAAGCGGCGCCAAACTGTCATAAATAAACTGAGACCTTCATCCAGTTTTTCAGGATGAAACTCAAAGCTGCAGCTTTTAGCTCATTTGTTTTAACATTAAATTGCCTGGTTTTACTTGTTTATTCATTTGGAGTTGCAACATTAAATCTGAAAACCTTAATCTCCAAATTTTGCTTTGATAGCAACTAAATTACAACCCAGTTTGTCTTTTCTTTGATCGTCACATGAGAGAATCATTAGTAGTTTTAATCTAGTGGCTTTTTTTTTATCTTTGTTGTTTAGCTATTCAAACATCAGGTTCACTGGTGTAAAGTTAATCCCAAATGAATCGACGAACTGATACCTGATATTTTTCCTTATCCATAGAAGAAATATAAACGGATGCATTTATCACAAGCATTTTACAGTTCAGGGAGGCCAGAACATTTCTGCTGACGCAAAGTTAGTTCTGCTGTTTGATGATAATATGAACAGAGTCTGAAACAGAGAACAGGTTTTTATGCCATTTTGTCCATCTGAGGATAAAACTTAAATTTCTTAATGTCTTCTTCAGTGTTTTGAAACTGTGATTAAATGCTTAATTTTCAATTTTCGTTGTTTACAATAGTTTCTGTTTTATGTTTTTTCACCAAACAAACTTAAACAGATGTCGGATAATGGCGGACAACTTTGTCTGGTGTGAAAAAGGTCAAGTAAAGAATCACAGTTTAAATTTAACTCGGCACCCCAAAAAAAAGTAAAAAGGAATAAAAATTGAGAGAACAGGATATCGTCCCAGCCCAAAAAGCTACAAAGTTCTTTCTTACTTTACTTGGATCTAAAGTTGATTAGCGTTACGGCCATTAACCGTCAGGTTTAATTTATGTACCGATGTTTATGAATGCGTACAATCCTTAATAATTCAATAAAGACGGTATTGCAAACGTCTTAAGCAGCCTCTCATTCTTTATATATTTTCCTTCCAGGCAACCATGTTTGTACCATTTGAAAGTGGTCTTAAACCTGAAGTTTTCTTTAGACAGTTGCTTCTTTTTCTACACATTTTCAGTCCGGTCATTGTACGAAACCATTTTCAAAGATATATGAGAAACCACTCACACTAACCTGATTATTTACTTATAAAGCAGGCCTCTAACTCAAGGGATGAGCCAGTTATGTGTCTAAACATAACCAAACTTATAAGAACCTATTAAAAAAATTCATATTTAGATACTTTGTTACAAGAAACTTATGCATGTATGAAAAATGCCAGAAACAACAGTTTGAGAGACATAAAAAAAACATTTTGACACCAAAAGGACAAAAATTATTCATGGATGGATGGATGTTTGTGCATATTTCAGTCAATCACTGCATCCATTTCCTCGGTTTGGGGATGGTCATATCGACACCCTGGAGTCGATACTTCAATACCAGCCAGGCAAAATATTGGATTCGATACTTTTTTTTTAGTTTTGAGATACTACTGTGCAAATACAAATCATGCAAGTTGTTTTCACTTCTGGCATTTTTAGGCAGTGAAATTATGTGTGAAAGCAGCCAGATTCTAGCGTCTGTATCACATGATGGTGGTAGCAGATGTCATGATGCTGCTGCTGTTAGCGATGATGATGATGTTTTGTTATTTTTCAGTGGTTTAAAACAAATTATGTTTTGTTAAATTCATAATATTACTAAATTCTATATTTGAACATTTTCCACTGGCTAAATTTAAATAATCTTAACCTGTGTTTAAAGTTATTTGATGATTAAACTGAGTTCTTAAAGACCCACAACTGAACTTTTAGCAGTTTTCTCAGTGACGTGCGCACTATTGACGGCTAAACTAGCATACATCTTGCTTCGTAAAAATGCTTTGTTACTTAACTTAAGTAGATTTTTTTATATTTGTACTTGACTTTACTACTTCTGTTTCTGATGAATTTTACTTCACTACATTTTCCAAAGCTAACCACGCCTTTACCCGCCTCAGCAGCATGCAAAAGGCTGTTTAGCATCGCTGGTCACCTCCGAGCACCAAGCGTTTATGAATGATTCTATATTGAATCCACGTAGGTATGAATGTTGGTAGGCATGCACGCAGGTCTGTAAGGATGTTTGTGTGTATTTTTTTTACATAGCTGGGTTTATGTAATGAGGTATTGAAGCTCTTTTACACTTTGCAAATTAAACGAAACTTAAAAACTAAATCATGCAGAAATAAAGAAAATGTCAAACTCAAATTTCTAATATTGTAGCAGGCGACTTTCACTTTTACTTCAGTTATTTTCCAGTGAGGTACTTTTACTTTGACTCAAGTATGGCATTAGGGTACTTTATACAACACACCAATAGTCAGCTGCAACGTCACGGCCGTGTCCCGAATGCGAAACTTACATAGTGCAGTTTCTGAGCCCCGGGACGCCTGCAATGACGGCGCAAAAATGTGCATAATGAATGTTAGTGTGCCATCAAAACGAGTCAGAAACATAGATTTTTAAGGTCTAAAAGTTACTTTGTGTGTCTTTAATCTTATTTTTATTCAATTTACGCATAAAAAAAATTCATTGTTTTAAAAGCATTTACTTCCAGTACTTCTTTTCTCATGTTTTACTTAATGTTGCCCTTGCATTCAAGATATTAATGCAAACTGTACAATTGTAATTATTTTTAAGTATCGATATTGGTATCGATTAAAAAGTAACATAAACTGCTCGTATCGTATCGACAAGAAAAATTTCGGTATCGCCCATCCGTATTCTGGTTCCTTCGTCATCTTACGTACCCACGTATCCAATCACGTGGCTTCTCGCGCTCCTGTTGGCTGCTCCCGCACATCCGAGGGGTTAATTGGCGCGATCGTCAATTTCAGCAGGAAGTGAGCTGACATGTCCAAAATGGCCATCCGTCAGGCGCGCCTGTAGTCACGCCCTGCGCCGTGAGGAGGATGGTTGCCAACTATAGCCTCGTTGGTGGAGCTTGCTAGCACCAGAGGTTTTAAAACCAAAACATGACGGCGACCCGCGCCACACCCAGCGTACTGCGTGTCTGCGCCCTGACCTGTTTTATCTACCTGCTGTGCTCCACCTGCGCCGGCGTGGTGACGGGGCGGAGGTCGGCCTCCCGTCACGCGACGCTGAAGCGCAGCCGGCGGAGCCACCAGAACGCCAAGCACCGCGGAGCCCACCACTGGCCGCTGACGGACGAGCAGAAAGCGGACCAGAACCTGCAGTTTATGCTCAGTTTGTACCGCAGCGCGGCCGAACCGGACGGCAGGCCCAAACAGCACCGGAAGTTCGGCTCCAACACTGTGCGCCTGCTGAAACCCGCGGCGTCGTCGGTGCGCCTCGTGCCCTCTTCAGCAGGTGAAAGGGTTTTTTTTACACCTGGAATGAGTCAAAAGATGCTCCATGTTTACTGACATCAGTTAAACTAATTTATAAAACCGAAATAAATCTTTGTATAACATTTTATTAAAACAACCAAGTTTTAGCTTCTAAGTTTAGTTTGTGGGGGTAACCTAATTTATTTTTGATGGACCTAATTGTTTAAGATTTTATTCATTTATATTTGTAATGCCACATATCTGAAAGTACGGCTCAATATTTGCTTGGAAATGGTGAATTTAGTGTGTGTGTGCATTTTGATGCATTAAAAACTCCTGGTTTGTCCCATTAAACCACCAATTTGGCGCTTCCAGGTTTTAAACTCGTTTTTAAGCAACTAGTTGTAACTAAAATGAAAAAATCCAGACGTTTTTTTTCCCAGCTTAAAACCATTAATGCTCGATTAAGCGTGTAAAACAGATGAATGAATAAAAAAAAAATGGGGGGGGGGGGGGGAGAAGAAATGAGACCTGAAATCAAACTTTGTTTTACAGAGTTTGAGAATACATAATTTTAAATTGAGAGGCTTTATTTAGCAAAAAGCGCCGGGGCTTCACTGAGCATGTTTAGCTTTATTATGCGAGTAAAATACATTTTGCAGCGCATTGCTCGCATAATAAAGCTGGAAATAATCAGTGGAGCTCCAGGTTATAATAGTTTTGGATTTTTAACTAGTTTCCATTTTTATTTAGTTCTGACTTTTTGTTTTCAATGCAGTTAGTTTTTAGTTAGTTTTTTGAGCAGGTTTGCTAGTTTTTATTAGTTTTTATTTTTGGAAAATGCTTAGTTTTAGTTTAGTTTTTCATGAGTTCCAGTGTAAATTTTAATTTATTTGTAAATTATACATATTTGTCTGGTGTCACATTCAAAATCATCAGTCTCTCGGAGTAAAACTGGTGGAGCAAAGTAAATGGATTAACTAGAAATAGATTTCATATCAACCATATAGACAAAATTACAAAGACTAAGACTACGGATGTTTATTGCGATAATTTTGTTAGTTTTGTAATGATACAATACAGTTGGAGTTAATTATCGATTTTTATAAATGACATTTTTATTTCAGTTAACGAAAATGTTTTTATTTTATTTTAGTTTTTGTTTTTTCGTTAGATTTAGTCAACTATAATAACCTTGGCTCCAGCCCTTTTGTTTGTTTTTTGCAAATTTGTTGTCATCCGGCGGAAGCTCCTCATCCAGCAGTCAAGTCATTAGATGGTGCACAGTGTGTCCTGATTTCATTGAGGCTTTAACTAAAGCAATGAGCAAAAATCATTGGCCTCCCATTTTCTTATGATTTGGAAGTCCAGTACTTTTCAAAGATTTGTCTGGTTTGACAAGAAGAGCTCCCAAACGACTCCTCATTTAGTATCAGTCAGAGCCATTTAAGTTTCAGCCTAATTAAGCAATTCTGGATGGTTTGGTAAGCATTTGTTTTAGCTTTTAGTGATGAAGCCTTATTGTGTTTTTAATTTTAAAAAAATGCAGTTACTATCTGATTAAATCAAATCTTTAAAGGGATAATGTGTAACTTTTGGTCACTAGGGCACTAAACCTGTACCCCCCAACAGGCCACACAATTGTCACAAAAGTAAACAGTCTCTGTCAGTGTTTTGGAATCGGGTTTGTAGACCACTTTGACCAGCTGATAGTGAAGTCATCGAGCCGTAAAGCAATGCGCTCTGGGTCACATGACCCAATGAGAGACGGATCCGCTCCTGCAAAGTTACAATGTCTGGTTTTTGAGGAGGGCAGCCCCCTCAGAGCACCCACATGCGTGAAGTGCTGTATGTTGACCCCAAAATTCATCTATTACTTATATTTGGCCAATGCTTGGGTCAAAAGTTCCACAGTATCCATTTTTAAATGAACATAAAACCCCAACAAACAAGGCCAGTCTTAAAGGAAAACGGTTTGTAATTGTATTGTGGTGGCTAATTGTAATGTTTAGCTTGGATTATTTAAAAAGGGGGACAATGCAGTTTCATAAAAACACATGAACAGATATGGTTAAAAAAGCCATAATTAGCCAGAAGGCTATTTTTTGTCTGTAGTCCCCTGGCCATGATGGAAAATGGTACTAAAACACATCTGAATACAACTGTTGTCTGCAACTACTATAGATTCCCTAATGTCTTCATTTTCTCGCAACGGCCTTGCATGGAAATCCAGCTCCACACCTCTCTTTTCACTCCACATCCCATTTTTTTCAAGTTTGACCCCCTTTTCCACAAAATGGTATGATCCATTTTCTCACCTCTGATTTGCCACGTGGCGTGCCGGACCTGTCCCTTCTGTTAGGTCGACTGTGGTTGCAGTAGACCCTTTTCATTGACTACACAGTCATCCCTGCATCTGATCTACTCGCACATGAAAACATGTTTGTCTGGTACAATTTTGGTCACTGAAGGCCACCGTCTATTAACAGCAGTGCTTTGCATTTGAAGTAAATTCAGTGCTCACTTTCACCACTAGATGTCAGTAATGTACCTTTAGACTCCCTAGAACAGAGGTGCCCAAGTCCGGTCCTCGAGCTACTATCCTGCAATTTTTCAAACATACCCTCCTTACACACCTGAATCAAACGACTAATTCCCTCATGCACATGTCATTCAGCTCTGCAGAGGCCTGGTAACGAGCCGTTCATTTGATTCAGGTGTGTTGGAGAAGGGATGCAACCAAAATGTGCAGGATAGTAGCTCGGAGGACTGGACTTGGACACCTCTGCCTTAGAAAATAGCTGATTTTCATTTGAAATGTGTAAACCAGGGATCACCAACTCCGGACCTCTTGGGCCAGTGTCTGTAAGGTTTTCAACATTTCCATGCTCCAACACACCTGACTCAAATTAAATGGGACCGACAGCCTGTGAAGTTCTGCACACAATGACTTCTTGATTTGGGTCAGGTGTGTTGGCACAGGGGGGCACTGGCCCAAGAGGTCCGGAGTTGGTGATCCCTGGACTTGAAAAATTTGTATCTTGTTTCCAGGTTGCCTCCAGTAAGATGATACGGAGGTTGCATGGGGTCAGCAATTTGCCAAAGCTGCGTTCAGTCTGTCAGTTCAGAAGGAGAAAGCTTCTACTTTTACATTTATTTGCACTGCTAGCACCTGCCTGTTTAATCATAAGCCACAAACGCAGCTATCATTGACGGCTCCGTCAGGTCCATGGTCCTAACCCCCCTACTGATTACTCCAGGTGTGTCTGGCCAGTTACTGAGGTCAGACACACCTGGGTTAATCAGTTTGTCCAGTCATCAAAGACAGGAAGCAAAGGTGCTGTCTGAAGTTCAGGAAGTAGTGGAGTCTTGCCAGGGTTCGTGCACCATTTTAAAAGTAAAATTTAATGCTTTTTAGGACCTCACCAAATAAAATTTAAGACCCTGGCTAAAATGTTATCATGGTTTCCTTTTGAATACCTAACTTTTTGCCTCCTACAATGGAAATCAAGACTTTACATTTCCCATTGGTCATCAACTAGATGAAATATTTAAACTATTCAAAAAGACTTTTGAGGAGAGACCTTTTTGGGGTGGGGGTGGGGGGACACCTTAAATTTGTTAAGAAAATCAAAACAAGGACAAAGTGTCTTGTTTTTCAGTGTTAAGTTTAGTTTGGTTTTCAAATAACAGTCTACAACCTGACACACAAACAGGTCAGGGGTGAAAAAGAGAAAATTTTGGGCATTTCAAATTTAAAAGCATAATTTGGGGGGGGGGGGGGGGGGGGGGCAATTCATAAACTTTATGAAACCTCCCCATAGTTACAGCATGACAGTGTTGATACGACACATTCATGTGACGGCTACACGCTGTGACATCACGACGCATTTCCAAACTGATTATTGAAGAGAAACTCATTAAGGACAGGAAAGCGTTAAAAACTCTGATCAAAACTGTTTCATTCAGTGAAGCTGCGCTGAATATTCTTACAGTTACACCAGCTGAAAATTTAATACCTACAGCTAAATTTATGGTAAATTTAAGAAATTTTAAGACCTTAATTTCCAGGATTTAAATGTAATACTTTTTAAGGACCCGCGGGAACCCTGCGTGCAAATAGCCCATTTAACGTTCTGAGAATCGGGACAGCACTTGGGCGAAGTGCTAGTGCTGTCCCGCAAAGCGGAGTGCGCATTTCTGAGACTGAGGGTTGGACAGGAATTGGGACCTAACGCGTACCGTCTCTGCTCTTCCTCCAGACCTCTGCTACATCTTCACCGTGCAGTACAAACTCGACACACTTCCCTCGGAGCAGCTCGTGAGGGCTTCGTTCGTCCACCTGCGTTCCTCTCCGTCCTCTACAACCTCGGACAGCACCCAGGCCGTGGAGCCGCCCCGCTGCCGGGCTCAGATCACCTCGCTGGGGGGCGATAGCCTCGTCACCCTGGAGCCCCATGAACGGTGGACGGAGACGGACATCACCGCACACATCCGCGCTCACATCCTGCAGGGGAAGGACCAGGGCGAGGGGGGTCATTTGACCCTCACCGCCCAGTACTGGTGCACGGGCCCCGGGCTCGACGAGAAGGACGGCGGCCCCACGTGGTGGTGGACTCCCCATCTAGGCAGGAAACAACGGAGCAGCGAGCCCCACCTGGAAGCCCCCTCTCTTCTTCTGTACCTGGAGGAGGAGAGGGAGGTGAAGGAGTGGATGAAGGACCTGCTCGGGGTGGAGGGGGAGAACGTCATGAGGCAAGCTGGCTGGTGGCACCCCACGATTCGCCGTCGCCGCAGCGCCAAAGAGAACTCCACATCGGAGGCAAAAGATCCCCTACTGGACGCTCTGAAAATCCCCCCTCCTGCCTCTTCCTCATCCTCTTCCTCCGCCTCCATCGCCACCAACAGACCCAACTACAGACGGAAGACCAGCAGGCCGAAGAACCGCTGCAAGCTCCACTCCTTCCGCCTGTCGTTCAGCGAGCTCGGCTGGGGGCACTACTTCATCGCCCCGCAAGCCTACAACCCCCGCTACTGCCAGGGTGACTGCCCCCGGATCCTCCACTACGCCTACCACTCCCCCTACCACGCCATCATCCAGACGCTCATCAACGAGATGGGCATCGGAGACATCCCGCCGCCGTCCTGCGTGCCCTACAAGTACACGCCCATGAGCGTGCTGCTGGTGCACAACAACAAGGTGGACTACAAGGAGATGGAGGACATGGTGGCCGAGTCCTGCACGTGTCGCTAAGGACTGAGAAGAGACGGACCCCAGGTCATATAACCCATCCAGAACTTGGATAGTCCCAACCAGCTGAAGACTGAAGAGGAAGTTATTGTAGTTTCAGATCTTTCCAGTCCCTGTTAAAGCACTTTAAAGGCAACTGCTGTGTAGTCACTCTTTCTTTTGTTTAGTTTTTTCGTCTCCTGTCTTTTAAACCAGACCTGTTTCACGTCAGGGCTGCAGGTCGACCATAAAAACCATGAGATGTGCAGCAAAAGGGAAATCTTTAGGATAATGTTACCACTGTTTGAAGCAAGAATCTGTAAAGAAAAAAAGGGGAAAGGACGTATTTTAATAGACGAGGGGTCGACCATGTTGGATGCCGCCACTTGGGCTTTGCAAAAATTCCATTTGTCCTGTTTATGACCTGTATTTTTGCAGTTTGTACGTATTTATAAGAGGGGTCTCCTGCTGCTGGCCTGTCTTAGAGAAGAACAGTTCACAGGGCGGCGGCCGGGTGTGACAGTGATGAATGTTTAGAAATTGGATGTTGTAGTGGGAAAGAACGCGATTTTTTTTATTATAAGTGAAGATATATAATAAAATAAAATGCATATTTTCTAAAGCGTCATCATTCATGGGTTTTGTCTTAAAACATGTGAATGGGTGGTTGTCTGGACTTAACTGGTACAGCATGGGTTTCATGGTACATCATTTCTCCTTTGGAAACCTGTTTTTTTTTTTGTTTTTTGTTTTTTTCTTCTGCAGTTTATGCCTCGACTAACCAACTTTATGGATTTAAAATGGTAATTTAAGTTGATAAAGGCTGTTATGAGGTGGGAAAATGTAACATCTAACTTCAGAGGGAAAAAAATTTGCCCAGTTTAGGTTTGAAGTCCAGATTATGTCTCCCCTTTTAATAATACCAACTGGTGTCAATGGAAAGCCTCATTAGTTGCCTTTAGGAGGTATAACCTGTAAGGATGGTTCTTCATCTCCAAACATTTAAGTCTGAAAGATCAATAAAAACAAATTTACTTATACACAGATTAAAAACTATGATGGGGCACAACATGGGTCAGTTTTACTAAAAGCTGGTTAGAAGATTTATCACAAACATTTCAGTTTGCCTGAGGCTTGAACCATAAATCCAGGAAGTACCGGAAGAGGCAGCAGTGCATTCTGTCCAGCAGAGGGCGCTCTTCTCTCAGGTACTAAGATTCCCCAAGCAGATGGAAAATGTTCAGGTACCAAATGAATAAAGTTTATTTATATCGTCTTTTACAATACCAAATGGACACAGAAAGGGTTTAGAGCAGGAGCAACGGACAAAAAGAAAACCGAGCAAAATGCAGTTAAAAATGGAAAAGAGCAAAGTAGTTAAAAGCTATAAAACAAAAAACCCCAAATCAGACCAGGCTTCTGGGGGAGACCAGGGTGTACATTAGAGACAATTTAAAGGAATTGGGTTAGTTAGTTAAAAGCTAGATGGAAAAGATGTGTCTTTAACTTAAAAATAAAAGATGTATATAGACATTTATTTTCTCAAATATTCAAATTAGGACTACTTTTCAGTCCTATGAGGGCTGAAATCCAGGTTTTCATCGTCTCCTTGTTTTTACACACCTGACTCAAGTTAATGAGTCGTGCAGAACTTGACTGGCAACTGTATCCGATTTAAGTCAGGTGTGTTGTAGCATTGAGAGCTTGTAAACCAGCAGTCTTGCAGCCCCTTAGGACCGAATTGAACTGCCCTGATTTAAATGTTTGGAGATAAACCACCAAACAAAACGACAGAAAAAACAAAAGGCTTCCAGCTGAGGTTGTCGCTGTGTGTCAGGTTTGCTTTGAGATCAGGAAAAAGCCTCGATGGGGAACGTGGAACTGGTCACGGTCAACATGCGATACGTGTAGATCCAGCATGGGAACATCCATGACACCAACTGACACCGAAAGAAGAAACGGGACAACCGATGTGCCGTACTCACACTGGTTTCTGTCTTTAAGCTGCTACAAGTTACTGAAACAAAAAAAACTGAGGCCACAACTTTATGCAAAACTTAAACAAAAAACCCTACAGGAATGCAGATAATGAAATAAAGTTCTTAAACTTCACTGCATTCGGCTGCTTTAAAGACACACAACGTAACTTTTAGACCTTAAAAATCTGTGTTTCTGACTCGTTTTGATGTCACACCAACATTCATTATGCGCATTTTCGAGCTGTCAGTGCCCAGAGCCGTCCCGGGGCTCAGAAACAGCACTATGTAAGATTCCCATCCGGGACGCGACCGTGACGTTGCAGCCAACTATTGGTTGCAGCACCGCGTCACTCACTAGCAACCGGATGTAAACCAGGGATCAACATCGCTGCTGTTTTGAATGCGCATCATGTCGAATTCGGTAAAAAAAACGCAAGGAAACATCACCGGAGGAAGAGAGGAAAAGAAACAGAGGAAGGGGCAGAACAAGAGTCAAGATAAGACTGTCTTTTACTGGCTGGAGTGAGCTTACAGTACAGGTACGAACAAGATGGATGCTAGTTTAGCCGCCGATAGGGGGCGCGTCACTTAGAAAACTGCTGAAAGTTCCGTTGTGTGTCTTTAAAGTCCTTTAAAATTACAGTCGTCCTCAAAAGTATTCATACCCTCTATTAAAGAAAAGGCTAAATTCACAATAGTAGTTCAAATAACAAGAAACTATTAAAAATGTATAAAATTTTAATTTGATGAAATAAATTATTGCTTTTGAATTGTGGCTGGAAATAATTAAAAAAACAAACAAAACTGTCCCCAGCACCTCTCCCATAAACAGTGGACCAAAACACCTGTCAACAGGTGTAGACGTCTTTTTAAACATTACAGAAAACACCTGATTGCAGTGGTTGCCTCAAAGTGTTGCTCAACAAAATTTTTGCTTCGGAGCCCCATGATGCTTGTTTTATCAGATAAATGCACCGTAAAAAGGATTATATTTGTGAAATTACATATTTTTTTAATGAATCTTACAGTAGCTCAGTGAGTAGAAACAAATGTGAGGGATAATGGGAAATTATTTGCTGCCGGAACTTGCTTGTTTCTCATGTCCTTGTATTTTTATCATGCCTTTTTCTGGCTTGCTTCGAGTTCTGACGATAAATCCTGCATTTTGACGAATACATTTAGAGAAGTTTGAATCATTTTGCTGATAATGTGCAGAGTGCAATAAAATCTGTTTTAGTTGGACAGAAAAGGAAAAGTCCTTCATCTCAGTTTGACAGCAGCCTCGAGCTCCGTTTCCACCAGTGGGTCCAGGTCGGGACCCACTGGTCCTGATCTCTGTGGCGTTTCCACAGCCAACCGCACCTTCCCCCAGTAGGTGGCGTATCAACTACATGAGAGTTCTATGTCCTAGCAATTCTGCCTGGAATTATAATGAAGAACAAGACACAGAAATGACCGATGAGAATGGCTGACATCCGGCAGTTTGTATTATTTCTTCGAGTCATGTCACCTTACATGCATGTACATGCATGTGGGCGTTTTCAGGGACATTTTGGAGATCAGCAGCTTAAACTCAGCTGGCATTTAATGTGGAGTCAGTGTCAGGTACAAACAAGTGTATCTATCTGCGGCTTGCAACCAAGGGGCGTGTCCTATAGTGGGCGTGTCCTATAGTGAGTGTGTCCTATAGTGGGCGTGTCGTATAGTGGGATAGACCCTATTCAGTACAAACGTTGAACAACCATTGGATTTTAATTCGATTTTGCAAAGCTGATCAACATTAAAATAGCAACGTTATTTCTACGTCGAGTTTCTCAACATAGGTGAATTTGCCAACATTGAATCAATATTGCTTTTGATTCTACATCGTACAAGTGAACAACACTACGGAAGCCGTGGCAGACGAGATTGCGCGTTCTCTTTTTCTCTCTTTCTTTGTTTTAAATCAATAACCAACCCCACTTGTGTTTGTCCGCAGCTCTAGCGCTCGTAGCATAATGTAAACAGCGAATTTCTTCTTCTACGCTTGCATTATCGGCAGAGTAGGCGCTGAACGCCGCAGCTTCTGTAGTGTCGTGAACTCAACCGAACACGCAAATACAGTAGGTAGTGTGATGTATTACTGTTTAGGCTGTTAAAAATATACTAAATTATGTTTTGAATAAATTCTGGACGCCACACACTCAGGACACTTGGATTACATTGGACGAGCAGTATGGAGGAATATTGGCAAGTTTTTGTGGACTTTTATGGACCTTTTTTGTTGAGCGCAGGTGAACCCCATTATATGAAAGTTGGGGGGAAATGCAAAGCCTTCCGATCTCCGGCTGCATTTGAGATATTAAAAAAGTGCTCCACAGTCTTGCTCGGCATGAGGGTGAGTAGAAAATGAAGGCACATCATTCTGAACGATACTATTCCATTAATGCTGCACCTGTTTCCTGTCTTTCATCACTTGAATGAACTGATTAATCCAGGTGTGTCTAGCCAATTTCGTTGTGTTTACCAAGGTCAGACACACCTGGATTAATCAGTTCATTCAAGTGATGAAAGACAGGAAACAAGGATGCAGCATTAAGTTCAGGAAGTAGTGGAGCGGTGCATATAGCCCATCTATTTGTGACGCGCTGTTATCTTCCTAAAAATGCACAGGCTCGGCTGCGTTTATCTTTCTATCAAAAATGCTAATTCAAGCCGTCCAAACTGTATCTGGTCAAAATCTGTGCAGCCCAGGCTGATGATGACAACACTTCACGCATGAGCATATGTGCACGACTATACGCAACCCTTTATGAGCTGTACACGAACGCGCACGAGTAAATCAAGCAGTGACAGCTTAAAGTACACTAGCAAATGTAGATTGTGTTTTTACCATGACTCAATCAACACTGAATTCATTCACAGTTAATTTTTCAGCGTTGTATCAAAATCTGCGCATCAACCCTTTTTCAACAGTTGATTGATCAGCATTGTTTGGATGTCGGAATTACACCATTTTTCAATTGATATATTTTAGCTTTTTTTAAAGATATGGTTGTAAAAATGATGTTGACTAGACAGAACAAAAAAGCTGTTGATTTTCACAGTTGAATCAATGGAAAGTTAACAACACCACTGCAGCCATTTAGTGTTAAACGTTGTTTTGATGTTGAATGAATGTTTTTCAGAAACTGACATTATTTCAACTACATTTAAATGTTTAAAATCAGTCAAATGCCAGCTGGGAAGCATCACCTCTTTGTCCAAATCCAGTTACTGAATTTCTAAATAAAAGAATTTGCAAAAATAAATGATTTAATTCAGGCCTGGTCTTACATAATGTGCCTGAGGAGCAGCTGTGCTGGTCCGTCACCAACCGTAATTGCAGTGACTGGAAATCCTCAGATCTTCCACTGACCTCCCCTCTATTTCCTCCGGAGATTATGTGTCTCGAGTGTGTTGGTTTGTCATGCTCATCCTGATCTATTTTGACAGATGTGCTGGTCTAAAAATCTCACAGAGGCGCAAATAAGTTCCCGCACATCAAAATCCAAAGTGTCACATGAGTCATAAAACTAGTTATTACAGAAAGTTTTAGCTTTTGAGTGCAATCTTTGTGTTGTGTGTGTGTGTGCGTGTGCACGTGTGTGTACAATAGTGATGAAGTGTGTCCGCAACCAAGTCAAACAGACATGAATCTTTGTGTTTACTGTATGCTGTGTCACACTGTGCTGGGAATCACTGACACTTTCTCTGCGCTGTGAAAAAGGACCACTCAGCATTTTCTTGTTTGCCAAAACAGTCAATAAAACATTTGCAAACTGCAAAGTAATAAATGACTCAACAGATGTTTGTTTGGGGTTTTTTTTTAGCTTTAGATGCACGCTCATGCACATGCTTACTGAATGTAAGACATTTAACCCACATTTGACATCACAAACCACATTCCTAACAGGTAAAACATGCAATGTGCCAAAAAAATCCACAACCACCGTTTTTGACCATAACATAACTCAAAGCATCTAATTAGATTAAAATATATAACTTGTGGCAGGATATGTTCACAAGCTATTATACATAGAACATCACATAGTAACACCACTGAGATCATACTGACAAATGTGACACCTTTTGTATGTAAATATAACTAAATGTAATTATTTTGTAAACAGATATGATCAAACTCCCATGCAGTGTTTTTTAGGTTTATTTTGTTCTAGATGGAGGTAAATTGCACCTCTGTAGAGTCGCTGTTTGCTTCGGACGGTCATAATTTAACCTTACATGCTATGTTTGTTACCAGAAGATTCCACTAGGGGGCACAATAGGCCTCAGACTGGATAGAACTGCCTGGTTTAAAGGGTGTAAATGAAACAGCGGAGGAGTGCTAATTGGTAAATTTTGAGATCATGGCAGAACAAATACTCTACAATACACAAAAGACCATGTTTGCATCAGAACTCCCAACATATGCATGTACTTCCTGTTTTAATGCGTGACGTTTCAAAATAAAGGTCCTGCTCAAAGGGACATGTAACGTTTTGACCCAAATATTAGCCAAATATATTATATTATGATATTATTGATGTAAGTGATTATAGATGACTTCTGGGGTCAATATACAGCGCTTGCTGCAGGTTACGGGTTATATTCATTTAACTGGTTGCTTGTTTTTTCCTCATATGGCAACACCAGATGCAGCTTGTGAACAAATAGTGTGGATTTCTGAGACTGTGTACAGAACTAAATCTGTAATGTATTTAAAAGAAAATATATTCCTAGCCACATCTCTCTGTCAGCTGTTAGCTTTAGCTCTCCATTAGTTTGCTAGCCTAGCTCTCCATCACCTAGCTCAGGGGTCGGCAACCCGCGGCTCCGGAGCCGCATGCGGCTCTTTAGTCCCTCTGTTGCGGCTCCCTGGCATTGGAAAATGAATTAATGACTATTCTACCTAAAGTGTATTGTATTTTGGTTGGTTCACTTTAATAATGTGATTCTAAAAGACCAAGACAAATGTCCCCTTGAGAGACAATAAAGTTTCTTATCTTATTCTAAATTTGAGGATTATGATGATCCCTCTGAGGGATTCATGTACAGTTGCGCACTTTTCCCGAGTTCTCCGAGCACTGCAAATGCAGCACGTGAAATAAAATCCAACTTAACTATTAAAATAAAGACATAATTTATATTTTACCATTTTGCAAAGCAGCCCATTGAGTGTAAGGTGTAACAAGCAGGTAACTGCAGTGAAACGGCGATTAACTGTCCAGCATGATATGATGCGTCTCACAAACCTTTACGCAGCCAATCAGTGTTAATAACTGCACTTCATGCTCACGTGCCGCTGCCGATGTGCAGCATAGCATGATACAGCCCTATTGAATCAGCAATCACGGAATTAAACATTAAAAACGGAATTAATTACAAACAAAGAATATCACTGAGTGTGGACGTGCCGCGGAGCGCTGAACTTTCCTCCTGGCGCACTATCCCTGAACGCCTCACAGCGGAGCGTCTCTGTTGCGCTGTTGCTGCAGTTCTGGCATTTAAAGTGAATAATAAACGAGCAAAAGCTTATTTGTCCACTGCGACCCTGTCATGCTGCGCTTTGATCACTTCTCCAGCAGGTAGGCCGACGATAGAGAAGAAAAGTGTCCGATGCACTGAGCATGTTCAGCGCTGCGTGGGCAGATTCATTTGTTTTCACTGCTGACCAGATTATTTTGCGTAGCTGTTCATATTTTGTGAAACAGTAATTTCATTTTTCGGGTAGCTTACTGCACGCGCCAGTAAAAGGATGACGGCACAGACAGGACAGCGTGTTTGGTTTGCTGCTGGTAGATTATTAAAGCTGCGTCTTTTTCCATCCTACATAAATACAACTACTAAAATAGATTTAAAAAAAAAAAAAAAGTGACCTTCAACCCGACGTCTTTTCTTTTTTTTTAGTTTAAAATGTTTTTCTTGCTGGATGCAGAAATGTAATTTCGTTTTCTCGTTTTTATGTTAAATGCAACACATTTAACGTTAAAGTTTTATTTAATTATCAATGTTAAAAGTCAGTTGATGCTCCAGTGTTTTCTTTATTGTAGGAAACGGGTCTAAAAGGCTGTTTGGCTGAAACAGGTTGCCGACCGGCGTATTTAAGACTTTTACATTTTTGCGGCTCCAGACAGATTTATTTTTCGGTTTTTTGGTCCAATATGGCTCTTTGAACATTTTGGGTTGCCGACCCCTGACCTAGCTGTTAGCTTAGCTTGCTGACAGAATCCCTCCCTGCTTCTCAAAAATGAAGTTTAGCTGAGCAAATAAATGCAAAAAAATTTTCAGATGCAGACACAATCATGAAATTTGGTACATATACCCTTCAAGGGTCACACTTTTCAGAAATACCGCTGGCCATGTAAAAATCCAAAATGGCAGCTATTTTCCAAGATGGCTGCCATATATGATTGAGGACTATTGTTATGAGCAATATAAGTCAGTTAAATGGTGATGCAAAGTTGAAATTTTGTATAATGGAAGAAAAAAAAAAAAGATTATAGCTGTAAAAAAAAAAATCATTTTAGAAGCACTCATTATTTAGGTCAGGAATCACCAACTCAGGGACTCGAGGGCCAGTATCCTGCAGGTATTAGGAGCTTCCCTGTTGCAACACACCTGACTCCAATCAATGGGTAATTAGAAAACTTGTGCATAGCTTGACATCAAGCCCTGTGCAAATCACAAAGTGTGCTGCAGCAGGAAACTCCTAATACCTGAAAGATACCGGCCCTCAAGGACCGGAGTTGATGATCCCTGATGTCGGTGAATGTTATTTTACCAAAATAACACCAAGCTAAAAATAAAGAAATGAATGAATAAATAAAATTCCCCAAAATTGTGATATTTGGTGATTATCTTGGTTGGAAAAAGATTTTTTTTTCTGTACACCATCCAGGTAAGCATATGTGTAAGTCATGTATAGCCCTTTACCCTTGGCTCGGCAAATCCTGTCAATTCAGGTGCGGCTATCTAACTCTATCTACTAACTAATGTCTAATGGCTAATTGACATGGGGCTGTTAGAAAGCATTTGGGACACTAAATTAAACTACACTATAAATAATACAACTCTAATACTACTTGGCCACATTGATATCCCTGTCCTCGTGGCCAAGGACTGCCACCAATTTCAAATTCATGGACTGTTTACCAGCGTCACATGGATCCTGCCGACAACGCCAGAATGTGGCATGGTACGCAACGAGGGCCCAGGTGGGATTTGATCCCACAGACTCCTGGGTGAGAGTCATGCGCACTTACCAGTCAGCCAAAGAGACATCCCTGTGGCCAAGTAGCCCGGGCACATGATCAATCGGAGGCATAGTGACAGGACCCCACACTATCACATCTAGTAAAACAAGCTGACACTGAACTCCATGCCGAGTTGCACAGCGGCGATGTCACCAGTGTGCCCTGGCTGTGTGCTGACATCACCCTTTTTTTCTTTTTCATTGATAATTCATAACTCATCCCTAAATCCTGTACTATCAAATTTAAAAATAATTCCAGAGGTTTCTATTTCTTATATGTCCATGTCAAAAAAGTAGGTATTTTCAATCATTATATAGATGAGAACAAGCAAAATTATTGGCAGCCATCTTGTATATAATTTTAAAATGTTAACACCACAACAGTGATCAAAGCAGTTCTTTTGTTAAATTTGAGTAAGAAAGAAACGTACAACACTGCTTGGCCAAAAAAAAAAAAAAAAAAAAGGTCATACACCACAATAATATTTTATTGGACCGCCTTTATCTTTGATTACGGCAGCATTCACTGTGGCATTGTTTCGACAAGCTTCTGCAATGTCACAAGATTTATTTCCATCCAGTGTTGCATTAATTTTTCACCAAGATCTTGCATTGATGATGGTAGAGTCTGACCACAGCCTTCTCCAGCACATCCCAAAGATTCTCAATGGGGTTGAGGTCTGGACTCTGTGGTGGCCAATCCATGTGTGAAAATGATGTGTCATGCTCCCTGAACCATCTTTCACAATCTGAGCCCGATGAATTCTGGCATTGTCATCTTGGAATATGGCCGTGCCATCAGGAAAGAAACATCCATTGATGGAATAACCTGGTCATTCAGTATATTCAGGTATCAGCTGACCTCATTATCTGAGCTCATACTGTTGCTGAACCTGGACCTGAGCAACTGCAGCAACCCCAGATCATAATACTGCCCCCACAGGCTCATACAGTAGCACTACGCATGATGTTGCATCGCTTTATCTGCCTTTCCGGCCACATTTCTTCCTCGAAGACGATGGTCCACTATCCTTCCAGTTTTTAATAATGCGTTGGACTGTTCTGAACCCAATTTTAGTAGTTTCTGCATCTCCTTAGATGTTTTCTCTGCTTGATGCGTGCCAATGATTTGACAGACTAACATCTTTTCTACGACCATAGTATGTGTCTTTCCACATGGTTGTTTAGGAAATGAGAAGCAACTCATTGCACCAGTTGAGGTTAAATAACTTGTTGCCAGCTGAAAGATAATCGCCCATGCAGTAATTATCCAATAGGAGGTTTGTACGTATTTGCTTAGTTAAATTCAGGTGGCGACTTTTTTTTTTTTTTGGCCAGGCAGTGTATCTTGAAAATGTTCAAAGCGTAATAATGAAGATTACACTTTTACAAGATAAATGGTGTGACATGGTGGCCATCTTGAAAAACGGCCACCATCTTGGATTTGCACACGGCCAACGGTATTTCTAAAAATAGTGGTCATTGGATGATCCATGTACCAAATTCCATGGTTGTATCCAGATTCTAACGATTCTTATATGCACTTATTTGCTACGCTAACTGTTCTGACTCTTGTCTACTGAAGGAAAAACAGTAACTACTCATAAGCACATCCCAAAAAAATGTAATTTACTTTCAGATTTCAATTGATCAAATCTATGCTTAAAAAGAAAGCTTGACTGAAAAATATTTGTAAAATGATATGTTAGAGGTTGCTCAACTTCATTTCTAAGACTCTTTTTACAGGAAAGATCAGCTTAACTGCTGCTGAATTGTCACCACATCCATTATCAGAGATCGAGTCAAGGCCGCTTCACATTTAAGGGACTTTCTGGGTAACCCATTTCTGTGAACTTCAGCCTGTACAGTCCACGCGTGGACTAAAAACCAGTCAGATGAGGTCATGTCTGAAACCTTCTTTCGATCTGTTTGCCTGAGGGCATTTGGCCAAAGTTTAAAGTTAAAATATCACAGCATGGTCAGACAATTTGTATCCTGACCAGAGGACTGTGGATTGTCAGAACAGTGTGAGTGTGAAGCTGGACCTGGACCAGACAACCAGACTGTAAGGATTGCATGATGACCTCAGACTGCCATGCATGAAATATAGAATATTTGAAAAAGCACTATTTATAATATTACTGCTAAATATTTAAACCATTTGGAGCAGACCAACACTTTGCATCTGTCCTGCATTAGCGTAGCACCACAGCCAAGGAGGCAGTTTTTTTTCTCTGTTTCTATTCCCCGAAGCCTTCGCTCCGAACAGCCTGTCAGGATTAACCGGATGAGTCACGCCGGGTAATAAATCATGATGCAGATGTTCTGAGTTTGTGAAGCACAGGATTCCTGTCAGTCTCATGGTCTGAGGGCCTTTCACTGATGAAAAACCTTCCTGGAAGTTGAAGAGAAATTTTCCATCACATCTTTTCGTGATCCTGTGTTCCTGAGAGCAAATGTACTTTCCCCCTCATCTGTCTGCCACTGTCCAGCTCCTTTAACATAACATCTATACTCTTACAGCTCTTATTCATAATACAGTATGTTGTCCTATTTATAAGTACAGGATTAATGACTGTACTGAAATGTGACATACTTTACGTCTCAGGTCTGCTTTGCATTGGATTTACTTGAAACTTTGGCGTGCGGCTGGCTGCAGTCATGTCTTTAAAGGCACTAAGCCATGGCAGATGAAGTATGATGTGCGTATCTTTGTTAAATCTAGACTGTGCACCTCAACTTGTACTGTATGTTAGCTGTCATTTGAAAGGTTTTTGTCTTTTAGTAGAAAAGAAGAGAATTATCCAATCTTTCCAGGCCTTTAAATTTTGTGAATAAATTCTCAGGCGAGCAAGACTTAATATCCTACACCAAACAATTATTCACTTATTTTTCTATAACTAAAATGAAGCTTAAATGAGCAGCACCATGTTGACTTAAATTCAATGTAGAATACACTATCAGTACTAATATTTCATATGAATTGTGAAACACGGTGGTGGAGGGTTGATGATTTGGACTTCTTAGACACCTTGTCGTCATCAAGTCAGCTATGAACTATAGTGTTGTATATTAAAATATTGTAAAGTCCATTGTCAGGCAATTTGTCTGCTTCACCCCCAAGCGGTGAAGGGCTTCCCGAACCTGGTTCTGTCACCAGCCAGATGGTTTTTTCTCCCCATTAAAAAGTATTTTTTTCATTTTCACTATCCTGTGCATTCTCAGGATGCGGGATTGAATCAAAGTGAAGATTCGGTGCAATTTGGTGGTTTTCTTGCATTGTGGGCATTTATTTTCAACTGCTTGTATAAAACCAGTGATCATAAATTAGATTAATGTGGATTTCATTTGATTAGATCACAATGAATCAGTTTGAACTGATTGTACATGAGAGAAAGTGTGAATTGTGGATTGAATTGAACTGAAATGAGTTGAACTGTACTGAACTGAATTACACTGAGTAGAACTGAACTGAGCCGTGTTGGACTGAATCGAACTGAAATGAACTGCACTAATATAATTGAATTTAACTGTACTGAATTGAATTACGATATGCAGAATAATGATCCCATGCACACCAGCATTGCTGCCAACTTAGAGACTTTGTCGCTATATTTAGCGACTTTTCAGACAAGCGACTTATTTTCAAAAAAGCGACTAGCGACAAATCTAGCGACTTTCTCTGGTGTTCATGGAGACAGTTTATATCGCTCTCTGCCCGTTCATCGGGTGCTGCATGCCTTCAGCCCCTCCCTCCGCATTTCCCGGCACTCACTCACTGTTCACGCTGTCCCTTTGCAGGCGCGAGATAACCACGCCCCCTCATCCAGATTATTTCCCATAATGCCTTGTGGCACAACTGGTTCTTCTTTGCACCATGACTCAAAGGTCAGTACCCTTGTAAATTAGCACAGAAGCATGCCAAACAATAAATAAAAGCGGTTGTTAAATGGTACTGCGCATGCGTGAAATTGATTGTCCCATGCGGCGACGTCATTTAGCGACTTCTGGCGACTTTTGGGCCAGCCAATCACGACTTCTCTCCCTGAAGAGGTGGCAACAGCGCAAACCAGCAGACCAAAAACAGAATGGCTAAAAGCCAAAAGTATCCAGCTGATGCTGTTACCTGATTAACAAGCCTGTTTACACGCACACCTGAAGTCTGACAGTTATCTGATTTTTCGCATAGTCATGTAGACAGCATAATCTAATATCCTGTACCAGATTATGCTGTCAACATGACCACTCCAGGATCAGACAGACAGTAGAATGCCATAATCTGATAAAGGATATCAGATTATGGCAGTTATCTGATTATTAGAAATCAGATTAGCACAAATCTTTGTTTTTGTGCATGTACATCCATACTTCAGAAGTTCTATTTTTTTAACATCTGTGCAAAAAAACTGCAACTCTTCAATCCTTTTAAAGCAACCCTTACCGATCTTGCATGTCAGAAAGTACAGCAAGATTATTTGAATGTCAACAGTCACGCCGCACCTCCTAAGACACACACCCCTATTCTTTCTGCCTCCCAATGCAGAAGCAAAGGTCTGACAGGCAGGTCCCTTGGCCAATCCTAGGGGTGCACCCCACTTAAAGGATTGGTTGGAGTTTTCATTGAATATTTAGAGATTGAAATAATATTTTGTTTTGATTAATGGTGGGTCTGTCTTGTATTTCAGAGTTCCATTACCTCATCCATAGCATTTTACCCTATTGAAAAAATAGTGTAACAATGCAACATTGGTAAAGGTTGCTTTAATGTCTTCTGTTAAAAGGAAGGAAGCATATCATGACGTGAAAACACCAAAGGGTTCAGCATCAGGAAGTTGGCATGTAAATAAAGTGCAGCATTCACATTTAGCTTATTTCCTCTCACAATAGCAGCATGTTCAACAAAAACTGGATGTTTTTCAAATAAAAGGAAGATACGTTACTATGTTTGTGTGTACTGCAAAAGAAATTCAATATTTCACTGAAAACCGGAGCAAAGATGTTACCAAGTAAGGACTTCAGATTTTGAAAAAATTGAATATTTTGGTTGAATTATTGAATTATTTTTGGTTCCATGCGGACAAAACTTTTTAAATGGTAAATAAAAACTTTAGAAAATATGCCTAAATTCGCCTCTGTTTGGATGTGGCCTTATTTCAGCCATTCAGATGAACTGTTACTCACAGGCCTAGTCAGTAAACTGGGTTAGTCATTGTTTTTAATAAAATTGTTAATTGATTTAAATGTTCAGCTTTGAGCTTTGAAAATCTGATTTTTATTACATAAGTCATTCAAAAGTAATTTTTGTCGATGTTATAGGTTTTCTAGCTTCATCACTTTCTTTGTGAACTTTTATTAGTCTCCATTTTACAATTTTAATCCATTTTCCATTTAAAAATGATGAAAAACAGATGAAGAAAACAAAAACAAAGGTGGATACCAGTGCAATTTGAGACATGACCAAATCAGAGGCTTCTGGAACAGCAGGCGAATGACCTCGCAGTCACAGCTTTATGCCTGCAAGTGATCGACTTTGAGGTTTTTATATTCCAAAGGAGTAGATGACTCTTTTTGTTTGGGACTCACTTCAAGTGCTTTATTGTTTTCCTTCTTAAGATTTTAATTACCCCTCCAGAACTTTGCTGAACATTAGTAATGTTCTTTACACAACCTAAAACAAACATCAGTGAGTCTTATTTCCTGTTACTCAGCACATGCATGCACACAAGTCGAAGGAAGATCACGTACTGTGAAAAAGAAAAGATAAAGCCGACCTGTCATGTTCATATTACTACAGTATGATATATATATGTGGGATTGTAAAGCTGCATTCAGTTGATATGGGACATGCTGAGGCTTTTCCCATAAGTAAAGTCCACTCACATGTACTGAAAAAAAAACAAAAAACGCAATGGTCTACAGTACATATGGTATCAAGGAGGATCTTTACCCTCTGACCCTTTTAAACCATCTGAGTCCTTGTACTTTTTTTGTTTTGGCATCACGTGTGCCTTGTCTTGTCCACCTCATGAGATTAAAATGAGATTAAGGAAAGTATGTGTGGCAGAACGAGGAGCCTCATCACTCTCGGCTGAACATGTTTAATGGCCTGATTCCTTGAAACGACAGCGTTTGCAGACACATCATTTTGGTTAAATAAGAGAGATAAAGATAGAGCTGGCGTGAGGGGGGGTGAACTACATAGCGTGGACTGTGACTCCGTCCCTCCCTCGTGCTTTCCCTCTCCTGGGATCACGGCCTGGCTATATAAAGGAGAGCCCATCCTTCTTGAGTTCGCTGAGTCAGGCCGATCTGGAGACTTTCATCAAATCTGCAACTAATAAAAAGCCTGAGTGAACTTCACACGAGCTCCAAACTGAGTCAGTGGACAGCTGGTTGAGTCCACACACGGTTCCAGATCAGAGGACACCTGGTCCAGGCCAACTTTTGAGGTTTTTAAGAGAGATTTAAAGAGGAAAGGGAACTTATCTACTTTTTGGACTGGAGTGCAGCGAAAAGATGCAGGAAAAAGGCTTCTTCACCCAAAGGAAAGCAGCAGTGGCGATGAGCATAGTTCTATTAATGTTTGCTCAGCAGGTGAGTACACTGTTTTAACCAAATTTGCCTAATCATAGTTATGCTATTAAACTGAGAAAAAGATATTTAAATTATCAATTTTATGTATTTTTTAAAGAGAAATTCAGACAAAAGTTGGCTTTCTTAACATTCAAGGATATAGAAAAAGCTACTGCTGAGTTCTCTAAACTGCTTTTTGCATTATTTACAGAAAAGATACCTCTTGTAATGCCATGCCAAAATCTGTCGCATTAATTCGCCTAGCATCAACACACTGAGAATTAAACGCAACCATTCTGCTTGTTATTATCTCATTTAGCTCTACAGCCAACACATACTAAAGTGCCTTTTTGTGTCCATTTGTTGTCACCAGGTTTGTGCTGGTCCGTTACCACCGCAGGCCCAGTCCATTTCTGACCAGAGTACAGATTCAACGGGGGGACACACCGTGCACACACTGAGACGGATGGTTCGGATGACCCCACTGTGGAGAATCATGAGCAGCAAACCGTCTGGAGCTTTCTGCCAAAACAACTTTGAATGCTCCACAGGACTCTGCAGGTAATTATTAAGGCTGTGCAACACTTTTGGATGTGATGTGGGTCTGATACCAGGTAAAAAAAAGGGCTAGTATCGTTGAGACCAATACTTTTAACTTTTTTGCAATACTTTTAAACGTGACTGTCAAAACTAACGCATTAATGCAGTGATTTATCTGTAATATATCCATTTTTTAACACCAAAATAAACTTACACCATTGAAATCTGAATTTGGCATTATCTTGGTGAGAGAATTTGACTTTTGGCATGTTGGTGCCTTGTTACCACGGTGAACTGAATTAACCAAAAACTATTTATTGTTCTTATTTATGAAGGTTCTGCCAGTTTCCAAACCTTACATTAAAGTATTAGGGTCATCTGGACCGGTCTTTCATCGGTTCCCAAGAGTCAGAACCAGATATGTTCAGCTTCAGTGCTCCACGTGTCTCGAATAAACTCCCAGAAAGCCTCAGCTCAGCTGAAACACTCAGTTTATTTAAACCCAGGTGAAAGACGCACCTGTTCTCAGCTGCATTTAAATTGTTTGTATCCAGAAGTTCAGTCCAGCTTAAAGTTTTTATCTTTGTCTTTAATTTTTATACTTTCATTCTTTCTTCTATACTTCACTGTAATGCTTCTATTGAGTAAAGCACTTTGAATTGTCTTGTACATGAAATGTGCTATATGATTAAACTTGCAGTGTATCAATAGATATATCAATACTGTTGGAATAAATTACATTTGGCGCAATCAGCCCAATACTAGTAATTATACCGGAAAAAATATCCAAACTGATGAGAAATAACTGATTTAACAAACCCTTTGAAAAGTGAGCTTGAAAATATAAGAAAAGACAATAAGGTTTGACTTTTATAGGCTATGTATTATTCAGAGGAAGTAAATTATAACATATCTGGCATAAATTAGACTATTAAAAATACCCAGAATTATGACTTGTAATCCTAACCTTTTGTTCAGTGAAATATGAAACAGTAACACAGCTAGCTAGCTAAATGGTCACTGTATAGCAATGTCCAATATACTCACTGGTTGTATCACGTTCTGCTAGTCACAGTTTATCATCAACTTAATAAAATTTAGTATCAACACATGCTAAAACCAGGTTTATAAATCAATGATGCTAATAAAATTAGCTACAACACTTTCTAGCCGGCAAAAACAGTACAGAAGCTAAATTTCCTTTGCTAACATTTAGCTTCGCCCAGTAAGCTTTTGTAAATGACTTGGCTGGTCCGCAAGGCTGTCAGGCACATTATTTATGTCAAGTATATTGTTTTAGCTTTTTGTGTGTCAACTCAAAATATCTTTTTAATGTTATACTTTGTAAATAAATATATTTTTATGAATATTTCATGCTAGCTTGTGTTCTTGCCTTCTGACAAACTCCTTATCATATGCTTCACTATGGAGAAAAAGTTGATAGTTGTACAACTTTGAGTGAAACTTAAGATGATATTATAAATGTGTGTTTGTGTGTGTTGTTTTTAGGGCTGGACACTGCTCAACAAACCAAGGGTCCTCACCAGAGCCTGCGAAATATTAGACGTCCAAGGACACGACCAGTGTGTTTACGAGTGTACAACCATAATCCTAACGGGTTCTGATAACTGGGATATGAACTTATCCACATTTTTTATTTTTATTTTTTTTATCATAATTTGTGTTTATGAGTAGTACTGATGTATCTACAGGACTACATAACAGTATACTGTTGAGCAAACTACCATAAAATTGTTTCTTTTTGGCTGTGAGGCACTAAAGATTTTAGCCTTGATCCTCAACGATGCTGCAAATTTTAAACAAAAAAAGTATTTTTGAATTTCAGAGTATTTCAAGTTACTGCAACCTTGAACTTAACTCTACCAATGACGTAATGGAGTTTGATATTCGATCAGCTGGTAACAGGGTTTTATTGACCCGCCAGCTTTACTGATATGATATGGGAATGAATAGAGTGATAGAAAGAGTAGGGAGCAGGGCAAAGCATGGAGTTTGCACCATCTTAGAGCTCTTGACCTTTACATTGCCCCACATTTTTATCTTCAGTCGGCCTTGATAAGTTATCACGCGCAACTGTGGTGTTGCAGTAGAAAGTCTCAACGATTAACTTTCAGTGCTGATGGAAATAATTTGGAACCCTTTTTAGCTCTTAAAAGTAACATACAGAAATGTAATAGGCAGATATTTGTAAAATCCTTTGGCTCTGATGCTTTTGTAGACTCAGATAAGGGATTTTAAAGATTTAAGAAGCCAGTTCTATATAACACTAGAGTCAAATTAGATGTGCAGTTGAAAATATGAACGGAAAATGCTCAGGAAGAAAAAATCAGATGGAAATGATGGAAAAAAGGGGGAAAAACGGAACCAATGGAGTAGGGGTTACAGATATATTCAAAAGGATGCTCAGGCTACACTTAAAATGATCATATTTTTTATTTAGATCTATACTGTTGAGACTTTATTTCTAAATATATCACAAATGTAGGTGCTTTCATACACATAATTTAGAAATAATGCTATTTTCATCTTCCGAACATCTTAACGGCATGCATATTCCTCCGATTATTTATTTCATTCTTTTTTTTATGTAGAAAAAATGTTCCGATTTTTATTTCGTTTTTATTTTATTGCCCATCTCTTGTTAAATTTCTTTGTTTGGTTAAGAATGATTCATTACCTTGACTGTTTGGCTTTTTCCAGTGTGGACTTGGACTGAGTGTACCATGAGGAACAGATTTTAAACGTAAAGCTTCAGTATTTGCACATCTTTCTACTTAAATTGCCAGACGTTTTATAATTTCGCCTCGACTCACCTGCAGTTTACTTCATGCACGCGGCAGGGGGTTGCTGATATTCTGTACACTCAGCGTGTCTGAGAAACGTTTGAGTAGGATTGCACTTTCAAACCCAAATTATCTTTGTACTGTGTACTTGCTATTTACTGTACTGTGTTGCCTTCAAATAGAGGACTGGAGGAAAAGTGGAATTAAAGCATTGAAAAACAAGAATTCCTCGTATCAGTGGATTAATTTTTTTTTATTCTGGTTTTGTAATATTGTTAAAATTCTGGTTTTGAAATAATCACATTTTGTTGCTATTATTATTTTTACATCATTTTCACTTCAGATTGACAAAATATAATGTGAAGATCATAAATATACTGTAAGAAGAAGGGTCAACAAGTTTTCTTAGCTCACTGGTTTCCCACTTACAGCTGTGTGAAAAAGTGTTTGCCCCCTTCCTGATTTCTTACTTTTTTGGATGTTTGTCACACTTAAATGTTTCAGAACAAATCTTAATGTGAGTCAACGATACACAAGTAAACAGAAAATGCAGTTTTTGAATGAAGATTTTTATTGGGGGGGGGGGGGGGGGGGGGGGGGTCCAAACCTCCATGGCCCTGTGTGAAAAAGTGGCCCCTCTGTTAAAAATAAATTAACTGTGGTTTATCACATCTTTGGAAAGCTGGGTTCAATTTCTCTAGTGACGTCAAGGCTGGATTACTGCCACACATGTTCTCAATCAAGAAATCACTTAAATAGGACCTGCCTGACAAAGTGAAGTAGACTAAAAGTTCAAAAGTAAGACATCATGCTCCGATCCAAAGAAATTCAGGAAAAAATGAGAAACAAAGTAATTGAGATCTATCAGTCTGGAAAATGTTACAAAGCCATTTCTAAAGCTTTGTGACTCCAGAGAACCACAGTGAGAGCCATTATCCACAAATGGTGAAAACATGGAACAGTGGTGAACCTTCCCAGGAGCGGCCGGCCGACCAAAATTACCCCAAGAGCACAGTGACGACTCATCCAAGAGGTCACAAAAGACCCCAGAACAACACCGAAAGAACTGCAGGCCTCACTTGCCTCAATTAAGGTCAGTGTTCATGACTCCACCATCAGAAAGAGACTGGGGGGCAAAAATGGCTGCATGGCAGAGTTCCAAGACCAAAACCACTGCTGAGCAAAAAGAACATAAAGGCTCGTCTCAGTTTAGCCAGAAAGCATCTTGATGATCCCCAAGACTTTAAATACTCTGTGGACTGACGAGACTAAAGTTGAACTTTTCGGAAGGTGTAGGTCCCATTACATCTGGTGTAAAAGTAAAATGGCATTTCAGAAAAGGAACATCATACCAACAGTAAAATATGGTGGTTTTAGTGTGATGGTCTGGGGCTGTTTTGCTGCTTCAGGACCTGGAAGACTTGCTGTGGAAAATGGAACCACGAATTCTACCAAGAAATCCTGAAGGAGAATATCCGGCCATCTGTTGGTGACCTCAAGCTGAAGCGCACTTGGGTTCTGCAGCAGAACAATGATCCAAAACACACCAGCAAGTCCACCTCTGAATGGCTTAAGAACAACAAATGAAGACTTTGAAGTGGCCTAGTCAAAGTCCCGACCTGAATCCCATTGAGATGCTGTGGCATGACCTTAAAAAGGCGGTTCATACTGGAAAACCCTCCAATGTGGCTGAATTACAACAATTCTGCAAAAATGAGTGGAACAAAATTCCTCCACAGCGCTGTAGAAGACTCACTGCCAGTTATTGCAACCGCTTGATTGCAGTTGCTGCTACTAAGGGTGGCCCAACCAGTTATTAGGTTTAGGGGACAATCACTTTTTCATGCAGGGCCATGTAAGTTTGGATTTTTTTCCCCCTTAAAAATAAAAATCTCCATTTAAAAACTGTATTTTCTGTTTACTTGTGTTATCTCTGTCTCACATTTAAATTTGTTTGAACAAACATTTAAAGGTTGAATATGGAACATTTTTATTAAAAGCTATATTTTTCCAAAAATAATACCTCCACAGGTTGTTTGGGGGTGTACAGAATGAAAGTACAACATTTCCCAGAAAAATTATATTTAGCCTAAAAATAATTATAAAATAATTTTTTACGGAGTTCGATAATGGCATTTTATTTACGTCTATAAGCCAATACACGCCGCCATTGCGGGTTGCCAAATACGATCTCTGTGTGGAAACAATATTTTGGTCATAGTCAGGCTTGTACAGGGGAAAAACCGTAGAGACGACGAGTGAAGCAGCTGCTTCAGAGCCCTGGAGATATTGTTATCTGTTTCTGAGGAGGAGTGACCTGAGAAGAGCAAAACCTGGAGTAAATTTAGGTGAAGACTTCACTAAATGGACCCACATAAACGTTTTCCACGGAGGAAAACACTGAAATGGCGACTTTCCTGCTGGATCGGTAAGCTAGCTTGTTTGCTAACATGGCTAACGTTAGCCGTCAGTTATAAACTCCTCTGTGTTACTTGTTAAACATGCTGCAGGCTGTTGGTCACTTGCGTATCGGCAGTGAGCCTGGCAGCCCAGCGGCTGGAGTTGTTTTTCTGCCGTTGCAACTACAACCTAGACACACGTGATGTCGCTGTTCTGTCCGTATTCCATATTCAACCTTTAAGTGCGACTAAAATGCAAAAAAGTAAGAAATCAGGAAGGGGGCAAACAATTTTCACACAGCTGTACAGTATATCTTGTGACCCCTAAAAGGGAAACTTGAAACTTGAGTTGGGATGTTTTATTTGAAACAAATATGATTCATCAAACAACGAGCATTTAACTTTGCCTTGTTGCTAATATGTTGTTTGACTTAAAACTTGGAATTCCCTGATTTGACACATCACACGGCCTTCAACAGCAGATACTGTTTGATTGCTTTTTTTTACCTTGTTGGTTTGCGGTACAACATACACTTGCGCCGCCTTTATGAAACAAATAAAAAGAAGTTTTTTAAATTTTTTTTTTTACCTTAAGTTTACAGGTAAATTTATGTCATTTTAGGATAAATAAAAACCTTGGGATGACTACTATCTCAGTATTTCAGCAAAGAATATATGCAGTCATGGCCCACTTTATAAGGTCTACCTTTCTGGTACCGGGTTAGACCTGTTTTTCCTTCAGAACTGCCTTCTTTCTTGTTATCATAGATTCAGCAAGGAGTTGGAAACATTCCTCAGAAGGTTTGCACCATATCAACATGATAGCATCACACGGTTGCTGCACATCCATGATGAGAATCTCCTGTTCCACCACGTCCCAAAGCTGCTCTGTTGGACTGAGATCTGGTGACTGTGGAGGCTGTTGGAGATCAGTGAATCGTCATGTTCAAGACAGCAGTTGGAGATGACGTGAGCTTGTGACATGGTGCATTATCCTGCTGGAAGTAGCCATCAGAGGATGCTACACTGTGGTCTACGGGATGGACACTGGAGCATTAAAGCTAGGGTTGGCAATGTTGGAAAAACGGTTTGAGCAAGCAACATAAAAAAAACAAAAAACACACCACCTGAAGCCACGCCTTTAGAGTGCAGGGACGTGTGCGCCAATGTTTAACGTGCAGGTAACGATAACAGCTGAGTGGATAGCTCGTTAGCTTGATAGTAAACAGCTGACAAGCCACGTTTCTAAAAGCTTTAATCCACTCACCTCCAACTCCTTCTGTGGTGTAAAAAGTCCACACTGCAAACATCAATGCCTCTAAGACTTGATCCTTATCTGTTGTTTTGGTTTGGTTTTTTGGCGCAGCAGCAGTTAGCAGTCCGTTAGCTATATTTGTTTACAGTGAGCGGTGCACAGGAGGTTCACAGGGGGACAGTCGGAGGGGAGGGACGGAGACAAGACATAAAGGCATCAATTGGTTCTTTCTATATGGTGTGAATTACCAATTCCTGCCTTTCGGTGTGCATGGCAGGGGTTGGCCAGAGTTGTTACAGACCTGCAGCTCTCACAGAGGTCTGACTTTTTTCCTTCCTTTTTATGAATACATGATGTATTGACTACTGTCAGGATGGAAGGACGATTTCACCCAGTATAACAACAGGATTACCAACTCTGGCTTTAATGACATTTGTTTTCCGGTGGCCGTTTTCAGACTTGCATTGCGGAACATGAGCAGTAAAGTTCATCCGTTCTTAAAACAGACTCGTCTTTTCAAACGTGCCGCTTCGTTGAGGACTTATCGCGTCCCAGGCGCTTTCAGACATCAGGAAATATTGCGGAAAAGTCCGCTCAGCCCCACTCTCCCTTCAACTCTGTCCAGAACATTTTCATGTGCGTTCAGCCAAAACGACGTGCCGCAACATTTCCATTCTTATGACATGGGGTCCAGCTGGTACATGTCTGCTACATCTCTGAGGTAAAAGACCGGTATTCATGTCTGAATGCAAGCGTTGTAAAGGACAGAGTCCGCTTTCCAGTGCAAGTCTGAAAGGGGCTAGTGAGTATGGACAGGAGAAAAAAACAACCAAAACTTCAGGTAAGAAATGGAAGGATGGCAGGACTAGATAAACGCTACAGAAAATGAATTCATCATCAGTCAGTCATTTTCTGTGCCGCTTATCCAGTTCAGGGTCGCGGGGGTTGCTGGAGCCTATCCCAGCTATTATCAGGCGTGAGGCGGGGTACACCCTGGACAGGTTGCCAGTCTGTCGCAGGGCCAACACAGAGACAGACAACCACTCACACTCACATTCATTCCTAGGGACAATTTAGAGTGATCATTTAACCTAACATGCATGTCTTTGGATGGTGGGAGGAAGCCAGAGTACCCGGAGAGAACCCACACATACACGGGGAGAACATGCAAACTCCACACAGGAAGGCCACGGTTGAAATTGTTCGATCCCCCTCCCCAGCTGGGAATTGAACTAGCGACCTTCTTGCAGTGAGGCTGCAGTGCTAACCACCACACCACCGTGCAGCCTTTTTTTTCATGGTTGTACCATTAAAATGTGTAACCGAGTTTATCAGCAATAATGGGAAACAGCAGAACAATTATGTAATGAAAAACCTCCACTTGGTCCCTCATGAAAAGCAAAATATGACTCAAGACTGGTCAAATTCAGGGTGAGTCAACATTTTTCATGAAACAGGAAAATGATTCACTTTTTTATGTCTCATAGTTAATAAACCATCAATTCGTGAGATATTTGAATAATTGCATTTTTGTCATTAATAACATTTTTCACATCATTCCAACTTGAATTGGGGTTGTATTTCACCACCACCCCTCAAGCCTCAACAAGTCCTCACAAATGTAATTTCATCCAGCAAAATTTTGAGATTTTATCTGCTATATGTAGGTTTGTATTTATGGTTCTGTTTTTGACCAGCTTTCTTTCAAATTCTTCAAACAAATAAATTGTGCCTTGGCAGTTTTGTGAGATGCAGCAAAAAAGAAAAAACTCTGAAACAATCATTGTGCGTATAAATAGTTGCTGACTCGCCACATCTCCGATTGCGCTCATAAATGTGCATGACATATTGGTTCCAGCTTGGCTCAAGACTATAAAACTTCACATACACATCTGCTGCAGGGTGATGAGAGAGCATCTTCTCTGCACAGCCAGGAGAGCTCTCTGACTCCCCTGCTTCGCATTTTTTTATGCACTGTCATGAAAAGTCGAACAGCGGCTGTTATAATGTTCAGTCTTTCACAACAATAAGAATGAGCCAAGTGTGTGAACAGTCAGAGTCCTCTTGATAACTCCCCTAAAGAATTTCCCCCCTCTTCCTGAAGGGAGACCCTACATACCAGCAGAGATGAGCTAGTTTATCTTCCCAGTGAACTTTGGTCTGATTATTTCGAACATTTCTTTTGTTTAAACATGCAAAGAAGGTGTTATCTGTCCTGCTTTTCAGTAAACTGGATACATATTAACTACATGGATTATTAATAAATTCCTGACATACTTACGGGACAACACCGTTATGGGTCAACATATGTGACGTATGTTCAAACAAAGATCACGATAATCTTAAGAGGTGAGAGTCCCTGAAAAATCAAGTTTTCTTCTTGTTTTTCATTCAAACTCTTAAGCCCGGCATACACTGTGCGATTTTTGGCCGGTTTTGAGCCGGTTTTCCAGTTGTGCGACAATTTTGGAGCTCCTGATCAGAAATCGTGGGTCGCAAGAAAATCAAACCTGTTTGATATTTTGGTCTTCTCTTGTAAGGGAATCGCATGTTGATGCGGTGCCATGACCAGACTGAGAACTCTTTCCTCAGAGATTTTCACATTTTGCATGCGTGAAACAAAAACGGAAGTAAACCAGAGGCAGCATGGCGACCCGGTGTGTCATGTGGATGGTTGTAGAACCGACAGACCGTACAGCCCACGTCTGGTCCGCCAATTCCTCGTCCACACATGATGTGGTCGTCTTTTCTTTTTGGCGAATTCTTCACAAGGAAGAACGCAAATTACCAAGGTGATAGCATACTGCTGCTGTTGTCGTTGTTGTCTTCTTCTTCTTCCCCGTCTTCTACTACTAGTCTACCTCTATTCATTGCGGTGCATGTCGGGATTGTTCAAGACCCCGGCCTGTCTTTGAGCACGTACAGTGTGAGTAGTCAAATCGCATCCGAGCGTTGGTTCGTACAGTGCAAGGACAGACATCGCGAGCTGTGAACTTTTGAACTCTACGACTGATTTTCACAATTTGAGTTGGGGCTACAAGCAACGATTGAAAATATCGCCCAGGCTTAAGAATATATTCCCCCTCTTCTTTACTGATTAATTGATTCAATAAATGTAGTTTTTCCTTTCTTTTAAAGGTACAGTGTGTAAGAATTACAGACATCTAGTGGTAAAGATGAGCATAGAAATGACTTCAGGTTTGTCCAAATTTGAGGGCTACATCCTTGCAAGGCCGGATTTGAGGACCCCTTACACACAGCGATGCGACCAAGGCTGTCTAGATTCAAAGGCTTCTTCAAATGCAGCCTACAAATCTGGCCTTATTTCCCCCAGATTTTAGGGATGGTCTGATGTATCCTTCGTGGCTAATCCTATCCCAAGATGCATTGTGGGCATTTTCATTTCATGATTTTATTATTGTGTGCAAGTTAATATAATGGTCTTTCATTTGCTATTGTCAATGAAATGAGCTAAAATTAGCACAAGACTCTTGAAATCTTGTAAACCTTACAAAATAAATTTACCTGGATTTGATTTTCTCTCAGCCTGAGTAACAATGCCTCTGATAACAGTAAAGCTGCTGTAACTCTTCTAAAATTAGCAGAACAATGGTAAGGCTAATATTTTGCAGCTCCATTTTGCTTCAGTTTAGCGCCATCACAGTCGCTAGGTAACGAGAGATATGCTGAGGAGGCTAGACTGTCTGAATTTAACCGCCTTACGCGGTCTCAGGAGGACCCAGCCTATGTAAACCGGGGAGGATGAGTCCTTTGAAGGACCTAATCCTTGAATTTGGGGAAAGCTTTCATATGCCAACTCCCAGTATGAATGTATGGTGGCTGACAGTGGCCAAAATTCTAGACATAAAGATGTTTTCATCTGTGAGTGGATCCAGTGGTCTCAGGTTTAGCTATGACTACAGGTAACTACTTGTAGTGTCTCTAACTCCCATTAAACAAATCTGGTACAGCAGTTTTAAAGTTCAGAGGGTTCTCACTTTACGCACATTTTGTCCATTCAGAGACACTGTAGTAAAAATGGTGGCACATATATGGCAGCCTCCATGTATGTGGACCCAGAGCAAGTAAATATAAATGGCTCATTCTCAGAAAATAAGCAAATAGCAGCTATTCTAGTGAGGCAATTACGCATCAATAGAAGCACAACTTTGAATTCTACATTACATTTATTTACCATTGACCTTTAATTTTGTTACACACTCTACCTTTAAAGGTTGAATATGGAACATTTTTATTAAAAGCTATATAAAAAAAATAAATAAAAAAAAACCTCCATAAGTTGTTTGGAGGGTTGCAGAATGAAAGTACAGCATTTCCTAAAAAAATTATATTTAGCCTTAAAAAATAAATATGAAATAAATTTTAACAGGTTTGACAATGGCATTATGTTTATATCTACAAGCCAATACACACTGCCATTGCAGGTTGCCAAATGCGACGGTGAATCAAGCAGCTGTTTTACAGCCCCAGAGATATTGTTATCTGTTTCTGAAGAGGATTTACCTGAGAAGAGAAAAAACTAGAGTAAATGTAGGTGAAGACTACACTAAATGGACCCACATAAACGTTTTCCACGGCAGCAAAACACGGAAATGCCGACTTTCCTCCTGGATCGGTAAGCAACTTGTTTGCTAACGTGACTAACGTTAGCTGTCAGTTATAAACTCCTCTGCATTTCTTGTTGGACATGCTGCAGGCTGTTGGTTACTTGCGGATCAGCAGCGAGCTGGCTGGAGTTGTTTTACTGCCATTGCAACTACAACCTATACACATGTGATGTCGCTGTTTCGTCTGTATTTCATATTCAACCTTTAAAAGACACACTTGAGGATTTACAGGGCTCAGTTGGTGCTAAGGGGCCACAAGTGTGTCAAGAAAATATCCCCCACACCGTTACACCACCAGCAGCCTGAACTGTTTATATACAGCAAAGCAGGATGGATCCATGTTTTCATGATGTTTCCACCAAATTCTGAGCCGACCATCAGAATGTGATCAGACCAGACAACGTTTTCCATCTTCTATTGTCCAGTTTTGGTGAGTCTGTGTGAACTGTAGCCTCAGTTTCCTGTTTTTAGCTGACAGGAGAGGCATCTGCTGTGGCCTTCTGCTGCTGCAACCCATCTACTCCAACATAATTTAGAAATTATATTTCAGGAAGATAAAGAAATGGCGTTTCCAGCTTAATGTAATAAAGATATACAAAGGTATAGAGGAGTTTATAAATGTTAGAATTTAGTTTCCTCTCTTTATCTGGTAAAAGGGTTGCACGAGCCTGGCTGCCCTTCACAGACTTGACTACACACCAGGACTGAACAGTAGCAGATGATTGACAACAGGCAACTCATTTGGCTGTCCACCCTCTCATATAAGTGATATGCTTAAGCATGTGAGAATCACTTAAGCATATTGAATGAAGAAAATCTGGGTGACTGCAGCCTTTAACTTGCATTAAATCAAATACCAGTCATACCAGTGTTGTTTCTAAACACTGTGTACTGTTGCTTCATATCTTACTGTGTAAAGTTTGTGCTTCTGTGGCCTGATGTTGAACTTGGCCTCTTTCTCGTGCATCTGGGCAGAAGTCATCTGGCACTCCTATGCTGCACACACTGTTCTTCGTTTAAGTACTGGCAAACTCACTGCTATATTCCACTCTGGGTGATGTGTGCATCTTTTAATGGAGAGCGACTGGCAGATATGTTGTGTGGATACTTCTGGGATTCAAGAGACAAAAAGAGCATGTCAAAAGAGCGTGAAACCCCCAATGTAGTACTGCATGGCTACAACAAAAAACTTGAATTCTTAAAACTGATATTTTTATGTTTATAAGCTCTGGTAATTTTTGACAAAAACAAACATACAAATGTGGCAAGGTACACAATGGAGGGCCTGGGCGGGATTCGATCCCACAGACTCCCGGGTGAGAGTCACACGCATGACTCCGCATGACTCCCAGGCCCTCCGCTGTGTACTGTGGCAAGGATGAGGGAGGACCAGAGAGGTATTTGATCCCACAGACTCCCGGGTAAGAGTCATGTGCACTTACCAGTCAGCCACACAGATATCCCCGTGGCCAGGTAGCCAGGGCGCATGATCTATCGGAGGCACAGTAACAGCACCCCGCACTGTCACATCTCTCCCCCTCTTTCCATAAGTACATCCTTGTGCTGCACGCAGGCTCCAACAAATTTTGAACCCATGGACTGTTTATCAGCGTCACATGGATCCTGTCGATGACGCCAGAATGTGGCAATGTACACAACAGAGGGCCCGGACGGGATTTGATCCCATAGACTCCCGGGTGAGAGTCATGCTCAGTAACCATTCAGCCAAAAGAATATTCCAGTGGCCAAGTAGCAAGGGCGCATGATCTATCGGAGGCATAGTGACAGGACCCCACATTGTCACACAAAAAAACTGTTATTTTTTACAGAAGTGTGTTCATATCCTTATTTTTCACTTGAACCTTAGAAAGCTATTGCTTTCCCCCAATCATGAAATTAGAATGACTGTATACATGAAGGATTTAATCCCTCTTTGATTCTGAATAAAACTTAATTCCACTTTAAGAAGATATTAAGAAGACCGTGTAAACCTAATTCCAAATGAAAACAATAACTCTGAAAAAAACTCAATTCCGAACTATAGCAGAGTAAGTGGTTGGTTTATTCGTCTTTTATTCTGAATAAAATAATTACTGTCATGTAAACCTTTTAGTCCTTATTTGAATTTGTTTTTACATTGCTCTGTATTATACCTTTTTGTATATTGTTCTGAAAATATTTTATTGTTAAACCCCTTTGTGTGCCTGTTGTTCAAACCTTCTGTTATTTTTGTTCTTGATCGTTTTTAACCTTGTAGTTTTTTGTATGATATTTCCATTTTGTAGCCAAACGAAAAGGAGCAGGAACCAGGGGTTGTGTACTTCCGAGTAGACGTAAACGGATGTAAATACATCATGTCTGCCCCATGTCCAATCAGAAGCCCTCCTTTATATCTGTGCCCTTCCCAACCACCGATCTAAAGCGAAATTAAATAAAACGTGTTTTCCACCTGAATTCGGAATCATTTCCATTTCTTTGTTATAAGCACAAAAAAGAATAATTTGATTCTGAATTATTTAATTCAAAATGATTAATTCTAAATTAAAAAACATCATGTAACTGGAGCCACTGAAAACAAAACTTTTCTCTCACTTGGAATAGCCTACCTTATTGGAAAGGTACTTTGTTGCCTGCAGTGGCTCAAATACAGTTTTGAAGCAGCATGTAATAAAATATTTTCTTATTCCATTTTTTTTTCCCTCATGGTTATCCTCTTTTTTTCTTTTTTTTTTTTTTGCGAAATAACAATATCTTACAATATTTTAGAGTTAGAACAGGAAGCCTCTGCCACTTTATTGTTGCACCTGAAAAACTGTGTAGTTAACTAGAGGTATTTAGTATGTTAATTTTGAGTTCTCAGACATGTATGTCTTCTTTTGGACTAATTACCTCAGAAATTTGGAAAAGTGGTAGCTTAAATTGTACCAGTAAAGCAAAGAACTAGCATGAAAAAATAGTTGCATCAAATGAATAAAGAAACAGAAATATTTTACGATTGTTACTTTTATGTTTATCCAATGTTACTGAACAAACACAATCGGACATTAGGTTAACATATCTATCTGATTCTTTAGCTAGATAGTAAATATTCATGTTAATTTAGGATTACCTTTACCTAATAACTTTTATGCCAGCTCAAATTTCATATTAGCTTAGCATTTCACTTAGCTAGCTATAGTAGAGTTGTTTATTAAGTACGCATTTAGCTTAACATTGCCCTAAGCTTACAAATTTGTCATTTATTGACATAAAATATCAATTTAATTTAGCATTTCTTGAAGATGATAATATTTATGCCAGTTATACAAAGGCTAATTACTTTTATACCAGTTTAATTTCACATTAGCTTAGGGTTTCACATAGATTTCAATTATTTAATAAGTATTTGTGTTAGTATAGTGTTAGCCGTAACTAAGTAATGTTAGTTTTTCATTAGACACTGATGTTAGCTTAGCATTACTCTAAGCTTACAACTTTTATGTCAGTTGATTAAATCTCAATTTAGCTAAGCCTTCCTCAAAGCTGACAATATTTATGCTAGTAATTTAAAAGCTATTTTTTACCAGTTAATCAAAATTGTTAGCTTAGCATTTCACATAGATAACTATATCTAATTATTCATTAAGTATTCGTGTTAATATAGCACCCATAACTAATTAGATGTTAGTTTTTCATTTGACACGATGCTAGTTTAGCATTACCTTAAGCTAAAGTTAACAATGCTTTGTAGGCTTGTTTTATCTGGACCAGAGTGATCAATCATTGTGAATTATGGAAAGTGTAAAGTGTTCTTACGCAGATTTCATGGCATCTGTTCACACTTCTCAAACCTGTTTATGCTCAACAAATTCATGTTGGTATATCGCTGACTACCACAAACAGACCTGTATGCTTTGTATTCCAGTCTTTTTAATTAGTTTTAGTAAAAGTTTTTAGATGAAACTGCAGGTAAATATGTTCCCACACACAGATGACATGTATGTAGGTGTGTGTGAGCACGTGCACATTTACGGTATGTAGTCACAGATCAATATCATCAGGCCTGCGCAGCAGCAGTCAGCATCCCTGTCTGTTTGTCTTTCAGATGTACATAACCCAGGTCATGTATTTTTGGCCTCGCTAACATGGCTAAACTTTGAACTCTAAACACAGTGTTTTAAAGTCCAGTATGTCCTTTTTGTGGCTGTTTTAAATTCCAACAGCTTAGATGCATTAATATTTTAGAAATCAAACTCAACTCGTCAATGATTCCCTCGAATCACTGGATTACACTGTATGTTGCCCAATTAATTGATCCAGACTAAATAATAAACAAGCATGTATTAAGATTAAGAAATGTGCACAAATTTATGGAAATAACCCCAGAAATAAAATCTGCTCCAGACTTTTCAGTCATGAGGAACATACTTCGATTTTACTGCTGGTTTTGGTTTCTACAGCATTTTTATTTGAAATCTATTTGCTGCGGTTTCATGTTTGTTCCAGATTAATGGCTCAAATGTACGAAACAAATATCAGATTTTATCTGTATGAAAAAGGGGAATAAGGAATACAGATTTTTCATTTAAGTATAAATCATAATTAGGTACATGCCACTGCTTATTCTTTTATGGGTATCCATAGACCTTTGAGTCTATACGTGGAGTAATGTTGCATCATTGTCTACTGCAAATTCAGCTTAGCTAGCATATAGACTGATTACCATGCAGTTCTTTCCTGCCAAGAGTCTGAACTTTTACCCAGTTCATATTCCCAGCATGCATCCATATGTTGTTTAAAATCATCCAGAGCATACTGGAGCAAAGCTGAAAACTGCAGCTAAAAGTGAAATAATCCTGGTGTGATTTGCTGTCCAAATTTGTGTTTGGGTGGGTGAAATCCACTTAAAATTAAATATTTGTGAGGCTGGATTATAAAACAACTAACTCCGTACCACAGCAGTCCTCATCCAGCTAATGTGAGGAAGTTGCATCTTCAGAATGAATATGATCAGTATTGAAAAAGGTGACTTTTGTGCTCTGCTAATTTAAATATTCAATATTTCATTGTGGATATTGATAAGGCAGTCTTTTAATTCCTTTTGATTGTTTTATAATCACAGAAATTACTGCCTGTGAACAAAGTTCACCCTGAAATCCAGGCAGGTTAAAGCTCTATCATGCAAATACATCCTCAAAATTGTTCATACCCTTCAATTAAAGAAGGAAAAAAAAACAGCTGTCAGAGATAAAAGTTAAAATTGACAAAAGTAATAAAAGATAAAATTTCGATAAAAATCATGGCATTGATTTTGAATTGTGGTTCAAAAGAAACATTAAAAACAAGCACACAAAAAATGAAACAAGTAAACAAGCATGATGGGGCTCCGAAGCTAATATTTTGTTGAGCAACATTTTAAGCCAATCACTGCAATCTGGTGGTTTTTCTAGTGTTCAAAAATACTTCTACACTGAAAAAACTCAAATCATAGCAAGTAGATTTTTCTAATTTCTAGTCAAAATTTTCAACTTCTGCATGTCCAATCTTAAAAATTTCAACTGTATGAGGTAGTTTGTGTCTAGAATAAGAAGGGAATATGGTTTGGAAGCAGCTTAGGGTCTCTGTATCTGCTTGAGTGTTGCCCGGTTAAAGCGTGGGTGGCCAGTGGCCACCCCTGACCCCCCGTAGCTCCGCCCCTGGTTGACTTGTCAAGGGACTAAAAAGGATGGAAATTAGCTTTGATATAATCCTGCGTATTTACATTTTATGTTCATCTACATGCACCGTCCCTTTTTAAATAAATTAACTCAAACTCAAGCAATGAAATGAAAATTTGGACCAACCTGTCCTGACCTGGACCCACCAGAGGAGAGGTGGCCAAATGTGGACACAATCCAGAAACGCTGCCATCTTCTTTGGATCAAAGCTCATTTAAAATGGTCTGAAGAAAAGTGGAAGATGGATCAGATGGATCAAAATCTGAAATTCATTTTGGAAAGCACAGATATTTTTGTTACCTTGGTGAGATGTTTTTGCAGAAAATATTTTTAATGTTTTTCTAGAATATATTTATATTATTTCCAACCTACCTGTAAGAAAGAAATGCATTTAAAGTCCCTCACACAAGAAAAATAAAGTCTAACTCAGGTGTTATTATCCTTAAAATACGTTTTGTTTCAAGGAATATTCAGTATATATTCTGTTCACTGACACAGTTGTTGCCAAATATTGATACCGTTTTACAGTATCTATAAAAATGATTCCCCCCTTGGATGTTTTACCTTTTTATTGCTTTAATAAATCAATCATGTTCAAAATAATTTAGGTTTTGTGACCAAAAATCCTCTTTAATGTCAATTTGAAAACTTTTTTTTTTGTCATAAAAGCCAAATTATGTTGAACATGATTTATTTATTAAAGGAATAAAATGGCAAAACATGCAATACTTTTTAGGATCTGTATATCAATTTGTGTACTCCTCTTTTATTTACTACAATACTTCATCCATTTTATTTACCTGTATTATATGTGGCAAAAGCAAATGAACTAAAATGCCTGTTATTGTATGATCTTACTAATGGTCCTGGTAGACTTGTCCAAATTAGAAAAAGTGGAAAAAATAGAGTAAATTAGGAAAAAGGAAACACATGCAATTAAATTAAAAACAAATAAAAGTACAAATACGGTGAGAAAAATGAAGGAAAACATGCTGGGCAGCTTAACATCACTTCTTATTGCATTTGGTTTTCCTATAATTATTTTTTTTCATGCTGACAAACTGCTGCATCAGCAGTTTGCATGAACTAGTGTAAATGTGTTTTACACCATCTGCTGGACGTCTCCACCCAGTCTTCACTGCCTAAACCTAACTGCTTATTCTCACAGAGCTGTCACGTTCAGCTCTATGTGCTGTAGAGGAGCAGCGCCCTCTTTCTGTTTAACATTATAACCAACAAAAACATCAGACACAGGGTGCTTTTCAATACGCCAACTCATGCTTCCACCATCACAGGAGATCTTCTGGTCCCTTTGACTCCCCTCCAGGAGCAAGAAGGAGGGAAGTTTCCCTGGGAGATAAAGATCGGGAGCTAGATTTTTCCTTTTGGGGTATGTTTCATCGAGGGGTGTGTGCGCTATGGATCTTAATGAGAATGCATTTCCTTTATAACCCGGATCCCGCCTGGTGGCAACAATAGAAAATATATCAATCCATGGCAGAGTTTAGAGGCTTTTCCCCCCAGACCTTTTTAGCAAGTCAAGTCTTTGACCTCAAGTCTTGTCTTTTAGTGGCAAGTCCAAGTCAAGTCTCACGTCTTTCAGTCGCAAGTCCAAGTAAAGTCTTTGACCTCAAATCCAAGTCAAGTCTCAAGTTTTTCAGTGGTCGGACATCTAATCCAAGTCAGGTCTAAAGTCTGACCTCAAGTCCAAGTCAAGTCTAAAGTCTTTTAGTGGCAAGTCTGAGTCAAGTCTCAAGTCTTTGACCTCAAGTCCAAGTCAAGTCTCACGTCTCTGACCTCAAATTTAAGTCAAGTCTAAAGTCTTTTAGTGGCAAGTCTGAGTCAAGTCTCAGGTCAAGTCTTTGACCTCAAGCCTCTCAGTGGCAAGTCCAAGTCTCTAACCTCAAGTCCAAGTCAAGTCATTGACATCAAGTACAAGTTAAGTCACTGACCTCAGGTCGTTGACTTCAAGTCCAAGTCAAGTCTTTTAATGGCAATTCCAAGTCAAAAAGCTCTTTTTTGACTGGAAGCAGTGTCTTTAGGTTTCAACAATATAATATAAAGTTTTTATACCTGACAAAGTCCTGGGAAAGAAAAAAAAAAGAAATTTTAACTTTTAAATCAAAAAAATATATATTTTAACAAACATTGCACTGTTTAAAGATAATTTCTTTCTCCTTTTTTTTAAAAAAAAAGAAAATACATGCTTCCATCTTGAAACTGGCTGAACCCATTTATTAAAGTCAGAAAACAACTCGTACAGTTCGTTAAAACGAAACAAAGCAGGTTTTCAGTGTTTTATTACAGAATTAGTTTCTACAGCCAACAAGCAGTTTCAGAGGCTTCTGACGTGGTTATCGTAGCTCACATGGAGTGTTAAAACACCAAAAAATGACCAATGTCGGCTTGTTCTTCACCTACATTCATCCTTTATTCCCACTTCTCTCAGAGTACAACAGTTCAGGCTGAGATGTGTTCAAAGTCACGTAAAACAGATGCGCGTTAGCAGCAGAGTTTTCTGCGTTTAAAGACGGCAGCATCCTGGATTCACAACATGAACTCGACTTCACCGCGTTACATTCACAAGCAGCTTCGCAGAAAAGGCCACACTTTACATGCTGAAAGTTTAATAGACTAAGGAAAAAGGTGATTTATGACTCAGCAATTTCACAGTGTGCTACTTTATAACAGTTAAAAAAAAAACAACAAATAAAGAATTCAAAAAATTTCCCACACAAAGACGTCCTCTGTAAGACATTTCTACATCACCTCCCTTTCATTTTCAGTTAAAAGCTACAAAATAAATAGATATATATTATCTTTTTAGTTTACACATTGCAGGCTACAGCACGTCAGACTGAAGGTGGACTAATGAGCTACGCTTGTACCGTGCACGGTAATAAATCAGGATGAGTTAGAAATAAATCCATTTATTCAGTCAATGATCACAAAGGTGGCTTTTCTGAGAAAGAAGAAAACTAAAACACATTTAAACGTCACTCATTAAAATGAGTCGAGGACGGATGTGAGTTTGATGCAGGATCTCATGAAGAGGTCAGCATTCCTGGGACAGTATCTGACAGAGCACCTTTTGCCTAACAACGGCTAAAATAAGAGAAAATGACGTACTGAGCCATGTTATACTAGCCGACATGTTCCTTCCCTATATGTTCACTGTTTATTTAACTCCATACATGGTGATAATATGTTCTAACCTGCAGCTGTGAAAACAGTCTACACATGCATATATGCCATAACAGTCATGGTGTTTTAGTTGGCAACATTACACGTTCGGGTTTGACGTTTTAATTTAGATGTAAAAAACATTTCTGCAGCGAGACGATGAAGCTGCTGCGTTTCGCTCTGAGGTGGTTGGCTTGAGGTCGAGACCCCCGAGGATGCTGCATAGCGAACCTGCATAAATGCTCCTTTAACACGCAAACTAACTCAGAAAACACGAGCAAAACTAAACCTCTCTGTGTTGTTAAAGCTTAACAGTCTGAAAGGCCGGCAACACCTCCGTCTGCATTAAACACACGGTGATGTAAATCTCGTGGCGTCCTCTCATTGCACGGCGCACGAGCCGCTGGGCAGGAAGTCCTGCACGTACGCCGCCACTGCTTTTGTGAGGTAGGTCATGCTCCCGAAGCGGCCGCTGGGGGCGCTGTCGTACAGCAGCCTGCACACTCCCGTGGCGGGGTCCTTCTCCAGGATGTGCTCCTCGGCTCCCAGGTCCTTCTGCAGGAGACGGGGGGGAACAAATCGCCTGAGTTAGTGGCTACAACACGTGTGCTAGGGCTGTGTTTAAAAAAAAAAAAAAAAAAGTTTTCCAATTCTGAATCGATTCTCATATCCAAGATCATTTTTTTTCCAACGACCATTGGGTGAATTTTTAATGTCATATGTGTGACCTGGATCTGTTAGAGTATCAGGCCTAACACCATGTTTGGGTTTCTGGGTTTCCATAACATCTTTTTGAAAAATCAGAGTGATATTTCTTAAATTTTGAAAAAGTACATTTGTGATATACAGGTATTTCAATTGAATGGTGTAAGCCGTAATTCTGGTAAAATTATGGCATTTAGGCTACAGCTCTGAAATGGTTCAATTCTTATTTAAGTGATCGGTCTTTCTCTGTCCTGGTAGATGATAAATTCTCATTTGCCTCTCTGGATTGTGGGGTTCCCCAGGGTTCCGTCTTGGGTCCCATTCTCTTTTCACTGTACATGCTCCCACTTGGGGCTATTTTCAGAAAATACATTTAATTTCATTGTTATGCTGATGATACTCAAATGTACCTCCTGTTAAACCCCAGATACCCAAATTCTATTCAATCTGTTACTGTGTGCCTTCATGAGGTTAAAAGGTGGATGTCAAACAACTATCTTCAACTAAATGAAGACATAACGGAGGTTATTGTGTTTGGTCCTCCAGATTTCACTCGGCATACTGTAGAGCTGGTCATTTGGGTCCTCTGTCAGCAAGGATCCATGAGCAGGCCAGGAACCTTGGAATCATCTTTGACTCAAATTTAGCATTTGACAAGCACATCAACTCTGTTTTCAAATCCTGTTTTTTCCAGCTAAGAAAGGTGGCCAGAATTAAACCATTCCTCTCCTTTAATTACCTTAAATCTGTCATGGCAGCATTCATATCCTCTAGGCTTGATTTATGCAATTCCCTTTATCTTGGCATTTCTCAGGCGGCCCTGTCTCGTCTGCAGTTAGTTCAGAATGCTGCAGCCAGACTAAAGGCCTTTTCATCCTGGGACTGATGCGAATAAACGCATGAAATCGCGAATAATTCTGAGAATAAATATCGACGCATTTGTCTATTTTTCCGGCCACATTTCTTCCTTGAAGATGATGGTCCACTATCCACTAGTTTTTCATAATGCGTTGGACTGTTCTGAACCCAGTTTTAGTAGTTTCTGCATCTCCTTAGATGTTTTCACCTCTTGATGCCAATGATTTGACCCTTCTCAGACAGACTAACATCTTTTCTAAGACCACGGATGTGTCTTTCCACATGGTTGTTTAGGAAATGAGAAGCAACTCATTGCACCAGTTGGGGTTAAATAACTTGTTGCCAGCTGAAAGATAATCACCCATGCAGTAATTATCCAATAGGAGGCTCATACCTATTTGCTTAGTTAAATCCAGGCGGCGACTTTTTTTTTTTGGCCAGGCAGTGTATTTAATAGTTCTGTTTTAAGCTCCTTCAGTGTCCTACATTTAATCAAGGTTAGGCACTTTTTGTTTTTGAGAGTACGCATGCACAGTATATAAAAAAGAATTTATGCAGCAGGACGAGGAGCAACAGTTTTTCTGACCGTCAGGTTAACGTTTGGACTTTTCTATAAGTTTTATAAGTTTGGCTGTCACTGCATGACTGCAGGGTTTGTTGATGTGACAGTACCTTTTTTGTGAACTTCATAATAAACTGAAGTTATTTTTACGTCCGTTTTTGCTTCAGTTATTAAAAACCAGGTTAACGAGTCAGAAACTTCACGTCCTGCAAGAGTGGCAAGGAAAACATTTCTTTGTATTTTTTGGAAAGATGTTTTGCCACTACACCCATCTTTACCACTAGATGTCAGTAATTCTTACATGCTGTACCTTTAAGGGAGAGGGTTTGGTACTTACAGCCATTAACTACCATTACTTCATTAATTTGTTGTTGAATGTGACTATAATACGAGCATCAATATGTTACATAACTACTGTCATGTAATTCTGGTAAAAAATATTTTCAATACCAGCAAACCAAATCAAGACCGGATCGGATTGATTAGAATCGATTCTAAACCATGAGAATCAGTTCTTGAAATTTCAATCAGCACTCAACCCTCCTGTGTGCTGGTGTTTGGGGCGGCTGGTGCTGATGCTGACCTGATCCTTGTAGAACATGTCGTTGGCCAGCTGGACGATCTTCTCCACGTGGATGATGGAGCCGATGCTCGGGATCTCCACGTCGGCCAGCATGGTGAGGACCAAGATGGCCTCCACCAGCAGCTGTCGGTACTCAGGCTGAGGGACTCGGTTCAGGACGGTTTCCACGTGAACGGAGAACTTTATCTCTCCTGGGGTCATCTAGAGGTGGAGGAGGAGTGAAGATGGACAGATGAAGAATATCTGTTTAGATCTGCTCATTATGTATAGAAGGGGTGATCACAGGGTGATGAAGAGGAAGAGGAGGAGTCAGTGTTTTTGGTTGTTTGATGAGAAGTTTGAGGGATGAAATCAAACATGATGATCTCAGTTTGAACTTCAGTGAGTCATCTTCATGTCTAGATGACTGAGTTGCTGGAATATGATTGGCTGATGAGATACTTGTGTTAACAAGCAGTTGAACAGGTGTATCTAGTATTAATGTTACAAAGGTGCAGATCGTGTCGGATTGAACCTGTTCATCACCAGCTGCAGCAAGTTTATCAGGTCTGTGAGGTATCAAGTATTAGCTTAGATTTTCTGAGCTTGTTTCAGTCACCTCTTCTGTAGTAAATAAAACCCACCGTGAGGACGTTAACAAGGTCGAAAAATCCTCTGACAGAAGATGTGTCTTTTATAAACAATTCAATAAAGCAATTTTTAAGTGTCTGTGCATATTCTAAAGGCGCTGTATCATGAAAAATTGACTTTTTTAAGAGCTTTTCAGCATGTTACTGTGTTATTTCCTCATAAAAAACTTCATTTAAGTTTTTTTTTTTCTTCATTTGTGCATATTTGAGTAATATATATCAATATTCAGGCCAAGCTCTAGTTTTCTTAACATGACTGCGACCACCGGTGTACGTAATGAGGTGGCACCAATCATGAAGCGACAAATACGCATGCGCAGGTGTTTGCATTTTAAATCTGAGAAGGGAATGGAGAAAAATAGAAGATCAAAAACAATGAAAAAACTTTGCCTTTTCATGCAAACTAACAGGAATGTGGTGGATGTCTCACCTCTCTGGTGGTAGAAGATGGAAGAACGAAGCCCTCTATGGACAGACCGTGGCACTGCAACAGGACGGATTTACAGAAACGCTTCAGTTAAAGGTACAGTATGTAAAAAATCAAAGGTCAATGGCAGAAAAATGTGATATATAATTCAAAACTACATTTCTATTGATGTGTAATCACCTCACTAGAATAGCTGTTATGTGTTTGGTTTCTTAGAATGAGTCATTTATATCTACTTGCTGGGGAAAAACACATATGGAGGCTGCCATATTTGCTCCACCATTTTTACTACGGTGTCCCTGAATAGACAAAACAATGTATGTAAAGTAAGAACCCTGAACTTTAAAACTACTGTACCAGCTTTGTTTAATGGGAGTTAGAGACTGTTTAGAATAAGTAATGCCTTAAAAGAAATTAAAGATAGTTACTCAAAGTACAGTCATAGCTACACACAGATGAAAACATCTTTATGTCTGGGAGAATTTTGGTCACTAGCGGCCACCATACATTCACAACAGTGCTGGAATATGAAGTCATTTGAAAGAAAACATCTTTTATTTCAAATACCCATCTTTACCACTAATGTCAGTAATTCTTACATACTGTACCTTTAATTTAGGCTGAGCCTAAAGTTTTTAGAAAACAAACCCGAGTCCAGATTTGCTAAACAACTTGGGATCTATTAAATCTTTTGTCATTTCCCGACCTTCTGCAGGATCTTCCAGACTTTCTGGTAGAAGCCGACGGGCACACGGTTCAGCGCTCCATCCAGCCGCCTCCTGCGCAGCCACTGGCCATGCCTTGTATCTTTGGCAACCGGAAGGCTCTCCGGAATGTCGAGAGATTCAACTGACGGGGCTCCGTACCGCTGAACAGTGAGGTTGGGAAAAGAGACGAGTTATTTTCAGCTCTATGTGCTTGTAGAGGAACAGCGCCCTCTTTCTGTTTATCCTCACAACCGACAAAAACATCAGACACAGGGTGCTTTTCATGACGCCAACTCATGCTTCCACCATCACAGGAGATCTTCTGGTCCCTTGAATTCTCCTTCAGGAGCAAGAAGAAGGGAATTTTCTCCGGGAGATAAAGATTGGAAGCTAGATTTTTCTTTTTGGAGTATATTTTATCGCGTGGTGACGGATGCTATGGATCTTATTGAGAATACATTTTCTTTATAACCCTGAGCTCAAGAGGGAAAACATTCTGATCCCGTCTGGCAGCAACAATAGAAAATACATCAATCCATGGCAAAGTTTAAAGGGCTTTTTCCAGAGGATTTTTTGGCAAGTCCAAGTCAAGTCTCAAGTCTTTGCCCTAAAGTTCAAGTCAAGTCTTTTAGTGGCAAGTCCAAGTCATGTCTAAAGTCTGACCGCAAGTCCAAATCAAGTCTAAAGACTTTTAGGGTGCATTCACAAAGCATAGACCGTTAGACTCGGCTCGGCTGGGGTGGTCTTCCGGACCAAGATCGTGTTCACGTTGCACCATAGCCAAACGAGAGCCAAACCTTTTGAATTATGTGTCCCAATCTCTCAAATCAAATCAAAATCAAATCAAACTTTATTTATAAAGCGCTTTTCATGCCAAAGGCAACCCAAAGTGCTTTTCAAGACAATAAAACAGGCCTTCACACACCCAAGCACAAAACACAGCACACATAACTATAAACATTTGCACACACAGACAACCCCACACACCCCCACACACACACCCCCACTCAACTGTGCATATAACGTCCAACCCCTAAAATAAAAATACTAAGAGTAATGAACATCTGGCTTGACCTACTGTGAGGAAGTGATATCTTGGGGATCCGTTCACTCCAGGAGCCAGACACGGTCCCAGAGGGTATTTCTGCAGGGACCAACCAGATCAGGGCAGGCCGGGGTCCACACCACAGGGATAGGGCTGCAGTGCAGGGCCCCAGCCACCAGGACAAGGGCAGCCCCCCACCAGCTCCCTCCAGACCATGTAGGCAAAGCTCCCAGAGTGAAGGATCCCCATGAGGAAACACTGGTGTTAAAATGTTAAAACAGATAAAATAAGTGGACAGATAAGAGCAACATGGAAAAATTAATAGGTATTCATAAAACGATATGCTAAATGAGTCAGTAAAATCTAAAATAACTTTAACATAACATAAAATAAAATAGAGTGAAAGTTAAATAAGTAAAATGAAATCAAATCAAAAAGCTAAGTTAAAAAGGTCTTGAGCCTCTTCTTAAAAACACCAACAGTCTCTGCAGCCCTGAGGTTCTCTGGCAGGCTGTTCCACAGACGAGGACGGTAGTGGTGGAACGCAGCTTCACCGTGAGTTTTAGTTCTCACCGTTCCAGAGGTGGTGCTGCATTCGGATTCCCCGTAGGCGAGGACAAGACGTACAATGAACAAGATGGCCTCCACCGGCAGCTGTCGTTCTGCTTCCTGCAGATTCTATGGTGTTCGGGGACTGGGCATCGAAAGTAGGAGTCCAAATTTTAAAAAATGAACGATTCTGGGAGAATCGGAGAGTCAGTCCCGGTTCCCATCGATGCTCGATTCTCCGTGCCCAACCCTGACAATGCAGCTCAAGTGCGACTTGAGTCCAAGTCCAATCTCGAGTCCCCATCCCTGATCCACAGTCACAGATTACTAATGAGATAACTAAACTGTAGCTATGTTAGTTATTCATGAGAATGGCTGTAGCTGCCATGTCACACAGATTATTTCCATTTAACTTCATTTTATTATAACCTTGGGATAAATTACAAAGATGCAACCGAGCTCAACGAGTAGATTAAAAGCAAACGCATCATGATGGAGTCGAAGAAATATTAGCATCATGAAAAGCACCCACAGTGGCTCATAACATGAAGTGCTTAGAGTTGCGTGTCCTTCTCAACCTCCTTCCCACCTCATTTGAAAAAACAAGATAAAAACAACAAAAAAAGAGAAATCCAGGAATAAATCTGGAAGAATCCAGATGAAAACAAGTCTTTACCCCAGATTCGCTGCTTTCTATGTCCAGAGACTGACCTTGCACGCCCTGAGAGTCAAAGAACAAAAATAGAAAAGAGGGGAAAGAAAAAAACAAACAAAAAGATGGACAAAATGAAAGAGTGTGACATGGGAGGAAAATGGAGCGAATGATGGATCCAAACGGGCCTAAAAGCCGGTGGATTGGCAGCATGCATGAATCCAAATCAGGGCGTGAAATGACTGGAGTTAAAGCCGGAGCTCAGCACGTTACCTGCAGGAATTAAATTCAAGTTATTCAGAAAACAAACATGAGCAAAATAAACAGATCGATTCCTCGTTTTCATCAGGCTTTCATCTTGATTTCTGAATTAAAAAGAAATGTGGAAAAGTTTTATGACAAATATTGCGTTAGCTCGCTGAAGCTTTTAGCTTAATTTAGTTAATCCCAGCTGATAAAAATGGGCTGATTAGTCAGAAAACTTGGCTTTACTGTTTGAAACTATTGATTTCAATCCGTTACCAATCAATTTATCAGCACAACAGCAATTAAAAACGATGGTTAGCAGCAGCTGTGGTGGAAAATACACACTAAGTGCTGTGATTTAGAGTTTTAAAGCAGCCAAAGTGATTTCTCTCGAATCAACACCCACGGTTTACACTCAATGTCATCGTCACCTTACAAGAGGGCGTCAGAGGCTGGTCGAGCTGAAATGAAGAAAGGAAATCCGCTCTGCATTAACAAAAAACAAGTCACTCCTTTTATAGACACAAAAAACAGGTGCTGGTTCTGGACTAATGCCAGTTTGGGACTGGTTAACAACCAGTTTCTCCTCTTTACAGACCAAACAGTCAAATCTATTTACATCTGAATTAAATCATATTCTTATTTTCTCATTTCTAAACATGGTACACAGCTTTGTGGCCTTATTTGTCGTAGTATCTCCATCTCATTATGTAAACAGCTCTTGGTTTTAAACATTGAAACTGGTTTAATGGCAAACAGATTTTTCACCATCATAAGACAGTGAACTGATTCAACGTTATACAACAGCTCAGGAGCATTTCTTCGTCTGACTCAAGCCCCGCTTCCACCACCGGGTCAGGATGGGACGGTTTTGGTGCAGTTGGATTCATAAACCCTGATCTGTGTTGCTGTACCTTTTCCCAGTAGGCAGCGCATCGGCCGGATAGCGATCAATGTCTTAGCTATGTAATCGCATGATGTCAGAGCAGCATAACATCTTCCTTAAAGGTACAGTATGTAAAAAAAATCAAAAGGTCAATGGCAGAAAAAAAATGATATATAATTAAAAATTGTGTTTCTATTGATGTGTAATCGCTGCACTAGAATAACTATTATATGTGGATTTTCTTAGAATGAGTCATTTATATCTACTTGGTGGGGGGTGCACATATGGAGGCTGCCATATTTGTTCCACCATTTTTACTACGGTGTCCTTGAATGGACAAAACAATGTATGTGAAGTGAGAACCCTCTAAACTTTAAAACTGATGTACCAGCTTTGTTTAATGGGAGTTAGAGCGCTGTTTAGGATAAGCAATGCCTTAAAAGACATAAAAAAAGTTACTCATAGTCCAGTCATAGCTACACCTGAGACCACTGGATCCACTCATACATGAAAATATCTTTATGTCTGGGAGAATTTTGCCCACTAACGGCCACCGTACATTCACAACTGTGCTTGGAATATTACATCATTTGAAAAAAAACATCTTTTCTTTCAAATACCCATCTTTACCACTAGATGTCAGTAATTCTTACATACTGTAAAGAATGATCGGTTTATTCACAAAAACGATATTGGAAAGTTTTAACCCAAGAAGCATAAATTCCATTATCGGCAGGGGGGGGGGGGAGGAGGAACGGGAGCAGTGAGATAAAAGGGGAGGGGGGACGGGAGGGGGGGGAAACAATATAATAAGGGAAGGGGAAAGGGAAGGAAAAACGATGCAGAAAAGAGGTGTACTGCCGCCCTAGGGTGGGACACATCGCGGGGGCGCCGGGTCCGGCCGATGAGAATGGAGGAGGGGCCCGGCTCCCCCTTTAAAGTATAACAGAAACACAACACAGAGGAATAAAAACGGCGGACATGTTTTTTTTCTTGGCATGCGGCCATTTATGATAAAAAGTCAAATCCGTTGCTCTAAACTTGAAGCTCTTCCTGATTTGGTCATGGGAGGTGATGGTTTTTTTTTTTTCCAATTAATAAAACAGATTGCACCTTTTTCCACTTTTTTGGGGGGTAAGATCAGCTTTATTGGGATCCCAATGAAAGTGTCCCAAAAAGTGGAATGGCACTGGTCAGATATTCTGGCTCTCTTCCCAGTTTTTGCCTGTAAAAACACCAGAAAATGCAGCCTGACCCCCCACTGCTGGAAGCAGGGCTTAAAGGGTTGAAAAGGGTGATCTGATAGGTCCGATAAATAACTTTGATCAGCTGTCAAACGCCAGCTGCACACCATCTGCGTCGCACTATAATTAACCCTTTTATTCAACCAAAATTTAAAACTCAGCCTGATCTGCATCATCAATGCTGCTGTCTGTCTGCAGCGGAGGAAACTCATCCAACTGATAAAAATCCTCATTTTTATACAAGCAGAAGTATCAAAATTATGAACAATCCTCCAATCCAGCAAAATAAACCATCCTTTAGCTTGTAAATAAAACATTACTAGCATTAACATTGACATGCATGTGATGCTCACATTCGTCATAGGACCACCACCTTTACAGGATTGTAAATTGACTTGAGAAAAAAAAAAGGCTATAAATATCCAACACACACACACACACACAGAGCACCTGTTTGAAACTTAAATCGTCTGAAAGTAAAGTTCATTTTTCTTCATTCAAAACTTATTGGTGACAGAAATTAAAATCTCCATCTTCAAGCAATTTAAAATTTTTACCCACAAATCTCCCCCAGTGTAGCTCATGCTTTCTTTTCCCCCACCATTACTTTTCCCATCAGCACCCAACAAGGTGAATTAGCACCCAGTTTAACCATCATCACCTTACTCTGGTCCAAAGACAACCTGTGCTCCAGCTGTGAAAACACACAAGTCAGTTTGAGAGTTTTAAATGAGATCAGCTGCTGCTTCAGTCTCTTAACTCTTAGTCTGGTAACAAAATGAAATTTAAAGGTGCAGTGTGTAACAAAATCAAAATAATCAATGGCAGAAAAATGTAATATCCTTCAAAACTGTGTTTCTACTGATGTGTAATCGCTGCACTATAACACCTGTTATGCGTTTATTTTCTTAGAATGAATCATCTGTATCTACTTGCTGAGGGTACACATACGTGGAGGCTGCCATATTTGTTCCACCATTTTTAGTACAGTGTCCCTGAATGGACAAAACAATGTGTGAAGTGAGAACCCTCTAAACTTTAAAACTGCTGTACCAGCTTTGTTTAATGGGAGTTTGAGACTGTTTGGAATAAAAGTAGTGGTTTAAAAGTATTTACTTGTTGTACAGTCACTGATCCACTCACAGATTAAAACATTTTCAGGTCTGGGAGAATTTTGGCCACTGGTGGCCACCGTACATTCACAATAGTGCTTAGCATATGAAGTCATTGCTATACCCATTTTTACCAGTAGATGCCAGTAAATCTTACACACTGTACCTTTAAAATGTAACAAATCTCACATTGGGAACAATAAACGATGACATTTCAGCTGAGCTTTATGCTTCTTACCATCTTCATGTCACTCTTGAGTTTGCTGATGCCAGCTCTCTCGCTCTTTGTGGCGCCAACGTTACCGAGGTGATGGATGGAGATGGCAGGACTGACGCCGGCATCTACCTCTCTCACTGTGGAGGATGAAACCAAAGTAACACCATTAAAACTTCCTCCCCTCCTCAGTCTCCGATCAGTCAGACTTCCTTGTAGTCTAATGAGGTCTGTTGTTCAGGCTTCAAGCTTTTCTTCAGACCAGCTGATCGTCTGGACAGAACGGGACAAAACGCAGAAACATCCAAAGAAAAGCTTTGGAAAATCTTCCAGAAACCCAAGAGAACTATTCCTAAAGACTGTTTAAAGAAACTAAAAGATGTTACATGAGATGAGAAGACTAGCGGTGGCGGATCGATATAAATATCAATACTAGTATTGATATCAATCTGTAAAAGTGTGATAACATTGAGCAAGGCTTGAAAACAATCAAATTCTTTATCTATAAAGAGTAGAGATAGGTCGATACATCGGCCGGCTGATATTTTAGGACGATATTTATGTTTTTTGTTGCTATAGCCATCGGCCGACATGTGGGGTGTGTTGGCATATACCCCTACACGGCATAATTTACAGACAGGCATCTATACAGGCAGCATTTTTACATAAGTTATGTATGTTTATACAGTTGCCTTGAAAGTAATCATACCCTCTAATTAAAGAAAAGGCTAAATAGTAATTCAAACAACAAGAAAGTAAAGAAACAAAAATTTGCAAAATTATGTTTTAGTGACATAATATAATGCTTTTTAATTTTGGTTGGAAATAATCATTTAAAAAAACCAAATAAAACTGTCACAGACACACTGTAGCACCCTTCCCATGAACAGCACATACCTGTCGAGAGATGCAGAAGTCTTTCTGAACATTACAGAAAACACTTGATTGCAGAGATTGCCTAAAAGTGTTGCTCAACAAAACTTAAGTTTGGGGGCCCCATCATGCTTGTTTTATTTTTTGTGCATTTGTTTCTAATATTTCTGTCAAACCGCAATTTAAAATCAATGTCATGATTTTCACAGAATTTTTGTTTTATTACTTTGGTCAATTTCAACTTATTTCACTGACAGCTGATTTTTTTTCCTTCTTTAATTTGAGGATATGAATAATTTTGACTGTATATTAACATTTATACAGTTGTGTGAAAAAAGTCTTTTCCCCCTTCCTGATTTCTTAATTTTTTTTGCATGTTTGTCACACCTTAATTTTTACATTTGTTTGATGATCTGAAACATTTGCAAACGATAACTTCATTATATTAATTTTGGGGTCAAATGCTGTATCAGCCCCCAAATATCGTCAGGTTGTATTGGCCATCGAATGATGACATAATGTCAGTATCAGCCCTAAAAAACTCTGTATCGGATGATCCCCAACAAAGAGGCTATGTGGTTTTTGGTGGATTCAGGTCACCTCAGAGGCACCTGATGGCCAAAATCAGCTTCTCCAGCAGAGGTGACCCCACATTCAGATTTAATGGTGTCAGTCATAACTGTTGTTCATGTGTTAATGCTTTAAAATATAAATGCATTCAATCCACACATTAATCTCTTTGCATTAATGCTTTCATTTTGACAGCCCAATTTAGATTAATCAATGCTGGTATTGATGATTACATCATATCGGATCAATAGCAAATTCTGTAGTATCACACACCTATAGAGAGGACTTACCGCTGCGCTGCACTCCAAACTCCTTCCCACTGAGGATGTGGTGCAGCAGATTCTTCAGTTCAGATGGACTGAGGCTCATCAGACTCTCCGTGGCCTCCTCCCCCTACAAACACACACACACACACACACACACACACGATTCCTGTCAGAAATGACAACCTTGCCCACATAATGTGCACGGTCTGTATCAGCATTTAGGCTGGTATTTTTTTTTTTTAAAGCTTTATTTAACTCGGAAAAAGCAAACCATTGTATGATGTCAGAATGAACCTAAAATCCACGACAACCTTTGCAGCTGAACTGAATCTGACTCTCAGATTGCACGTTGTTTAATGGTTAAACATTTATTGCGTATCATGCTGTTCTCCAAAAAGATGACTGACTACAAAAAATACAGAACTAGCGTCTAAATCGCGACTCGACCTCTAAACGTTCTGGTTTAATGACATCTAATGACATTAATGACACCAAACTCATGAAAAGTTATGAAGACATTGCCATTTTTATGTTTTGGTGTACTCACCATTGTTGTTAAATTTTCTTTCAATAAATAGTTTTAGATGGAGGAATTACCTAATCATAATTCCAGTTACATGTACAACATTCATCATATAATATCAATAAGGTGTAAACATTTTACATTTTTATATAACTGAAAATTGAATAGCCCCAACCCTTTTTTTTTTTTTTTTACATGTCCTGTCCATTATCATAGCAGCAGAATGGGGATCTGACTGCAGTGTTGTGCCGGGCAGATTTGCTTTTGCCAAGAGGAGCCTTATGGAGAGGAAATAAAGTGAAAAAAATCCGATACCAAAGTATCATAAAAATCATCAGAGGTATTTAATTTATTTATTTATTTCACACAGCCTTCCTCCTAAAACAAACAAAAACAAAAAGGGATAAATTATACTATTAAAAAAAAGGACGAAAAAAAAGAAAACGGATATAAAAAAAAAAAAGAATAATGGAAAGACTGAAATATGGAAACACCCATGGAGGGGGGAGCGTCTCTACCCAGGAAAAGAGGGGAAAAGAAAATAAACAAAAAAAAAAATAATAAAAAAAAAACACAGTTAACGCGGGGAAATAAACATAGGCATCGACCCGTATAAGGCTCATCTTGATGTACAGGTATTATGCTTTATTTATTTATTTGTTTATTTTTTCTTTGTAATTGTTAGATCATTGAATTTACAAATTATTGCTGGACCTGACAAGAGGGAAAAGAAAAGGGGACAGAGAAAGGAAAGTGAAAAAAAAAGAGAAAAAGAGAGTAGAAAGAGAGAGCCGCTGCACCTGTAAGAAAACAAATGCCACCTGCAACATCTTCATCAGAAACAAAGCTGACTATCATTAAGACCTTTGATAGACAGACAAGCTGGAACAGACCATAATAATCACAAAACCAGACACTGACCGCACAGAGGAAGGAACAGCTGTAGTTAGTGGTGATGTCACCACATGACATCACAGTGATATCATCATTATGCAGGTTAGTAAGTGTGGGAACAAGATGTTAGATGGAAAAATGAGGAGTGATTGTGTGAATGTGACCAAGCCCCCATGAAAATCAGAGGCAGGCCGGGGGGACGGGGGGGGGGGGGGCATCAGGACCCTGGAGCACAGACCCCAGCCAGCCCACCGCAGAGACCCCCACCACCCCCCAGAGAATGTCCCACCCGGGCCCCCCCCCTGGGTCCTGAGCACCAAGCGGTCGTGAGGAACAGGCACCCGGGGACCAGGGACAGCAGTCACCGGGCCTGCAAGGCGCCGGCCCCCCAGAGGCAGGCAGTACCCAGGGATCAGGGCCTCAGGAGACCGGGGGCCGCCAACCCCCCCCTCCCCAAGGGCAGTGGCCCAACACAACGCCCCGGAGGGCCAGGCCCCCCCAAGCAGCCGCCCAGTGTGGGTAGGATCGGCTTGAAGCCCCAGCCAGACACACACACAGCTCCCCAAACACAAACGTATCACCACACACACGCGCAAACTTATACATGCAAACCCACGCACACACCCCAACACCTCCAACACACCCACCCCGACATACACCCACTCACAAACATGCCACCCCGCCCGCCCGCCAAGCCACACACATCTCCCTCCCCAACTCCCCATACCACATTGGGCGGCCTGGGCAGGAAAGAAAGCAGCGATTCCCAGACCGAGACCCAACATCTACCTCCTACCTCCAACCCCCCCCCCTGCGGTCCCCGGGAATGTGTGTAATAGCATATCCCCAACTTTTTAATTCTGCATCCTTTTTGATATTTAAAGCGTTCAAATATTTGGCATTTTTAAAGTTATTAAAAAGTCGTTTTCCTCAAAACTTTAAAATATTGCAACGCTTGAGTCTTGTTTGAGATTCTATCCTATTGCAGCACGAGCGAACACAAATACAAGCCTTCTTTTGATGATAAGGCCTGTAATAGATTAATTTTTCATTTCATTTACAGCTGATTGTAATAAGAACAGGTCATCATACATGACACCAACTTCTCAGCTGTTTCAGCTCTCCTACTCCCTGTTTGAGCTTATAAATTATTCCCATCTTCAGTTTCAATACTAGACAGCAGCAGCACATTGTCTACAGCTATTCTTTATCAAACCAAACCTCTAGATTGATGCATAAATAACAGTATTCATATTGGTGCTAACATGGCATGACATCATCCAGCTTAACTTTGTTTGAACTCATCCATCATCCCGGATAAATTGTTGTGTTCTTGATTTAGACACTTTCTACTTCCTGTCTCACCCGAGCAGTTGAGTGACTGAGCCAGTTCAGTCGCCATGACCTGGATGATGAGGCCGATTCGTAGCCTGAACATCTCACTGAACAGACTGGGCTGAGTCCTGATGCTCATAGCCAGGTACACCATGATCTCCTGATGGGGAAGGAGGGAAAACGAGTTGGAGGAGGAAACAGGAGGTGTTTTTCAAGCAAGACTGTGGGGGATTTTACCCCACCTGAGTGAGAATGGCCACACTGATGTTGTTGTCGCTGGCCTCGTCGATGAGAGCCGCCAGCTGGTCCAGAGGTATCGGAGCAGTGATGGTTTTCTCTCTCGGCTCGGGGGGGAGTCCCACGGTCAGGTGCTTCTGGTGCGCCAGCAAATCAGAGCAAGCCTGGAGAGAGATGGAGACTAATTAGAGAAAAGAGCTGGAAAAAATTCTCTTCTTCAGTTGAAGCAGCACTTTCTGTTAGAGATGCACGATATAATCGGCCCCTTATCGGCATCGGCCTATATCGGCCTTAAAACTGAGTATCAGACATCGGCCACCCCTGATAGTTTAACCGATCTGTTTCTAAAGTCTAAAAACAAAAAAACCCCCAAATCTTCATCTTCAAAAACTTCTTTTTTACGGACTTTAAAACTGATAAGACTAGGGGTGTGAATAAATATTGATACACTGAAATATCGCGAAAATTTTCATATGCCGATACAGTATAATGACATTTTAAAACGCAACATTGATGCATTTCACTAACAAAATGTTGCAAAATTTCATAGTTCTGCTATGAAATCTTGCAAGAATTCACAAAAATTTAGTGATATTTCCATATGCTGATATCATATTGACATTCAAAAACATGGTATCGATCTATTTTGCTAAAGAAATTTCTCAATATTTCATCGTTCCGCTTCAAAAATCTCACAATATTTTGTGACTTCTCGCAAGATTTTGTAACAGAATGATGAAATCTCGCGAGATTTTTTTAAAAAAGTAAAACAGATCAATACCACGTTTTTAAATATCAATTTGATATTGGCATATGAAAATATTGTGATATTTTAGTGTATCGACACAGTGTCAAAAACAGATAGCAAAACTCCTATTTGCAATGACTGCTATATTTTCAGCTTTGATATCGGTATCGGTTATCGCCCACATGAGTTTTAGAATATCCGCATATCGGATATCAGTCAAAATTCTAATATCATGCATCCCTACTTTTTGTTTCTTCATCCAATAAATTCCCCTTTGTTTAATTAGAAACCAACAGTGATGTTGATAGGTTTTCAATGTAGAGTCTCTGGACCCACAGGTGACAGTTATGCTAACAATGTACAGTGGCTTGCAAAAGTATTCATACCCATGACCAAAACTAAATTGCTCAGAAAAGAACAAAACAAAAGTGAGTTTCACCTTTTTATATGAAAGGAAATGGCACAAACTCAACAATCCACCACTGTTCTTGTTCGTAAGCACTCTTTACTATGAATAGGTTGCATAAGTTTGTATGTCATTGTTGCAAAAGTATTCACACTAAGTCATTAAGTCACAATCAGTACTTGGTTGCAGCTCCTTTGGCAGCAATAACAGCTACCAATCGCTTTGGATAGCCAGCAATGAGTTTTGTGCAGTGGTCCTTGGACAGTTTCGCCCACTCCTCTTTGCAATACTGCTCCAGCTGAGTCAGGTTACTTGGTGACCTTCAGTGGACAGCAATCTTCAGATCCCTCCACAGGTTTTCTATTGGGTTGAGATCTGGGCTTTGACTGGGCCAGTCTAGAACCTTCACTTTCTTCTTCCTGAACCATTCTTGTGTCACTCGAGCCGTATATTTTGGATCATTATCCTGTTGAAAGGTGAACTTCCTCCCAAGCTTCAGGCTTTTTGCAGATTTGAAGACGTTTTCCTCCAGGATGTTGATGTATTTTGCACTATTCATAATCCCTTGCACACGGACAAGCTCACCAGGACCGGAGGAAGAGAAACAGCCCCATAGCATTATATTCCCACCTCCATGTTTCACGGTAGGGATGGTATGAGCTGGATCATCAGCTGTGTTAGCTTTGCGCCAAACATACTTCTTGGCGTTCAGGCCAAAAAGTTCTATTTTGGTTTCATCTGACCAGATCACACGTTCCTACGTGTGTGGTGGCATACTGCAAACGAGCCTTGAGATGTTGTTTCTTCAGATATGGCTTCTTCTTTGCAACACGCCCATAGAGACCTTCCTTGTGTAAAGTGCGGGATATTGTGGACTTGTGTACGTTAGTCCCAGCACCCTGGAGAGACTTCTTCAGGTCTTCAAGAGTGACGGAGGGGTTTGCTCTGGCTTCCCTGAGTAATTTCCTTTTGCCTTTTGCCGTGATCTTGGAGGGGCGCCCTGTTCTTTGGAGGTTCACAGTGGTACTGTGGCGCTTCCACTTCTGGACCAGTGATGCAACAGTACTTTTTGGCACATTGAGTGAACTTGCGATAGCTACATAGCTTTGCCCATCTCTATGCTTCTCTACAACTTTCTTTCTGAGGTCTTCTGAGAGCTCCTTGGACTTTATGACTGTTGTCTGCTGACAAGCATGGGATGACTGTGGACAGGTGACTATTGGGCTCTAATTATGGGGAGCAATCAAGGATATACAAATCACCTGGGACTGAATACCGCCCTGTGACACTGTGAGGCAATAGTTTATAGTGTGCGATCATTTTCGACTCAAAATGACATCTTTGGTGCAAGGGTGTGAATACTTTTGCAACAATGAAATACAGACTTATACAACCTATTCATAGTAAAGAGTGCTTACGAACAAAAACAGTGATGGATTGTTGTGTTTGTGCCATTTCCTTTCATATAAAAAGGTGAAACTCACTTTTGCTTTGTTCTGTTCTGAGCAATTGAGTTTTGGTCATGAATGCTTTTGCAACCCACTGTAACTGTTAAAGCTATTCCTATCCAGCTGGTACATCACCTACTAGGTAGGGGTGTATATTAACAAGAATCTGGGTATACAATATCTGTCACGACACAGGAGCAGTAATACGATATATTGAGATACGATAAGCAAGAAAATATGTTACAATATTGTGTTTACAGCATAGTACTCAAAGCTATGTGTAAAGAATGGTGAATCTGGTGTGATTCATACACTTAGATAACATGTGGATTTACACTTCACTTCATAAAAGCAATAAGGTTTCAAAGGTAGGGATGGGTCCCGTTCACATTTGAAATGATACGGTTCCAACTTTTGGTAACTGTGAATCGGTACTGGTACCCAATGGTACTAGCTTTCGGTACTTTTGTGTGTGTTTACATACCGATAACAGATTTATTTCTCATTCTCAACCTATAATTAATATATGAAAGCAAAATCCAGCTGTTTTTTATTCTACACGGTGTCGCAGCCGTCTGGTACAAAGAGGGAAACTTAATGATGGTATTATGGGCGCCTCCTGTCAGTGGTTTTCATGTAACTGTTTGCACCTGTGTCTAATTTTCTGTCTGTCTCCTCCCTGTTTGGTGGCTGGTGCTCCCTGAGGAGCTTAAAAACCAGGGGTTGGCCGTCTTCAGATGGGGGCCACCGCCAGCTGCATCTTCATTTTGGTTTGAGTTGGGAGTCTCCAGCAGTCCTGTTTTCTGGTTAGTCTTTTTGGTTACCTGTGTTTTGGGAGCAGCCCGGATTCGACGGCCCGCTAAAGGGTTGGTCTGTGGTCTGTTCTCTCTTTTGTTTCTTTGGCTCCCTTCTCTTTATTTCTTTGGTTAATAAATTGTTTTGACCCGTTGCTGTCTGGTTGCGGTCTCTCATTTATGTTGTGGTTCCTTTATGTTGAGCCGGTTTAGGGACCGTAACAGATGGAATAAATCAATGATTAAAAAAAGATGGGCCGAACTTTGACACTGAACTGATTCTGTCGCGGCATTTTGTGCAGAGGTAGGATGGAGGCTGTCAGCCTGCTGCGTGCAATGCAACTAAACAAGCTTCTTCAGAGAGAGACGCAGACTCAATGTCAGATTTAAGTTTTGCAGCTGGGGCAGAGGGCTCCACTTGCCCCGCGGCTCGGAGTGGCCCTTTTTTGCGGTGATCTATCCTCCTGTCCGTTCTAGTATTTTCCAGGAGTGATGACACACAGGACACAGCATGATGGCGATGGTGGGACACGCCCAATTGGCTTCACTTTCCCTCTTCAGACGTGACCGGATACTACGTCCGTTTTTTTTTTTTTTACAGTCTTTGGGCTAAGTTTAATGTTTCTAACAACTGAACCATAACAGAAAGATACTAAAACAGGACAGATTGGGTCGGACGTTTGGGAACCTTTCTGGGTTTTGCCTGTGGAAATGCAAAAAAAAATATGTAGACGAATCCAGTCTGTCCAGACCTGGACCCACTGGTGAAAATGGGGGCTCAAGAGAACTGGAACCCATTTATAACCAAAAAAAACACAACTTTTAAACAGTATATGTCAACATAAAAAATGACCCCCCTCCCCACACACTGCCCATATCTATTGTTGCATTTGCATTTCCAACCACAACTACCTGAAATCAAGTATAGCTCATAATATAGATTATGTGAAGTCCATGTGATCTTAAAGGAGTGATGACATAGCAGTTAAAAACTAGTTTATGTTGTTGGCATTACTGCATATGTAAATACTCCAAAGAAAAAAACGGCATTTTTTACAGCGGAGTATTGTTTTGAAACGCCAGACCTCACTTCCTCAGTAATACAGTTGGGTCCAGTGATGATATGGAGCTTTACCTGGAGACCACGTTGACTTCATTTTGATTGGCTACACCTTATTTGGCAATGACCTTATTTGGAGAATCTAGGTCAAGCTATGGTCGGACTTTGCTAAAGGCTAACTGCTAGCAACATGTGCACTTTAGACAGTGAGCAACGTTTATCAGACAAGACAGCATTTAGAAAATAAATAAACTTACAGGTAATGACAAGGTTGTGGCCCCCTCCCTCAGTGTTGCTGCAGAAGTTTGCTTTTAAATCCATTTGTTTGAAAATCCAGACCTGACTGCTCAGAAGTTACTACTAGCTCCATACATGTAACATGCAGCTGAATCAGACAGGGAGGGGGGGGGGGGAGCGGACGGAGCATAGACCGTTAGGAGAAGGGGGGTGGGGCGCTGTTTACTTGATAGTGTGCTTTATTGGAGCAATTAAATTACGTAGAATGATAGAACTACGTAGAATGATAGCCTGCTGTCTGATTCAACTGTTTCTGAGCAGAGAGACAAAGCTGACAGACCATAAACAGGAACTTTGATTCTCACTCTGGACATTCACATGGCCTCATCAGTGCACAACAGATCATGTTATACACCCAAAACCCCAGAAAAGTGAAATTTGATGTCATGGCACCTTTAACCAAAATCTCCTGTCTGTTGGCTTATCTGCCAACCAGCCCCCCCCCCCCCCCATGCCAATGTTAAATGCCAATTAAGTTGTCCTCCTAAGAAGCGCAGTGGTGGGCCCAAAAACGATAAACAGACGTTAGCTCCCCGTACCGAGTCGAGCTCCTCCACCTTCTTCTTCAGCATGCCGGAGATCATCCTGATGAGGCCCCAGTGTTTCATATCACCTGCTTTCTCGTACAGGTCGGTGAGCAGAGATCTCACCGTGGTGCCTTTCCCCTGCAGCTGGGTATCCCAGTCCATACCCCTGATGGAGAGACAAACACCAGACAAGCAGGGTTCTGTTCTGATCCGTTTACCAGCTTTCTAAATGTTCCCAGTTCCAGTAAAGTTGTTGTATCAAACAAAGTAGAATGACGTAATCAGACATTTAAAAATTTCCTGAAACTATGAGCTCATCTCGTCTCACACGAGTCTGTTCTGGTGTTCGCCCTCCCCCCCCCCCCCTAATAAAAATCATAATTTAAAAACTGCATTTTCTGTTTACTTGTGTTTTCTTTGTCTCAGATTTAAATTTGTTTGATGATCTGAAACATTTATGCGTGACAAACAAAAAAGTAAGAGCGGGAGGGGCAAACATTTTTTCACACAACGGTAAGTGATGCGTGCAACCTCATGCAGCCTCTAAATAAGGCATTATCTGCCATAAACTCCTTCATTTCATCAATGTTTTGTTACCAAACATTAGTCGGACCCCTCCCTTCTCTGGAAAACATCCATACATCTCGCTGCCTCCACAGAGCATCATCAGAGATACCACTCACCCTGCTCACCACCTGTTTGACCTGCTACCCTCTGGGCGACACTACAGGTCTATCAAATCCAGGACTGATAAACTAAAGAACAGTTTTTTCCACACAGCCATCACCATCTTGAATGCACACATGCACCAGACCCCCATGATGCAATAATCTCATGGACTGCACATGTATGTGCCTGGGTACGTGTATGTATGCATGTATATATGTGCATGTGATTTTATGTGCTATTTTTATCTTTTCTATTTTTTTTATCCTTGTTTATTTATTCCAGCACTTTTGTTGTGGCCTTGCAATTTCGTTGTGCAAACAGCATGCCTGTAGTGTATTAATGACATTAAAGATTTCAAATTTGAATTTGAAAACTAAGAGGTAAAAAGTTATATTTATGCTGAAACACAAATATGCAAATCTGATACACATTGATGTCATAGCAATTAAGATATCAAGTTTTCGGAACAGGGGGCCTGAGCTTATAAGTGGTTCAGAAAATGTAATCATTCTGAGAAATCGTTTCTGCAAAGTAACGAGGTGTTTGAGGTTTGTTCTGTAATAGGGGATTATTCACGCTTACCGGAAGTTCCCGGATTTTGACACTTCCTCTTCCGGGCCATGTTAACGACAGCCGTTCCTGCTTTGTTATATTGTTTAAATTGTATAAACTCCAAACATACTCAAGTTTTCATTCTAGACTGAAATGATACTAAGGAAGAAGTGGATCAAAGCGATCGATTCGCCGCGGTGAAGGGCTGAACTTTATAATAAAACACACGTTTGTTTGTCGCCGGTGGGGCACAACACCGGCACTTCACAGCATGCTAGCATTAGCCAGCTAACGTTTACTGACGTGCTTAACTTTGTGCGTCTTAAAACACACAAACATCTGAAAATCGGGTCTGTACCCCCCCGTTTCCAGTGGAACAACTGGGGACTGCCAAGAAAGGAGACGCTTTCAGATGATTGTGTGTTTTCAGCCGCACAAAATTAGGCACGTCATCAAGCTGGCTAATATTAACCTGTTAACAGTAGTCCGCCAGCTACTACTCTGTTAAACTTTGTAAATCGGATAAACGCCAATGCCAAGTTTTCATTCCAGACTGAAGTGATGCTGAGGAAGAAGTGGATCAAAACGACCGATTCGCCGCGGTGAAGGACCGAACTTTATAATAAAACGACACACGTTTGTTTGTGGCCGGCAGACTGCGCAGTCGTGTACTCGTGTTAGCAGGTTAGCATTAGCCAGCTCGATAACGTGCCTAACATTGTGCGGCTGAAAACACACAATCATCTGAAAGCGTCTCCTTTCTTGGCAGTCCCCAGTTGTTCCACTGGAAACGGGGAGGTACAGACCCGATTTTCAGATGTTTGTGTTTTAAGACGCACAATGTTAAGCACGTCAGTAAACGTTAGCTGGCTAATGCTAGCATGCTGTGAAGTGCCGGTGTCGTGCCCCACCGGCGACAAACAAATGTGTGTTTTATTATAAAGTTCGGCCCTTCACCGCGGCAAATCGATCGCTTTGATCCACTTCTTCCTTAGTATCATTTCAGTCTAGAATGAAAACTTGAGTATGTTTGGAGTTTATCCGATTTAAACAGTATAACAGAGCAGGAACGGCTGTCGTTAACATCGCCCAGAAGAGGAAGTGCCAAAATCCGGGAACTTCCGGTAAGCGTGATAATCCCCTATAATGCCTTATTTAGAGGCTGCATGAGGTTGCCGCATCGCTTACTTAATATTGGACATACGCTGATCTGGAGTGGATCTAAATATCTCCTGAAAGAATTCAAGTTACACCAAAACTGTCTGGGAGAGTAAATGAACGCATTTCATGCTAGAAAACAGGTCCAGGTTGAAAAAAAACGAACTTCCCCTTTAAATGACAACTTTCGGACGTGTGTCTCACTTGTCTTTAAAGAGGATGTAGAGTATGTCCGCCTGGTCCTGGAGGTTTTTCGTGTCTTTTAGCAGCTGGACCAAAGCGCTGTAGTCGATGGCGCCGCTGGCATCTCTGGGGATGCCGCTCTCGACTGTGATCTGCACTACTGGACCCTGGAGACGACCAAGATGGAGACAGACAGCAGGAGCTGAAAGGTTTAATCACTGTGAAGCGTATGCAAACATTTACGGTTAGAGTGGAAGAGAAAAAGAGGTCTTAATAACCTTAGTTTCCTCATGGACAGAGTTTTCTGGGAAATTCAGGTTGAGTGACGGCTGACAAGAACGAAACAGCTTGTTTGGGAGGTACATGTTGACGTCTGGACAGAAAGATCCAATCATCCTCTCAGAAACCAGAAGCATGTTTTACAGTTTACATGGAAGTTCTGGTCAAATCTGAGCGATTCAGTGGAGACGACTCTCAGATGACTGTGTCACTCACTCTGGATGTTGAGCTCCTGGGCCTTGTTCATCAGAGAAACCATCTCCTTGGTTTTGGTGGCGACGGCCTTGAACCTGCTCAGACCTGCCAGCTGGCGTTTGGGCTTCTTCGGAGCAGACTGGGCCAACAGGTGGTCCAGGTACTGAGCAAGGTCGTCGGCTTCTGGAGGAGGAGGAGGCATGAAGGACGAAATGAAGAGGATGAAGGATGAAACACAAGCAATTAAAAAAAAAAAAAAAAGGTCTAACATTTTTTTTTTTTCCTATTTTTGTTTACTTTAATAACTGCAACGTTAAAACTTAATCAGAATTTTCTCAATTTATGAAAGTAATCTAAAGATTTGAGTACATATGTTATTTTGTATTATTCATTAAAAGGTAACGTGCAGTTTTTAAAGGTTAGTTCAACCAAATCTGACAAGAACATAATCACGGAACAACCCACTAAACCGTCACAACGTATAAACACAACTTCACATAGATTTCACATCTACAGTCCTCAAAATTATTCATACCCTCCAATTAAAGAAAGGGTTAAATTCACAATAGTAATTCAAATAATCGAAAACTAAAGAAACTAATAATAAATTAAAATTTACAAAATTATATTTTAGTGAAGTAAAATATTGCTTTTAAATTGTGGTTTAAAATAATAATTTAAAAAACAACCAAACAAAACAGGTGAACATTAGAGAAAACACCTGATTGCAGTGATTGCCTCAAAGTGTTGCTCAACAAAATTTTAGCTTTGAAGCCCTGTCATGCTTGTTTACTTGTTTTATATTTTGTGTGTTTGTTTTTAACATTTCTTTCAAACTACAATTAAAAATCAATGTCATGATTTTCATTGAATTTTTATTTATCATTACTTTTGTCAATTTTAACTTCTTTAATTGGAGGGTATGAATAATTTTGCGGACGACTGTACAATATATATACGTATTTATTCTGTAATCACGGTTTTTATTCTCTGAAGTGCTGACATACATACATATACAGTACTCACAGCACATTTATTAGCTAAACTTGTTCTAACTGCTTTTCACACAGATATCACATGACAGAAACTCGTAGTATTCAGTCATGTAGACACGATCAGGACAATCTGCTGATGTTCAGAATGAGGAAGAAAGGCGACTGTTGGAGCGAGTATTTCAGAAGCTGCTGATCTACTGGGATTTTCACAAACAACTATTGTTACTGGTTCCAACCAAGTTATGCAGAATATCATCTCTGAACACCTCCAACCTTGAAGCAGATGGGCAGCAGAAAATGACACCGGTGCCACTCCTGTCAGCTAAGAACAGGAAACTGAGGCTAAAATTCACACCGACTCAGAACTGGACAATAGAAGATGGAGAAACGTTGCTGGTCTGATGAGTCTCAGCTCACATTCCCATGGTAGGGTCAGAATTTGGTGCAAACATGAAAACATGGAGCCATCCTGTTTGTATTAACAATTCAGGCTGCTGGTGATGTAATTATGTTGAGGATATTTTTATTGGCCCACTTTGGGCCCCTTAGTTTCGGTTTAACCACCACAGCCGGCCTGAGTATTATTGCTTCCACAATAATGCACCATGTCACAAAGCTCAAGTAGAGATGCACCAATCTGATACCCAGATCGGATATCTGCTCCGATATTGACTACCGTATTTCCTGGACTATAAGTCTCTCCGGAGTACAAGTCGCATCAGTCAATGAATGCGTCATGAAGAGAAAAAAACCATGCAAGTCGCACTGGACTATACGTCATATTTATTTATTTAAAATGGGGCAATTTTCGGATTTTTCATATCCTATTTTTTACTGCTAGAATTCCCCAATCACTTCAGTTCCACAGTGAATGCCTGTAAATGATGATAAACATCATAAATAAGAAGGATAAACATGTTTTTTGAGGATTTGTTACCCTGTACAGACAGTACAGCTAATGAATGTGCAGCAACTGTGTGATGTCATCAGGCTGATACGGAGCAAAATCTCCGAGGATGATAATCTATGACACCAAGAATTATGAGAGGGACCCAACTGCAGTCACGAGACGTCGCCATATATCCAATCCACACCGGAAGTCCCAATCGGAAGTTTGTTCTTCATGTAACTTACTAAAATTGAACCCTACCCCTGACCCTTCTCCTAACCCTAACCACCCGACTACACCGAACGCATCAGTTTGCAAGCCGCAGATAGATACTCTTAGTGGTGTTTAACTAACTTCCGCTGGAAACTTCCTGTATGGATTGGAAATATGGCGGCGTCCTTATCGGCTATTGTAACTGCAGTTAGGTACTCTTGAGAATTATGGCAGATCTGAAGGCAAAAGGGGTCCAACCCTGTATGCAGTGGCCCTGATAAAGTGGTCGGTGAACATATGTTTTCTGCAGTTTTTCAAACTCCATGTTTGTTGCTCTTGTGCTTAAAGGTACAGTATGTAAAAAAAATCAAAGGCCAGTGGCAGAAAAATGTGATGTATAATTCAAAACTGTATTTCTATTGATGTGTAATCGCTGCACTGGAATAACTGGTATATGTTTATTTTCTTTGAATGAGTCATTTATATTTACTTGTATGAAGTACACATATGGGGGCTGCCATATTTGTTCCACCATTTTTACTACAGTGTCCCTGAATGGACAAAACAATGTGTGTAAAGTGAGAACCCTGAGAACTTTAAAACTGCTGTACCAGCTTTGTTTAATGGGAGTTAGAGACTGTTTGGGATCAGTAATAGTTACCCAAAGCTACACCTGAGACCACTGATCCACTCACACATGAAAACATCTTTATGTCTGGGAGAATTTTGGACACTAACGGCCACCGTACATTCACAACAGTGCTGGAATATGAAGTCATTTAAAAAAAAGAAAACATCTTTTCTGTCTAATACCCATCTTTACCACTAGATGTCAGTAATTCTTGCATACTGTACCTTTAAGTTCTCTCACGTTTGAAAGCTAAACCATTTCACCACTCCTCCTTAAAGCACGTGAGATGAATCCAGGCTCTGAGCATCATCTCTAAGCTTCCCTTTACTACCAGAAATTACATTCTTCATCAGTGTTTTTGTCCACAGACACCTCAATCACAGTCACTGTGTATGAACCGTCAGAAGTGACGCTCACATCATCATCTCATCAGTCCAATCAAAGCAATTAAAACAAGATGCATTTAAGAGCAGATTGCAGTTATCAGGCAATTTTCCTTTAAACATGCTCATATATTAGGTTTAGCACATCGTGCACTGAACATATGCAACACAACCGTGATCCATTCATGCTTTCATCATTCGTCTGTTTCAGTCCATCTGTCAGTAAAACGCAAAACAAGCAAAGTTAAATTCCTCACCTGTGTTTTAATGTCCCATACAAACAAAACTGGCATGCAGATTTATTTCCTATTCACGGATTGATGGCAAAATTACCCCACATGGAGTCCAAACGCACAGAAAGGAAAAAACTGAGCAGCAGGAAGGTCAGTGATGAATGTCAGAATGAAACAGGAAGTGGTGATTAATGGAAATCTGCAACAGGTTACCTTGTTTCACAACGTTTCTCCTGAGGTTACAGATTATTCATGCTAGGTATTTGTTGTTTTAGGGGTTTCTAAATGGGGTTAGCTTTTTTATATTGGTTAATAATGACATATACAGAAATAAATAATGTGAACGAATGTCAATATGAAAAGAAAGAGACTAATTAATACTTTAATATTTGTGTTTAGTGAATTCTGTACAATTCTGCAACATCTAAGTCATTGTTGGAAAGAACATAAAGGCAAGAAGAGACATTTTCCTGTATGTTCCCCTCATTATACACAACAATCAATGATGATATCTGTATTTAAAGTGCAGACTACCAGGAATGGTCAGACCAACCATGAAAAATAAAAGCAACAAAGCCTCCTGGTGGCTTTAACTTCTTATCGTATTAAATCCATTTTTCCACAGCTGGTGTCACCATTCCTCTCCATCATCAATCCATCCTTTTTTTCTTACCATCATCACAACGTAACTCATGCACGTATCCATCGCCGTCACCCTCATCATCATCATCATACTCGTCGCCGTGGCGGCCCATGCTGCCAGAACCCTTACCGTCCAGGAAGCTGAGGTGAGCGCAGCAGGAGGTGGTCAGGAACTCTGACAGCTTCCCGGTCTGGATCCTGCAGAGGACGGAGGAAGAAACGTAAAGCAAACCAGACAAGGCAACGATGCACCAGACTGAGGGGGGGGGACATCATAGATGGAGGCTTAAAATAGATTTCCTGTTTTAAAAATGTTTCTCAGGATCAATTTTAAGCCTCATCTGAGAATCAGAGGTTTCTGTGTCCTGCACACAAACCAGCAGCTGCTTAAAGGTGCCATGACACCAAATTTCACTTTTCTGGGGTTTTGGGTGTATAATATGATCTGTTGTGCACTGATGAGGCCATGTGAATGTCCAGAGTGAGAATCAAAGTTCCTGTTTATGGTCTGTCAGCTTTGTCTCTCTGCTCAGAAACAGTTGAATCAGACAGCAGGCTATCATTCTACGTAGTTCTATCATTCTACGTAATTTAATTGCTCCAATAAGAGCACACTATCAAGTAAACAGCGCCCCCCCCCCCCCCCTCTCCTAACGGTTTATGCACCGTCCGTTCCCCCCTCCCCTCCCTGTCTGATTCAGCTGCATGTATGGAGCTAGTAGTAACTTCTCTGCAGTCAGGTCTGGATTTTCAAACAAATGGATTTAAAAAAAAACTTCTGCAGCAACACTGAGGGAGGGGGCCACAACCTTGTCATTACCTGTAAGTTTATTTATTTTCTAAATGCTGTCTTGTCTGATAAACGTAGCTCACTATCTGAACTGCCCATGTTGCTAGCAGTTACCCTTTAGCAAACTCCGACCGCAGCTTGACCTAGATTTTTTGACCGTTTTTTTCTTTGGAGTATTTACATATGCAGTAATGCCAACAACATAAACTAGTTTTTAACTGTTATGTCATCACTCCTTTAATGGAACAGGAAAACCAGAAAACTACGCTCGGGATGTCCGATATTATCGGCAGACATTGGCATTAAAATGTGATGTCGGAAAATATCAACATTGGTTTTATCAGATTGATATTTCTACGAATGAAATCTTGCGAGATCTTATTCCATCAACAGCGGCCCAGCATGTAAAAAAAGTCCCTGTTATCCTGGAAGAACTTCATTTCCCAGCATTCCTTTCAGAGTCATGTGACTCAGGTGCAGCTGCTGCTGCTACAGACTGACTTGCTTTGAAGCTGCTTATAATATGTCTGGTTTTAAGTTGTTTGTTTAAGTTACCAAGTTGTCAGAAACATTAGAATTAGCCACATGTTGGCTAATACCTGCTAGTATCTGATATCTGGCAGCCAGATGTCCAAAATGAACTCCTCTGGCTGAGTTATGGATATTTTGGGATCTTTGCACTCAGAGCAGAATATAGCTGTATCTCTCACAATATGAGAGAAACAACCTCACAGTTCTCTGCAAACATTGGTATCGGAATTTACTGTATTAGTCGGACAATATTGGCATATTGGATATCTGTAAAAAGGCCTATATCGAACATCCCTACCAAGAACTTGTTCTTTAGCTTTCCACCACCTAAACATCGGCCCCTGGCTTTCAAAACCAACTCTTTGCTGGACCAGAGTGAAGAACTGGGTCACGTAGCTTGTGCTGGCTGGGCACCGGGTGGAGCAGCACCGAGCCTCACGGCCAAATGGGCTCAATAGTCACTTGTCATGTCCACAAAAAGTAAATAAAAGTTTGTATTCTTACCTACGACCTGACAACACCAGCAAAAATATATAATCCACGACATATTTACCCGCAAAACACGGGTAAAACGTCCCGCTGCAGGAGACACAAGACTCTGCTTTGAGCAGCTGCAGAGGGACATGAGCTGCTGCTACTAACGTAGCAAAGTAGCATCAACAAGCTAGTAAAGGGTTAGAAATATATTCAGGGATCAAAACAGAGGAAAGACAGGAAGAGACGACGTCTGTGTGCTGTGGGGTGAAGGGGAAGCTACGACCTTTACAACAGTGAAAGGAGACCAGTAGGGGGAGCCCAAAGCTGAAGTTACTGAGTTCTGCTTCAAGAGTTGGACAATATTGGATATTGGTTAAAAAAAAAGAAAAAAGAAAGAAAAAAAGCCAATATCGAACATCCCCAATTTTTAACAAATACAGTGTTGGTCCTGGGTACTAAACCCAGATGCAAAATCTTCAGTAAATAAGCATTTAAAGCCACTTTCACCTTGCTCCTCCATAATATCCATCCTGCAACTTCTTCAGAGTGGCCAACACAGCAGGATCCAGGTTTGTGCGATCCTCAGCTGGAGCACAAAAACAGTCCACAAACAAACACGTAAACAACATACAACAACTTAAACAACAGACCAAACGTGTTTGATACTCAGAGGACACGCAGAAGCTGCAGAACTGTGTTCAACTCACTCAGCATGGATTGTGAAATGGGGAAAGTGACCGTCGGTCGCCCAGTTATCCTCCATCTGGACGACAGGTAGGCGATTTCCGTCCTCAGCATCTCCACAATCATCTTGTTGTCCAACGCCATGTAGAACTGCTGGTGGTCGATGAACTGGGAGGTGAAAGGAGGAAAACGAGGTGAAGATCAGAAAACGCAAAGGTGTTTGTGGTCACAGATTGTGAGTTCAACTCAATTTCAGATTGAGTACAAAGCTTTGGGATATTGGCTAGATTAGATAGATTAGAAAGATAGATAGATATTAGCTTTGGGAGTCGTTTTAAAAGAGCAGCTCCAGAAATGCCAGTTCTGTGCGGATGACATGTTGACATAATTAACAAATACAGCAGAGTCCCCTGAACTCATCCTCATGTAAAAATGGCCTAAACAATTTACAGTAAATGAAAAACAAAATTCCACAAAGGGAAATTTTTGATTATGATGTTATCAAAATATCAAAAGCAAATTATAAAATAAATGAACACAAACAGAAATATGTACAGGCAAATTTAATTTTGTATACACATATACATACACACACATATAGACACGATCTATTTTAGTAGGAAATCTCGCAAGATATCATCGTTTTGTTACGAAATCTCATGAGATTTCATGAAATACCGCAAGATTCTGTAACAGAACGATGAAATCTCGTGGTATTTTGTGAAATCACATGAGATGTCGTAACAAAACAATGATACCTCACAAGATTTCATTAGTAAAATAGATTGATACTGCGTTTTTAAATATAGATATGGTATCGGCATATGAAAATACCGCGATATCTTAGTGTATCAATTATATTTTTTCCACCCCTATTATCTAAACTATCTGGAAGACGATCCTCCCCAAGACTTTTGCAAAGAAATCATAAAAAAACAGCCAACTATCTTGAATTACTTTAAAAAACATTTCAAATCAGTGTTTTGTCAGTTCCAACACTGCAGAGGAGCGATACCTTTAAGCTAAACATTTTTCAATACAGGTGTTTGATATGAAATGAAACTTTCAGACAAATTAGGGTAAAAATACTGGTGTAAATCGCATATCGTCAGCTAATATAAATATATTGTGATATGATATTTGGTCAGTATCGCCCAGTCCAAAGTTGAAATTGATTAAAGTAAATAAAAATTGACAAAATCATGACATTGATTTTGAATTGTGGTTCAATAGAAATATAAAAAACAAACAAACAAACAAAAATAGAACAAATATACAAACATGATAGGGCTCCTGAGCTAAAACTTTGTTGAGCAACCCTTTGAGGCAATCACTGCAATCAAGTGTTTTCTGTAATGTCCAATCAGACGTCTGCACCTGCTGAGAGGTATTTTACTCCATTGGCTGGGGCAGTAGTTTTGTTTGTTTGCTTGCTTTTTTTAAAACCATTTTTTTAAACAAAAAACAATATTTTACTTAACTAAAATCATATTTTTGTAAACATTTTATTTACTATTATATTTTTCAGTTTGAATCATTGTTGCCAACTTGGACTTTGTCGCTATATTTAGCGACTTTTCAGACCCTCTGGCGACTTATTTTCAAAAAAGCAACTAGCGACAAATCTAGCGACTTTTCCTGGTGATCATGGAGACAGGTAAAGTTTATATCGCTCCACCCGTTTATCAGGGGCGGCCTCCGGCAGCCCCCCCCCTCCCCTTTTCTGGACTTACTTACTACTTCTCGTTTCTTTTGTGGAAAAGCCCCTTGAGAAAAATGTGCGACACCCTCTCACTATATTTTTATGAGTGGGGGGAAAATGGTCTTTGACAAGATAAAGGGATGTTAAGTTTAACATTGAAAATAAATCTATGTAAAAGGAAAATGAGGAAAAGGGGGGGGGGGATGAGAGAGGGGGGGGATGGCGGGGTGGGGAAAGAAAGCTTCTGGGGCACGTGTTGTTTGAATTACTATTGTGAATTTAGCCTTTTCTTTAATGGGAGCGTATGTAAACTGTCAAGCACAAGGAATATAAAAAACTACTATAATTACAGCATGTATGTATAAGAACAAATCAATCAATATAACTGCATCATTTCTTTATTATTCGTTTTATTTTTCATTGTAGTATTTGTGGTAGGAAAGCAAACTATTAGAAACTGTACGTATTATTTGGAAAAGTAGTATCATGTAACTCCAGCCAACAATTTGTTAAATTTATATGATTTAACTGTCAGGTTGGAAAAAACAACGGCAGCTTTCAGCAGCAGCTCCTCTGGGTGGGTTTCTGGACGTAGACAGCAGATACTGACTCTGTTTCTCACCAACCTGAGGTGTGAATGAGAAGATGGTGTTCCTGATGATGTAGAACTTGGAGGTTCCCAGCACTCCTATCCTCCTGTAGGGTCGTCCTGTCAGACCCAGCCTCGGGTTACGGCCTGAAGCAGGAGAGAACGGAGGTGTGAAAAGTTCAACACTTCATTCAGATATTACATTTGCTACTTTGGAAAAGTTTTAGCTGAAGGGGACAACATCGTGCTTTTATCCTTTTTTGGATGCGACTCATATCTAATGAGTTTTTTAAAAAATTTGTTAATAAAACATATTAAACAGCTGCACAAGCAACACTTTTACCCCTCTGTGGTATATTTTCTTTATTTGCTAGCCAAGCTGCTAATAATGAGATTAAAGCCGACCAATGCAGCTTTCTACAGATATTTATCAGCAGTCTGTCATATTCCGTATTTCAGCATATCTTTTAAATGATTTGAATATCATCACATTCTGTCATTATGGATGAGCCTGGATGAGCTACAGCGAGGAGCCCACCCTGAGATGATAAAACCATCCCGAGTTTGTACCGAGTCTGGCGTAGATGTGGCTCAGGACTCTGGAGGGCTGCACGTGGATGGGATGGATATCAGCCACCGTCTCCACTTCTATGCCGTTCTTTAACAGCAGCTCCTTTATCTCATCCGTCTCAGCCAAAATCGACACTGAAGGAAGAGAGAATAATGTCTTAATACAGCAAGTACAACAATTTCACCACTTACCCTCTGCAGGGAACTCACCCTGAACAACCACGTCAGGTTTGGGGATGGTGGAGAAACGTCGGTTAAGAGGGTCAATCTCTCCAGGGGCGAGAAAGCCCTGAAAAGACAAATTAATCAATGAGAAAGTCCCAAAATGACCAAATATTCAGTTTAACATTCAGAGTCCAAACTTCATCTGTATGAAATCTGTATATTTACAATTACAGAATCAGACTCAGGGTTTCATGTTTGGCGTCCCTAATGACGGCTAATTCAGCATCCGTCTTGCGTCCTGTCTCTTCTCTGAGAGCTCTCCAGCCAGTAAAAGTCAGTCTGTTAACTCTGGTCTAATGTCACTTTCTCGGGGGCCAAAACCGGCCCGCCAGAGGGTCCAGTCTGGCCCGCAAGGTGAATTATTAAATGTCACATTTAAAACAATAAAACAAACTCTAGTTTCTAATTGTTCCGCCAGAGCTTGGAATCTTTTTAAACGTCTAAATATGAAGTATTTCAACAATACTTTACAGATCTGACCTCATAGTTTATATTATGAGTAAGTTATAATGAACATGTAGTGTCGTATTTGAATGATTTGATCATAATGTTAATAAAAGTAAAAATATAAAAACATATTAAAAATATTCCATATTTGGGAAGTTTTAACAGAAAATTTATTTTATAAAATCAGATTTATATGATTTTATATTCAAATGTATATAAATATTTTGTTATATAAAAATATATAATAAAATGTTGACTGAAATGAAAACATAAAATTAATAAATAAAATAAAATATAATCAAATGAGGCAAAATATTGTTGGCATCAGTTATGTTTCTCAATAAATTTCATGTTAATTTTTTCTACAAGGAAAGTTAATCAAATATAAACAATAAGACAATGTGCTGAAATAAAGGGAAACATTTGAAGTTATTGTTATTTTTAGGTTATTGTGTCATCATTTTCCCGGTCCGGCCCACCAGAGATCAAATCGTGCCGTTTGTGGCCCCTGAACTAAAATGAGTTTGACATCATGATCTAGTGGTTCTTTACTGAATCAGACACATGGCGCTTCAGAACGGTCAGTGTGTTTACATCCAGTTGCTGACGGTGTGTGCAGTGTCGTAAGGCACAATTAAAATGTAATGTGATGCCGAAGAAGTTATGAAGTTTGGTTTCTCAGGCTCATGATGCTGCAGGACGAGGTCAGCTCCAGGATATACGTAATAAATGTCTGACGAAGAATGTTTTCAGGTTGGAAAGTTATGTGGTGTAGCTTTAATAGAGGAAAATAGGATATTATAACTCATCTGTTCAGATGGTATTTAATCTTTAATCATAACTGGGGCGTCCCCTTTTGACTAACATCCCCTTTTTGACTATTAGCTGATGTGTTTCCTGAAGAAGTATATTCTTGCACACCAACTGTGTCAGCATCAGTCAAGTTAATTTGTAAATATTTTTATGACTATCTGTATATTTTATATTCAAAGTACCTTTTTATTTTTAGACAAATTGTAGTTTTTTGTATGTGATAATATCAGTTTTGTTAATCTGCAAACATTTTGATGACTGACTGTATATCTCATATTTACAGTATTTTTTGTATTTTAGATAAATTGTAGTTTGTTATGTAATGTGTTTTTAAATGTGTGTACCTGCCCAGGGACAACGGATGGAAATTAGCAATAGCTAACTCTGGTACAAAACATCTCTTCTTTTTAAGACTAATGTTAATTGTACACTGTCCCTTTTAAATAAACTAATAAACTAAAAAAAGCCTCCACGGCATTTTAGCCGCGGAGGCTAATAGTTAGCTCCCTGCTAGCTCCCAGGAAGGCCTCAGCCTGTAGCAGAGTTGTACAACCGTGGATTTTAGCTGGTCTTTATCTTCGTTTGTTCCTAATCACTTCAGATTAGCTCGGTTAGCATTAGCTTGGCTGTCAATCATTCACCCCGCGGCGCGGAGCGGCCCGGTCTTTGCCCATTTTAGTGTTTTCCAGGATTGACAACACCCGCGACATCCCAAGATGGCGACAGTGGGAAATGACCAACTGGCTTCACTTTTCTCTCTTAAGACGTGACGGATACTACGTCCACTTTTTTTCAGTCCTTGTTCAGAACACATCAGAGAAAAGTCGTATTCCCTCCTTGAAATTTACTGCGTGCAGAAACAATTTCCACACATGCCGGCAGGTATGAAACTTTATCGATATTCCTGAAGTTTTACACACGAGTTTTAAAAAAGATTAACATAAAATGTTTCAGAATATGTCATTGTTAAGGAATAATTCAATGAAATTATATTCCTGAAAGTGAACACGATGAACGATGTGAGGCAGAGATACTGATAAATGAGGCACTTTTCAATTAATCAAACAGAAATCTGCTTTGTTTTATTCCTGCCTCAACCATGAGGAGTCTAAACAAGTTTACAGTCCTCTGCTATAGGACTGCGCTTCCCAAACATCTTGCAGAGCTAGGTGGCTGCTAAAGCCTTACTTACGTCCCTAAATATAACACTAGTATGTAATAAAGAGCTGTGAAACATCTGGGGGTGTCTCGCATCATCTTCCACCAGTGGAATCAAGGTATTCTGAATGTTTTGCTCACCTCAGCCAAAAGTTTTCCCAGGATGTACAGAGATTGCCCCCATTTGAGGGGCAGTTTGCCCATAGGGATCCTCTCGACCGAGTGAGGGTTCATATACTCCTCCTCCACCTGTTTGAATGTACAAATACATGTCAAGATGAAAAGCTTTCACAGAAATATGTTCCAATAAAATACATTTATACTTGCAGAAATGAATCTTGGAATATAAACTGTCTTTTAAAGCACCTTTAAAATGGCCTCATTCATGTTTGGCATTGTGTGTTTTGGGTGATCTTATCAGTTTCAAGAGTTCACAGTTGGAGTTAAAATGCATCCCGAGCGATCTCTTATCTTTCTGTATGCAGATAACACAAAACCTGTTTCTTACTTAGTCGTCCTCAAAATTATTCATACCCTTCATTTAAAGAAGGACAAAATCAGCTGTGAATGAAATGAGTTGAAATTGACAAAAGTAATAATAAATAAAAAAATTCTATGAAAAAAATGACACTGATTTTTAGTTGTGGTTCAACAAAAAAATTAAAAACAAACACAAAAAATTTAAAAAGCAAAGAATTATGATGGGGCTCTGAAGGATCAGGTGTTTTCTGTAACGTTCAAAGAGACAGGGATAGTTTTGTATGTTTGTTTATTATTATTATATCATTTTCATCTACAGTTCAAAAACAGTAGCTCATTTCCCTAAATTATAATTTTGTAAATTTTTATTCATTATTAGTTCCTTGTTATTTGAATTACTATCATCATTTTAACCTCTTCTTAACTGGTGTGTATGAATACTTTTGAGGACGACTGTATTTCCAGATGAGTGCTGCATCATTTCCAGTCAGTTGGCAGCTGAATCTCATCTTCATGCTTTTATTCTGGAAACCAGATTAAATTAAGCATCCTGCCAGAAACTCCACTGCCTAGTGGTCCTTCAATGTGACCCAAATGTGACCCAGTTGTCCCATAATCTTGAAGGAATGTGAATAAATGGACCCTAGGCAGCTATGAATGTGGCCTGAATGCATCCCCAAAAGTGAGCAAGGTCACCGTGTTGTAGAGAAAAAAATGTTTAACCTTATCTGGAGGAACGCTGTAGAGCTCAGGCACCAGTCGAATCCCATCTTTCTGCTTGATCAGGATCCCCTCCAGGGCCTCTTGGTATTCCTGCACCTGGATTAAAGCCAACACTTCCCATGTGAAAAATCACTGAGGAAAACAGGTGGATGCACAACCTTCCACAGACTAAAGAAAACCCACCTGAGGGTGTGAATTACCTGTTCGTGACTGTTGCTGAAAATGCCATCCAGGATGAGGTAGGTCCAGAAAAGAGGCCACTCACATTCGATGTTCTCAAAAAGCTTCAGCTCAGCAGACTCGTAATACAGTCTGTTTGGATCCTTTAAAGAGGAAGAAACAAAAATCATTCAACTTTGGCTTTTGTTGGCTTAAAAAGGGGAATCTTCTCTCAGAAAATAAGTTTCCAAAACAACCGGTCCAACTGGTTGAATGTGACGTCATCCTGAGTAGCTGCTGTTACAACTTGATAAACCCATTTCTGGTTTAAGCTAATAACAGACGTTTACTGGGGTTTTCAAGATTAGTTGTAGTTTAGTTTATTCACACACACATACAATATTTATACTGAATACTTTCACAGTGGTAGGCGTGTGAATGGGTCACCCAGGGCATTTCTTAATAGTCTACAAGATAGAGCTTGTACATTGAACTAATCACCGTAAAATTACACTGTCTGGAGTGCAGCTGCTTTATAGGCTGAGAGTTCCCACCAGGAAGTAAGAGCTAAAAGACAACCCTATAAAAAGTTTCACCCAACGAAAGTCGCTGGCGAGTTCCTACTAAAGACTAAAGAGACGCTTTTCATTGTTGTAAAGACTATGAGGAGGTGCCCATGGTTTGAAAGCACCTGATTGCAAGCTTTACAAGGATAATAACGATACCAACTGGAAAACATCAGGATCATTGAAGGGGAAGTTCAGGATTTTTATCATACAATATAAAAAATATTCTATAACATTCACATAATAGGCATTGTGAGTAACATAGTGATATCATATTACATCATATATAAAACAATATAAGAAATCAAATATAATGCAAACATAAAATATAAACAATAAATCAGAAATACATATTAATAAACCAGTAGGTGTCGATAGGTTGTCCAGAGGGGTATTCCAGATAGGAGGTTCAACTTACTCTGAGTTTAAAAAGAAACTCTGGGTTAACTTACTCTCAACTGAGCAACTGAGTTTTTGGTTCCAGAAAAGCTGCTTTGAGTTTGTTCAATCAACTCTGAGCATCTTTAACAGAGTTTGGAACCATAACAGAAAGCCATAATCAATGGAGCCCCGATACCTGGATTCACCATGGCAACAGTGACAAAAAGCTAGTTATTTCACCTGATTGGAGAAGAAAGTTTATTCAAGCATATAAGCAATACGAAAAAGTATTTAGTAAAATAAATAAATTGAATTTAAAAACAGGGCGATTTTTTTTTTGCATTCACACGCAATACTTTTGCGTGCTCTCGCAACAACTTTTGCGTTCTCTCGCAATTGCTTACGCGCGTTTTCGCAATAGCTTTTGCGTTCTCTTTCACTAACTTCTGCGTTCTCTTTCAATAACTTTTACGATCTGTCACAATAACTTTTGTGTCTCTCGCAACAACTTTTGCGTTCTCTCGCAATTGCTTACGCGCGTTTTCGCAATAGCTTTTGCGTTCTCTTTCACTAACTTCTGCGTTCTCTTTCAATAACTTTTACGATCTGTCACAATAACTTTTGTGTCTCTCGCAACAACTTTTGGGTTCTCTCGCAAGTACTTACGCGTGTTTTTACAATAACTTATGCGTTCTCTTTCAATAACTTTTGCAATCTCTCGCAATAGCTTCTGCGTTCTGTTGCAATAAGTTTTGCGTGCTCTCACAGTAACTTCTGCGTGCTCTCACAATAGCCTCTGCATTCTCTTTTAACAACTTTTGCGTGCTCTCCCAATAACTTTTGCGTGCTCTCGAAATAACTTTGTGTGCTCTCACAATAGTCTTTGCAGGATATTTACATCCTGAACGTGCCCGAATCTCGGGCGGAAATCCACCAGCTTGCGGCTATCATTATGGGGATTGCTCAGCCTCATCACACTGGTAAACCACTACGTCTCCTGATAAGGAAAACCCCGGGAAAATCACCTCATTATCTCATATAGCTTATGATGTCTCTCATAATGCTCGAGCTCTACTCATCTTCATCACCCACGGCCCACAAACACTGTTAAAACGGCTGCAGAGAAAACGCTAAAAATGAAAAAGACTGCCGCTTCATGGGGATGACCGAGCCGCATACAGAACTCGTACGTTCTCATTTTGGACATGAACTAAGCCCTACAGGTAGAATAGCAAGGATTGGACGTGCAGAAGGAAAATTGTGCCTCTATTTTATTTCGATCTATGCTCGGCTACCATCTCCTCACTCTCCTTTACCATGACCAACTTTAGCCTACTTCTGGCCCGCGAGCCTGCTACCGCTGTGTTTGCAACGTGGCTCGGCCAACTTAAGGGGCTGTAGACATCTTGAATGTGGTAGCATGTTTCATAAACCATTCTGAAAGATGCACAGATGTGTATTTATTATTCTCAAAGCAGTAGCATCTGCCATTAACCATTGTGAAAGCGGTAACATCCATTCTGACAGCTGTGACAACACCAATGCAAGGGCTGAATGACAGCGCTGCATGACCTGCGTAGCTTATTGCGAGATAACGCAAAAGTATTACAAGTGAATGCAAAAGAAAATAAAAATGGCCATGTCACTTGGGGTGCTCCGAGGAATCTCTTTAGTACAGACAATCCATGTTTGACAGCTGCTGCAGGTTGAGAAGACGCGTAAAAACTAGCGAGCAGGCTTACTTTACAGAGTTACCATGGTAACGGATTCTGGGTTTCACTTACCTTGCTTTCTAGGAACAGAAAACCCAGTTTTCCCCAACTCGGGGTTAACATTACCCTCTTACTGGAGCAGCCGTCAGATATGCAGCTCACACAGTCAGCAAACACTCTGTGACCCAAACTACTTGCATTCATTCAGCTTCCTGTTTTTTGTCGCTGCTAAAAGCTTCAGAGGTTCCGAACAATAAAGAGGAAGAGTTTAAACCTTAAAACAAGAACATTTTCTCCACTGAGCAGAAAAACATTAACCGTCCCTCTAAAACTGCTTTTGATGATGAAAAGCTTACATGGATACACACATCCACTTCTCATCTGTGATAAATGTGTGATATATGGGACAGTCAGAGTCTTTGCAGGCCATCTACCTCTTTAGGTGTTCTGTGTCCATCTCTGAGAAACCTGCAGCAGCCGTATCGACCCTGAACGGAGAGCAGAAGTCAGCAAAGACACTATGATCCAAACATTCAACAAGTTTTATAACGCGGTTGCACCATAATCGGCTTTTTATTCACCTCCGGTACACAACACGTACTCAGTACTTGTCTTTTTTAAACAAGTATGATCTCTTTCTCAGGAACATTACACTTCACAACTTCATATTTACTCCATACACTTGTTAAAAGATACGATCTTTAATCTTAACAGGCATTCAGAGCAGAAAATAATAAAAGCAATGAATCAACCCAGCAAATGCCTAGCTCCATTATGATGACTGCAGATTGGTTGGAGGAACATGACTGGAAGAAATCAAAAATGCGTTAATAATGCTTAAAAACTGTTACAATCATTTTATTTCTTGTAATAAATTGTAGCTTATTTCAGTGTGCTTTGTTTGTGGAAAGAAAATTCTAAGTCAAACCAAAGGAAAAAGTAGAGAAAAGGCATGAAATATCAAATTATGTGAAGATTTCCAGGTTCAAATGCTGCATTTTAACACTGCATCTTTGTTAATATCCTTCGCAGTTCACAGAGAACTTAGAAATCTGGATACTGAAGGATGTGAGATATTTTTACATGATCAAAATTTAACAGAGCATTCATTTACAAAAGCTTAAAATAACTATTTGCAACCGTCTGCTTTTGCTTTTAAACCTTCCTCCTTACCTGCAGTTTAGAGATGATCTCCTCCTTCGTCATGTTGACGATGCTCATGTCCTCCACGGCGAAGGCGGGGTACGTGAGGATGGCCAGGACTCCGGCGTCCACCTCTTTAGACATGGAGGCTCTGGGCAACATGGACGTCAGGATGGACTGATGAGGGGGAACGGAAGCAAAGAGGGGATGAATTGGACTGCAAATACGCCAAAACCTGCTCTTTTACTGCAGTAGGTGATCATGAACAGTGTGTGTGCACCTGGCAGTGCTGTATGTCATCAGCCAGCGCGTGGACCACAGATCCAGGTCCGCCTTTCGCTCCGAACAGGTTGAGCTCGTCCAGCGCCTCCAGAGCTGCCTGGAGGACGAAAAGCATCACAGTTTTATGAATATACATCCAGGAACTGACTCATGTGGGCTTAAAACTGAAGTGAAAGGTGCAGCACTGTGCACGTTGAAGCAAATTCATTCATTGCTGTTGTTATGAATACTAATAAATGCATGTCAATAGCAGAGCAGGGCACATCCTGCAGAGGTGTTCCAGAGTCTGAAATTAAACCCCGGGTGGGTGAGTACTGCGAGTACTGTGTTATTTCTGAGTGAGAAGCTGTTCTCAGAAGACCACAGAGAACCTGATACCTCCTGCTCGCTGGCGGCCAAGGACAGCCAGAGTCCGAGTTAGAACCCAGCTACTGTCTGCAGGGACGACTTCCAGCCCAATTAAAGCTGTCATTAAAATACATTACAGGCTGTGGATTTAAATGGACTTGCATCAGTTTAAAAACATTAAAAAAAATATTAAAAAAAAGAAAACTTATCTTCTAGACTGGAAAATAGAAATTTTATAAATTAAAATATCTAAAAAAAAAAAAAAGTAATAAATAAGATCCAGCAAAATGAAATAAAAATAAATGACAATAAATTAAATAAATGAAAAAAATATTATTAAGCAAAACAAAATAGAATAAAACAAATAAAAATAAAATACAGTAAAATAAAATAAAATAATATTAGATAAAATTAAATTAAATTAAATTAAAACTTCCAGCACCAAAACAAAGCCGTCCTATCTGATCCAGACTCAGTTCAGGGAGTCTGGGTCATCTAAATGTCAGCGTAAAGGCCGCAGCAGTGACTGGGCAGCGTGCACCATACCAGAGATATTTACTGGAGCACCTGTTCTGCCTCAGCGCTGAGAGGCTCGGCTGTTTCTCAGGCTGCTTCACTGTCCTCAGTCTGTGATCACACTTCGTATGACTTTATTCACTGTGTGCTGGTGTATTAACCTTGGCCGTGCCTATGGAGCTGGCGTTAATCTCAGTGATGCCCTGGTTGGTTTTGTCTCCTCTCTCCCACATCCCATAATCCTGCAGGGGAAAAAAAGAGACAAGAGTGAAGCTAACATAAGTTCTGCAGGTCATTTCTACCTTTAGAGGTGTGTGAATGAGAACTTACAGCAACTTTATAAGCTGCCTCAATGTAGAACATGAGGTTCTGAACTACGTCCACTTCATCCTGGGTGTAGATGATATGAAGACCTGCCACCACACACACACACACACACACACACACAGATGAGCATAAACAATCATTCATAAAAAGCCACAATCTCAATGACAAACACTTAAACCAGATGAACTGTTTGGTTAAACTGATCGATGTGAAACTCTCATACCAGACGCCGTCATCTGAGCGAGGAAGAGCAGGAAGAGTGAGGTGGCGTCAACCTGCAGGTGACCCCACTGGTCGTCCCTGACGACGGGGGCACAGGTCCTGGTGTTGTACTTGGCGTGGAGCGAGTCTGAGGTACTTCGGCTGTATTTAAACTTCTCCACCTTGTCTAGCTGTGGAGGCGGAGGTGGGCGAAGATGGTGAAGAAAACACACTAATCATGTGTAAAGCCTTAAATTAACATCTGGCACACTTGGAAGGAAACACAGGTGATCTATAATCACCCACATGCACTTCTTTAGGGGGGGGGGCAGAATTAGATTTTTGTATTATATGTATTTATTATAGGTGTAACAATACATCTATATAGACTGATGTATTGATTGGGAATTGGTCCAAAATCAGTCAAAAATCTATCTCAAACCCACTTTTACTTTGAAAATGGCTTTATTTTGAAGGTCCTCTGACACAATATTTTCACAACAAAATACATGTTTATTAGAGATGAACAATACTGGAATTTTGGCTGATATCCAATATTTAAAACTCATGTGGCTGATAACCGATATCAATACCGATATTAAAGATGAAAAAAATAATCAGTCATTGCAAACAGCAGTTTTGTTATCCGTTTCCAACAATTTGAAAAATAGGTGTGGGAAAAAATACTGATTCACTGAAATATTACAATATTTTCATATGCCAATATCAAATTGATATTTAAAAATGCAGTATTGATCTATTTTACTTACAATATCTCGCAAGATTAAATCATTCTGGTACAAAATCTCACATTATTTTGTAAATTCTCGCGAGAAAAATAGGTGTGGGAAAAAATATTGATACACTTAAACATCGCAATATTTTTATATGCCAATATCAAATTGATATTTAAAACACTGCATCGATCTATTTTACTGACAAAATCTCACCAGATTTCATCGTTCTGATCTCACAATATTTCATTAATTCTCGCAAGATTTTGTAACAGAACGATGAAATATCGCAAAATTTTGTCAGTAAAAGAGATTAATACCACGTTTTTAAATGTCAATATGATATCAGCATATGAAAATATTGCAATATTTCAGTACCAATATTTTTTTCCCACCCCTTCGTCTTTAGAAGTTTTAAAGTCTTGAAAAAAGAAGTTTTTGAAGAAGGAAGTTTTTTTTATTTTTTTTTAGACTTTAGAAACAGCGGGCTGATTGGTTAAATATCTGTTAAATATCGGCGGGGTGGCCAATGTCTGATACTCAGTTTTAAGGCTGATATAAGCAGATACCAAAAGGGGGCCGATTATATCATGCCTCCCTAATGTTTATAGTTGTGCAGTAAATATATGACGTAGGAGGATTGTACTCCATGTACTTTCAAGTAAGTAGGAGCTTACAGGCATGAAAAAACAAACAAACAAACAAACAAAAAACAATTCTATTTATTATTTGTAATATTGTTTCAAATTATTTTATATCAGCTGGTGGATCCTAAATCAAATGGAAATTGTATTGTGACCGAATGTGTCGACTTGCTATCCACGAGGGCTGCCACGATTGGTCGATTATTACATTAGTTGGTGAGTTTAACAGTCTACATAATCGTGACTAATCGACCAATCGCGGCAGCCCTAGCTGCATCAGCTGTGACCACAGCGCGCTCTGTTGTGGAGCGGCCCCTCAAAGACCGGTGGAGACATTTGGAGGCATCGGGGGAGACTGTTGCACCAGTCCAACACCTGCGTAGAATAATCGTGTCCTCCGCCTCCACACCACCCCAGAGGATATTCTTCACGGTCGACTTCATTGTAAACAAAGCGAGGAGCGCACTTTCAACTCAAACAAGTTTTCCTGGCACACAACTTCTAAAGAGTGAGATGGAAACAGCTGCAGTAAAACTGGGCCGTCTCTCTTGCTTTGACAGGATTTATCCGTTTATTTATTGATCTATTTATTTTGCTCAGATCTTATTTTACTTTGGGACATTATAAACTTGGAGACTGTGCGTCTCAGCAGCGCAGCATGATTGGGCTTTTTGCTGCGCACTTTCCAACCTCCTTTTACTTTTACATGGATATGACTTATTTTGCTATGAGCCTGATTTTTGTTGCTGTGTAATTACTTTATTTATCCAGGGAAGGTTATTCTGTAGGAATTCTACTGTAAAGGGTAATATACTGAAAGAAAAAGTGTTGACGAAGACTGTCCTATTATTAGTTTAATATGTTTTAGCTCTTTTCTCTAGAGCGGGAAAAGACACACATAAGGTTATGGACCAATGAGGGAAAAAGATCGCACACGATGCTGAAGTTTTCAACTTTGCAGAAATTTCACTTTGTATTGATGTATTATGCACTATTTCAGAGAAAAACAAACAAAAAGTTTGATATAAATAACAATCTGGCTGCAGGAACAAGACAATCTTACCTGCCTCATGATGCACTGGAGGACACCTCTCATTAGCTTGACTACGCTCTGCAAAGCGACATGGTTTAACATTTTAACATCATGCTTCTTCCAGAAAAAAAGGCTCTAAACTAATGTGTTCAGAAAGGGAAAAGAGAGAAAAAGAGGGAAAAAGAGGGGGGAGGAAGAAAAACAAGAAAAAAAAAAAAAAAAAAAAAGAAAAAGGGAAAAAAAAACGAAAAGGAACAAAAAAAAAAAAAAAGATAAAAAAAGGGGGGCACCAGGAAGGACGGCCCGCTTAAATGAAGCGCTTATGTTCCTCACAGACGTACCTGCTCCAGCTCGTAGGCCTTGGCCTTGTCCTCGTCCCTGTCGGCGTTCTTCCTGTAGGCCAGGCTGAGGGCCCACACGGACACGATGCTGTAAACGTTGTCTCTGACCCAGGCGTCTGGCATGTCTGAGCTGCCTGGAAGAAGACCAGTCACTGGATCCTGGAAAACACAGTTCAGACCGAACCTTAGGTGTGCAGACATAATAGTTTATCCTTGAAATAAGGCAGTTCTGTATAACTGATTTATTCAAAGATCAATGTAAGGACTGGACACACGTATAGAGGAGGAGGAAGCACAAAAAAAAAAAAAAAAAAAAAAAAAAAAAAGCCTTCAGAAAGTCTGGAGAACTGTTTCTAGGACTTTAGCCACAACCAACAAGTAAGTCTGTCTCATTAGACCAAAATATACAGTCGTCCTCAAAATTATTCTTACCCTCCGGTTAAAGAAAAGGCTAAAAAGTTCATTCACAATAGTAATAACAAGCAAATAACAAGAAACTAAAGAAGCTAATAATAAATAAAAATTTACAAAATTATTATTCAGTGAAATAAAAATTGCTTTTGAATTCTGGTTGGAAATAATCATTAAAAAAAAAAAAAAAGCATTCCCAGACACATTAGAGCACCTTTACCATACAAAAAACACCTGATTGCTGTGATTGCCTCAAAGTGTTGCTCAACAAAATTTTAGCTTCGACGCCCCATCATGCTTGTTTAATGTTTTATTTTTCATGTGTTTGTTTTTAATATTCAAGTTGAACCACAATGCAAGATCAATGTCATGATTCCAATAAAATCTTTATTATCATTTTTGTCAATTTCATCTTATTTTAGCTGATTTTTTTCCCTTCTTTAACTGGAGGGTATGAATAATTTTGAGGACAACTGTATATGTACAAAAAGAAGCAGTGTTTCTCTAACCATTAGCGCCCTCCCTTCGAAACCCACCCCCACACCCGAGTCAAGTTAATTTATTTTGACCTGGTTTTCTATTCAGTGCCAAGTCACGCCGGAAGCCAATAACAGGTTTTAGTTCTTCTAGAACAGGTTTTTACTGAGCTCTTATATCAAAAAACTAAACAATCTGATGTTATTTAGGGTCCGTGTACATTCAGGCAATTTGTTTTTTCCTTTAAAACCAAAATTTTTCCGTTTTTCAATTACAATTCAAAAACGGGGAAAACGGAAAACAAAGCAGATTTTTTTTTCCTGTCCCCAACATTCAGAAACGAAAAACAAGAAGAACTTAATGAAAAAAAACGGCCTATTTTTTGGATTTTTGACGATTCCTTTTAGCATTTTCTTCTTCTGAAGACACGTTAAAGCCAGTTAGTAATCCTGTTCAGAAACACTTTTGTCATACTGGGTGAAATGGTCCTTCCATCCTGACAGTATCAATATATCATGTATTCATAAAAAGGAAGGAAAAAAGTCGGACCTCTGTGAAAGCTGCAGGTCTGTAGAACCTCACCAATCCCTGCCATTCGCACCGAAAGCCAGGAATTGGTAATTCGCAACTTATAGACAGAACGAATCAATGCCTTTATGTCTCGTCTCTGTCCCTCCACTCTCTCCGCCGTCCCCCCCTGTGCGCCGCTCATTGTAAACAAATATAGCTAACAAACTGCTAACTGCTGCTGCGCCAAAAAAAAAAACGACAACAGATAAGGATTAAGTCTCGGAGACGTTGATGTTTGCAGTGTGGACTTTTTATTCCGCAGAAGGAGTTGGAGGTGAGTAGATTAAAGCTTTTAGAAATGTGGTTTGTCAGCTGTTTACTAGCAAGCTAACGAGCTATCCACTCGGCTGCTATCGTTAACCTGCTTGGAAAACATCGGCGCACACACCCTGGGCTCTGAAGGCGTGGTTTCGGGTGGTGCGTTTTTTTTAAACTGTTGCTTTCTTAAACCGTTTTTCCAACATTGCCAACCCTAGCTTTAACGGAAAGCCCAGAAGTGCGGGTAAACATTTAAAAATAAAAGCCAATATAAACGCGCAAGTTAATTGTAAAGACGTGAGCTTTATACAATATAATGTGTTTTATTATAACGTATAACATGATGAGGTCCCCTATTTTATTCAGAAAACAGCTGTCCTCCGTAAATATTTTTTTCTGGCTTACATTAACGTATGTGTTTATATTGGCTTTTATTTTAAAATGTTGTCCCACACTTCCAGGCCTTCAGTTAACTTCATCTTTCAACTCAGAAGAAGAAAATGCTAAAAGAAATTGTCAAAAATCCAAAAAGTGGGTCGTTTTTTCATTAAGTTCTTCTCTGTTTTTTGTTTCTGAATGCAGGTAATTTAGTTTTTTTGTTTTAACGGAAAAAAACGAATTGCCTGAACGTACACGGACCTATATGACGGCATGTCATAGCTCCTCTCTCTGCGTCTCAGTTTCACCCTGATGCGACCAGAATCACACAGAATCAGTTCCACCTCTATGTTTTTAACACCAACATATTTTATCTTGGGGGTCATGGCTACTGCTTTACAAGACCAGAAGCTCTCAGAATTTACCGTTATGATTTTTGTCAGCACGATCTAAGTCAGGGTTACTAAAGTTGGTCCTATGAGAATCACGATCCTGCAGGTTTTCAATGTTTCCCTGCTCCAACACACCTGACTCAACTGACATGGATCAGCCTTTGAAGCTCTGCACAATAAATTGTTAATTTTAGGCGTATTTGGAGCCGGGACACATTGAAAACCTGCAGGATTGCAGCTTTCGTAGTCCGACTTGAGTAATCCGGCCTCAGCAGTGGTCTGTGACATAAAGACCTTCACTACCAACTGAAGAAAACAAGCTAGTTTTTTGTAGAAACATGTTCAACCCTAAAAATAGTCTCATTGTATATAAATTTACGAGTGCATTTCTCCTCATCCACCAGCAGTAAAGCAGCTTAGACTGCAAGCTCCTGTCATTTTGATGCTACTTGTCCCCAAATCTACACGGTCCACGAACCTCATCTCAGCCGGACGCAGTGAGGATGTGGAACTATGCAGTTTTATCAGGACGACCAGCAGTTTCTTTCCTCACAGCAGAACGTGTGCTAATAAAACTGCTGTCTGAAGGGCAGCTGAACGTTCAGCTTTTCTCGTGGTTAACGCTTTTAATTATAGCGCGCTGAGTAGCCAGTTCTTTCATCATCACAGCATCTTTCATAGCGGTTTGTGGGCAAGTTGCACAAGTAAACTGCAAGGAAGTTTATCAGTAACAGTGTGTGGTAAGATAGATAAACTCAGAGGATACTGATTCAAAGTTTGCATTCAAACCCAAACGTAAGACATCAGCAGGTGCTAAACCACCAACATCGGGCGGACTGCTGCCACCGTGTTTGTCATTCCTAACCAGGAGTAATGTTGACTCCCGGCTGTGGGAAAGCTCGGCTCGAAGTGAGCGAATATGATCCGGGGTGCAGTGATCCATCTGAGCAGTGAAGTGGACACAACTTTCAGATGGCGAAGCAGCCACTTGGGACAGATTCAAAAAATGACCTCACACTCAGTTATTGTTTATTAGACAACAAACTGAGGCACTAGATTAAAAGTTTTACGTCCCAAATCTCTGGAGCCAGAGTGTGTGACCCTCAAGGGTTTTCAGTTTAACTGTGAAAGATAAAAGACAATTTCCTGGTTAATGGATGTTTCTTTTGTCTCCATTCATGCATCACATCTGTTTTCAGGTAGCACTTTTATTAGATGACTTGCACTAATGCAATCCAATTATCAGCGCTGCCTTTAATTCTACTCTTGCAAACTTCTTTTTCAGTTTTATGATGATGTAAAAATAACTTAAACATACATAAATTAGTCATAATAAGAAGTATTTGTGTTCTAAATACACAAGCCCCCTTTTTTTTTAAAGCACACTGACATGTTACAGGAACTTCAATTTGAATTTGTCACTTCATTCGAACATTTAGTTAACAGACATGAAACAAAGTGATTTCAGTGCCTTTACAGGTAACTGTAATTTGAAAATATAAACAAAACTATAATCTAATGGCAGCAACTCATTAAATCAGTAAAAGAAATTACCAAAGTTACACTGATGTGGAAGTCTGTAATTAAATAGACTGGTGACCGGTGAGGGTGTCAGGATTTGGTGTAAAAATTCAGTATAAAAATTAGGGATATAAAGATATCCACATCTCACGATACAATATTTATCTCAATATCGTGGATAGGCTCACGATAACAATAATGATGGTATAAAATGCTTTGACCAGTCATTGTTACAATATTCATTGTCATATCCAAGGTTGTGACATTTTGAACTGCTTGAAAATCCTTTGCTGAAGCGTGAAATTCAAGTAAAAATCCAACATGGAGAAGACAGCTCAGGTACTAGATTAAATAAACTTAACCAGGCATTAAAACAGCCTATTTAATAAGTAAAAAGATCCAGGCACAAAGAAACTGCCTCGTCTTTAGTAGTCAATAAATAAAAATAAATAAGTCCACCTGTCAGTGGCCAGTCAGATGCACTGTGACTACTTCTTCAGGCTCTGACAGAACTTTACGGTGTGTTCAGACCAAGCACGATTTGGGCGTCAAGTTTACATGCAAAGTCAATGGCCGAAAATCCTGCGGCGCATTTCGCACGTCGGGCACGTCTAGGCGTGTTAAGGCCCTTTCAGATAGAACGCGGCAAGCGCAGGAGGACGGCGGCAAACCCATTCATTGTGTATGTGGTACCGCCGCGGCAGCGTGTTCCGCAGCGTCGCGCTCGGCATATGACGCCGCTGCGCTCAAATTGAAAATTTAAAAATTTTTGCAGACGGCTGAAAGCGCCGCTTGCCAGCTGCTCCTGGAGTAAATGATGAAACTCATCACAGGCAGAACACCTGGAATCATCTGGTGAACCGGACACAGAGCAGAGATGTCCAACGATCACGTTCCCTGCTTTATTTATCACATAAAGCCGAGCTGCTCTCTCTCCTGCATCTGTCATTGTGAGGACAGACCGGTGAAAGGAAAAAGAGAAAGGAGGGGCTCCTCCAGAGGCGCGGCGAGTGCGGCTTGGCTGGACGTCTCTCTCGCCGCGAGCATCTGACTTTTTAGTGACCAAGCGTCCAACTTTCGGCGTCCCGCGCAATTTTGATGCCCAAATCGCGCTTGGTCTGAACACACCGTTATTCTTGCACCTGATTGGGGACGTTGTGCGCCGTGTTGTCGACAATCAGCTGAGCGGATGCTCTTCTGCACCCACTCCTGCAGGTTAAACGGAGAGTTTTAATAAACAGCTGATCGAGGTGGTGAAAAAATACGAAAATGTGTACAACACGCGAGGCGTTTAATACACAAACATCACCGCGTGCACAACCCCGCCCTGCACACTGCGGTCACGCCAGCTGCGCTTCAGAAAGGCTCAGTCGCGCCATCTTCACCTTAAAATCGAGTGCCTGTCTACATCGTCTTTTACGGTAAAGCCTGTGAACGGCTTCATGGTGCATTAAAGGACACCTCGTAAACAAAGAAATCTCTATCAAAGGGGGGGTTTTTGTGCTTATTTTCATTTGCTGGAACACATACACCTGTTGGTTGTTTTATTACATTGGTTTTAATTATCAGGACAACTTGATTAAACAAAATTGTTGAATTAAATCCCACTGTCTATTCAGACTCTTATTCATTTATGCAAAGTCAAATGTAAGTAGTAAAAACAAGAAAAAAAAAAACATAAAAAAAATAATGAAATTGTTTTCTGGAAACTCCAGCAGAGACTTATTTTACATGACCCCAGCTACCACTGTGGTGATTTTCAAGATGATTCACTGTACCATCTCTTAATAGTCTACCTTTGAAATCACACATAGTATACAGTAGGTCTGCTTTCATTGCAGATTAAAATATTCAGTAAAAATCATAATCAAATTGTTTTCCTGCAAACTCCAACAGATTCATATTCTACATGACCCCAGCTACCACTGTGGGGATTTTCAAGTTTTTTCACTGTACCATTTTTAAATAATCTGGTGTTGGAGTCACACCCAGTATGCAGTAGATCTGCTTTCATTGCAGATTAGAATATTCATTGGAAATTTTAATCAAATTGTTTTCTGCAAACTTCAGCAGATTCTTATTTTCCATGACTTAGAAAAAAAATAATAAACAACTAGAACTGCAAGCAGTTATCACGGGGTCCAAGCCCGACCGTGCACCGCCTCCCCTGGCGCACCGCCCTCCCTGGCCCCGCCTCCCATTGTTCGACAAACACTTAGATTTGTAGCCCTCCGGAAAAAAGGGATGATTTTTGATTATTTTGCAAAGAAGGTTTGCTCAGCATGAAAACCTGTTGTCTTCAATTACGGTGCAGCATGAAGTTTGTGTGTATGGGTAATGTTGTCTGAGTTTTCAGGAAAATGTCTAAGACCTGCAGGATTGTGGCTCTAAAGGACCAGCACTGGACACCCCTGTTGTAGACCAACATTTAAAAAAAACTAACAGCCACCAACTACCGCAGATCCTCTCTGTCCTCAAACTTCACCACAAGCATTACAGTACCATCGAACTTTTGTATTAACAGATGTTCCGCAGGTGAATATCAGACATTAATATTCAAACATCCAGCTGGCTGTCCTCCGTGTGTCTTGTCTGCCGAACACAACCAGGATTCTTCATTCCTGTCCTTTCACTGTTCTCAGTATCTAAAGACCTGCCATCGCCCACCTCAAACACAGTCTTCTGAGCTGCAGGCACGCGAGTAACTGATCTCGGTCGATGGTTTATATGGAAAACTGACAAGTTTAATTTGTTTTGCACAGGGAAAAAATATGCGTGACACTACCCGGTGCCTTTAAGAAAGATGTGCTGTTGAGTTAGAAAATTCATGCCACAATAGTCTTTAGACTGATGAAGAAAAAAGGTCAAATAGTTTTTTGTGACCTGAAAAGTTTCAGAGCATCTGAACTGGGCTTGGAGGGTGATGTGATCCTGCTTTCTCCCACCGTGAGACAGGATTGTGGCTCTGAGGGTCACGATTTTTATTTAAATTCAGGTATTGTTACAGCCCTATATATGAATGATCAATGGCATAACCATGTAAAAATGAAGACAAACACACTACAGATGCAGTTGTTAACTTTAGACAACATTGATATTTGCAGGATTAAAAATCTTTCCCAAACTGCTTGGGATTCATAAGGAATATCTTGACATTAATTGCAGCAAGATTGGTTTTTCTTTGGGATGCACGATAATCATTGGGCCGATAACAGGACATAATGATGTCATTCCGATAAGTCCGTGGTCATGACGACATACCCTGTTAACCTTTGTCCCATAAAGTTGGAATTTTAAAGATTGGACATGCAGAAGTTGAAAATCCCACTTTATGCTTTTCACGCTGAGATATTGCGATTGGGGAAAGAAAGCCGCTGCTTCACAGGGCAGACCCAAAACTGCTTCCAAACCTCTTTCCCTATCTTATATTAGACACTACCTACCTTATACAGTTGGAAATTTTAAGATTGGACATGCACAAGTTAAAAATCCCAGTTAATGCTTTTTTGTGGCTCTCGAGGACCAGCACTGGACACCCCTGTTGTCGACCAACATTCACAGAATACTAACAGCCACCAGCCACTCCAGATCCTCTCTGTCCTCAAACTTCACCACAAGCCTTACAATACAATAGGACTTCTGTTTTAACAGATGTTAATACACATTCGCACATGCACACACATCTGTGGCGATATGTTTGCTCCAGCAGGACTGACCACATACTTCAGTTAGAATAATCAATGTCTTATCCATGTAAAAATGAAGACAAACACACTACGGTGAATATCAGACATCAATATTTAAACATCCAGCTGGACGCCCGTGCGTCTGGCCTGCCAACCACGACCAGGATCTTCTCCTTCTTTCCTTTCACTGTTCTCAGTGTCTGAAGATGTGCCATCGCGCACCTCATTCACACACTCCCCAGCTGCATGCGTGTAAGTGGATCATTCCGATTAAAGGTTTATGTGCCCATGGAAAACTGACAAGTTTCATTTGACTTGCAGGGAAAAAAACTTGTGTAACACCGTACCTGGTGACTCTAAGACAGATGTGTTGTCTAATTAGTAACTGGATGCTTCCAAGAGTTTGTAGCTTGATGGAGAAAAAAGTGAAGCAGTGTGATGTGATCTGAGAAGTTTCAGACCATCTGAACTGGGCTTGGAAGGTGTCACGATCCTGCCTTCTCCCACTGCAAGATGGGCTTGTGGCTCTGAGGATCACAATTTTTATTTCTATTCGGGTATTGTTACAGCCCTATATATAAATGATCAGTGACATAACCATGTAAAAATAAAGACAAACACACTACAGATGCAGTTGTGAACTTTGGACAACATTGATATTTGCAGGATTAAAAATCTTTGCATAACTGCTTGGGATTCATGAGGACTATCTTGACATTAACTGTAACAAGATTGGTTTTTATAGATTTATCTGTTATGGAAATCCTTGTGTTGAGCAAATATTGTTCCTAAGGTGAATATCAGACATCCATATTCAAACATCCAGTTGGATGTCCTCAGTGTGTCTGGTCTGCCGAACACGACCAGGATTCTTCCTTCCTGTCCTTTTACTGTACTTTGTCTAAAGACCTGCTATCGCCCACCTCAGTCAGTCTTCTGAGCTGCAGGCATGCGAGTAACTGAGCTCAATTGATGTTTATATGGGAAAATGACAATTTTCATTTGTTTTGCACAGGGAAAAAACATGCGTGATACTTAAATCAGTGCCTTTAAGACAGATGTGCTGATGAGTTAGAAACTGAATGCTTACAATAGTCTTTAGAATGATGGAGGGAAAAAGTCAAATAGTTCTTGTGACCTGAAAAGTTTCAGAGCATCTGAACTGGGCTCGGAGGGTGAGGCGATCCTGCTTTTTCCCACTGCGAGACAGGATTGTGGCTCTGACGTTGCGATTTTTATTTATATTCAGGTATTGTTACAGCCTTATATATGAATGATCAATGACATACCACAAAAAAAATGAACACAAACACACTACAGATGCAGTTGTGAACTTTAGACAACATTGATATATGCAGGATTAAAAATCTTTGCAAAACTGCTTGGGATTCATAAGGAATATCTGGACGTTTACTGCAAAAAGATTGGTTTTTATTTGGTCTGGCCCAGTGATAAACCATTCCTGCTTTGTCCAATCATAACCATCCTCTAAGAATCAGCACAGAGTGATGGTATGAACATACACAGTGAGTTTCATATAAATTTTTACAATTATTTGTGAAATAAAAAAATTTGATAGCGCCCCCTAGAATTAAAAAACTTTTCATTATGCAACATGAGTAGATAATCACGTTCCCCTGTTGGTGCAGGAGTTTCATGGAATTATCTCATATGGTTTTAAAGTTATGGCCTTTGAAGTATGTAGCTAGCTTTGAAAAAATGTTTTCACATGCATAACTCCGCAACGGAAAAAAATTCCAACAATCGCTCTGATCAGTTGTTTCCTCTTGCTATTTATTTTGTGTGGTACAATTTTCAGTTGGATCGGACAAAAACTCTAGGATGAGTAAAAAAAAATATTTTTCGCATATTTTGCAATGTAGCGAAAAAAAAATTATAGGCGGAAATGGGCGTGGCCTATGTCACAAAATCCGGGAGGTTCAAGGAATGTGGGGATATAAGGCACTTAAATTTCTCCAAGCCGTTTTCGAGCTAGAGGCCAAAACGTGCTACCCAATGGTATAGCGCCACCTAGTGTCTGACATGGGATTTTTTTCTTTTATAATTTCACAAAAATTTTCTTCTACCATCCCTGTAAGTGGCTATATAAATCCACCTTTGGTTTGGCCTCCATGGCCATTTTTGTTTGGTCCGGGCAAGAAAAATAGGGGCCTGGGCCCCGTTATGGATGAGCACCTGGGATTTGAAAATCGCTAATAAAACACGCCCACTTCGTCCAATCGTAACCACTTTTTAGTATTATGCTCACAGGGGCTCTATCTACATACCATGGGTGGGCGTGCAGATCGGAACAGCGGTTTTCCCAATATAAAAAATCAGGATAACAGCGCCCCCTAGATTCGAAAAATTTCCTCCTTTGGTACATTTGTAGAAAATCAAGTTCCCCCTAGGGTTTTGAAGGAATTGTAATTATGTGTTGTCGTTTTTGAGTTATGGCCTTTTAAGTTTTTAGCTAGGTTTTCAAAAATGTTTAAACGCGCATAATTTCGTAACCGAGCAAAATTATCAAAAATCTGTTACATAATTTTCTTTGGCTATGGCTCTAGTATATGTGGTCCACTTTTCAGCCTGATCGGGTCAAAATTGTAGGACGAGTTTAGAAAATAGGTTTTGTTATATCGCCCCCTAGCAAAAAATCTATCTAGGCGCAAATGGGCGTGGCCTATGTAGGAGATGCGGAAGGGTCCAAGGAATCTGCTCATCCAGGTCCCATAAATTTATTCCAAGCGGTTTGGGAGCTAGAGGCCAAAACGTACTACCCCCTGGTATAGCGCCCCCTAGTGTCTGACATGTGTAATTTTTCTTATTTCTCTACATGAACCACTTTTGTTCAAGCCCATGTATATGCTTTTTATGGTTCTTTTGCGGTTTAGCCTCCCCACGGAGTTTTTGGGGCGGAAGAATAATAATAATAGTGAAAAATAATAATAACGAAGAATAAAAAACGAAGCAAACTCAATAGGGTTCCAGCACGCTGGAGTGCTGGGAACCGCGTTGCACTGCAACGCGGGCCCTGCGCTGCTCCGCGGGCTTGGACCCCTAAAAAAAGAAAAAAAAGTTATTAGGTGGTAGATGTATCAAATGACCATTAGACATGACATCAAAACTTTAAATCATGAATAAAGTAGTAGTAGTAGTAGTAGTGGGCGTAGTAGTAGAGATCTGGCCTTTGCAAGGTCTCACAAACTTTACTAAAGTTTAAAAATGATTGTTTTTCCATGACAAGAGCTAATCCATATCCAGCTGCATCGCTTTTAAGACCACATATTTCTGATCAGGTTATCGCAGCTCGCATAAAGTGGCAAAAATACTCCAATTCAGGGTCCCACAGACATGCCATTACTCCAGTACAGCCATTAAAGGCACACACGCAGTTTTGAGCATGAGTGTGTTTGAAAGAGCACCACAGCCTTGCGAAATATCACCTTACCTCACTCACTGCATGCATAAAAACGTCGCTTATGACTGAACTAGCTGCACCGCCTGCATGTATGACAGCGGCGCGGTTTCAGTTGACAATCTGTCCTTTATTAACCATTTAACCCCCAGAATGACATGAAACAAACATGTACATTAAGCTTTAACACTCACTTGGTGCCGGAGGATAGTTTGTTGCACTACCCGGGCATAGTTGTCCAGTTTAACACCGGAGTTGCTCCTGCTCCTCATGTTGGCAAGTAAACCTTTGACTTTAGACGGTTTCCAGTAGAAAAAAAACCCCAAAACTCTCTAAACCCTGAACAGAAAAGTCATGTTTTCTGCGCTTTTTTAAACCATAAGAGCCGAGAAGGAGGCTAGCTGTCAGGGTAAGCAGGAAAGCTGCAGCCTGGCTGCAGTGAAAACAAATCAACGACCCGAGACCAACAAGAGGTGAAACATGAAGCTGCGGGTGAGCCAGCCACCGGAAACAGCAGCAGCGACACCGGAAATGCAGACAGCATACCTTCACAATAAAGCATTTGAGACAGGAAGTTGCTCAATCGATGCTGATGCACATAAAAAATGAGAAATTTCCAATCGGTCTCCGCCGAGTGACGTAACATTTGTTGCTTAACCAGCAGTAACCAGCGCTTGACGCCATTTCAGGCGTAAAACTGTCAGTGGTCAAACCGGCGTGGAAATGAGCGCACATCTGATCATAAAAATGATCTTAAGACTGAATCCATGTGTGATTTATAAAATGTTCGTGTCTGACCAAACAACAGAATATGGTCAGAAATGCACCGTCATCCAGCTGTTTCTCCTGAAGCAGCAGCAGCGCTCACAGATGGGGGCTGGTCGGACCTGAGCCTGACCCGGACAGGAACATAAACGATAACTTTCATCAGTTAAACTAAGAAACAGTCTACCGAATGAACACTTACACAACGTTAATGTATAGATTAATTTATAGAAACGGATCTCCTCCACTCAACTCCGTGTCCTGGGAGCTGCAGTTACCAGCGCGTCTGCCCTTCCGGCTGCGCATAATGTTTATAAACTATTATTTCTGTTATTTAACTTGTCAATAAAGTCTTGACAAGTCACAGCATCGTACAGCTCCACACAGGTCAGGGTTGTGTTGCAAACTTTCTCTGAGTCTAAAGCAGCGTTTCCCGCTGGTCCGATGCACCTGCGCCTTTCTGCAGCCCGACTGTCCGTCTTCTTACAAGCAGCCGAGCTTTCTTTTCTTTATTCAGACATCAACAGTGAGATAATAAAGTCTGATTTATCTTGAAATTGTTGGCGGTCAGTTGTCGCCTTCATCAGAAGTTATAACACTCTGCTGTTAAGATCATCTGGCTGGTATGACACCTGCAGCTCCTGGAGACAGAAGACAGGAGGCGATCCGTCGTTTCTATTAAGTAATCTGTACCCTAAAGTTATAGTCTATAAGTGCTCAGTCAGCAGACTGTTTCTTAGCTTAGCTAATGAAAGTTATTTTTTCTTCTGTCCGTGCGGGTCAGGCTCAGATCCGACAGTCCGGGTCAGGCTTGGACCAGCCTCCGCCTGTCTGCACTGCTGCTTCAGGGAAGAAGCAGCTGGATAACGAGGGATTTCTGACGTAGATTCGATTGTTTGGTCAGAAAGGAACTTTTATGAATCACACGTGGCTACAATAATAAGATCATTTATATGATCAGATGTGCGCTCATTTCCACGCTTGTTTGATAAACGGACCGCTGACTTTAATACACCTAAAATGGCGTCTTAGCAACAAAAGTCACGTGTCTGGCAGAGACCGATAGTGCTCCAGTCATGTTTCCTAGCAGATTCAACAACTATTGCTGCCTTCATGTGGTATCATATTTATGGTAAATACCAAAGTCCGACATGAAAATTGCACTTGAACACCCACTCATGTCGTAATTTCCACCGGGGAGCTGGAAAAATTTTATGATACCAGAGTTGCCGAGATGAGGTAAACTTTGACCTTTCAACATGGCGGAAAGCAACAAAGATATCTTGAATAGAATGCATTACATTATGTTTTAAGTTCTCTGCTATTTGGTTAGTTTGTAGTCCGCAAAATTCTGTGACATACAGAACTTCAATCCCATCACCATTTAAACTTAGTTATGTGTTTAAAATATGGTTATTGTTTGGTTTACCTTCTCAGAGCAGATGCTTGCTAGCAGCTAGCTGGCTAGTCAGTCAAAGATAACCTCCAGTGATTCACTTCATTATGACAACAAATCACTTTAACACAACGCACTGGTAATTTCCACTTAACAAGTGGAAAGGATAATCTTTTTCTATACCACATGAAGGCAGCGTATATCCACAACTTTCCTGAGGCGGTTGCTGGGCGGCACCATTATCAACAGTTATGGGCAAAACTTCCTATGCGCACAGGAAGTCGCAGTTTAGTCAGTTAAAGGTGTTTGAAGTGGCCGTTTCTCAATATGCGTTCTTTTCTGTACTTGTGTTTTTGTGTACTCTAGAAACGTCACCAATGATAGCCCAAGCAGTGTTCCAATTCAAGAGTCCGCATCTGGCCAAGTACAATCAAATACCCGGGTGTGTTCTTGCCCCCACCTTTTTTTTAATCGAGGATGCATCTGGTGGTCACTTGGGTGGACTTTGGGCAGCCTCCTATCCCAGAATGCATTTCGCATTAACGATGGCAGAGGAACCCACAACTCTAAGTTGAGTGTTGAAGTGCTACTGTTTTATTATCACGAAATACAATTTTAAAATGATTTTATGTGAAAAAGTGAACGTTAAAATTATAAATCTGTGGCTGATTCATGATGATAGATAGTTTAAAATTTGCTCCAAAGTTTTCGGAGATGTGCCGACCTGCTAATGGGGTAGCATAGCTTGCCAGCTAGCAAGAGGACCAGTTAATTAGCATTCATGTTACCCCGCAAAAGCAGATTTAAAATCCGCCGCTGCCTCTGTGTGGTCTGGGAAACTAATGTATTATTTGTGTGTGGCACCCAGGCAAACCCCCGCGGGCCCCTGAGCAAGCACCATTCGGTCCCCGGGCGCCGGTACCTGGCAGCCCATCTTTCTCTGATCGTTATTGTTTTGATTGTTCATCCAGAGATGGGTTAATAGCGGACTTTATTAAGCGCTACCAGCGATTAATAAAGTTTATGAAAGTAAAAAGAATTACTGGGCCAATCGCTTTTGCTTGAAGAAATATTTTTATTTATTTAACTTTAACGTTTAACCAGAGCATTATCTTTGTGCTGTCAACCAAAAGTATGTTTTCTAGTCAATTTACAATGCTGCACAAGCCTACTATAGTCGCTGTCATTGTGCATTCAATATATTATAAGCAATATTTTAATTGAGGGACAACCGAGGAAACCCGAGCCTTAATTGAGTGGAGAGCAGCCAAAGAAGCCCTTTTCACCGGCAGGCAGAACTCGGCCAAGTCAGGATGGGAGCGAGTATTGATATTGGATGCTGATCATTGTTTGTATGGCTGGGCGAGGATTAAGGTCAGACTTTTGCTTTACTGTTTAAGATTTTATTGAAGAAGTGTGTCACCTCATTTATTCCTGCATTTGTTTTTCCCAGGGACTCTATAACCACTTCGGGTATGGCTATAACGGCCAAACAGGGAAAAAAGTGGAACAACCTGAAGGATAAATATGAGGTAATATTCCTGTTCTTCTGCTTGGTATTAAACTAAGGAGCCTGTCTGAGACTTGGCTGTAGTTTCAGTTTTACAATCATTTTAATGACCTGTTTTCAGGAGCTGAGATCCACCCAAAGGGGTGGAGGCTGGGAGTGTGACCGCTGCCACCTGGCAGTGGTATGCTGACATGGATGCTGCACTCTGGGGGCAGCACTCCATCACTCCACCCCTGGTTGTGCCCGCAAATGTCACTGCCACTACAGGTGGTGTACTGTGCACCCCCCGCTCTTCCCCTTCTGCAGGAGAAGTCGTGGCCGGCCCAAGCAGAAAGAGGAAGAGGGAGGATGACCTCCTTCATTTTCTGAAGGAACAGGCAGAGAGCGGGAAGAAGAGAGGGAAAGAGAGGTGGTGGCCAGAGAGGAGGAAAGAGAGAGGGCAGCAACGGCGAGGGCAGAGCGTTACCTGTCTTTGTTTGAAAATCTTGTTAATAAGTTTTGAGTTTTTTATTAAAATTATTTTGTTCCAAGTTCAAATTCAAGTTTATATATATGGCACAATTACTGTACGACCATGGTTGCACAAAGTGCTGCCAAGAAATATAGAAATATCTAAATAGATATATGAAACACACAAACACTTGTTGTATTTAATCCAGGGAATTTGTTTTTTGAAAGCAATGGTGTATTGTCCATATTTACAACGAAAACAATGTTTCTTTTACAATTATATACAATTATTTACAGTCATGCAGATTAAATATAAATAAACCAGAATCAGATTAAGAACATTGCAACAAATAAATAAACAAAATATTTACAATTACTTACAGTCATGCAGATAAAGTATAAATTAGCCAGAACGTTCAGCACATTCATATAATCACACACATCTATCGCATCTATCTTGTGTATCTAAATCTGTACAGTATATATAATAAGATCTAAATTGTGTTTTTAGTGAACATGACCACATCTGAAGAGGGTTCCTGTCGAGATGTAGTCATGTTCACCCAGGCAAGCAGGTAATCTAAATTGGGCAGGGAGCCTTCTTTTTTTTGAAAACCTTTTCCTAAAATCTTCTCTAAATCAATTTTTTTTTCGTGGTCTGATCATCTGGACCCGGGCCTTCCTCCTCCTCCTCATCCAAGATGTCGCCTACTGTACTGCCACACAGATGTTGTGCAGAATGCAGCAGGCACCAACCACCTTTGGGACAAATCCAGGCCGGATCTCAAGGGCCCTCAAGAAAATTGAGCACCACCGTGTTTTCAGGATCCCAAATGTGAGCTCAATTATGTTCTGCGCCCTTCCATGGTGCCTGTTGAATCTGGCTTCAACTTGGCCTGTTAATTAGAATTCAGATAGATCATTTATTGTTGTATTTCAAAGCCACTTAGAACTGTGTGTGTGTGTTTGTGTGCTTACTTGCTACAGGCTGGCGATATGGTGTCATGACTGCAACAGGACGCTGCAGGCACAGGTATCCTCCATCTCCCAACAGGAAGTACCCAGCTGGTGGATACAGGGCCTGGCAGTACATTGGGGATCTTCTGAGGACTGATCCTGGTTGGCCAATATACACATCAGGGAATCTTCCTCTGGCATCACAAATGCCCTGCAGGATGACAGAGGGGAAAAGCTTCCTATTGACGTAACTTCTCCTCTCTGGCCCTGCAGGAGGAAGAATCCGAATATGGCACCCACTAATGGCCCCCGCAGCAGACCGAAAGGCACCATGGCCAGCAAGTTCTGTAAAGCCAGCCCCCACCTCCTCCACTTGGTCTCCTTTGGGAAAATGAATGACTGTGTGGAGGATGGTCATCATTTCCTTTGACAATGGTGTGCACTACCCGGCACACTGTGGCGAGTGGCATGGCAAAGATGCTCCACAGGCAAGCCAGTAGAGCGTGACCAGCACCTCAACTGCATGACTCCATCCATGGGCTTTTTCCTGGGGCAGTATCTGGAGCAGCATGGCGATGCTGAAGGCTGGTTTCAGATCCGCTCCAGAGAAGAACATCTTCAGGATAGGCACATTATTATTAATTTGTGCATATCTCTGCAAGGGGCCTTGGTCCTGTTAAAAAATAAAAATAAATAATAAAAATAAAATTATATATATATATATATATATACATACATAAAATTTTTTTTTTTATTATTTAATTGTCATGAATTGCTATATTTGTGTTTTTACTATAGCCTATAATATTTATTTCATATTTATTTAATTGTCTTAAAATTTGAAATGTCTGATATGGATTGTTAACAATTAAAATTAAATTACATATCATACAAATTACATAATTGCATATCATAACATATGACCTGTTAGTTCAGGTGCTTGAGAAGGTTTGTAGTTTTTTCCCTTGGCTGTGTAAGAACACACATATCCTCCTAGGTTCTGAGACAAGAAGCTACTGAAGTCTACATGAGTACTGCATCATAGACATCAAACTTCCTGTCAGGTTGAAGGTTGTCTGGCTAATGTTTAATGATGTATGTGACATGATGCTCGGGTACCTCTCACAGTTATATAGTGGTTTTAAACTCTTTTTTGTGCCGCCACCCTTCAGAAGTTTAAAAAAAAAACAAAACATTTTTCTTTATCAATCTATTGTGATAATGGTGGGTGAGCAACTAATAAAAAGAGTAAAATTTAATTTGATAGTTGCCAGCCAATTGTATTAATGAACTTGCCATTATTTACCTCATACTATACAACACTGTTGGATGAGTCCAGTGCCCTCTGAGAACTACTGCATTAATATAAAGTACTAAGAAAATCAACAGGTATGTATGTGAACTACAGGGTAAACCTTGAGAGTAAGTAGCAACCCCCCAGTTGGAAATTTTATTGAGGTTGCCAAATGAATAATTTCTACAAATAAGCTTTATATTGACAGTACATTTTTACATAACATTTAAAAATGCCTACTATTTTCCTCATAAAAGGAATAAAAAAAACTACATGGCCTGTATGCATTTTTGTTTCTACTTTATGAGGTGATGCAGAAATGGCACTAAAATGGTCGAACATGTTAACCTATGGAACCATAGATATAACCTATGTATAGCCATGTATAAATGAACTCCTCCTGAGATTTATTGAAAAGGTTGTCGCTACTGTTATTTGGTTGTAATGGTCCCTAAAAGAAGTTTTAGAAACAGTGGGCAAAACCATATTGATATTATAAGTGTAGTGTTATATAACAGCTCTAGAATGCCAATCTCAGTAAGGTTACAGTACCACAGCAAGTTTTTTTTAAATGTATTTTTTATGTAATGTTTTTTAGAGATGTCTGTCCAGCCCATATGAATAAGGATAGAGACATCTCTCAATATAACTGACTACATTTCAACATCACTACAAACTACAGCTGAGAAAATATAACTCAACATCTCCAAATAAAATGTTTAATGCAGGGGTACGTACAGTGCCAGAGAGAGGTGCCTCCTCGCCCGCCTCCTCTGCATCCTGATTCGTCTCACACGGATCAGTCTCCTCAGTTCGGCTGCCTCATCTTCCAGTGCTTGCAGAGGTGTCAAAAATTGGGTAGAAGTAGAAAGTAGAAACCCTGTCCGGCAGTTTTTCCAACCAATCACTGAACCAGCTGGGTTTAATTAGCTCCTCTCCCAGGTAGAGGAGCTCGTTAGTAAAAGCAGCTGTTCTAAATGTACTGGCAGATCAAAAAACATGGCAGGATTTGTACTTGAAAACTACTTTTACTTCTATTTTTGACACCTTTGCTGCCTTGTAGAGCAATCCGACTGAGATAGCAGTCACAATCCGATCCATTTTTGTTGGGCTATATCAAGCTAAATATTTGTCTCGATTATTTCCTTCTACTCAATCCGAAAATTCCACTAACTTCACTCGACAACAACCTTCCACAAGTCTGCCAAAAAACATGAAAATAAATATAAATATATTTTTTAAATAAAAATTAATCAAGTTAAAATGAAAACCAAATAAACAGGAATGTGTTTTATACCACTGTTCGTTTTATTGAAAATATACACGCACACATATAAATATGTATATAACTGGAAGTGTGTAGGTCAGGACGGGCTGAGTTGGTGACGTCATCAAGTTTGTTCCCAATTACAGAATGACCGTCCTCCGTCCTTGAGAGACTGTACTCCCCAGTTCGAACTTACTAAGTCTGAACTGCCAAGTACTTAAAGGTTGAATATGGAATACGCACAGAACAGCGACATCACGTGTGTCTAGGTTGTAGTTGCAACGGCAGAAAAACAACTCCAGCCGCTGGGATGCCAGGCTCGCTGGCGATACGCAAGTGACCAACAGTCTGCAGCATGTCCAACAAGTAACACAGAGGAGTTTATAACTGAAAGCTAACGTTAGCCACGTTAGCAAACAAGCTAGCTTACCGATCCAGGAGGAAAGTCGCCATTTCTGTGTTTTGACTCCATGGGAAACGTTTATGTGGGTCCATTTAGTGAAGTCTTCACCTAAATTTACTCCAGGTTTTGCTCTTCTCAGGTCACTCCTCCTCAGAAACAGATAACAATATCTCCAGGGCTCTGAAGCAGCTGCTTCACTCGTCATCTCCACGGTTTTTCCCTGTACAAGCCTGACTATGACCAAAATATTGTTTCCACACAGATCGTATTTGGCAACCTGCAACGGCGGCTTGTATTGGCTTATAGACGTAAATAAAATGCCATTATCGAACCCGTCAAAATTGATTTTATAATTATTTTTTGGCTAAATATAATTTTTCTGGGAAATGTTGTACTTTCATTCTGTACACCCCCAAACGACCTGTGGTGGTATTATTATTTTTTTAAATATAGCTTTTAATAAAAATGTTCCATATTCAACCTTTAAGTCCGAACTTGGCGTACTTGCTATTGAGAAACGCCTGTTTCCCATGATGAGGACATTGCCCCAACATTTCGCCTGTTCATCACACCACCTATTAAACATCATCTTGGACATTATAAATTTAAAGGTTACGCTACATTTAAATCAGCTGATTTCTTTGTCATGATAGCCTATTCAGGGTTCCCATGTGTCCTAGAAAACCTGGAAAATGATTGAACATTTTTGCCTGTCCTGGAAAATGAGAAAAATAGTAAAATGTCCTGGAAAAGCTTGAGCTGTCCTGGAAAAGGCTTCATGTCTGCTTCGTCCCTGCTGCGTTGTCACTGGTTCGTCGCCGGTTTGATTTTGGATAATCTTTTGACAAAAGTCAAAAGGGCATAGTTTTGGACAGTATTTGCCAGGAAAGAGCAAAATGGCACCAAGATGGGAGTCCTGTGTTGCATGGTCTACCTGCATTTGAAAAATGCAACAATTCACAGGAAAGCCATTCAGTGGAGGTCTTAACAAGAACCAGAGGATGGGGGTAGTGCTTGATGTGATAGATATGCTTTTTTTTTTTTTTTTTTACTTATTACGCACAGGCAACAGCTCTTGAGAAGTAATGTCAGGATGGCTGTCACAGTCCGAAAGAACAAGCTTGATCATTCCTGCCATTCCTACCCAAGTTTTTATATTTTGTCCTGCCCCGAACTGAACCCCTTGGTGGAAACAGGGCTCAAGATTAGTTTTTTGATGTGTTTTTTTTTTTTTTTTTTATGATTTAAATTTTTTACTGCAAAAAATAGCAGTGTGTGTATCCGTACACTACAGCCTAATGAAGCTACACAGGAACAGTAATAATGACCATACCCATAATAATTTTCATGCTTACTGATTTGGTATTGGAAAATATCGGCATTGGCCGGATTTGTCCTACTCCCTCACATATTTAAGACTGTATTCCTCTGTTGCACTATTACATTTCATTTGGACTTGGGAGTTTAAGATCCATGTCTTCTGCTTTATATCTGCTTTTTTTTTTTCCCCCTAAGATGTTCATTGTTGCCAACTTACCGACTTTGTCGCTATATTCAGCCGCACAAAGTTAGGCACGTCATCGAGCTGGCTAATGCTAGCCTGCTAACACGACTGTGTAGTCTTCCGACTAAAAACAAACGTGTGTTGTTTTATTATAAAGTTCGGTCCTTCACCACGGCAAATCGGTCATTTTGATCCACTTCTTCCTCAGCATCACTTCAGTCTGGAATGAAAACTTGGCATTGGCGTTTATCCGATTTACAAAGTATAACAGAGTAGTAGCTGGCGGACTACTGTTAGAAGGTTAGCATTAGCCAGCTTGATGACGTGCCTAACTTTGTGCGGCTGAAAACACACAAGCATCTGAAAGCGTCTCCTTTCTTGGCAGTCCCCAGTTGTTCCACTGGAAATGGGGGGGTACAGACCCGATTTTCAGATGTATGTGTGTTTTAAGACGCAAAAAGTTAAGCACGTCGGTAAACGCTAGCTGGCTAATGCTAGCATGCCGGTGTTGTGCCCCACCGGCTACAAACAAACATGCTACGTTGTTTTATTATATTGTTCGGCCCTTCACTCTGGTGAATTGCTTTGATCCACTTCCTCCTTAGTATCACTTCAGTCTGGAATCCGTGAAAATTTAAGTAGGGTTGGCGTTTATTCACGTTATCTGCGAAGTAAAGCAGGGACATTGAACTGGGCCGGAAGTGGGCCGTCTATGTGTTTCAAACCGGAAGTTCGGAACACGGAAGCGTGATAATCCCCCATTTTGTCCATGTGAAAGCAAACAGGCCAGGCCCGGGCGGCCCAGGTCGAGAGGTAGTCCAAGACCCGGGCCACCCGCGCTCAGGCTGGGAAAAATGCGCTGTGAACACAATCCAGGCCGTGCCGGATGTGACATGCGGGCTACTCACCCAACAAGCGGCAGTGACCACATCAAGACTCGACCCTACCAGCATGTTTATCTTTGTTATCATTCATCTTCTACTTTTAATTGTAATCTGTGGTTTAAAAAAGCTAAAATGCAAAATATGTGTGTCTGGCTTGCATTAAGGATGGAGTGATTTTCGATCGGATCGTCTCTCAGTGATCAAAGGGGATGATCAAAATCTTCTTTTAAATGGTGATCTTTAAGGCGACTTTAATTAATTTATTGCCATAACTTTATTAAATCGAGACATCAGCGTAACTGACATACTCCACACAAAAACCCAAACCAACATTAAATAAATTTTGAGCCCCCGACACTTCTATCTTACACAGACTCAGTAAATAATTGCTTACAGCTGCCAACATAGTTGTCACTTCAAACAAGGAGCTTATAGGGGAAATTACCAAGAGGAGGCTCAGGAAGATGAGCCGCAAAACCACCAAGCAATTTTTTTTCTTCCTTTTTTTATGATGATGATGATGGCGTAACTGTGCACACCTCTTGGGCAATCAGATCGTCTGTCGTTGATTGACAGTGGCTGCTTTCACATCCCCAGCTTGCATCCATAGCAGATAAGTTTCCTTTCTTGTTGATGAACTAACCCGTCGCTTAGCTGGTGACGTAAGGGATTGTTGCTTCCTCGGTTGTTAGCTATCAACAAAGTTTCCGCAACATTGCCCCATAGTGTTCTAGGGCTGAAATTACCGAGCGTGTCCGAGCCTGGTTCAAGCACTGGCATGTGAACACAACACAAGCATCAACGATCACGGGCCCGAGCACGCCATGTGAAAAGGCCCTTAGACAACTGGAGACCTGCAAGTCTTCTCAACGATTATAAGATATTAGCTGCAGTGTTAGCCCTGCGATTAAAAAAGATCTTAAACAATGTCATAGATGATAATCAATCTGGTTTAAAAAAAAAAAGATGCTTTTCAAATAATATTTGGCTAATTTTTGATCTAATTGATTATTCAGAACTAATACCTTATGAAAGCTTTATTTTTTTTCTCGACTATTTCAAGGCCTTTGATACCATCGAGCATCCCTTAATTTTCTACTGTCTTGATAAACTTGGTTTTGGGAGTTACCTTAGTGTGGATCAATCGGAGGCATAGTGACAGGACCCCACACTGTCACATCTCTCCCCCTGATGTGACAGTGTGGGGTCCTGTCACTCTGCCTCCGACTGATCATGCACCTTGGCTACTTGGCCAAAGGGATGTCCCTTTGGCTGAATGGTCAGCACGCATGATTTTCCCCCAGGAGTCTGGAGATCAAATCCTGCCTGGGCCCTCCGTTGTGTACCTTGCCAGATTAGTAATGTCATTAAAACCTTATAAATGCATGAAAATAGCTCTGTAAAGTTAAGTAATGGCACTACTCAGGTTTTTTCTAGAAAGAGGTATAAGCCAAGGGTGCCCAGTGAGTGTATATCTTTTTCTTATGGTAGCACAAATCTTTTGCCGCTACATTAAATCAAGCTCTATCCAAGGCATTCCTGTTGCTGGTAAAGAAATTCTTATAAGCTGACGACACAGCACTTTTCCTGAAAGATGTCTCGCAGATTCCCAAGGCTCTTCAAACAATAAAAACATTTCCAAATGCTTCAGGGCTCAACTTAAATTTGAATAAATGTGAGCTGTTTCCTCTTAAACAATGTGATCTATCATCAATAATCAACATATCAGTCAAAGACACGGTAACATATCTTGGATTACAAATAACCAAAGATCAAAAAGAAAGGCAAACTATGAACTTTAATCCCATGATAAAAAAAAAAAAAGCAGAAAAAAGGTTCAATCGCTGGCTACAGCGAGATTTCTCATTGAGGGGTCGTTGCCTCTTAACTAAAGCTGAGGGTATTTCTAGACTTGTTTATATGGCATCCTCACTTTCTCTGGAAAAGAAAGTACAAAAAAAATCGATCAACTACTCCTTAACTTTCTTTGGAGAAATGAGGTACATTATGTTGAAAAATCAGTTATCAATTCCTTAAAAAATGGTGGACTAGATTTTTAGGCTTCTCCACGTTAAACAATGTTTTGAAGGTCAAGTGGCTGCAAAACTTTCTGGAAGATTAATCTTCAATGTGGAATTTTATTCCTAAATTAATGTGATAAAATTGGAGGACTACCATTTCTCTTATGTAATTATAAAATAAATAAACTACCTGTCAAACTATCCAATTTTCACATGCAGGTTCTACAGGCTTGGAAGTTGATCTATAAGCACAATTTTTCACCTCAGCGATGCTGCATTTGGAACAGCTCAGATATTTTACATAAGAATCAAAGTATGTTTCTGCAGTGTTGGTTTGAGAAAAATGTTATCCTAGTGAAACAACTTTGACTCCAGAAGGTGATGCAATAACTTACAATGATTTCTGTTCCATTTATAATGTGTCTATACCACATGCAGAATTGGAAATGGTCATAAAGGCTATTCCAAATGGAGTTAGAGTATTATGTAATGGCTTCTCTAGCCATATTCCATGTTCTCTTCCCAGGCCAAATGAAATGCATTGTGGGAAAGTTTGTTTTTCTTCATCACGTAAAAATAACAAGGCGATCAGATATTTATTTCAAGATGAAGTCTCTGTGAAACCTCATGTTTGTGTTTACTGAAGCAAGTTTATTCATGACATTAATTGGACTAAAGTCTGGACTTTACCCAGTAGGTATTTCCTTACCAACTAAGTAAAAGAAATTTCCTATCAAATTATTCACAGATTTTACCCTGTAAAGCACTTTTAAAAAAAAACAAAATTCAAGAAAGACTTGGACATTAATTGCTCATTATGTGACTTTCATCTAGAAACTGTACCTGACTTATTTTGGTCTTGTTCAGAGACTCAGAAGTTTTGGAAGGATGTCACTCAGTTGGTCACTACTGTACATGTTTGTGCAATGCTTACAAAATGTATTACGAACATGTTGTATGTGGAATTTTTACAAATGGGTTGATGAGTTCTGATGTTTATTGTGAATCTAATAATTATCTTGGCAAAATATATTCACAAATGTAAATTTGCAAACAAAAAACCTTTATTTTATGTTTTCCATAAAGACATGAATTTGTGTATAAAAAACATTGAAACATTCACTAAACAAAAGGCTGTAAAAACCATTGAATTTTGGTCATGGTATGCATTGAAAATGTAATAATTGTCTATTTAATTTTATATTTTTGTTTGTCCTTTTTTTTTTTCATAACCTTCCCCTGGCAAGTTAAAATTTTGTTGTAATATGTTTTTGCAAAATGTTTTAAAAAAATAAATGAAAAAAAAAGCCCTTCTGAACTGCTGTGAGATGACCACGCCTCTTCATCCACATTATTTCCCATGATGCCTTGTGGCACAACTGGGTCTTCTTTGCACCTTGACTCAAATGTGTATGTCACCACTTCAGTACCCCTGTTAATGACCAATGCAGTATGCCAATAAATGACACTGTCCATGCACGACATTGACTGATTAATTTAGTGACAACATATTGCGACTGTTGGTGACATTTGAGTCAACCAATAATGACAACTCAACTCTTAGATGTTTATTCTGGTAGATAACTGTTTCTTTTGGTATTTATTTCTTTCACTGCAATAAGCAGCGAACTCTGGTGGCCAACTGAGGCCAATGTGGAAATCCAGAAAAGTCCTAGAAAAATAAAACCATACATGTTTACAGCCTGGTTCAAAAAATCATTTTAGGCTTAATTGGTCAAGTTTACCTTCATGTCAATGTGATGGGGAAGAATTTTTTAAAAAACTCATCCATTTAGATGTTATTTCATCTTGAAATGAACACAGTTAGGGGTGTGTCCTTTTGATTGACATGTGGCATGCCGGCCGGAGGCTAACAGTTAGCTCCTTATTTGCTCTTAGAAAGGTCTCAGTCTGTAGCGGAGTTGCAAAATGGTGGTTTTCAGCCAGCTATTTGCAAGTCCTAGCATCTCTTACCTTTAGCTTGCCGCATAGGGGGCTAATCTTCCTTAGCTCCTGTTAGTTTCAAATTAGCTCGGTTAGCATTTAGCCCAGAGTACATTGGCTGTCCCAAGACCGCTCTTTCCCCATTTTAGTACGTGACGACACAAGCGACATGGCAAGATGGCGACAGTGGGAAACACCCAATTGGCTTCGTGACCGGATACTACGCCCTGTTTTGTTTTTGTTTGTTTTTTTTAAAGTTTTTACTTAGCAACCATCTCATACTTTGTTTGCAACTTGTTTGATTATGGATGGCTTTGTAAGGTTATATAGTTTTGGCCTTCTGTTTTTGGGGATATGGCTGGATTTGTGTTGTCCTTGTCAAAAAAACTTATTGTTCCATGAAGTATGTTTCTTTTTTTGTGTGTGTGTGTGTGTGTGTGTGTGTGTGTGTGTGGGGGGGGGGGGGGGGGTGGGGGTTGTTGAAATGTAGCTTAGTGCTTATTTGGATTTGTCTGATAAATGTTTTCTACTGAGCGTTTTTATTGTCTTTCTGAAGATTTTTGTGTTTTCTGGTAGGGCTGAATGATTGATCGATTTCAGATCGAAATTGCGATTTCACACCACGCGATCACGTGATCGCCAAGTCGTGATTTTCCAGCGCTCCTCACTGACCCAGGATCTGCTTTGTCAACTATTGTACACATGCTACATGCCGACTCTGTACCAACCAACTAAGCTCACCAATCAGAAGCGGAATGTTACTCATGGACTGGTCGGCTAACTAATCAGCATCAGGGCTGGGATGCTGCGCGTCTGCTGTCTAATCTTTACACGTCAGAAAACGACTTCAGCAGAACGTCATCCAGTTTCTAGCTTTTGGTTCTGTTGGAGAGAGGCTGCAGACCTCTGCTGCAGGTGTTTGTTGATCCGCTCTGTGCAATGAGGGAATTTAATGTTCAGTAAAATATAATCTTGAACTGTCTTTTATGCTTGCCCCCATATTTCTAAATTTTCCTCAGAGATCTGTTGTTTCTTACCAGTAAACACTTCATTTAACACTTGAAAATCCACAAATATAACCAAATATTACACTCGTAGCTTTTCTTTTAAATAAATCCATTTGAAAGTGATCAAAATCTCTTCAGCCCTATTTTCTGGTGAGGTTATTCTAATCTTTCGTAGGTCTGGGATGGGGGTGATGGAGAGGGGGGAGGGGAGCTGTTTGGAGATGGACAGGGGCTGATGGGTACGAGGGTAGGACAGGGAGAACTTGAAAGCTCTGAAGAGGACCTTGGTGTCGCTTGACTTGGATCAGCAACATTGTCGTCCTGAATCCAGCCCGTCGGCCGTGTTTTCTTTCTTTGACACTTGGTTCTCGTCTGTTTTGTTTTTGAGTTGGGGTCTTCCTGGAATTCATCTTGGAGACGTCTCAGCTCATCTAATGGGGAATATGTCACAGTTTCCCTTTTGTGCTTCTTTTTCTTGCCGCTTCGACTCTCCTCCATCCCTGGTGGTACTCGGCTTGGACCAGCAACACTGTCATCTTGGGACCTGACCATCTTCCTTCTTTTCTTTCTTGGACTCTCTTCTGTCATGTGTTCATTGTTTGAGTCCACTTCCGTTGAGGATGGATTTATGAGACATTTCAACTCATCGTCTGAAGAGTCTGTCTCAGTTTCCCTTCCACGCTTCCTGATCGCGCTCTTTGTCTGGAGACCAAAACATTTCTTCCACTCACCCTTGTTTTCTATGGCAGCGCTCATTTGGCTTCTCAGCCTGGCAATCTGTCTGTCTTTCTTCCGAATCGTTTTTTTCCAGCCGGCTTTCCTTCGCCTTACATTCCTCCCTGGTTTGTGCAAGTTTGGACTTCATCTCGTTCTCACTGCTCTCACAATCCATGCGATCCAGTAAATGTCTGTTAGCGGATTGTAGCAGACACTGAATGCTAAATGAGGTGGACCTTTCTAGATCATTCAGCTGTTGATGCAGCCTTTGTCTGTGCAGTCTTTCATCCATAAACATGCCCCAGTAATGCCGACACTGATATCTTGAAGTTTGCAACTCAGTGTTCAAATCCCTGACTATCTTTTCTTGCTCCTCAAGAGATCTCTGAAGACGTTCGATTTCTTCCAGCTGCTTTCTTGTCTGACGCTGCAAGATAGCATTTTTTGTGGCCAAGTATCTGCTTTTGTTTTTCTGGCTTATCACAGACCACCTAAGCCTTTGTATGCACGCAATTAATTTTTTTGTTTGTCTCTTGAAAGGAACAGTGTTGCGTGGAGATAATGTTTCCTTAACAGTTTTAACCATCTTGAATAAACACAAATTGTAAAAACTAGCTGCAGGATTTCTAGTGTAACAGAAAAAGTTGTTTCTAATCGATGCTTTTTGTCTGAGAGGGAACAAAATTATGTCTCGTTCTCAGTTCGGACAGTCACTGACTACTGGCTGGGCAGAATAAAGTGAGGTATATATTCTGGAAGTTCAAAGCCATCACTTATGATGTCACAGGTGGGCGGGGCTTGCCTTTGATTAAAGAATTCTATTGTGTTGCCATGGAGATGCCATGGCCATAAGATTAGGCTGTTGTTGTTGTTAATGTTAATGAGTAAAAGCAACCAAAATAGTAAAAAAAAAAAACTCTAACAAAATAATCAGCAGTTCAGATTTTAGCCGTCTGTCTGTGACTATGTTGAAAGGTGAATCCTGAATAGTTGGCTTTGAGGCTGAAATAAGTATAATTGTGTGAAATTTGCAAACTAGCCAGCAGCCTCTGAACCATGCTGTTTATTTGGGGTTTGGTTTGGGGGGGTTGGGGGTTCCGGTTGCGGGGGGGTGGGGGGGGGGGTGCGTTGTGGGTGTGGGGGGGGTGCTGGGGGTGGTGGTTGTTGTCGCGTTGTGGTTGTTGGCGGGGGGTTGGGCTGGTGGGGGGGTTCGGTTGCGGTGGGCGCCTTTTGTGTGTGGTGTTCCCCCTGTTGGGGGTGCTTGGGTGTGGGGTGGGTGGGGTGGGTGTCGGGGGCCCTGCGGATGAGGGGGTTCACTTTTGCGCGGGGGCTTCTGTTGGGGGGTTTGCCCCTGCTCTGAACTCATCCTTAAAGATCCACTCTAATCGTTGTTGTAGTTATTTTAAAATGTTCTCAATGGTCTTTAAATCGTGATTATGAAGTTTTAAGCCAAAATCACAGAACATGTGCCATTTTACACACTTACAGTTTTAACTTAGTTGTTAGGAATACTAATCTTAAATAAGTTTTAAAAATTTTTCGAGGGCAAAATGCTAGGTAACTTAATTTTAAAATTTAACAACAACAACAACAACAAAAAAGAATGCATAAATAATAATGATCATTAATTAAGTCAATTTTTATTTAAATCAGTGTAATTAAATTGAGTACAGGCAAATTAGTGATAGTGAGGGAGCAGGTTTCCCACAATGCAGTTCACTTCTTTAAACAACAAATTAGAGAAAATTCACAGATGAAGGATTTATTAATAATGTTGGTGGTTTCATGTGACTGCTCTCAACTTATTGTTTATTATTTGACACCTTTTATCCAGCTGCTGCTGCACTGTGACAGAGACATCTATGAATGAATTTTGGGTGAAGTGTCTCATTTAATTACGTGAAATTAATCACATTAAATTTCTTCCACAATCTCATTCATTAACAGCTTAATCAGATTAACTAAATTGAAAAAAGTTCTACAACAGGGGTGTGCGACACTGCAAGATTTGGTATCAATCCGATACCAATTACTGCCATCGTCCATCGCAAACATGGCGACAGTAGAGGAGGTAGTTTTGCTGCGTTGCGTCTACCTCAGAAAAGGTGGAAAAAAGATAAGTGTAAGCAGTGGTGGCATGTCCGACCACTTAAAAGTGGTCAAAGTAATTTAAACTTTTGACATTTTTAAATGTCCGCTTTCTACTCTTTTTCGATTTTCACGAATTGAACGTTGTTGTCGGAACCAAAGTCACATGCGTTGTTCTTTGGGGCTGCTCGATAGTAGGACACCTCTACTCTGATTTGCTGCCGCCTGTTGCCACTGATAGCTAATTAGCATAAAGTTAACCGAAGTTCAACTTCTTATCTGGTGCCGCTTTGGATGCTTTAGCCGCTTTTGTCGCTCTGGACGCGCGGCAGAGGGCGTCAGACGCTCTTGTTACCCAGGACCCCAGACTCTCATTGAAAATGTATGAACTTCCGGCGTCCTTGCAGCTTTTGTCGCCTTTGGTCTGAACGTACAGTCAGCAGCTGTGTTCGAAATCATCCACTCACTCCCTATTCCATACATAGTGCATATGATGTAGTCCACTATATCATGTACACTATGTAGGGAACTGTAGGATGGGAGATTTGGACACTCATGGGTGACATGTAGAGCGCCAGGTATTGCTGCAATGTGCAGTAGCGGAACTTCAATAAAGTTTGAAAAAAAAAAAAAGACGTGCAGTAGCTGTAGCTAACAGTTATGAACAACAGACAGCTTTCCTGCTACGAAGAAATACCATTATTGTTAAAAAGCTATACGGCAACACCACTAAAGCAAATGTTGGGACTTTAACGTTACCTACATTTATTTATATGAAAAGCTGCTTCGATTTTTCTTCTTCTGCGATCACAAAACACGGCCGCATTGCATTGCGGTATACAGGAGTAAAATGTAGGGTACATCGCTTGTACCATAGACATCGATAGACCCAGCATTCGCAGGTGTGAGACGTGCCGACAGAGCAGCCATCTTGGGTCAGACCAGGCTGCCGTCAGTAAATGCGTGCCTGTTGAGGAAAGTGGTATTTCTCATGTTCAGACCTGCTTAACCCGGTGAATTTTCAGCCGATTTTCCCAGATAAATGGACTGACTGAAAATGCCACCCTTTTATGGGCTGCACGGGACTATTTGACTTAAATAAACGATTGCATAGCTTTATATATGGCATTTTGTTTATGTATTGACAATAGCAAACCTGCAAAGCAACTCCACTTTTCTGCAAATAGAGGAGTATGAACCTGATCTTGTGTGATTATATAAATAGTGTATGTATATATATATATACATATATATATGTTGTGTATATATATATATATATATATATATACACACACATATATATATATACATTGTGTGTGTGTTTTATTTATTCTTTTATTGTGTTATTGAAACACTATAAGCCTGACACAACAATAAAATTTAGTTAATCAATAAATCAGCCAATAATCAAGTAATTAATTCACATTTATTAATTAATTCATAATGTGTTAATTAATCCATTGATTATTAATTCATTGAGTTATTAGCTAATTTATTAATATTAATTAATAATCACTTATTAATTAAGAATTGATTAATAAACCATTCATTCATTTATTCTAAACTTTGTTAAAGGTACAGTACGTAAAAAATCAAAGTGGCAGTGGCAGAAAAATGTGATATATAATTCAAAACTGTGTTTCTATTGATCTGTAATCGCTTCACTAGAGTAGCTGTTATATGTCTATTTTCTTAGAATGAGTCATTTATATCTACTTGGTGGGGGGTGCACATATGGAGGTTGCCATATTTGTTCCATCATTTTTACTACGGTGTCCATGAATGGACAAAACAATCTGTGTGAAGTAAGAACCCTTTGAACTTCAAAACTGCTGTACCAGCTTTATTTTATGGGAGTTAGAGCACTGTTTGGCATAAGTTATGTCTTAAAAGACATAAAAAAGTTACTCATAGTACAGTTACAGCTACACTTGAGACCACTGGATCCACTTACACATGAAAATATCTAATTGTCTGGGAGAATTTTGTCCACTAATGGCCACCATACATTCACAACAATGCTTGGAATATGAAGTCATTTGAAAGAAAACACCTTTTCTTTCAAATACCCATCTTTACCACTAGATGTCAGTAATTATTACACACTGTACCTTTGAGAATGTACATGGAATACATAGTAATACAAAGGAGTAAGGGCATTACAAAGAGAAAAGGAAAGAAAAAGTAAATAAATAAAATCCAGTGTCAGAACTTTGCATAAAGCTGACTAGTGATTCCAGAACTCTGAATCCAGTTTGAATCAAGTGAATAAAGTTTGACTTTATTCACTTGAGTTTAAATTGTTTTGGTTCTAAATAAATAAATGTTATCCAAATAAAGTTTTTTCCAGTTTGTCTTGGTTGTTGAAATGATAGAGTCATCTAAGTGCTCATTGTGAAATTTTATTTTATTTTTGAGTTGTCTTACATGTGATTAATATGGGATCCGAGGAGCCTCCCGTTCATTCTGACAGCAGCGGTCTGAACTGTGGTCTGACCCAAGATGGCCGCCCGATAGGCACGTCAGCCTAGCGGCCAGCAGCGTCCGATGGGGTGTCTACGTATATGATGTCTATGGCTTGAACACTTACATTCACAGTGCATTGTGGGTATTTTATAGTGGATGATGTTTTGTTTTTGTTTTTTTTTTCTCTCGTTTATTGTTCAAACCAAGTGGCATACATTCAACATAGCAACTTGAGCAAGTACAGGCACAGCACATAACAAGGGTTAATATGAGGGGAAAAATAGGAACAGTAACTAACAGCAAAACAGTTGTGTGATAAAATAGTGATAATAATCAAATTAAATCGGATAAATGAAGAACTTCAGAAAAATAATAAATACATTTAATTAAATAAATATAAAAAAACAAACAAACAAAAAAAAACCTTAAGGCTACAGATAAAAGACGGCAATACAGGGGCATTATTCCTCATTAAATACTTTTAGATTTTCGTATACATTAAGGAGTTGTGTACCATGTTTGTTTTTTTTATCAGTCTTAAGGCACTGAGGTGGTTGTCCACAAGAAATCTTTTAAAAGCTGAAAATAGTGGACGATGTAGTGGATGAAAAGTAGTGAACAGAATTCGAACAACTCTACAAAATGGTGTGCTCACTATATAGTGCACTACATCCGTGATAGGGAGCCATTTCGAACACAGCTAGTCTGTAGCGGAGTCGCAAAATGGTGGTTTTTAGCCAGCTATTTGCAAGTCCTAGCATGTCTTACCTTTAGCTCGCCGCATAGGGGCTAATCTTCGTTTGCTCCTGTTAGTTTCCAGTTAGCTCGGTTAGCATTTAGCCCAGAGTACAATGGCTGTCCCGAAACTGCTCTTTGCCCATTTTAGTATTTTCCAGGAGTGACAGCACAAGCGACATGGCAAGATGGAGACGGGGGAACGCCCAATTGGCTTCACTTTCAGCTATTCAGACGTGACCGAATACTACGTCCTGTTTTTTTTGTTTTTTTTTTAAGTCTTTACTTAGCAACCATCTCATACTTTGTTTGTAACTTGTTTGATTATGGATGGCTTCTCATCTGGGTGTGTTTTCTTGGAAACTTAGCAATGTTATATAAGGCCTTCTGTTATGGTTCTGATATGGCTGTATTTGTGTTGGCTTTGTCAAGAAATATTTGTTCCATGTAGTATGTTCCTTTTTGTGTGTGTGTGTGTGGTGGGGGGGGGGGGGGGGGGGGGGGGGGGGGCTGTTGAAATGTAGCTTAGTGCTTATATGGATTTGTCTGATATATGTTTTCTACTGAGTATTTTTGTTGTCTTTCTGAAGATTTTTGTGTTTTTCTGGTAGGGTCGAATGATTGATCGATTTCAGATCTAAACTGCGATTTTAGGCCAAGCGATCACGTGATCGCCAAGCTGCGGTTTTTCCAGCGCTACTGACTGAATTTAATGTTCAGTAAAATATAATCTTGAACTGTCTGCGCCATAAGATTTCATGACTCAGCAGTTAAGTCGCCAGCAGCGACCAACTGATACAACAGTCTAGTGAAAAATGCAGTCTGATCTGTAAAATCAGATCAAATTATTTTAATAGGAATGAAAATGCTAGTAAATTCCAACCAGTTTTCTTTTAACCTATAAAGTTTTGGGGTTTGCGCTGTGGACACGAGCAGACTTCGTAGGCTATGGAGAGTGCTACGTAGTCCGCACACTCCGAAGCAGCCTCCTGAAACGGTAGGCTGCTGAAATGGGACATCCTAGCAGACGAGAATTACCTATGGATCACCGCGAGCCTACGTCACAACCCGGAACTCATGTGACCGCGAAGCTGGTCCCGGTGAAAATATGCTTCGTATTTGAACGGCGTCTGATGGACTATGAGCTTCAAAAACTGCTTTTGCACTCTTTTTAATTTTTTTTCTCCGCCGGTCTGTCTTTGAAATATTATAGAAATGACGTCCAGTTATACTGAAAGTCTTACTGCCGACGCTAGAAGAAGATACGAAGCTAAACTAGTATCTGTTGGACTAAGTGATGTCCATCTTCTGCTGCTACAGCCTGGTTAGACGAACCTACCTGTACATAACAGCCTGATGATCAGTTTCCCGATCTCATGATGTATTTGGTTTCATCAGGTAAGCCCCGTGTTCAAGCCATTTATTTTTTATAGAATATAAATTTTCCCCGGATTTTTAAGAAATGGTGGTATTTCTTTGATGTACTTCTCAGGAGTTTACTCTCATTGATAAAGCTATAAATTACCGGCAGTCTCATCTGTATGTAACTGGTTATGACTGTGCATGTTTATAATGCTGCAAATGCCTTTCTGCCGCTTTTTATGCTTTTATTCTAATGTGGGAACATTGATGGCTGTAATCTGGATGAACGTGATCGTTAACAGTCCTGAGGAGACGGGAACAGCGGGCGGCGCTGTGATTCTGTACATCCACTGATTTAATGGTGTTTTCTATCATCTGTACAAAAACAACTACAGGGTTTAAAAGGTGAGACCACAATATGCTTTTTATCAGTCACAAAGTGATCGGAACATATTGTTAGATGTTTCCATGGTTTCCAGCGTGAACTGTCAGCATTTATGGGCTTGATAGCAGCTAGCCACTTAGCATGTTGTTCGGGACTTTTTCTGTTGTTTTGGGAACTGGAACAAACATATTCTCTTGTCCGTGTGATAGATATTGTAACGCCTCCACGCTAAAATGATGAGTCGAGGGTTGCTGCCAAGAACTCGCTTCTTTAATGAGCTGAAAACCGGTCACTGTAGGCCGCGACCACACCGTACAAACAACGTAACCGAGTCACACACACACACCGCTCTCGTCACTTCCTCTTAACTCTCCCCTCGACACCGCCCCCTCCCGGCTTCTTTGCTCTTTCCTCTGCATTCCTGCAGTCTTACCCCCTACCCTTAACATCAACTATAACAGGCTCTGAACATGCTAAAACCTAACAGAACATGTATAACTGATAACTCGTTACACTACCCCCTCTCTACTAAGTCACTCGCCCCGAGGGGTCACACAAAAAAAAGTCTCTCAGGTGGGCAGGAGGCCGCCTCTGCCGCCGGGGCCGCCTCGGGGAGGGCCCACGCAGCTGTGGGGAAGCAACTGGTGGTTGCGGAGCAGGGCATGGGACAGGAAAGGGTTGTGGAGCAGGGGGTGGGATGGTGGAGGGGACAGGGTTGGGAATGGCAAATGAGTGAACAGGGCTGGTGGTGTTTGTTCTCCTTTGGTCCTGCGGTGCACTTCTACCGCCTGGGGCAGGTGTGGCTGGGCCAGGGCGCTGGGATGGGCGTGCATCACCCCTATATGGGGCCAATCTGTCTCTGTGCAGGACCACCCTACGTCCCCCCGGCAGCAGCTTAACTCTGTACACCACTTCCCCTAATTTTTCCAAAACTTCACATGGTCCCACCCAGTGGCAGTCTAACTTAGGGCACCGACCCTTCTTTCTCTTAGGGCTATACACCCACACTAGATCTCCCCTCTCAAAGTTCCTTCCCTTTGCTCTCATGTCATAGTTCCGTTTCTGACGCATGCCTGCCTTCTGCAGCTGGTCTCTGGCGAAAGTGTGCGCAGACTCCAAGCGGTCCTGGAGTTTTCTGGCGTACTCTGGGCCAGGCGGGACTGCTGGTGTGTCTGGGGGTCTGCCCAAAGCCATTTCCACTGGTGTCCGCAGCTCTCGCCCCAGCATGAGCAGAGCTGGCGTGCATGAGGTAGAATCCTGCACCGCTGATCTGTACGCCATTAAGATGAGGGGGAGGTGCATGTCCCAGTCACGCTGGTGGTCCGCGGTCAGTATGGCAAGTTGCGTGGCCAGGGTTCTGTTGAACCGTTCTACAAGCCCGTCACTTTGAGGGGTGCAAGGGTGTAGTACGGGTCTTCTGCATGCCCATCCGCTCACACATTGCTGAAAACACCCCTGACTCGAAGTTCCTTCCCTGGTCGCTATGGAGGACCTCCGCCGCCCCAAACCTTGTGAACATGCCTTCCACCAGCACGTCTGCCACAGTCTCTGCTTCCTGATTTGGAATGGCATATGCCTCCGGCCATTTTGTAAAATAGTCCATGGCAACCAATACATATCGGTTGCCCCGGTCCGTGCGGGGGAACGGGCCCATCACATCCACCGCAACCCTTTCCATTGGGGCTCCCACCTCCAGTTGTTGGAGCTGAGCACGAGACTGGTCTGTCGGTCCCTTGTGCGCTGTGCATAGGTCACAGCGCCGACAAAAGTCCTCCACATCTCTCCGCAACCGCCCCCAGTAGAAACTTTGCTGAAGCCGACGGAGTGTTTTCGTGACTCCAAAGTGCCCTGCTCCAGGGGTCCCATGTGAAGCCTGAAGAACCGTCTCCTTAAGCGATTTGGGGACCACTACTTGCCACCTCTGTTCACCAGTGGCTGGGTCTGTCCAGGACCTCTGGAGCACACCACCATCCAGACGGAGAGCCTCGAATTTCGCCACCAGCCCTTTAGTGGCCAGCGAGCGTCCTGCAACATCCTCCCACCGGGGTTTTTGTCCAAGCTCCACCCACTGTAACACTGGCTGCAGGTCTGCGTCCTGTTCCTGCTGTGCCCTCCAGCTGGGCGGGTCCACAATTTGGGCCTCCCTGCAGACTGGTTCTCCTTCCAAATGCACAGCCTCAGCACGAAGCTCACTCTCACGAGCGTCCCTCTTCTCGCAGTAGCGACAGCCTTCTAGAGCACAGGGCCGCCGGGACATGGCATCTGCGTTTGCATGGCGTGCTCCCACCCTGTACTCCACGCGAAAGTCATAAGGGGCCAGTTCTTCCAACCAACGCGCAATCTGTCCTTCTGGTTCTTTAAATGACATCAACCACTGAAGAGCTGCATGATCCGTCCTAACTGTGAAGGAAAGGCCGCACAGATGGTATCGGAAATGGTGTATTGCTCTCACAATGGCGAGGAGCTCTCTACGGGTTACGCAGTAGCGGCGTTCAGCCTTATTGAAGGTTTTGCTGAAATATGCCACTACTTTCTCACCCTCTGGGCTGGTCTGACTGAGTACTGCCCCCATCCCCACATCACTGGCATCTGTGTCCAGAACAAACTGCAGGTTGGGGTCTGGGGGAGTGAGGATGGGGGATTCGGTTAAGGCTTTCTTTAAAGCGGTGAAAGCCTGCTGGCACTCAGGTGTCCAAACAAAATCACTGCCTCTCTGCTGCAGTCTGAACAGGGGTGCTGCTACAGACGAGAACCCTCTGACGAACCGTCTGTAGTAGGACGCCAGTCCAATGAAACTTTTCAACTCACGCAAGTTGGCAGGAACGGGCCACTTCCTCACCACCTGCACTTTCTCCTCCAGTGTGCTGATGCCTTCCCCACCTACTCTGTGTCCCAGAAACTCCAGTTCTCTCCTCATGAAGCAGCACTTATCCGGGTGAAGTTTGAGCCCAGCGGCCGCTATTCTCTGCAGAACCCGCCGCAAGGAGCCCAAAGCCGCCTCAAAGGAGCTCCCATGAACTAAGATGTCGTCCAAGTACACCAGGCATTCCTGCCTGGGGACATCAGCCAAAACCTTCTCCATCAGCCGTTCGAAAGTGGCAGGAGCGTTGCACAGACCAAAACAGAGGACCCGAAACTGCCACAATCCTCTACCCGTGCAGAAAGCAGTCTTTGGTCTGGCATCGGGGCTGAGCGGTACTTGCCAATACCCGCTGCGTAAGTCCAGGGAGGAGAACCAGGCTGAACCAGAGACCAGGTCCAAAGACTCATCAATCCTAGGGAGTGGATATGAGTCCTTCTTGGTAACGCTATTCAGCGGCCTGTAGTCCACGCAAAATCTCATTTTCGGGCTGTTCTTTTTGTTGACCATAACGTCTCCAGAGGCCCAGGGGCTGTCTGAGGGCTCAATGACGCCGCTCTTCAGCATTTCCTCTATCGCGCTGTCAGCTGCAGCCTGATGTGCCAGTGGCAGGCGCCGGGGACGCGACCTGATAGGCTGCGCCTCACCGGTGTCGATCTCATGTTGTACCAGGTGAGTCAAACCCACTTCTTCTTCTGTGAAGGCAAAAATGTCCTTAAATTCTATCAGCAGCTGCCACAGCTCTTCCTGCTGCTCGGTCTCCAGCCCTTCGCAGCTGCGTTGCCATACTTCTCGCACCGCCACCAATCTGACAGCTTTTACGTCTGAGGGCGGCTGGACCAGATCCGGGGTTTGTGTCATGGCCTTTGCACTAGGGGGGAGGGGTGGGGACAAAACAGCAGGCACTTGATGTGGGTGGTCAGTTTCCTGCTGTGTCTCTGCTGCTCTCAAGATCGGTGGCAGGGGACCTGGGGTTTGACCAGGGTGTATCATTCCAACCGTGTGACCTCCACGGACGGTCAGTGCATCCTTTCCCAGGTTCAGTACACAGTGGGTGGCTCGTAAAAAGTCCAGCCCCAATATGCAGGGGTCCTTCACATCTGCAACCCACACCTTAAAGTCCACTGTTAATCCTCCCACTGATATAGCCACCACTCCTCGGCCCAACATTGGGGCCAGCTCACCCGTCACCGTCCGGAGCTTCACTGCGGTTGGCTCCAACCATGTCCCAGCTGGAACTACGTCCGGTCTCATCAGTGTGGCAGTAGACCCAGTGTCCACCAGTGCAATACATGGGGTCCCAGCCAGGGTGATTGGCACGTGGCAGAAATTCTCTGTGTGGGTCCAACCCACCACCCCTCGCAGACTCTGCCATGTCGTCTGCTTCTGGTGGATGCAGGTCAGCACTTCCCCGGCTGTGTGGCTGGATCCTGCCCGCTTGAGGGGACACAGTACAGGACACTGAAGCAGGGGTCTGCGCGGTCCCATTTACGCAGACCCCGGATCGTTTCCCTGCACCCCAGCGCGCTTTGGGCATCGCACGCTTATGTGGCCGGTCTCCCCACACACCCAGCACACAGGAGGGCCCCGGGTCCGGCTCGCCCGGGGGCTGCTGCGTGGTGGTAGCAATGTCACTGCACGGATGAGTTCTGTTAACTCAGTCGCCCAGGCTGGTCTCTCCTGGTCAGGGCTTTCTCTGGTCACAGTTCTCACATCAGGCCGGGCTTCACTCAAAGCGATCTCTCCCAATCCAGCCCCAACCACCTCACGCTCCACAGCCAGCTCCAGTGCCTCCGCCAGGGTACGAGGGTGTGCTAGTTGAGTCTGAATACGCAGCTCTCTGGGGTTTATGGCTCGTATGAACTGGTCTCTTGCCAATTCACTCTGAATGTCAGCGGGCATGTGGCTGTACGCTCTTCGCGCCAGGGTCTCAATGTCATTGGCTAGCGCTCGGAGTGGTTCCCCAACCCGCCTCTGCCTATTCGCCAGCTCAGAGCGCAGGACACCCGGCTGACCACACTGTCCAAACCGCCGCTTAAGGGCCCCAACAAGTGCCTTGTAGTCATTCCGTTCAGCTGGGCTGAGCAGTAACAAACATGTCAGCGCATCATCTGTGAGACACAGGGCCAACTGTAGCGCCATTTTCTCTTCAGACCACCCGGTTGCTTGTGCCAACAGCTCAAATTGGGCATGAAAAGCTTCCCAGTCTGCCTTCCCATTATACTTGGGCGTTTTAACTTGGAGCCGGTTACCTTGGGCGCCGCCATCTTTGTTTACATGCGGTCCGGCGTGATTCCCGTCGAGTCTCGCGGGCTTTTCGGTCGTCCCCGCGCGTTCCGCTGCTCTGGCTGTGCTGGTGCCGGCTTCCACAGTGAGCCTCCCAGCCGCTCTCCTCACGTCAGCCTTACAGCCCGCGGCACGGTCGAGATCCTCTTCCCAGTCTGAGCCCTCGTCCGGGTCGCTGATCGGTTCTTCCTTCACCTCAATACAGGCGCCAGTCATGCCGTGTCGAGCCGCCATTTCCTCCGCGGGACAAGCACGATGCAGCAGAAGCAGCTAACAAGCCGACTAGTCAGGCTAAAAACAGCGTGAAGCACTCGGCAGTTCACTTCTGACACCAATGTAACGCCTCCACGCTAAAATGATGAGTCGAGGGTTGCTGCCAAGAACTCGCTTCTTTAATGAGCTGAAAACCGGTCACTGTAGGCCGCGACCACACCGTACAAACAACGTAACCGAGTCACACACACACACCGCTCTCGTCACTTCCTCTTAACTCTCCCTCGACACCGCCCCCTCCCGGCTTCTTTGCTCTTTCCTCTGCATTCCTGCAGTCTTACCCCCTACCCTTAACATCAACTATAACAGGCTCTGAACATGCTAAAACCTAACAGAACATGTATAACTGATAACTCGTTACACTATGTTTATGGCAGCCATACACAGCGGGACTTCTCGGTATTTCCAAAGTAGAATAAACGAAGATTGACGAGTAATGAAGCAGGAAATTCAGTGGCTCCCCTATGCAACGAAGCCATGTTTTCACCTGTTACCTAACCGGATGTGACGAATTTGGCGAAAATTCCCGGATGCTCGCGGTGATCCATAGTGCTCCACTCTAGTTGCCTAGTAACTGCAGACTAGTTACGACTGTCCAGTTACGGCTTTCTTTCCGCTTTTTCCTTCAGCTACATTGTTAGAAAAAAAAAAAAAGAGAAAGAACTAATATGGAATACATTTTATTCCTGTTCATTTATCTGTCGCTACCTGAATGTGGACACCCCACTAACCCATTGTTAACCCATGAATAATATCAAACAAAGTGGATTTTCTGAGGCAAAAACTTTCTTTCTTTCTCTTTTTCGTTCGTTCGTTCTTTCTTTTTCTTTTACAGTATGCTTGCCCGCATATTTTTAAATTTTTCACAGAGATTTTCTGTTGTTTCTTACCAGTAAACCTTTATTTAACACTTAAAAATCCACAAATATAACCAAATATTACACTCTTAGCTCTGCAGCTTCCCAGTCCTGGGAATTCCAGTGAATATACATGCATTTTTTCTTTTAAATAAATGCATTTGAAAGTGATCAAAATCTCTTCAGCCCTATTTTCTGGTGAGGTTATTCTAATCTTTCGTAGGTCTGGGATGGGGGTGATGGAGAGGGGGAGGGGAGCTGTTTGGAGATGGACAGGGGCTGATGGGTACGAGGGTAGGACAGGGAGAACTTGAAAGCTCTGAAGAGGACCTTGGTGTCGCTTGACTTGGATCAGCAACATTGTCGTCCTGAATCCAGCCCGTCGGCCGTGTTTTCTTTCTTTGACACTTGGTTCTCGTCTGTTTTGTTTTTGAGTTGGGGTCTTTCTGGAATTCATCTTGGAGACATCTCAGCTCATCTAATGGGGAATATATCACAGTTTCCCTTTTGTGCTTTTTTCTTGCCGCTTCGCCTCTCCTCCATCCCTGGTGGTACTCGGCTTGGACCAGCAACACTGTCATCTTGGGACCTGACCATCTTCCTTCTTTTCTTTCTTGGACTCTCTTCTGTCATGTGTTCATAGTTTGAGTCCACTTCCGTTGAGGATGGATTTATGAGACATTTCAACTCATCGTCTGAAGAGTCTGTCTCAGTTTCCCTTCCACGCTTCCTGATCGCGCTCTTTGTCTGGATACCAAAACATTTCTTCCACTCACCCTTGTTTTCTATGGCAGCGCTCATTTGGCTTCTCAGCCTGGCAATCTGTCTGTCTTTCTTCCGAATCGTTTTTTCCAGCCGGCTTTCCTTCGCCTTACATTCCTCCCTGGTTTGTGCAAGTTTGGACTTCATCTCGTTCTCACTGCTCTCACAATCCATGCGATCCAGTAAATGTCTGTTAGCGGATTGTAGCAGACACTGAATGCTAAATGAGGTGGACCTTTCTAGATCATTCAGCTGTTGATGCAGCCTTTGTCTGTGCAGTCTTTCATCCATAAACATTCCCCAGTAATGCCGACACTGATATCTTGAAGTTTGCAACTCAGTGTTCAAATCCCTGACAATCTTTTCTTGCTCCTCAAGAGATCTCTGAAGATGTTCGATTTCTTCCAGCTGCTTTCTTGTCTGACGCTGCAAGATAGCATTTTTTGTGGCCAAGTATCTGCTTTTGTTTTTCTGGCTTATCACAGACCACCTAAGCCTTTGTATGCACGCAATTAATTTTTTTGTTTGTCTCTTGAAAGGAACAGTGTTGCGTGGAGATAATGTTTCCTTAACAGTTTTAACCATCTTGAATAAACACAAATCGTAAAAACTAGCTGCAGGATTTGTAGTGTAACAGAAAAAGTTGTTTCTTATCGATGCTTTTTGTCTGAGAGGGAACAAAATTATGTCTCGTTCTCAGTTCGGACAGTCACTGACTACTGGCTGGGCAGAATAAAGTGAGGTATATATTCTGGAAGTTCAAAGCCATCACTTATGATGTCACAGGTGGGCGGGGCTTACCTTTGATTAAAGAATTCTATTGTGTTGCCATGGAGATGCCATTGCCATAAGATTTGGCTGTTGTTGTTTTTTTGTTTTTTAGTTTTTGTAATTATTTTTGATGAGTAAAAGCAACCATATATATATATATATATATATATATATATATATATATATATATATATATATATATATATATATATATACATATATATAAACAATAACAAAATAATCAGCAGTTCAGATTTTAGCCGTCTGTTTGTGATTATGTTGAAAGGTGAATCCTGAATAGTTGGCTTTGAGGCTGAAATAAGTATAAATGTGTGAAATTTGCAAACTAACCAGCAGCTTCTGAACTCATCCTTAAAGATCCACTCTAATCGTTGTTGTAGTTATTTTAAAATGTTCTCCGTGGTCTTTAAATCGTGATTATGACGTTTTAAGCCAAAATCACAGAACATGTGCCATTTTACACACTTACAGTTTTAACTTAGTTAGTAATACTAATCTTGAATAAGTTGTAAGAACTTTGGAGGGCAAAATTTTTTTTATTTTTAATTTAAAAAAAAAAAAAAAAAAAATAATGCATAAATAATAATACTACCTATTAAATAAGTCCATTTTGATTTTTAATTAAAATCAGTCTTGTGAAATTCAGTACAGGCAAATTCGTGATAGTGAGGGAGCAGGTTTCCCACAATGCAGTTCACTTCTTTAAACAACAAATTAGAGAAAATTCACAGATGAAGGATTTATTAATAATGTTGGTGGTTTCATGTGACTGCTCTCAACTTATTGTTTATTATTTGACACCTTTTATCCAGCTGCTGCTGCACTGTGACAGAGACATCTATGAATGAATTTTGGGTGAAGTGTCTCATTTAACTACGTGAAATTAATCACATTAAATTTCTTCCACAATCTCATTCATTAACAGCTTAATCAGATTAATTAAATTTAAAAAAAGTTCTACAATAGGGGTGTGCAACACTGCAAGATTTGGTATCAATCCGATACCAATTACTGCCATCGTCCATCGCAAACATGGCGATGGTAGAGGAGGTAGTTTTGCTGCGTTGCGTCTACCTCAGAAAAGGTGGAAAAAAGATAAGTGTAAGCAGTGGTGGCATGTCCGACCACTTAAAAGTGGTCAAAGTAATTTAAACTTTTGACATTTTTAAATGTCCGCTTCCTACTCTTTTTCGATTTTCACGAATTGAACGTTGTTGTCGGAACCAAAGTCACATGCGTTGTTCTTTGGGGCTGCTCGATAGTAGGACACCTCTACTCTGATTTGCTGCCGCCTGTTGCCACTGATAGCTAATTAGCATAAAGTTAACCGATGTTCAACTTCTTATCTGGTGCCGCTTTGGACACTTTAGCCGCTTTTGTCGCTCTGGACGCGCGGCAGAGGGCGTCAGACGCTCTTGTTACCCAGGACCCCTGACTCTCATTGAAAATGTATGAACTTCCGGCGTCCTTGCAGCTTTTGTCGCCTTTGGTCTGAACGTACAGTCAGCAGCTGTGTTCGAAATCATCCACTCACTCCCTATTCCCTACATAGTGTATATGATGTAGTCCACTATATCATGTACACTATGTAGGGAACTGTAGGGAATGTAGGAGATTTTGGACACTACATGGGGTGACATCAGTAGATGCGCCAGGTATTGCTGCAATGTGCAGTAGCGGAACTTCAATAAAGTTTGAAAAAAAAAAAAGACGTGCAGTAGCTGTAGCTAACAGTTATGAACAACAGACAGCTTTCCTGCTACGAAGAAATACCATTATTGTTAAAAAGCTATACGGCAACACCACTAAAGCAAATATTGGGACTTTAACGTTACCTACATTTATTTATATGAAAAGCTGCTTCGATTTTTCTTCTTCTGCGATCACAAAACACGGCCGCATTGCATTGCGGTATACAGGAGTAAAATGTAGGGTACATCGCTTGTACCATAGCCATCGATAGACCCAGCATTCGCAGGTTTGAGACGTGCCGACAGAGCAGCCATCTTGGGTCAGACCAGGCTGCCGTCAGTAAATGCGTGCCTGTTGAGGAAAGTGGTATTTCTCATGTTCAGACCTGCTTAACCCGGTGAATTTTCAGCCGATTTTCCCAGATAAATGGACTGACTGAAAATGCCACCCTTTTATGGGCTGCACGGGACTATTTGACTTAAATAAACGATTGCATAGCTTTATATATGGCATTTTGTTTATGTATTGACAATAGCAAACCTGCAAAGCAACTCCACTTTTCTGCAAATAGAGGAGTATGAACCTGATCTTGTGTGATTATATAAATAGTGTATGTATATATATATATATATATATATATATATATATATATATATATATATATATATATATATATGTGTATATATATATATATATATATACACACACAAATATATATATACATTGTGTGTGTGTTTTATTTATTCTTTTATTGTGTTATTGAAACACTATAAGCCTGACACAACAATAAAATTTAGTTAATCAATAAATTAGCTAATAATCAAGTAATTAATTCACATTTATTAATTAATTCATAATGTGTTAATTAATCCATTGATTATTAATTCATTGAGTTATTAGCTAATTTATTAATATTAATTAATAATCACTTATTAATTAAGAATTGATTAATAAATCATTCATTCATTTATTCTAAACTTTGTTAAAGGTACAGTATGTAAAAAATCAAAGTGGCAGTGGCAGAAAAATGTGATATATAATTCAAAACTGTGTTTCTATTGATCTGTAATCGCTTCACTAGAGTAGCTGTTATATGTCTATTTTCTTAGAATGAGTCATTTATATCTACTTGGTGGGGGGTGCACATATGGAGGTTGCCATATTTGTTCCATCATTTTTACTACGGTGTCCATGAATGGACAAAACAATCTGTGTGAAGTAAGAACCCTTTGAACTTCAAAACTGCTGTATCAGCTTTATTTTATGGGAGTTAGAGCACTGTTTGGCATAAGTTATGTCTTAAAAGACATAAATAATAGTTACTCATGGTACAGTCACAGCTACACTTGAGACCACTGGATCCACTTACACATGAAAATATCTAATTGTCTGGGAGAATTTTGTCCACTAATGGCCACCATACATTCACAACAATGCTTGGAATATGAAGTCATTTGAAAGAAAACACCTTTTCTTTCAAATACCCATCTTTACCGATAGATGTCAGTAATTATTACACACTGTACCTTTGAGAATGTACATGGAATACATAGTAATACAAAGGAGTAAGGGCATTACAAAGAGAAAAGGAAAGAAAAAGTAAATAAATAAAATCCAGTGTCAGAACTTTGCATAAAGCTGACTAGTGATTCCAGAACTCTGAATCCAGTTTGAATCAAGTGAATAAAGTTTGACTTTATTCACTTGAGTTTAAATTGTTTTGGTTCTAAATAAATAAATGTTATCCAAATAAAGTTTTTTCCAGGTTGTCTTGGTTGTTGAAATGATAGAGTCATCTAAGTGCTCATTGTGAAATTTTATTTTATTTTTGAGTTGTCTTACATGTGATTAATATGAGATCCGAGGAGCCTCCCGTTCATTCTGACAGCAGCGGTCTGAACTGTGGTCTGACCCAAGATGGCCGCCCGATAGGCACGTCAGCCTAGCGGCCAGCAGCGTCCAATGGGGTGTCTACGTATATGATGTCTATGGCTTGAACACTTACATTCACAGTGCATTGTGGGTATTTTATAGTGGATGATGTTTTTTTTTTTTTTTCTCTCGTTTATTGTACAAACCAAGTGGCATACATTCAACATAGCAACTTGAGCAAGTACAGGCACAGCACATAACAAGGGTTAATATGAGGGGAAAAATAGGAACAGTAACTAAAAGCAAAACAGTTGTATGATAAAATAGTGATAATAATCAAATTAAATCGGATAAATGAAGAACTTCAGAAAAATAATAAATACATTTAATTAAATAAATATAAAAAAACAAACAAAAAAAAACCTTAAGGCTACAGATAAAAGACAGCAATACAGGGCCATTATTCCTGATTAAATACTTTTAGATTTTCGTATACATTAAGGAGTTGTGTACCATGTTTGTTTTTTTTATCAGTCTTAAGGCACTGAGGTGGTTGTCCGCAAGAAATCTTTTAAAAGCTGAAAATAGTGGACGATGTAGTGGATGAAAAGTAGTGAACAGAATTCGAACAACTCTACAAAATGGTGTGCTCACTATATAGTGCACTGCATCAGTGATAGGGAGCGATTTCGAACACAGCTAGTCTGTAGCGGAGTCGCAAAATGGTGGTTTTTAGCCAGCTATTTGCAAGTCCTAGCATGTCTTACCTTTAGCTCGCCGCATAGGGGGCTAATCTTCGTTTGCTCCTGTTAGTTTCAAGTTAGCTAGGTTAGCATTTAGCCCAGAGTACAATGGCTGTCCCGAAACTGCTCTTTGCCCATTTTAGTATTTTCCAGGAGTGACAGCACAAGCGACATGGCAAGATGGCGACGGTGGGGAACGCCCAATTAGCTTCACTTTCAGCTATTTAGACGTGACCGGATACTACGTCCTGTTTTTTTTTTTTTTTAAAGTCTTTACTTAGCAACCATCTCATACTTTGTTTGTAACTTGTTTGATTATGGATGGCTTCTCATCTGGGTGTGTTTTCTTGGAAACTTAGCAATGTTATATAAGGCCTTCTGTTATGGTTCTGATATGGCTGTATTTGTGTTGGCTTTGTCAAGAAATATTTGTTCCATGTAGTATGTTCCTTTTTGTGTGTGTGTGTGTGGGGGGAGGGGGGGGTGCTTATTTGGATTTGTCTGATATATGTTTTCTACTGAGCATTTTTATTGTCTTTCTGAAGATTTTTGTGTTTTTCTGGTAGGGTCGAATGATTGATCGATTTCAGATCGAAACTGCGATTTCAGGCCACGCGATCACGTGATCGCCAAGCTGCGGTTTTTCCAGCGCTTCTGACTGAATTTAATGTTTAGTAAAATATAATGTTGAACTGTCTGCGCCATAAGATTTCATGACTCAGCAGTTAAGTTGCCAGCAGCGACCAACTGATACAACAGTCTAGTGAAAAATGCCGTCTGATCTGTAAAATCAGACCAAATTATTTTAATAGGAATGAAAATGCTAGTGAATTCCAACCAGTTTTCTTTTAACCTATAAAGTTTTGGGGTTTGCGCTGTGGACACGAGCAGACTTCGTAGGCTACGGAGAGTGCTACGTAGTCCGCACACACCGAAGCAGCCTCCTGAAACGGTAGGCTGCTGAAATGGGACATCCTAGCAGACGAGAATTACCTATAGTGCTCCACTCTAGTTGCCTAGTAACTGCAGACTAGTTACGACTGTCTAGTTACGGCTTTCTTTCCGCTTTTTCCTTCAGCTACGATTTTCTGAGGCAAAAACTTTCTTTCTTTCTCTTTTTCGTTCGTTCGTTCTTTCTTTTTCTTTTACAGTATGCTCGCATATTTTTAAATTTTTCACAGAGATTTTCTGTTGTTTCTTACCAGTAAACCTTTATTTAACACTTAAAAATCCACAAATATAACCAAATATTACACTTGTAGCTCTGCAGCTTCCCAGTCCTGGGAATTCCAGTGAATATACATGCATTTTTTCTTTTAAATAAATGCATTTGAAAGTGAGCAAAATCTCTTCAGCCCTATTTTCTGGTGAGGTTATTCTAATCTTTCGTAGGTCTGGGATGGGGGTGATGGAGAGGGGGAGGGGAGCTGTTTGGAGATGGACAGGGGCTGATGGGTACGAGGGTAGGACAGGGAGAACTTGAAAGCTCTGAAGAGGACCTTGGTGTCGCTTGACTTGGATCAGCAACATTGTCGTCCTGAATCCAGCCCGTCGGCCGTGTTTTCTTTCTTTGACACTTGGTTCTCGTCTGTTTTGTTTTTGAGTTGGGGTCTTTCTGGAATTCATCTTGGAGACGTCTCAGCTCATCTAATGGGGAATATGTCACAGTTTCCCTTTTGTGCTTCTTTTTCTTGCCGCTTCGACTCTCCTCCATCCCTGGTGGTACTCGGCTTGGACCAGCAACACTGTCATCTTGGGACCTGACCATCTTCCTTCTTTTCTTTCTTGGACTCTCTTCTGTCATGTGTTCATAGTTTGAGTCCACTTCCGTTGAGGATGGATTTATGAGACATTTCAACTCATCGTCTGAAGAGTCTGTCTCAGTTTCCCTTCCACGCTTCCTGATCGCGCTCTTTGTCTGGAGACCAAAACATTTCTTCCACTCACCCTTGTTTTCTATGGCAGCGCTCATTTGGCTTCTCAGCCTGGCAATCTGTCTGTCCTTCTTCCGAATCGTTTTTTCCAGCCGGCTTTCCTTCGCCTTACATTCCTCCCTGGTTTGTGCAAGTTTGGACTTCATCTCGTTCTCACTGCTCTCACAATCCATGCGATCCATTAAATGTCTGTTAGCGGATTGTAGCAGACACTGAATGCTAAATGAGGTGGACCTTTCTAGATCATTCAGCTGTTGATGCAGCCTTTGTCTGTGCAGTCTTTCATCCATAAACATGCCCCAGTAATGCCGACACTGATATCTTGAAGTTTGCAACTCAGTGTTCAAATCCCTGACAATCTTTTCTTGCTCCTCAAGAGATCTCTGAAGACGTTCGATTTCTTCCAGCTGCTTTCTTGTCTGACGCTGCAAGATAGCATTTTTTGTGGCCAAGTATCTGCTTTTGTTTTTCTGGCTTATCACAGACCACCTAAGCCTTTGTATGCACGCAATGAATTTTTTTGTTTGTCTCTTGAAAGGAACAGTGTTGCGTGGAGATAATGTTTTCTTAACAGTTTTAGCCATCTTGAATAAACACAAATCGTAAAAACTAGCTGCAGGATTTGTAGTGTAACAGAAAAAGTTGTTTCTTATTGATGCTTTTTGTCTGAGAGGGAACAAAATTATGTCTCGTTCTCAGATCGGACAGTCACTGACTACTGGCTGGGCAGAATAGAGTGAGGTATATATTCTGGAAGTTTAAAGCCATCACTTATGATGTCACAGGTGGGCGGGGCTTGCCTTTGATTAAAGAATTCTATTGTGTTGCCATGGAGATGCCATGGCCATAAGATTTGGCTGTTGTTGTTTTTTTTGTTTGTTAGTTTTTGTAATTATTTTTTAATGCGTAAAAGAAATAGTAAAAAAAAAAAACTATAACAAGATATCAGCAGTTCAGATTTTAGCCGTCTGTTTGTGATTATGTTGAATAGTTGGCTTTGAGGCTGAAATAAGTATAATTGTGTGAAATTTGAAAACCAGCCAGCAGCTTCTGAACTCATCCTTAAAGATCCACTCTAATCGTTCTTGTAGTTATTTTAAAATGTTCTCAGTGGTCTTTAAATCGTGATTATCGTGACTTTTTAATAGGGCTGTCAGATCAACAGATTTATGCAAAGAGATTATTCTGTGGAAGCTCTACTATTGTGTTTTTAAACTTATCATAACTTTAAATTATCATCCATACCATAAAAGTCTGAATTTGTCATTATCTGGATGAGGAGCTGATTTTTGGCATGTAGATACCTTGTTACCAAGGTGAACTGGAAAACCACATATCCTCTTAATTTATGAAGTTCATTATAGTTTACAGCCTTATTTTTAAAATTTTATCATTAGGTGTCCAGAAACAAAGTCATCGCTGATGCCATTTTAAAAGTCTGAATTTGGTTTCATCTTAGTGAGACAAGCTGATTTAGGGAATATGGGAATACGCTGTACTTTTCTGCACTGCTTGTCCAGTTCAGGGTAGGGGGTTGCTGGAGTCTATCCCAGCTATTATCAAGCGAGAGGCAGGTACACTGTGGACAGGTCGTCAGTCTGTTGCACGGCCAACACGGAGAGACAGACAACCATGCACACTCACGTTCACTCTAAGAGGCAATTTAGAGTGACCAATGAAGCCAGATAACGGTTAGTAGAGCTGGGGGAAAAAAATCGATACACTGAAATATCGCGATATTTTCATATGCAGATTTCATATAGACATTCTAAAATGCAATATCGATCTATTTTACCAATGAAATCTCGCGAGATTTCGTAAGATTACGGTGAAATCTTGCAAGATTTCACAAAAACCCGCGAGATATCTTGACTGAACAACGAAATCTCGCGAGATTTCATTACTAAAATGGATTGATACCACATTTTTACATATCAGCATATGAAAATATTGCGATATTTCAGTGTATCGATTTTTTTCCTAGCCCTACCGGTTAGCCGCTAGCACTGCAGCCTCACAGTAAGAAGATTGCTAGTTCGAGTCCCAGTTGGGGAGGGGGTTCAAACAATTCCAATGGTGGCCTTCCAGTGTGGAGTTTGCATGTTCTCCCCGTGTATGCGGGGGTTCTCTCCGGGAACTCTGGCTTCCTCCCACCATCCAATGACATGCATGTTAGGTTCATTGGTTTAGGGATGCACGATATAATTGGCCCCCTATATCGGCCTTAAAACTGAGTATCGGCCACCCCACCAATATATAACTGATCAGGGCCCAGTTGTTCAAATCTTGGTTATTTTTTAACCAGCCGTTAAATACATTTAACCAACCATTAACTTATTTTTTTTTTGGGGGGGGGGGCACTAGTGGCCTTTATGTGACAGTATATAGCGACAGGAAAGGGGCAGAGAGAGTGGGGAGTGACATGCAGCAAAGGGACCTGGACCAGGAATCGAACCGGGGCCGACTGCGCTGAGGAACTGTAGTCTCTGTTCATGGGGCGGCTGCTCAACCAACTGAGCTAATCACCACCCCAACCAACCATTAACTGTAACGGTTATCTTGTTGTTCAAAATTCAGTTAACTTTAACCGTGTGTTATCTTGATGTTAAAGTCAACGCACCTAAGGACTGCTGCTAAAGTTTTAACGGTGTGGTTATCTCTCATTATGGCGTTTGTTGCTAATGCTACGTCTATGCCAGTTCAGAGAGGGAAGAACAGTGTTTATCGTGGTCTTGATTTTGGCATCTGGGATTATTCTAACGAAGAGCTGCGCACCACTTCGGGAGAGAATCCATTCAGGTCTATGTAATCCTTTGCGAGGTGATTTGGAGCGTGCAACAAACTGTGGACACGGACTAACTATTAAGAAAAATTAATATCTTGCTTCTATGGTCTGAATTACATTTTCTTCATCGGCAGAGAAATTTCTGACTTTCTTTTTCCTTGAAGTGAAAGGGATCATTTGCTTATCAATACTGTGGTGTGGCACAGACTTTACACCTGGTCCGTGAGCGCAGCGCCGCGCAGCGGCTTAGCTGCGACTTCCTCGGCGCGAGCATTTACACCGTTCACTGTGTGGCCGCGCAGCACACCCGCGAGTGCACCAGCTGTTGTTGATTGGTGACATCACGGAATCACGAGAGGACTGCTAGATCGCCTGTGATTCTCATCCAAATGGTTCATTTTGTCCACATGTTCATGCGTCATGGTTTCTTATTTCACTGTAACCTTGTGGACACGGAGATGCTGTCATGTTCAGGTAGTTCAGCAGTTTAAAAACTGCACGGTGGCTTTTGTTTAGGAAGTTAACGGATATTTTACACTGAACCTGTGTCTGACTTCCTGTCTGGTTCCATCTGAACTACTGATATTGACGCGGTGTCGGTGCGTGGAGCGTCAAAAATAGAGCTGGCGCGTATCTGTAGCGCAGCGGCACGGCATGCCGGAGCGACGACGGACCGCTCACGCGCCGCAGCGTGAGCAATATGTTTCACACCATTGATTACATGGGCGCGATCCGGTGCGCAGGGCGCGCCGCTGCGCTGCGCTCACGTCACGGACCAGGTGTAAAGCCGGGGTTAAGGCGGATTTCCACCGGGTCCGTTTGCGGTGCGTTACGGCTGCGGTGCGATGTAGTTCCGACCTCTACAGAGCAGCAGCTCCCACCGCGACCGTGTCAGACACGGCGCACCTGCGACTGCAGTCCGTGCTACCACCAGATAAATCTGATAAAGCACATTTGCAGGATCACATGATAATGATCAGGAGGGCTGGATAAATGTCCAGTGGTGTATGCGCGCAATAAATGTCCTACATACAGTCACTTTTCCCTTCATTGTCCAACTTAAACCAGCAGACGCATTTCATTCATAATATATGCTCATTTATTGTAGGCTACAGCCATACACAACATATTTACATTTTTAACAATTAACTTACCATGCACAATCTATCCCAATAATTGATCATACCACAACTTTCTTGCTTTCTTCGCTGCAAACTCAGCAATAACTCTTTATAATCCAGTTTGAATGTAGGCTCATTACATGTCTAACAAATAGAAGTGCAAACCTGCACAGTCCGTTAGGTACGCAAATCATTTTTAATTACTCTCAACTTTAAAATGCTTCGCTTACCCGATGCCGCCGTTAAAGGAAGAGTTAAAATCCTGAGTGCAACCACACAGTTCCTTCAATCTATTTGATCTAAAAAATTATTTTCAAATCACACATCATAGTTGGAGATCTTGATCAGTCTTTTTCCTGTATGTAAATCCACTGTGATGGTATTTTTTTATTTAGTTGTTTTATGTGACCTAGACAGAGAGACGAAAATCAACTGTGATTAATGTAGGCTATTTATCAAAATGAAAAAAAAAAACCACACAGCAGGAATGCAGGCGCGAGGTCCTGGATGCGCAGGTGACACAGTCCATGCTTGACTTCTAACCTGAAGTCACTAATGTTACTGTAGTTTATGCCATCACAACTCTCCGGGAGGCTTTTATTCTTAAATTTACCGGATGCTTTACTTTGTTCCCGTGTCCGGTTTCCCGTCTGGTCCGGTCTGCGCTGCAAAGCTTGACGCGCTCTGGGAGCATGCTGCGCCAGAGATAGGAGCGGCGCGGCGAGACGCACCTGGGACGGATCTGGGATGCATGCGTCATGTGTCTGGTGTGAGCCACGCCACTGACAATAACGGCTGCGACTTGCTCCGGAAGCCGTACCGCAGCCGTAATGCACCGCACACGGACCCGGTGGAAATCCGCCTTTAGTCTGTTGGCGGAGACCTGATCAGTGATGTAGTACACCTGTGAAGAGTGATTGAACCCAATTGTCTGGGACCAGAGGAGATAAAGAGGGCAGGAGGAAGGAGAAAGTTGGAGAGAGTTCGGTATGGGAGCCAGATGAGAGAAACAGCTACCCTGAGCTATGATTGTGGTGTGGCACCAAGGTGGGCGGGTGCTGTTCGCAGCTTTTAGTGCTGCCGGCAGTGAAGACAGCTGACTAGGGGAGCTGCATCCTGCTGGTTGGGAGCAGTGTTGGGAACATTACTTTAAAAAAGTAATTAATTATAGTTACTAATTACTTCTCCAAAAAAGTAATGGCGTTAGTAACTGAGTTACAGCTTTATAAAAATAACTAATTACTTGGAAAAGTAATTTTTCCGTTACTTTTTAATGTTCCTTTAGATGTAATTTTAAGTTAATCTCAATTAACCTATTAAATTAATCTTTATGTTGAATTTATATAAAAGTGAATATCAGATCTGACTAATGAATGAAATCAATGGAAACTATACAGAATAAATTAACTATTAACTATACAGGAAAATCATTGTCACTCCGACTGATGGATGTTGTGGCTCCGTCTCCTTCTCAGGAGAGGAGCTTCATGTGGTTATGACATGAAAAGAAACACGAACTAATCAACGTTTCCCATCATGTTCGTGGTTTTTGTTTGTTTGTTTTTTATCTCTGAAGGAAACTGATGTTTGTATTGATTCCAGTTTATAATTCTCCCCATTGTGCGCACGTGTGGTTTACAATGACAGTCCATCATCATCATCATCATCGTTTCTGTACCGCTCCGGTCAGATGAAGACAGATCCAATGTGCAGAACTCGTGTATCTTTAGTATTAACTATGAACTGAATCCGGGTCATGGGTGAAAGAAATAATTCAGGGAAAGTCGTTACTCGAACTATGATGCTGTTTTCTTCTTAAACTGGATGTAATCGCGCTGCGTCTGTCGGGTTGGTGACGTCGTACGTCCTGTATAGGTCCGCAGGTCTCGCAGCAACCTTTTTACTCCAACATGAGTGTGTGGAGAGGCATGTGTCTGCAGTCCTGGAGACCGCAGGTTGCTGCTGAGTGTATGGGCGAGTGTCTCCAGGTATTTGCGTATCACTCCGCCTCCTCTCTGCGAGAGGACCAGCACAATATAGTCCCCCAAAAAGTGAAACTTCTCTTCCATAGAAACAAAACTGAATCTCACATAACAATAGTAACGCGCTGTCAGTGAAGGCCAGTAACGGAAACGGGGTTGTAATTAGTTAGATCAACCCGTTACTGAAAAAGTAGTGCCGTTAGTAACGCCGTTTATTTCTAACGCCGTTATTCCCATCACTGGTTGGGAGGGGAGGCCTGACACGTCCTTTAGATAGCTAGGGACGGGGGATAAGTGAGTGCCTTCGCCATAATCTTTGAGAATCTCTCCACTTCTTGGTGATTCCAGACATCATCCTGCCAAGCTTGTTCATCTGCCTGTGGTCCATCAGCCATGACGCCTTCCAGTCCTGTGGGAGGTTCCAATACTCAGCCCCCATGAGGGGGTCTTGTCGCCAGACCCGGGCAGGATAAGATGACTTATTAGGCCCGAGCACCGAAGGCGGTGCGAAGGCCTATTGAAATGCAAATGTTTATTAGGCCCGAGCACCGAAGGCGGTGCGAAGGCCTATTGAAACTCTAGCGTTTATTAGGCCCGAGCACCGAAGGCGGTGCGAAGGCCTATTGTAATGCAAGCGTTTATTCTTCGTTATTATTAGGCCCGAGCACCGAAGGCGGTGCGAAGGCCTATTGTTTTGCAAATGTTTATTATTCTTCTTCTTTTTCTTCTCACAAAAGAAGTGCATTTTTGGGGGCCTGAACATGCTCGAAAAGTCACCAAATTTTGCCTACCCCCCCAGACGAATCTGAAAAATTTCGTATTTTGGCATTTTCGTGACCGCTCGGGCAAAACTGCGCGAGAGCGCCACCTTTTGTAAAGTCCCCAGAACTGCATGTCACCGATTTTCACGAAACTCGGTACACTTGTTCTACATGTCGGGGCGGACAAAAAAGCCTCTTAACGTCGTGGTGCCAGGTCCACAGGAAGTCGGCCATTTTGGGTCAAAGTCGCCATTTTGGCGTTTCACTCACATCGCATTTGCGTTAACTCCTCCGAAACCGCAAATGCTAGGGTCACCCCGATGGTCTCTTTGTGTTCAGAAGGCATGTGACATTTCTAGTTGTGCTCTGCGTTCAGAAATCTGCAAGCGTGTGGAGGGGGCGGAGCCTTCAAGTTGACCTTCTCGCCATGAAACACGAAACTGATATAACTCGGGCATAAAACCAGATATCTGCACCAAAATTGCTACGTAGGATGCCGGCCGGATGCTGAACACACCTATATGACCATTTCCGGTTTTCGCCTTAGCCCCGCCCCCAAGCGACAGGAAGTGTCACTTTCCAGTGTTTGGGGTCCAGAACTTCATTGATGAAGCCGATGGATTTGAAAGTGCTTCCAAACGTGTCAAACCCTTCCACGATGCCACAATAAAAAACTCAAGTCGATACGCCAAACGCAACCATGGCGAATATGAGCCCAACGCCATGGAAACAGGAAGTACATGGAAATGACACAAAGAAAGGTCCGATCTCCACCAAACTTGCTACAGATGATGATGGTCATCCCCTGAACTGATTCACATAGATATATTGGCCATATCTGGAAAAATGACTCTAGTGCGCCCCCTACAATTGTTTAAACTGATATAACTCTGGAAGAAAACCAGGTATCTGCACCAAATTTGCTAGGTGTGATGCTGGACAGATGCTGACTGAAGCTATATGATGATTTCCGGTTTTTGCCTTAGCCCCGCCCCCTAGTGACAGGAAGTGCCTGTAAATGACACACAGATGGGCAGATCTCGACCAAACTTGGCACAGATGATGACAGGAATACCTTGAACTGTTTCACATGATGTGATGACGTCATGGCCACGCCCCCTGAAAACAGGAAGTGACTTCTTCGGCCTACATAATCACTTACATTCCTATTAAACCCCTGAGTTGGCACAAATTCCTTCAAGTGAGGGTAAGGGGGACTGAGGGGAGGCGGTGCATAGGCCGGAGCGGCGCCTGAGGAGCGAGGGCCTTCATCGCCGCTTGCGGCTTTAATTATTATTATTATTCTCCCGTCAAAAGAAGTGCATTTTTGGGGGCCTGAACATGCTTAAAGTCTAACCAAATTTTGGCTACCCCCCCATTTAAAATCGAAAAATTTCATAATTTGGCGTTTTCGTGACCGCTCGGGCGAAACTGAGCTCTAGCGCCACCTTTTGCAAGGTCCCCAGAACTGCATGTCACCGATTTTTACGAAACTCGGTACACTTGTTCTACATGTCGGGGCGGACAAAAAAGCCTCTTAACGTCGTGGTGCCAACTGTACAGGAAGTCGGCCATTTTGGGTCAAAGTCGCCATTTTGGCGTTTCACTCACGTCGCATTTGCGTTAACTCCTCACAAACCACAAATGGTACGGTCATCCCGATGGTCTCTTTGTGTTCAGAAGGCATGTGACATTTCTAGTTGTGCTCTGCATTCAGAAATCTGCAAGCGTGTGGAGGGGGCGGAGCCTGAAAGTTGACCTTCTCGCCATGAAACACGAAACTGATATAACTCTGGCATAAAACCAGATATCTGCACCAAAATTGGTACGTATGATGCCCGTCAGATGCTGAACACACCTATATGACCATTTCCGGTTTTCATCTTAGCCCCGCCCCCTCGGGACAGGAAGTGCCTGTAAATAATACACGGATGGCCAGATCTCGACCACACTTGGCACAGATGATGACAGGCACACCGCTAACTGTTTCGCATGATGTGATGACGTCATGGCCACGCCCCCTGAAAACAGGAAGTGCCTGTAAATAAGACACGGATGGCCAGATCTCTACCAAACTTGGCACAGATGATGATATTCATAACCTGATATCATTTACATGGACACATGTTCCAGAATTTTAAATGTGGCTCTATAGCGCCCCCTACAAACCTTCAAATGATCATTCTGAGGTAACACATCAACCCAACGCCATGACATTAAGCACACTGGTAGAACATGACACGGACTACGCGGTGAATAGGCCTGAGCGGCGCCAGAGGTGCGAGGGCCTTCATCGCCGCTTGCGGCTTTAATTCTTATTCTTATTCTTATTATTCTTATTCTCCCGTCAAATGAATTGCATTTTTGGGGGCCTGAACATGCTCAAAAACTCACCAAATTTTGGCTACCCCCCCATTTAAAATCGAAAAATTTCATAATTTGGCGTTTTCGTGACCGCTCGGGCGAAACTGAGCTCTAGCGCCACCTTTTGCAAGGTCCCCAGAACTGCATATCACCGATCTTTACGAAATTCGGTACACTTGTTCTACATGTCGGGGCGGACAAAAAAGCCTCTTAACGTCGTGGTGCCAACTGTACAGGAAGTCGGCCATTTTGGGTCAAAGTCGCCATTTTGGCGTTTCACTCACGTCGCATTTGCGTTAACTCCTCACAAACCACAAATGGTACGGTCATCCCGATGGTCTCTTTGTGTTCAGAAGGCATGTGACATTTCTAGTTGTGCTCTGCATTCAGAAATCTGCAAGCGTGTGGAGGGGGCGGAGCCTGAAAGTTGACCTTCTCGCCATGAAACACGAAACTGATATAACTCTGGCATAAAACCAGATATCTGCACCAAAATTGCTACGTGTGATGCCGGCCAGATGCTGAACACACCTATATGACCATTTCCGGTTTTCGCCTTAGCCCCGCCCCCTGGGGACAGGAAGTGTCACTTTTCAGTGTTTGGGGTCCAGAACTTCAATGATGAAGCCGATGGATTTGAAAGTGCTTCCAAACGTGTCAAACCCTTCCACGATGCCACAATAAAAAACTCAAGTCGATAAGCCAAACGCAACCATGGCGAATATCAGCCCAACGCCATGGAAACAGGAAGTACATGGAAATGAACCAAAGGAAGGTCCGATCTCCACCAAACTTGCTACAGATGATGATGGTCATCCCCTGAACTGATTCACATAGATATATTGGCCATATCTGGAAAAATGACTCTAGTGCGCCCCCTACAATTGTTTAAACTGATATAACTCTGGAAGAAAACCAGGTATCTGCACCAAATTTGCTAGGTGTGATGCTGGACAGATGCTGACTGAAGCTATATGATGATTTCCGGTTTTTGCCTTAGCCCCGCCCCCTAGTGACAGGAAGTGCCTGTAAATGACACACAGATGGGCAGATCTCGACCAAACTTGGCACAGATGATGACAGGAATACCTTGAACTGTTTCACATGATGTGATGACGTCATGGCCACGCCCCCTGAAAACAGGAAGTGACTTCTTCGGCCTACATAATCACTTACATTCCTATTAAACCCCTGAGTTGGCACAAATTCCTTCAAGTGAGGGTAAGGGGGACTGAGGGGAGGCGGTGCATAGGCCGGAGCGGCGCCTGAGGAGCGAGGGCCTTCATCGCCGCTTGCGGCTTTAATTATTTCTTATTCTTATTCTTATTCTCCCGTCAAATGAATTGCATTTTTGGGGGCCTGAACATGCTCGAAAAGTCACCAAATTTTGGCTACCCCCCCATTTAAAATCGAAAAATTTCGTATTTTGGCGTTTTCGTGACCGCTCGGGCAAAACTGCGCTCTAGCGCCACCTTTTGCAAGGTCCCCAGAACTGCATGTCACCGATCTTTACAAAATTCGGTACACTTGTTCTACATGTCGGGACGGACAAAAAAGCCTCTTAACGTCGTGGTGCCAAGTGTACAGGAAGTCGGCCATTTTTGGTCAAAGTCGCCATTTTGGCGTTTCACTCACGTCGCATTTGCGTTAACTCCTCATGAACCGCAAATGGTACGGTCATCCCGATGGTCTCTTTGTGTTCAGAAGGCATGTGACATTTCTAGTTGTGCTCTGCATTCAGAAATCTGCAAGCGTGTGGAGGGGGCGGAGCCTTCAAGTTGACCTTCTCGCCATGAAACACGAAACTGATATAACTCTGGCATAAAACCAGATATCTGCACCAAAATTGCTACGTGTGATGCTGGTCAGATGCTGAACACACCTATATGACCATTTCCGGTTTTCACCTTAGCCCCGCCCCCTGCGGACAGGAAGTGCCTGTAATTAACACACGGATGGCCAGATCTCGATCAAACTTGGCACAGATGATGATGTTCATAACCTGATCTCATTTACATGGACACATGTTCCAGAATTTTTAATGTGGCTCTACAGCGCCCCCTACAAACCTTCTAATGATCATTTTGGCCGACCCGATCAACCGAAGGCCATGAAATTAAGCATACTGGTAGAACATGACAAGGATTACATAGATACGTGTTCCTGAAGTTTACATGTGGCTCTACAGCGCCCCCTACAAACCTTCAAATGATCATTCTGAGCTAACACATCAACCAAACGCCATGAAATTCAGCAAACTGGTAGAACATGACACGGACTACGCGGTGCATAGGCCTGAGCGGCGCCAGAGGTGCGAGGGCCTTCATCGCCGCTTGCGGCTTTAATTCTTCTTCTTCTTCTTCTTCTTCTCCCAAGAAGTGCATTTTTGGGGGCCTGAACATGCTCAAAGTCTCACCAAATTTTGCCTACCCCCCCATTGGAATGCGAACAATTTCAGAATTTGCCATTTTCGTGAACGCTCGGGCAAAACTGCGCTCTAGCGCCACCTTTTGCAGGAGCCCCAGAACTGCATGTCACCGATTTTTACGAAACTCGGTACACTTGTTCTACATGTCGGGGCGGACAAAAAAGCCTCTTAGCGTCGTGGTGAAAAGTGTACAGGAAGTCGGCCATTTTGGGTCAAAGTCGCCATTTTGCCGTTTCACTCATGTCGCATTTGCGTTAACTCCTCCGAAACCGCAAATGCTAGGGTCACCCCGATGGTCTCTTTGTGTTCAGAAGGCATGTGACATTTCTAGTTGTGCTCTGCATTCAGAAATCTGTAAGCATGTGGAGGGGGCGGAGCCTCTAAGTTGACCTTCTCGCCATGAAACACGAAACTGATATAACTCTGGCATAAAACCAGATATCTGCACCAAAATTGCTACGTAGGATGCTGGTCAGATGCTGAACACAACTATATGACCATTTCCGGTTTTCACCTTAGCCACGCCCCCTGGGGACAGGAAGTGTCACTTTTCAGTGCTTGGGGTCCAGAACTTCATTGATGAAGCCGATGGATTTGAAAGTGCTTCCAAACGTGTCAAACCCTTCCACGATGCCACAATAAAAAACTCAAGTCGTTACGCCAAACACAACCATGGCGAATATGAGCCCAACGCCATGGAAACAGGAAGTACGTGGAAATGACACAGAGAAAGGTCCAATCTCCACCAAACTTGCTACAGATGATGATGGTCATCCCCTGAACACATTCACGTTGAGATATTTCCGATATCTTAAAAAATGGCTCAATAGCGCCCCCTACAAATCTTCAAATGATCAGCCCCGCCCACCACAATGACCCACAAGCATGAAATTTGGCACAGTGGTAGAACATGTCAGGACCTACAAAAAACCCTCTTGGACCATTTGGATTAATACGACAGGAAGTCGGCCATTTTGAAAAAAGTGACATTTTTCTGACGATATCTTGATGACATATTTGCGTTAACTCCTCAGAGACCGCTAATGGTACAGCCATCACGATGGTCTCTTTCTGTTCACAAGGCATGTGAGATTTCTAGTTGTGCTCTGCATTAAGAAATCTGTAAGCGTGTGGAGGGGGCGGAGCCTAAAAGGTGACCTTCTCGCCATGAAACACGACACTCATAACTCTGGCATAAAACCAGATATCTGCACCAAACTTGGTATGTATGATGCTGGTCAGATGCTGAACACACCTATATGACCATTTCCGGTTTTCACCTTAGCCCCGCCCTTTCCGGACAGGAAGTGCCTGTAAATAAGACACGGATGGCCAGATCTCGATCAAACTTGGCACAGATGATGATGTTCATAACCTGATCTCATTTACATGGACACATGTTCCAGAATTTTTAATGTGGCTCCACAGCGCCCCCTACAAACCTTCAAATGATCATTTTGGTCTACCAGATCAACCGAAGACCATGAAATTCAGCACACTGGTAGAACATGAAACGGTTTACATGGACATATGTTCCTGAAGTTTAAATGTGACTCTACAGCGCCCCCTACACAGCTTCAAATGATGATTCTGTGCTTCCACATCAACCAAACGCCATGAAATTCGGCACACTGGTAGAACATGACACAGACTACGCGGTGCATAGGCCTGAGCGGCGCCAGAGGTGCGAGGGCCTTCATCGCCGCTTGCGGCTTTAATTTTAATTATATTCATGAGTGTTTGTCTTGACGTTTCAACTTGTGTGTCTTGTTCAGTGGTGGTGGTTTTTCAGCCTTTCTTACCTTGGCCATGTATCTGAGTATTGCACACCTTGTGCTTTTGGGCACTCCAGTGATGTTGCAGCTCTGAAATATGGCAAAACTGCTGGCAAGTGACATCTTGGCAACTGCACGCTTGACTTTTCTCAGTTCATGGGCAGTTATTTTGCTCCTTGGTTTTTCCACACGTTTCTTGCGACCCTGTTGACTATTTTGAATAAAACGCTTGATTGTTCGATGATCACGCTTCAGAAGCTTGGCAATTTTAAGAGTGCTGCATCCCTCTGCAAGATATCTCACTATTTTTGACTTTTCGGAGCCTGTCAAGTCCCTCTTCTGACCCATTTTGCTAAAAGAAAGGAAGTTGCCTAATAAATACGTTTACCTAATTAATAATTTGCCTAATAATTCATAATTCATAATATATTATATCAATATATAATATATCAACTGACTTTCCTAAGGTTTTATGGACTGATGAAATGAAAGTGAGTCTTGATGGGCCAGATGGATGGGCCCATGGCTGGATCGGTAAAGGGCAGAGAGCTCCAGTCCGACTCAGCAAGGTGGAGGTGGGGTACTGGTATGGGCTGGTATCATCAAAGATGAGCTTGTGGGGCCTTTTTGGGTTGAGAATGGAGTCACGCTCAACTCCCAGTCCTACTGACAGTTTCTGGAAGACACCTTCTTCAAGCAGTGGTACAGGAAGAAGTCTGCATCCTTCAAAAAAAACATGATTTTCATGCAGGACAATAAGTCTAAAAGAAGAAAAAACTAATGACATGGCCTCCTTGTTCACCTGATCTGAACCCCATAGAGAACCTGTGGTCCCTCATCAAATGTCAGATGTACAAGGAGGGAAAACAGTCCACCTCTCTGAACATTGTCTGGGAGGCTGTGGTTGCTGCTGCACACAATGTTGATGGTGAACAGATCAAAACACTGACAGGATCCATGGATGGCAGCTTTGGAGTGTCCTTGCAAAGAAAGGTGGCTGTATTGGTCACTGATTTGTTTTTGAATGTCAGAAATGTATATTTGTGAATGTTGAGCTGTTATATTGGTTTCCCTGGTGAAAATAAATAATTGAAATGGGTATATATTTGTTTATTGTTAAGTTGCCTAATAATTATGTTTGCCTGATACAGCTGATATAGGGTGCTGATGTCATTAGACCACAGCCCTTCTCATTACAGAGATGCACATCACCTGATATGCTTAATTTGTAGTAGGCTTTCGTGCCTTTACAGCTTGGAGTAAGACAACATGCATAAAGAGGATGATGTGGTCAAAATACTCATTTGCCCAATAATTTTACACTCCCTGTATATGTGTGTATATGTATATATATATATATATATATATATATACATATATATTTATATATGCATGCATATCTGTCTTTCTCTATCGGTTCCTTTCGAACACTTGCGTGGGAACTTTTTTTTGTCCAGTGCACTTATGCATATTACACTAAAGTCTCGTTTGACATCATGAGATTTGGGATGTTGACAGTGAAGGAGCCGATTCTCTGCTGATGAATCAGTTAGTGTGGGGTGTTCTCCGTAGTGTACACCCCAGACTATATGATCACAAGAGGCAAATCTTGTGTGATTTGTCTTTTGTAATCAAGTGTGTGGTCTCTACATCTGTGAAGGTCTCAGGAATTCTTGAGTGTGTACACAGCTTTACATACTGCGGTTTCTGAGCCCCAGGACGCCTGTGGGCAGTGACAGCTCGAAAATGCCAATAATGAATGTTGGCGAGTCAGAAACGCAGATTTTTAAGCTCTAAAAGTTACGTTGTGTCTCTTTAATGGGAGGTTGCCTAAACTTTTGGCCTGTACTGAAAAAACAACATGAAAAAGGTGACTTTCATTGCAGTGGGTCTTTGTAGTTCTATTCATTGTTTTCTAACGGTTTCTTTTGCGGATTTCAGCCTCTGAGCTTTTTCTGCTGGATGGTAGAAACGTTTTCTTTGCACTGCTGAAGGAAGAGTGTGCCTATTTTGACTTATCCGCAACATTTTCTGAGAAATGACAGATTATTGTGTGATTTTTATCAAATACTCTTACTGTATAACAGTTTAAGAAAAGTTCACTAGAACAAACTTACTTCAACAATCCCTGTAGCGTGCAGAGATCCTTGGCCTCTTTGATCATTCCTTGTGGGATTGGGTGGACTCAATAAATTTTCCTGGTCTCCTCATAACTGTTAGCCCACATGTTATTAAAGTCCCAGCTGATGACATGTAACTACTTCATATCACATGGACATGCAGTGAGATGGTTTATAATTCGGCCCACTGTTTTAAAAAGGATGTCTCTCAGGGCCATTCTGCAAAACACAAGACAGATTATGACTGAATATTAACAGGTTTCTGAGTTATGGTACCAATCTTACATCCATCCCAAATATCCTTCAGGATCAGTCAAATATTCATCAGTAAAAGAATGTGTGAACTCGGGCTGGGACGATATGCTTTTCTCCCGATTTGATTCTTCTACATTTTTTTTGTGCCAATTCATTTTAAACTATGATTCTTCAATATTGCCTATTTCTGTCATCTTTGGTTTTAACACCAGACTAAGCTGTCCGTCAGTCTCCAGGTTCTGTTTAATTCATTTCCAAATAACTGATGCTAATGGGCCTTTTCCATTGCAGCTGTGCACCGCACGGTACAGCGCAGTACAGCACAGTACAGCGCAGTACAGCACCACACACAAAAGACGACCAGGACGGTTTTTGTTTCCACACAGGAGAAGTAGTAGTCTACTACCTGGAAGTGGGCGGAGTTGGCATGGTCGAGACTGCCGTGCCACACGGTGGTCAGTAAAGTCAAAACAACAATGGAGGCATTGGACAGTATGGAGGTGTTACTGCTGTTGCTGTTTCCTCTGTGGCTTGTAGTCACTGAAAACAGAGCCAGGTATTTTTAGAAGACGCGAGGCGAGACACATGACGCGTGTGACCATTTCCTTTGGCCAATCAGTGGAGAGCCATCAGGTCCGTCACGTTTTGTGTAGGTTCAGCGCGGTTAGAGCTAGCTCTGAAACGGGTGCGGAAAATCGTAACGCCTCGTAACAGGTTTTCCCAGAGGAAACACAAATAAAGCGTGCTGTGCCATGTGGAAGGGTTACAAAAATGTGCAGTGGAAAAGGCCCACAAGTGATGTTTCTAGATTTTTGAAGAAAACCATTTCGCCCTCTGCTTGAGAAAAATGGGACCTTTTTTCCTACCTGGCCTGTGAAGATGGACTAAAATGAAGCATTTAAAATTTGGGTGAAATAATTAATCCAAAAAGAAAAAAAAAGAAAAATGTAATTTTCATAGCAAAAAATCCTGGTATTCTGAGTTTTAGATTTTTCCTCCCATCCCTTTGCCATGAACACACTAGTGGGTTACCTACTTATGATGAAGTGAAGTTTTATTACCATGTTAGTTTGTCTTGTTACATTTATGAATCTTTTCATGACGTCAGTGTTTTCACCAGGAAAACAACTGGTTAACTGGTTGTGTTCACAGATTAAACAAATCTTAAATTTATTTAATGTCTTCCTAAATGAAAAGGTCTCATTAAAAGGAAGAACATGATTTTTAACTCATCATTCATCAACGTTAACAGTGAGTCAGCAGTTTTCTGATTTTCTTTGTTAGCTTGTTTGTTATTTGTTGTGGGATGATGGTTATCATGTGATCCATCATTTCTCATATATGTTCTGCTTTCTTTCTCACTCAGACACTCAGTAGGTTAAATTCTGCTCCAATATTCATCACCGTGCTGGAGTACAGATTCTTATTTTGTTAAAAAATTGCCATTGTTGGAGGTAAAAAAACTTATTCCTGCTAACTACTGCCTGGTTTTGAGTTTCAGAGTTGGTACACACTTTTAAAGGTCAACAACTCCTGTCCTCATGCATAGAAATGACAGTTTTCAGAATTTTAAACCTTTAAATGGCACTGTATAAAAAAAACTATAGATAATTCATTCTCTATTTGCTGAATATAAAGTGGATTTTTGTTTGAGCATGGATTATCAAACTGATGTGTAAAAGAGCAACAATGTTGATTTTGACTATTACTTTTAATATATGATGTACTGTATTTATATATAATATTCTGAAACTCTTGAACAAGGAAATAAAAAAGACATTAAGGAAAATAAGAGAACATTTTAATTTTCACTGTTTTCTCAAATGTATGTTCATTTAACTATTTTTCTTTAAGTTAATTGAGTTATTGCTGCTCCAGTCCCTTGGCTGAGGAGTGGAGCTGACACATGGATTGGGTTTTGCTTTATTTGTTTTAGTTTTTTTTTTTCAGTCTGGGTTTTTTTGGCCCAAAAAATACAGTTAAGCCTTATCCTGAATGTGTTACCATGGTAACTGACTCATTTAAGGAAACCTACTCATTGACAGGCTTACCTGTCTCCTCCCATCTGTCAGTCACTGGTTGGAGGAACACAACTCCAGAGATTTAGAAACTAAATTAATATACAATGTTTTACAGCAGTAGGAGATGCATCATGATCTGAACTGATATGTCATTCCCTGATCAATGACTCATCAAATGGTACCGTAGATACCAAATAGATAGATTGTCGTAATTCAGGAAATAACATAAACTAGAATTTTACAGAAATGACAAAACGGTGCATCAGTGAACATTATAGATGTTGCGATAATTGGAGAATGAACTAGCCTGGACAGAGATAAAACGTTCTTCATGATCATGATCTGGACATGTTCTCCAACAGGTTCTGCTCCACCCAACAGCCCACGAGCCTGGCATACCAGCCTGACCAATGTCATGTATGAGATAACTGGCAAGTCAGTCTGGGCTCCCTCCATTGGAAAGACTGTGGTGCGCTTTTCTTTGGATCGAACCGCATCACTCTCCTGCTTTACCACCCAGAAGCAATTTTTCATTCCGCCGCTGGTGAGAAACTAGTTTCTCAAAATGTAATGTATAATTTGTGATGCAAGGTAAGTTTTATTTGTAACATTATTTTGTTAACACGACATTTACACAGATTGTCTTGTGTTATAACTGATTTGCCTCGGGTGTTCTGTGGACTAGATACGATTGTTACTAATGATAGGCTAGCAGATTCCCATTGACTTATGCTAGCATTAGCATCGGGGAGCACCGATGACAACAATATGAGATGAAATAAGATTAAACTGTCTCCAGTGATCGTTCGATCGTGTCCTCCGGGGACTCCTGTGGGGGGTGCTCCAGGAGTATGGAGTAACAGGCCCTCTTGTGCGGGCAGTCCGGTCCCTGCGGCGCCGGTACCAGTTTGGTCCGCATTTCCGGCTGTTGGTCGAAACCATTTCCGGTGAGGGTTGGACTCCGCCAAGGCTGCCCTTTGTTTATAACCTTTATGGACACGATTTCTAGGCGCAGCCGAGGTGTTGAGGAGATCCGGTTTGGTGGCCTCAGGATCGGGTCTCTGCTTTTTGCAGATGATGTGGTTCTGTTGGTGTCATCGGGCCGTGATCTCCAACTCTCGCTGGAGCGATCTGCAGCCGAGTGTGAAGCTGCTGGGATGAAAATCAGCACCTCCAAATCTGAGACCATGGTTCTCACACGGAAAAGGGTGGAGTGTCCTCTCCAGGTCAGGGGTGAGGTCCTGCCCCAGGTGGAGGAGTTCAAGTATCTCGGGGTCTTGTTCACAAGTGAGGAAAAAATGGAGCAGTGGAGTAATGCGGACACTGCATTGGTCCGTCGTGGTGAAGAGGGAGCTGAGCCAGAAGGCAAACTCTCAATTTACCGGTCCATCTACGTTCCTACCCTCACCTATGGCCATGAGCTGTGGGTCATGACCGAAAGAACGAGATCGCGGGTACAAGCGGCAGAAATGAGTTTCCTCCGCAGGGTGGCCGGGCTCTCCCTTAGAGATAGGGTGAGGAGCTCGGTCATCCGGGAGGGGCTCAAAGTAGAACCGCTGCTCCTCCGTATAGAGAGGAGCCAGATGAGGTGGCTCGGGCATCTGGTCAGGATGCCTCCTGGACGTCCCACCAGGACAAGACCCCGGGGAGACCCAGGACACGCTGGAGGGGCTACATCTCCTGACTGGCCTGGGAGCGCCTCAGGATCCCCCCGGATGAGCTGGCGGCTGTGGCCGGGGTGAGGGAAGTCTGGGCTTCCCTGCTTAGGCAGCTGCCCCTGCGACCCGATCCCTGATAAGCGGAAGAAGATGATACAATACAGTGCGATGCGGTACAGTATGATACGATACGGTGCGGTACGGTACAATTTTAAGATACTGCATAAAGCAACCAAATATGACGACTACACAAAGATGTCCAGTTATAGTGAATGAAAGTTGATAAAACTCATGACTGGGCTCAAAGCTGGTGATTTTCTCTATCAATCACGTACCTAAAGACACCAGGAAGTTCATCAGAGAACACAGTCAACAAGAACATCTACTCAAAGACCATGATGATGAAAGTGCAGAGCTAAGAAATGTTTCAAAAAGACAAAGAAATGGATTGATCTAGTCTTATCAACCCAAATAAAGGTTTGGTTTCTGAATGTTTATTGTTTTTTTCTTGTGCTTCTCCTCCAGACCCAGATGGGCTTCACAGACATTCAAGTTCAAGCAAGATGACCAAGAGTTGTTCAAAGCTCCATCCCTCCATGCTCAGCGCCCACACAACACCCCATCCTTCCTCTGACTAGCAGTTCAGAGCTTTTTTTTTTTACTGGACTTGCTCTTCTGATCAAATAAAACATCTTTATTTAGACTTGTTAAAGCTTTTTTGCTCATTCCACAAGTGTAACCTGAAAAACTGAGATTTTAACAGATTTAAATATTTATGATTAAAATGTTCTGCCATGGCTGTAAAATCTGGAAGTGGTGATGAATTGCTTTTACTTTTGGGCTGAAACAAATCCTTTAAAGCAGGAGATGTTTTACATTATAATGCTTTACACATTATAGTTATATTATTATAATTTGATTCCCAATAGGTCTATTATAGCTCTTACTCGTTTAAAAAGAAGAAAAAAAAGTTTGTATTAAGAGTAGATTTATAAATCCCAATTTATTAATCAAGTAAACAGCATGAAAAAGGTAAATATGCTCCATTAATGCAGAGAACATACCTGAAAACCACACATGCATTGTACCTTTCAGCCACTGGATCAGTTCAGCACGCAATAAGCAAACTGTTGTTTTTGAAGTGCATTTACACTGGTATTTACGGTTAATATTTTTAATTCCATAAAAAATGTGTCCATTGTTATTTCTTGAAAGTAAAGGAGCACTGAAGAAACAGCCTGTTACAGCTTCGTGGAAGAATGTCTGTGATATACTCAAAATCTGCTGTACAGTAGTAATTTTTAAATACAAGCCCTTTAAACCGTTAGTGGCTGTATGGGCATCACAGACTGTAAATGGTGGGAATTTAATTTTGGTTTCACTTTCTGTGCATGTTTAGAATACTAAGAAATAAAAATGCCAGGGAAGAGCGAGCTCACAATTTGTAACCTGTTTTTCATATTTCAACTCGTTTACAACCATTTTATAATGCGACCGTAGAAACTTATGAAAAAGTAAAGAAAAAGTAAAAACTCTAATTAGTTAAATGAATGAATGAACAAATAAATGAATAAATAAAAATGTGGCGAACTGCAGCATCCTCAGCGCTGAACTCGAAGTCATGTTAATGGCATTTAGATGTCAAACATCTTTGCTCAAGAAGCTGTTCTCAGATATTGAGCCCTTACAGCAAATGTGATTGGTCAAATTGATATAGCCACACACACACACACATATACATAGAAAGTAACAGTAGCTAAAAAGAATAAATCATCGAGGTGATCAAAACCAAACGTATTCGGGTTTGTACGCTCGTCTAGACCAAGGGGCAAACTCCGCCTCAGAACAGTGAAGCTCGCTTCCGCGTTGCAAATAGTGTAATCCTCCCTTCATCCGCTAGGGGCTGGCTCCAAGAGCGAGCAAATCCCCATAGACTCCCATGTTAAAAACGCCAACTTCACAGCAGAAATAAGCAGGTTTACAGCCTGGTTCAAAAATCATTTTAGGTTTATCAGGTCAAGTTTACCTTCATGTCAACTGTGAGGGGGTGAATTTTTTTTTATAACTCATTCGTTTAGATGTTATTTATTCTTCAAATTACACATAATTAAGGGCGTATCCTTATGATTGACATGCGGCAGACCGGAAGCTCCGCCTGCCGACCGGAGGCTCCTAGTTAGCTCCTTCTTTGCTCTTAATAAGGTCTCAGTTTGTTACAGAGTCGCACAACGGCGGTGTTTAGTCAGCGAATTGCAAGTCTAAGCATGTCTTACCTTAACCATGCCGCTTAGGGGGCTTATCTTTGTTAGCTCCTCTTAGTTTCGTGTTAGCTCAGTTAGCGTTTAGCCCACAGTACGTCAGCTGTCAATCATTTGCCCCGCGGCCGCGCTGTGCCCATTTTAGGATTTTCCTGGAGTGACGACGTACGTGACACAGCAAGATGGCGACGGTAAGACACGCCCACCTGGCTTCACATTTCTCTATTCAGAAGAGACCGGAAGCTACGTCCAGTAATTATATACAGTCTATGGTCTAGACGCAGCTGACGGTGACGTTACACGAACCTGACGATGTATTCTGTCAGTTTTACTTCCAGCTTCATGACGAACGTGTATCAGTGAGTAGCTACTTACAACTTTATCTCCTCTGCGGGACCAGAGGCTCCGCAGACGGCTGCATGTCCGGCTGTTCAGTCGTCATCAACGGCTAGATGGTTTTTGATAAAGTATCATCCGCAGCAGGGATGGGACACTCGGAGTTGTCAATCTGATCCCCAGTGAAACCAGCGGACACACTGCGCACGCGCACTGTTGTAAATGACCAGTGCATTAAAACAGTGCACGAGTTGATTACCTTGGTTACCCTGACAACAGTGCAACGGTTGCCTCTGATCGTACGTGACTGAGCGGATGCTTCCTTGGAATGTCTGACGCGTGGGGGCGTGGCCGTCCTTTATGACGTTACACTCAATATTTATGACGCTGTCCTTTAAAAGACATATAGTCCCTTTCAGACTACAGACAGAGCTAATCTTTAGTCTTGCAGTATACAGTAAAACGTTTTCGGTTTTTCAGAGTGAGATTTCTTTTCTTTTCAAATAGATAAAGTTTAAAATGGAATCAACGTTTCAAGAAAACAGAACAGTCCAGGTGACATCTCACAGCATCCTGCCAATAGTTAGGAAACATTTTGAGAAGATCCGTGGAGCCCAATGGAGCATGCTTGCTGTCGGGATTTGTGACAGCGCAACGCATGCCATCTTAACCGACATGATTGTAGAAATCATCCAAACAATTTCTTCAGATATTTTAAAAGTGTTTCTCCCAATAGTTAAGAAACAGATCGCAGATCATGGCTCGGTCCCACCCCAGCAGACGATCAAGGCATCGCTTGGAGACTCCATCCCTGCCAGCATCGCTTCTGCTCTTGATATTCCACAGCAAACCTGTGAGTTTTCCGGAGAGCTGGCGACCCTGATTGAGGACGAAATCTCCCAGAAAGTGAGCTCCGTCGTTTCTGCAGTTATGGACACCGAAGTTTGGCCGTCTGAACCTGGTGTTTATGTAAGTGGGGCCATTTCAAACCTAACCTGTCTGCGAGTCATGGTTTTCCATGTTTCCTCGTGCATCAGACGACATTTAGAAAAGATGAAGGCCAAATGCCTGGGAAAATGTTTGAAAGATAATTTAAAGAGAAGGCCACGTTCTGCACAGGACAGAGTGATCACAACATCAGTGGAAATGGAGGAGGATTTAAAATCTCTGATTTCTCTGCCGTTAGCCTGTGAAAGAGTTTGTGAAATCATTCACACATATTCTGAGTTTGACACTGAAGAAAATAATGAGGCCAGTCACAAGATTCCCCAAACTTCTCCAGACTTTGCAGAGAAATCCAAATCTGTTCCCTCCTCAAAGCAGATTTCTGAAGCGTCATCTGAAATTGTAAAAACTATAATCGATGACCTGCATTACACTGAGCCTGAAGAATATGATGAACACAGTTGCGACTGTTTGCCTCATTTTAATTGCAGCAAGATAGTTCAGAAACTGGCAAATATTTTCAAATGCAAGCCTAAAACGCCAATGAGGACTGCTAGCGAGCAAGAACGTCGAAGATCAGGCTATTTTGAGTTTGTCCATGGCGAGTACGGCAAAATGGTGGCAAGCTTGAGGAAGTCGTGGCTGGAGAAAAAAGGCGAGTTCGTGGTTGATCTGGAACGCCTCCCCTCTCTGTCATCAAAACAGGATGATGTAGAGATTTTACCAGGATTTATTTCGGAGTCCAAACCCTCAGCTTCGGTTCGGAGTAGCACAACATTGGCCAGTGTCACCAAAAAGCAGTCCTCTAAAGCAGGTTTTGAGACCATCAAACCACAAATTGACACCTTATATGATAGATTAAACCATTTAGGTAAACTGGAGGAACATGCGCTGAACAACATCAAGTGCAATAACGAAATCAGGAAATTTGCAAAAGAGCTGACCCTCAGGATTTACGATACTTTGATGACAGACCCGACTTATGAAATTCCCATTGTGCCTCAAGGAAGAGCTCTCTCTGACTCTGTCCTCTCTAGAAGAGGGATGAGGAACAGAAGCAGTCAGATCCAGTTTTCTCCTGAAGTCCTGTATGCTATCGTAGAGGACGAGATAGGAAAGTACCTGCAGAAGATCATTTTATGGAACGAGAAGAAAACATCTGATCAATGCAGTCACAGCGAAGAAGTGTCGGGCGCTTTAAGGGATATTGAAGATGTTTTTGGAGATATGATAGAAAATAACCTCACAGAGTCCCTTGTAGCTTCCCAAAGTTCTGAAGCGCATGACCCTCCCCAGTTATATCATGTGGACTCACTTAGTTTGCACCAGGAGACTTATGGAAAGCTTTCAACATCTTCATATTCAAAAGCCTCACCTAATGATACATCAAACTGCAAATCAAATGCTAATGGAAAATGTGTCACTTTCAGTTTCCCCAACAAATATATTGAACATTCTTTGGGAGAAATGGCGGAAGATTATGTCACAGAGCCCCTTGTAGCATCCCAAACTCCTGAAGATTATGATTCTCCCCATTTTTATCATGTGGACTCACTTCCTTTGTACCATCAGACTTATGGAAATTGTGACAAGCAATCAACATCTTCATCTTCAGAAGTTTCACCCAATGATACATCAAACAGCAAATCAAATGCTAATAGAAAATGTGTCACTTTCAGTTTCCCCAACAAATATATTAAACATTCTTTGGGAGAAATGGTGGAAGATAACGTTACAGAGCCCCCTGAAGCATCCCAAACTCCTGAAGATTATGATTCTTCCCATTTTTATCATGTGGACTCACTTCCTTTGTACCATCAGACGTATGGAAATAGTGACAAGCTATCAACATCTTCATATTCACTCCCAGCTAATGGTGAATCAAACGGTAACAACAAAAGGGTCACTTTCAGTTTCCCCAATGACTCAGCCACAACTTCACAAAAGGACAAAGATGTTGCGGGCAGTTTTGTTGCTGACCAGCTTACTTTGACCCAACAAGAGGAGGAAAGAATCACACCCAGAAGTGGCTCGGCAAGTCCGAAAACACAAGCAGGATATTTTAAAAGTTCAACCTTACACACTGAGAGTATGACTGACTACCTCATCACTTTTCTTTTTATGAGGCTGATGTTTGAAATCAACAAGAAAGTGTCCAGAAGCCTAAAGTTACCAGAAATCTGTGCCGTCTTCGGTCGCTGTCTAGACAAGGCATTGGAGATGGAAGACATAAAAAACATGATCTGTCAAATGAACGAAGTCAACATGGAAAAAATCCCAAAGGCAATTATTAAAGACCTTTGCAAAGACTTTGGCTCCCCAGAGAACATGCTAGCAGCTGCAGCTAACCCAAACGACCCATCTTTTGAGGAGGCTGTGTTGAAGCATCTGAAACACCATTTAAGTCCACGTCCAAAGAAAAGCAAAGCTGCACGTTTCTTCGGAGCTTTGAGAAAAGTTCTGCTCAAACCTTTTAAATTGTTCCGCTGAGCAGCCCACAATGACAGAAACACTTCCCCACTTCTGAAACAAATCATACGCTCATGTCATTCTCATGTCCCAAAGACAGTTTCAGAGGTTTAAAAACCATCTCGCCGCCCATCGGTGCTGGCTTGTAGAGTCACATTACCTGGAGGGTGAGCTGAAACATAAAAGCAAGGAAGAGAAGATGAAAATATAACAACATTAGCAACAGCACAATTAAAAACAAAGGAAACAAAAACACTAGAAAAAGCACTTGGAGAGGCAGGCCCCGCCCCTTTCAGGATTTTAAAGGATTTTTGGCCTTTATATGACACTTCTTTTTAATTCCATTACCTCCTTTGCCGACGTAATAAAGACAAAAACAGACGAAAGAAAAATAAAACAAAACAAGCTGAAAATAAATCAAAATTACAAATAAATAACATTCTTACATAACCTGAAGGCTGAAAAATAAACAATATATATATATATATGTGTGTGTGTGTGTGTGTGTGTGTGTGTGTGTGTGTGTATAATAATGTGTGTGTAGTTCAGGTGGAAAAACAGTCGTCTGTCAACCAGAAAGTTGTTGGATTGATTCCAGGCTTCCCTGGGCTACATATAGAAGTGTCCCTGAGCGAGACACTGAAACCCCCCCCACCACCACCACATCCTGATGTGCCTATTGGAGCATGAATGTGTGTGTGAATGGATAAGTCTGACCTACTGTAGTGTAAAGCACTTTGAGCGGTCAACATGACTGGAAAAGTGCTAGAAGTACAATCCATTTACCATTTAAATACAATTAACACCAGAATAATTAAAAATGTTAGAAAAAAATATACAGCAGAAAAAAACTTTAAATAAATGAATAAATAATATACTTTTTTTGTTATCATTAAATAAAGTGGATAGAAATATACCTTTTTAAGATTTACAATAAACATCCCAATGTAACATACATACCAGAACAAAACAAAACAAAACAGAATAGAACAACATAGAACATCACTGCAATCAGGTGTTTTCTGTAATGTTCAAGAAGACTTCTACACCTGTGGACAGGTATTTTGGTCCACTGTCCAAGAGCAAGGTGCTCTAATGGGTCTCAGACAGTTTTCATTTGTTTATTTTTTTAATTTTTATTTTCAACTACAATTTAAAGCAATAATTTATTTCACCAAACCATAATTTTGTAAATTTTTATTTATTATTAGTTTCTTTATTTTCTCGTTATTTGAATTGCTATTGTTAATTTTCTTTTCTTTAATTGGAGGGCATGAATAATTTTGAGGTAGACTGAACATAATTTTAAGAGGTAAGCTGCTCCCCCTTGTGGTCATGTCTCATAATGGCACAGAATCCTTAAAAAAAAAATTCCTGGATTCAAACAGTTATTGGGATCAACACAAAAATGTAACTGGTTCTTCCTTCTACCATTTTCAACATTCCCGGAAAATTTAATCCAAATCTGTTCCGTACTTTTTCAGTTATTTTCCAACAGACAGACAGATGGACAGACGGGCGGACATCATTCCATTACCTCCTTGGCAAAGGTAATAAGGACAAAAACAGATTTAAAAAAAAACCCCAAAACAATAAAACAATAAATGAATAAAAATTACCAATAATAATATTCTTATATGACCTGAAGGCTGAGATGAAACATACAAGAAAGGACAAAATTAATGAGGTATACATGTGTAGTATGTAGAATTTTGATAGTGAGTAATTAGTTGTGAAATGAAACTGTGAAAAGAATATAGATTACTAAATATAATTTCAATTTCAATAATAAATGCATACAGAAAGAAATCAAATTGCAAAGTGTTTTGTAATTATCCATTTTCCAATCCACTTTATTGATAATGCACATTTAAGTTAGAAGATGCCTCCAAAGTACTGCACAAAAAGTATTTTTAAACTGAAGTATTAAACAATTACAAATTGAAATACTGATTAAATTTCTGATTTGTACATTGGTTTTAAACTGCTTTTTACATTTACAGTTATGCTCAAATTTATTAGTATCCTGCCATCATAGAAAATTTACATTCACACAAGTCACCCAGATAAGTAGAAACTGAAATATCTAAAACATTGCTTTTTAACCATGGTTTAAAATAATGATATAAAAACAAAACAAATAAAAAAAAAAAGGTTCTGAGCAAGTTAGACCTTATTACTTGTCAACTGGTGCAGAAATCTGATTGAGAATTACAGAAAACTTGACTGCAGTGTGATTGCCACAAAGTGTTGCTTATGTATACAGTATGTATTTTTTATGTGTATGTTATATATATATATATATATATATATATATATATATATATATAAATAAATATATATATTTATGAATGTATACAGTCGTCTTCAAAATTATTTATACCCTCAAATTGAAGAAGGGAAAAAAATCAGCTGTCAGTGATGAAATTGGCATAAGTAATAATGAATAAAAATTCTATGAAAATCCTGACATTGATTTTGAATCGTGGTTTGAAAGAAACATCAAAAACAGACAGACAAAAAATAAAACAATCTATCATGATGGGTTTCCAAAGCTCAAATTTTGTTGAGCAACACTTTGAGGCAATCACTGCAATCGTGTGTTTTCTGTAATGTTTGAAAAGACTTCTACCTGTTGACGGGTATTTTGGTCAACTGTTCCTGTGAAAGGTGCTGTTACTGTATGTGTCTGGGACAGTTTTGTTTGTTCTTTTTTAAATATCATTTCCAACCACAATTCAAAAGCAATATTTTATTTCACTGAACAATAATTTTATAAATTTTTATTTATTATCAGTTTCTTTAGTACTAATTTGAATTGCAATTGTGAATTTAGCCTCTTCTTTAACTGGAGGGTATGAATAATTTTGAGGACGACTGTATACAGGAGGTATGGAAAGTATTCAGACCCCTTTAAACTTTTTACTCTTTGTTTCATTGCAGCCATTTGCTAAAATAATTTTATTTCTCTTTAATGTACACTCAGAACTCCATCTTGACAGAAAAAAACCCAGACATGGAAAAATTTTTGCAAATTTATTAAAAAAGAAAAACTGAAATATCACATGGTCAAAAAGTATTCAGACCCTTTGCAGTGACACTCATATTTAACTCACAGGCTGTCCATTCCGTCTGATCTTCCTTGAGATGGTTCTACTCCTTCATTGGAGTCCAGCTGTGTTTAATTAAACTGATTGGACCTGATTAGGAAAGGCACACACCTGTCTATATAAGACCTTCCAGCTCACAGTTCATGTCAGAGCAAATGAGGATCATCCGGTGGAAAGAACTGTCCAAGGAGCTCAGAGACAGAATTGTGGTGAGACACAGATCTGGACAAGGTTACAAAAGAATTTCTGCAGCATTAAAGGTTCCTAAGAGCACGGTGGCCTCCATAGTCCTTAAATGGAAGAAGTTTGGGACAACCAGAACTCTTCCTAGACCCAGCCATCCAGCCAAACTGAGCAATCGTGGGAGAAGAGCCTTGGTGAGAGAGGTAAAGAAGAAGCCAAAGATCACTCCAGAGATACAGTAGGGAGATGGGAGACAGATTAAAGTGCAAAGATTATCATAACATTCATTATAAGAATTACAAATATTCTGTTTGATACAATAAAGTATATAGTAAATATGCTTGACATGTTTTTAGAGTTTATTCAATGATTTAACAACCCTCATTAGTCTCCAGAGTCAGCCTTTGTTGGTTAAAATATTAAGCTGTTGTAGTCGCAAAAGTACTTTAATTTAATGATAAATTTGATAAAAAAAAGACCATCTAGAGCAATTAAGTTGTTTATTTATATCATTATTTCAATCATTTTCATTGCCACATGGAATACTTAACAATTTACAATTTTTAAAAATTTTCAAAATATCTCTTACTGAAAAAAAACAAAAAACAATTCCTTGGAGAAGCTATTACAGGACATATCACTGATGTAGAACTGAATCATTCCTTATTCATCTTTCCATGACATTGGACTATTGTTTGTTTGCAACATAAATTCCACTATACATAGGAAATGTATAGTGTATACATTTCCTATTTATACACTATGTATAGGATATTTGTTCTTGAAACCCAAATACAACAATAAATACTAATAAAAAGACAGATGTAACCATATTTCATTTTGTGAATTTTTGTATGTCCCACAGGGGAAGAGCCAGAGGAATCAAATGGACAGCGAAGCAACTCCAGACAAGCAGTTTACTGGAGACCAACAAGACCACTTAACTTGTAAACACTGCTTCTCCAAGTTCACTACCCCAGGTTACCTTAGCAGCATTTAAGGAATGTCCACAGTTTAAATACAACACCAAGGAAGTTCACAGATGGCATAACTGGAATTTACGTAACACCAAAATATGAGGAAGGGCCTTTGATCCCAATACACTTGCAGAAGTGTTTGTCAAAGGGTTTGATAGACTGTGAGGTCAACAACTGTCAGCAATTAATAAAGATTGGTGGCGCATCAGGCAACCCTGGAAAGAATGTATTCGCTTGGAAAGGTCAAAGAATGCTGAACCATTCATTCCAACCACCAGCCCTTCACTTGAATCCATTAAGGATATGCATGACAAGGGTCTGTTGTTACAAGATTTAAGGGACAAGTGTGAGGAGGTTCTTGCTGCTGCTGCAAACGAGGGCGTTGACAGTGTACATCCCACACTATGGCGATATGGGGTTTTCTGAGAGGTGGTGGTTCTTTTCCATTTTTACCAACAGAAAAGACAACTGGTGCAGATTTGGTCAGACAATGGTCTTTCTTGATAGTACTTCTGGAAGATGGAACTGTCTTTGCAGGGGAACAGGAAAATCCCTCCGCTGTGTTCACCGCATGATGGCTATGTGGTGGATATTTCAAGAGGCACCAGATTTGTTTCTTCCAAACATAGATATTAAAACCAGACAACACAGAAGATGTTGAAACAGAAATACACGTCAGAACTCAATGTAGCATGTCAAGTGACTGAGGCCTAGTCCACATGGAGCTGAAGCCGGTTCAGGTGTGAAACTGACAGCAGAAATTTGGGGAAAGGTTTCACCATCCCCATGAAACCGCTGTAGTACACCTACAAGGCTGTGGGTGGCGCTATGATGATTAAAGTGTAACACTCCAAACCTAAAACAAGACACAGCGAATGCGCAAATAAACGGCACATGCGCAAGTAAAGACTCACTGCGTGTCGCTGGAAATCAACAAAGGAAGAGCAGACAGGTAAAGATTGGTTTGTTAAAACTATCAATCAAACATGATTCCTACCAGGAAACCATCGTATTCAGTAGATGACAGTTCTATGGCAAATGAATTACATAATTTTTACCTTAAGTTCGGAACACGTGACCATTCTTTGGAATGTTATATCATTAGCATCATACCATTAGGAGATGATGTCTCGAAAATAGACATAGAAGTGGTAAAACAGTTTAAAAGATTAGACACCAGCAAGGCAGCAGGCCCTGATGGTGTCTCATCTTTTCTTTTGAAGACATGTGCGGAGGAGCCAACACCAGCTTGGGCCCTTGTCTATCAAAGATTAGTGGATTCGCATATGGTTCCATCTTTGTGGAAAAGGGCGACCATCATCCCTCTTCCAAAAAAAGCGGTCCCTCAAGCTAACAATGACTACAGGCCTGTTGCCTTGACTTCAATTGTAGTCAAGTGCTTAGAGAAGTTGATGGTGGTGAAGCTGAAGTCAAACATTAAGGGACAGTTAGATCCATATCAGTTTGCCTACAGAGACAACCGTGGTACTGATGATGCAACTCTTATCATAACACATTCAATTTTGCAACATCTTGAGAATCCCAAGGCTTATGTTAGATTTTGTCTGTCGACTTCAGCTCTTCAGCGCAGCCACATATTCTTCTCAGTAAACTTAAACAGATGTCTGTTAATCCATATATCATCAGATGGTATCACTCTTTTTTAACCAACAGGACTCAACAGGTCAGAGTGAACCAGACAGTTTCACAGTTAAAAGCAATATGCACAGGAGTTCCTCAAGGGTGTGAGTTCTCCCCCTCCATTCACAATATATACTAACGATTGCATCAGTAGACATTCTAGTGTTTCTTTGATTAAATTTTCGGATGTATTGCTATTCTGGGTCTTATAGATGGGTTTCTGAGCAACGTCACAGATAGGATGCGCACGCAACCAGGGGGCAAGAAAACAGAGGAAAAGCATTATTGAACTATGAGAAGACGTGTGTTTTACATACAAAACTCGACTTTTAAAGCAGATTAGGTCAAGATATGACGTGAAAGTGTCGAGGAAATCAAAACATTAATGCATGTGAACAGTTGAAAATGGTGAAAATAGGACAGTAGGCGTGACTGATCTTCAGAAAACCCTCCCAGATAACTTATTACGGTTCAGACTATGATTTATTTAGTCTTTCACCATGGTCACATGTAGGATTAAACCACGGTGGAGGCAGAAATTATGCTGCGTTCCATTTTCATCGGAACTGGGAAGTGGGAACTGGGGGGTGACGTCACACCCGACCAACTTGCGTTCCAGCTCACTGGTCGGAAAACCAGATAGCAACCTAGCAAAACAACGTGTTTGCTAAGGCTATTGCTATTAGCCGTTGTTGGCACAGCTGGTGTTGTAGTTCACATATACGACATGAAAAATGTGAATTACACTACAGCAGCTTCCCCGTACATCTGTATAAACCAATACTACGTGTACGATTGATTTATGCAATAAAATATTAGTAAGAAGTGTAAATAAATGTAACATTATAGAAGCTTCTAAAACTGCTAACACAGGGCGCGGCCATCTTTAAATCTGAACTCGGAGCTGCGAGAGTTGTCCGACTTTCCGAGTGGGAAATCCGACTTCAGGGGGGCGTTCCAGTTGAAACTTCCTACTCGGAACTGGGAATTTCCGACTTCCGAGTTCAAATGGAACGCAGCATTTTTCCCGTATTCTAGTCGGAAGACTGTAATAGCAGCATCACCGCTGCGATCGGCTGCATGACATAAACTGTAAACACTGTGTGTGACAGCCATCCTCTGCTGATTAGGCACGAACTTAAAAAAGAAGAAGAAACTGATTGTGGAGCCGTTTACGAACGTTCACGTGACATAACAACGCATCCCGGAGATTTAGTACGAAGTACGGGGGTCGTAAATCAGATGGCGTTTGAGTTTACGGTTAGCTTGCTAGCAGTTAGCTAGTCTGTCTATTGTCCACCACGATCTCATCCACAATAGGGGATTATCACGCTTACCGGAAGTTCCCGGCTTTTGACACTTCCTCTTCCGGGCCATGTTAACGACAGCCGTTCCTGCTCTGTTATAATGTTTAAATCGGATAAACTCCAAACATATTTAAGTTTTCATTCTAGACTGAAGTGATACTGGATCAAAGCGATCGATTTGCCGCGGTGAAGGGCCGAACTTTATAATAAAACACACGTTTGTTTGTCCCCGGTGGGGCACGACACCGGCACTTCACAACATGCTAGCATTAGCCAGCTAACGTTTACTGACGTGCTTAACATTGTGCGTCTTAAAACACACAAACATCTGAAAATCGGGTCTGTACCTCCCCGTTTCCAGTGGAACAACTGGGGACTGCCAAGAAAGGAGACGCTTTCAGATGCTTGTGTGTTTTCAGCCGCACAAAGTTAGGCATGTTATCGAGCTGGCTAATGCTAACCTGCTAACACGACTGCGCAGTCTGCCGGCCACAAACAATCGTGTGTCGTTTTATTATAAAGTTCGGTCCTTCACCGCGGCGAATCGGTCGTTTTAATCCACTTCTTCCTCAGCATCACTTAGTCTGGAATGAAAACTTGGCATTGGCGTTTTCCGATTTACAAAGTTTAACAGAGTAGTAGCTGGCGGACTATTGTTAGAGGTTAGCATTAGCCAGCTTGATGACGTGGCTAACTTTGTGCGGCTGAAAACACACAAGCATCTGGAAGCGTCTCCTTTCTTGGCAGTCCCCAGTTGTTCCACTGGAAACGGGGGGGTACAGACCCGATTTTCAGATGTTTGTGTGTTTTAAGACGCACGATGATAAGCACGTCAGTAAACGTTAGCTGGCTAATGCTAGCATGTTGTGAAGTGCCGGTGTTGTGCCCCACCGGCGACAAACAAACGTGTGTTTTATTATAAAGTTCGGCCCTTCACCGCGGCAAATCGATCGCTTTGATCCAGCTTTTGATCCAGTATCACTTCAGTCTAGAATGAAAACTTAATTATGTTTGGAGTTTGTCCGATTTAAACAGTATAACAGAGCAGGAACGGCTGTCGTTAACATGGCCCGGAAGAGGAAGTGCCAAATGTTTCAACTTCCGGGAACCGGAACGCGGAAGCGTGATAATCCCCTATAAAGCAGAACGTTACACAAGCAGCGAAACTTACCGACAGCAATGTGTGTTCGTCCCTAACAGATGGAATCAGCTCCTTTCCAAACGTAGTGATGATGTCGTCTTTGCCTGGTTTAATCCCAAACTAGTGAAAGTTGCTCCTGTATGGAGGAGATGAGGACGACACGGAGCTGAACTGAACCTGCTGCAGGCTGCAGATTGTTGTGGCCTCTTTTGGTTTTAACAAAGAGTCTAAATGAAAGTTTAAGCCGCTTTCTAACTCAGGTTTTTCAGGCAAATTTCAAATGAGGTTCAACACGAATAATATCCATGTTTTAACAAGAAAAATGCCGTTTCCGGGTGTTGACTCCCTTGCCAAGTTAGTGTAATCGTGATAGAAATATAACACAGCAACACAGCGTCGCTATTTTGTTATTTGTCATCAAAATACAGATTTATTCAATATAATTTAAAACACGACCATCTCGGTTTGTTTCGTCGGGTTGCTTTACATTTTTATGAATGATATGAGTGCGTGTTTGGCCGTAGACTCCAATACAAACACAGGCTTTTTGCCCCCTGGTTGCACGAGCAACTTTTTGGGGGGGGACCGGGGGGGGCCGGGGGGGGGGGGGGGGGGGGGGGGGGGAAACGGGGGGAAAGGGGGGGGGGGAAGGACAAAGGACACACAGGGCAGAATTTCGGGGGGGGGGGGGGGGAAAAAGAAAGAAACCCCCCCGGCGGGGGGGCCGGCGGGAGAAAAAAAAAAAAAGCCAATGTTTGTAAACTGAAACCCATCTATGGATACTGATAAAAACACCTTGAGGTACAAGCAAGAAGTAAACACCTGTGTACTATTATCACCTAACAGTTAAAGGGACTAGAGGCAGGAATTTAAAAAACAAACAAACATGCATGTCCATTTTTTTTATACTAATGGGTGATGAAGCGCTAAATACCAAAAATAACGTTTCCACCCACGCTTCTCTCTGTTGCCTTGAACAGGCTGTGTGCTGCAAGATGCGCTGCAATTTGGTGTCCGAATTTCCCGTGCTGCCCTGCGGACGTGACGTCAAATGACGCTACATCCGCAGTTTGATACAGGAAGAAGACAGTCGTGGTAAATTCAAACACTGTAAGCGATAGTTTTGGATTATTCTGCCGTCAGCAAACGATCCAGATCAACTGAAAGACACTAAAAAGTGTAACTACAAAGAAAAAGGTTAGTAAACAACATTATAGTTTCAGTTTGTGCATGCTCCCGTGACGGCTTGGCTCGTGGCTGCAGTTACCTGAAGCGCCATTCGCGAGTTTCGTTTCTTAATCTTGCCTCAAGTCCCTTTAATACAAAAAAACCCAGAAGAATTAGTGTTCGACCCAGGTTATGTGGGGATCACACTCCATTACTCATTCATGATGTCAATATTGCTCAGGTTGATTCGTCCAAATATTTAGGTGTGCATATGGACAATAATTTATCATGGAGTGTTTATGTAAACATTGTGTGTACGAGGATCCAGCAGCGACTTCACTTTCTACGAAGGCTCAGGGTGTTTGTGTCCAACAGCAGGTGATGTTGCTTTTCTATCGGTCTGTGATTGAAAGTATTCTTCGTTACGCAGTTGCTGCTTGGTTTAGTAACTTAAGTGTGAAATTAAAGTCGCAAATCAACAGATTGGTTTACACTGCATTAAAAGTGATGGGAGTGAGGGAGTACCCCACTCTCCAAGCAATATTCGAGGAAACAGTACTTAGGCAAGCCAGGAAAATAGTCGCTGACCCCTTTCATGTCTTGAATTCTGAGTATGAACTGCTACCCTCAGGCAAACGTTAAAGATTTCCAGTTAAAAATAAGAAAAGATATTTGAACCGGTACAAATTTTCATTTATTCCACTCTGTGTCTCTGTTAAACTCAGGTCGTAAGTAGAGGGTTTCTGTAGGGAATGCCATATAGACTATGTATGTATGCACTTTGATTGTCGGCACTTGTGTGTTGTGTACATTTGTGCTGTTATGTGTTATGCAGCAGCCTGTGCGTCCAATACAAATTTCCTTCAGGACTAAATAAAGTAATCTTGAATCTTGAAGATGGTGGAGGATTTACGAGGCAAACGTGAAAGTTTTCAACACAGTTGAAAACAGTTGCTCATCGACGCCATTGTTGCTGTGAATTTTTTTTCAATGAACTTTATTGTTGTTGTGAATGAGACCAATGCACATTGTCACTGACGCCATACCCCCCCCCCCCCCCCCCCCCCCCACACACACACACACACACACATCCTTGTACTTCTATCTTACTGAGGACATTCATTGACATAATGCATTCCCTAGCCCCTTACCCTAACCCTAACTACCACAAATGATTGCCTTAACCTAACCCTAACCCTAACCTAAACCTATTTGTAACCTAAACTCTAAAGTTTAATCTTGACCCTAAAAAGGGCTTTTCTTTGATTTTTTTTATAGTAAGGACCGGCCAAAATGTCCCCACTTTGAAAAATGTCCTCACTTTTCTGGTTAAAAGCGCAAAATGGTCCGCACAATGTAGCAAGTACAAGTACACACTTCCTCGTGTGCTTACGCCGTCCCCATGAAACAAAAACCGGTCGAGGTTTCAAACCTTTCCACCTTGGAACCCGGTTTCAGACATGACAGGTTTTAGGAGGCTAATCCCTGGTTTCGTGAGGATGATTGGGCAGATTTCTTAAATTTTTTGGCGGTTTTGCTGTAATTTGCCGGCGTGTGGACGGCCCCTGAATATCTGTACAACAACGAAAGAATTCCACACCCAGACCAGCTGCCAGTTCTTTTGCGAACCAAGGAAAAGGAGATCCCTGTCTGCTTCATTGCTGGGGAACTGCAGTGTCCATACTGTCCAGGCCCCACACCACCTGATCTACTAGGACCTTACACAATCACCAAAAATGCTATTGTGTATGGCTACACATTTATTAACAAGGGTAAGAATCTTATTTTGAATATTTGGTTAATGTGAAATTACATTAAATTTAAGCAATAAGGCTAATTAACCACAAATGATGAGAATTATACTGGAAGAAAGACTTGCACCATGTATCAGTAATGCAGTATTATAACGACTATTTTGGTTTTGTAACCCCTTCAAATTATGATTATTTTAAGACGTAATGGTATTGTGCATATACTAAATTTTACTTTTACATGAACTGATACTTTTCAGGGATCTCTGTTGCAATCAAGCAGTGTCCTGTCTGCAAAAACCAATTAAGATTCCAGGAATACAAGTCAGGTTTCCACAACTACAATGACCGTGTTATTCTGACATTGCCACTGTCAACTACTTCTTTCTGCTCTTGCAGTAAGTACCTCTGCCCCTTGTCTAAAAAATTGTTATAGTTTGTATCATTTGGATGCATGTGTATCTATACTATGTTGAAATTGCAAAGGTTGGTTTCATTTTGCATTTAATATCTTAATTATTCAGAACAAAACAGCTCCAGGAAGGATGACATTGACCTTTTTCAATGAGAACCGATTTCATCATCAAACCGTCAGAAACGCCTTTCATCTTTTCTTGTCCCAGACTGACTTTAAGTTTGAGTTCAACTGCTACCAATGTGGTCACAGTCCACCAGTGATCATGGCACATGCCAACTGGAAAGTTGCCTTTGACTTACCAGGTATTTAACATTACCATGAATTTGAATTTTTTAAAGTACATTTCCAAATCTGAATGTCTGACATTTCTTTGTGTGTATTCTAATTTGGAACTTTCAAGAGAACCAGACACAGACAAAGTGACAAGAACGACCTCTACTGACATAGTAAAAACATGGGAGCAACTTGACAAAGAACTGATAGCAGAGGGCTTTCCAACAGGTAAAGTATTTCAGTCATGATTGAGACTTTCCAAACAGATTGATTATTTTGAAACACTGTTGAAGAAAGCACTCCATCACTGAATCAACATAGATAAGAGAATATCATCTGAAGTTGCTACAAAATGTAATAATTGCTAACTACATTCTTTTAATCACCTGTTTAAAACAAGATATTTAGCATACATTTATACACCAACTAACACCAAGTTAATGAGGAATTGATCACTTATGAATGTCTGTGGAAATCACAAAGGAAATTATTTGGTTATTTTTCCATTTTTCTGAAGCATGGGAACGTTCGGTTCTTTATCTGTTAGACAGCAAATAAAAACTGGTTTCTCTGGTTTGTTCCTTTCGCTGACTGCATATCAGCTACACAGCTCAACACTGACCCCACGATTTCCGGTGGTATTGCTCAGTCTTCTGCGTCGAGTGACGGACCAGCAAGCCCCTCAAAAATGCACCAAATTACTTAGGTAACCGATGCAGACGACGGAAGAAACTGTCCCTTTGTCTGCATATCCGTCTTCTGCGCTGAGCGTAAATGGGCCTTTACTCTACTCTTGCACCCTGGATGGGTAAGAGTGTGAGATAGGGCAACACTCTCCCAAAAATTGAGGCCAAAAAGGGGGTACGCAAAAAACTAATGCAATCAAAGTCCCATCAAAGAAAATGGATGAGGATGCTGTGCTGTGCTTGCTTGAAGCAAAGAAGGCAAGTAAAGTATTTTATATGTCTGTCATCTATATTCCTTTCTCATTGACCCCTTTAGGAAATCCTAAATCTTTAAATTACAAATGTCTTGTGCCACACAGCCACCAAAGAAAGACCTGCAAGGCGCATGTGCTGCCCTAGGAGTGAGCCAGGATGGGACCATAACTGACCTTATACACAGACTGGAATAAATGGTCAACTTCAGGGAAATTTACCCCCAAAATGTTTTTAAAGTTGCAAAAAACTGGAGGTGATTCTATGTTTGAAACAAAATAAATGTAATGCGTTTCCATTTGGAAGCCTTCCTTTGCACTGAAATACAAATAACTCTTACAGGTGGCACACTGCATTTTTCCTGTCATCATGGGGTTGTTTACTGTGTAAGTTTCCTGTTTTGGAGCGAGTCAGCAAGGGATCATGTCGATGGGCTGCTGGGCTTCAAAACATTTCCAACTTGTTTAATTTCTGATGTGTCTGGCCAAGAGGCTAGACACAAGAACGACCGGAGCCGACAGCTTTTTTTCCAACCCCATGATGGCAGATTATGTTCACCAACCATCGAGAACATTGCAGCAGCACTGGAAAAGAAACTGCGTGTGGAAATGCCATGGGTGAAAAACCCAAAAATGCAGTCACCTCCAGAAGTTACTCCACCAGATGGCAACCCCTGGATTCTTCCCCACCCAGTCACAAAAGCTACGGAAAGATATGCTGTGTATGACCGCTTTCATCAGAAGAACCAAAAGCGCCCAAAGGAGAAAGTAAGAAGCTTATGCCCAGAATTGAGGGCAGAGATCTACTCCTCAGTTGTAGAGCAACTGAACAGAGAATTGGCAGCCATTTGCTATTCCGTTTCACAAATGAACGAGAGCTTGATGTGCAGAGCTTGATGTCAAGCTCTGCACAAGTTTGCTAATTACCCACTGATTGGAGTCAGGAGTGTTGCAGCAAGGGAGCTCCTAATACCTGCAGGGCACCAGCCCTCGAAGACCAGAGTTGGTGATCCCTGCTCTCCAGCTTACTCTCTTCCAGAGTATTTGACATTATTTAGAATATATTATGACGGTTTTATTTAAGTTAAATTCTGCATTTAGGGCACTATTAACATTAGTTCAAATTATTTTCTTCAATTAATTTTTTTCCCATGAGGGGCAATTTTAGCCAAGGAGGGCAAACGGGCAGTTGCCCGGGCAACCTGAGCCCTGCCCTGAGCAAGTCCCTGGTGAAGAGGTAGGGGAAACCAAGTGAAGAAGAGGCCTCCTTCACAAATTCACGTTGACGTGGTTGAACCACCGCTCTGGCACTGGAAAGTGTTCCAGGGGTGCTTTAATGTGCCGGTACACCTTAGAGCGCTGACAGGCCACACAAGCACTAGCTCAGTCACGGACATCCTTCTCAAGCCCCGGCCAGATGTAACGGGAAGCAACAAGTTTTTGGGACAGCTTGCGGCCTGGGTGGGAAAGGCCGTGCACTGAATCAAACACCTGGCACCTCCAACTGACAGGCACCACGGGCCTTGGCTGATCTGTGGACACATCGCACAGAAGCATGGAAGTTCAGCAGTTTCAGACCAGTAACAGCAGAACAAAGCGCCTGCACTTCCAGGTCAGTAACCTGGTCAGTGCAAGGTGAAGGCCCAGGTGAAGGCCCAGGTGAATGGCGCCAACTGAGGCACAGGACAGGCAGTCTGCCACCACATCGGCCTTACCAGCGACATGGCGGATGTCCGTGGTGAACTGTAAGAGAGTTGTCATTGTTGGCTGGTGGACCAGGGTTCCGACATCTTGGCCATGGCAAAGGTGAGTGGCTTGTGGTCCACGAATGCTGTGAACTGACGGCCTTCCAGGAAAAAGTGACACACAGCCAGGTGTAGGGCCAGTAGCTCCCAGTTAAAGGTGCTGTACTTGCACACGTTGGGCCGCAACCAGCGGCTGAAGAAGGCGAGTGGTTGCCAGGCCCCATCCACCCACTGTTCATGCACTGCGCCAACAGCGAAATCAAGAGACTAGGTAGTTATGGCAATGCGTGCGCCAGGTGCAGGGTGAGCCAGCTTAGCAGCATTGGCGAGGGCGGTCTTGGCACCAGTGAAAGCTGCGACCCACGCTGCTGACCAATCCACGGGCTTCTTGGGGGTCTTGTCCTTCAGGGCTTTGTTTAAAGGGTGCATGATTGCCAAGGCCTTAGGGGCAAAATGGTGATAGAAGTTCACCATCCCCACGAACTCCTGGACGGACAGCATCGTAAGTGGCTGGGGGAAATTAGGCACCGCCTGGACTTGGGATGGCAAGGGGACAGCGCCGTCCTTGGTAATATGGTGCCCCAGAAAATCCATGGAAGGCAGCCCAAACTGGCACTTAGCTGGGTGGATGATCAGTCTATGCTGGGATAGACGGCTGAGGAGGGACCGCAGGTGGGAGAGATGTTCCCCCATGGATGAGCTTGCAACAAGGATGTCGTCCAGGTAAAGGAAAAGAAAAGGCAGGTCCCGCAGAACAGAGTCCATAAGCCGCTGGAAGGACTGAGCTACGTTCTTGAGTCCGAAGGGCATCCATAGAAAATTAAAAAGTGCCAGTGTCACACAAAATCTTGCAGCCAGATAAGGAATCGGTGATAAACAGTAGCCCTCCTGTGCTGCCGGCACTCCTTTGGCTACTACTGAGTGCTGGCCCGGGAGTTTCCTGGCCTGGTGAAAGAGCAGAGTGCTCAGCAGCGCTTGGGTTTGGAGCCGGTTTCCAGGCATGGACGGGATGTAGCTGCAGCTGTCATCAAAAGCTTGTGCCCCCGCTGGCACAGCAGCAGGGGAGAGGGACTTGGGAGCGGTGGCTGCATAGGCAGGCAGAGCGGGCGGTTTTGCACCATAGTGCTGGCCGGCTAGAAAGAAACGGTCAGCCTCTTCAAGCAAGGGTCGGGAGGTGTGGTGGGGGTGGTAGAAAAAGGGGTGGAGAAGGGGGGGGGCGGCTGCGGAAGCTGTTTAAAAAGGAAATCCGGCTGGTGGTCACCCAGGAGGTCCAGCATCCTGTCCATCAGTTCGGAGGGTTTGGAGTCTCCCATGCCCCGCAGGAAGAGAAGGCAAGCAGCCTGCTTGGTGTCTGTGAGCCCAAAAGTCTTCAGATGGTGAGCCAAAAGGCCCAAGAAAGGGCCCAAAAAAGGGAGAAGAGGAAGAAAAAAAAAAACAAAGAAATTAAGAGCTTTGTATCTACAAGCTGCCATTTTTTTTAGAAGGCTGACCCCCCCATAAGGCTGCTGAGCGCTGAAACCACGTAGAAGTACTTGGTGGTGTTGACTGTGGTGTCCCACAAGGTGAACTGAGCTTCTCTCTGGGCGAACAAGGCTGAGGCCAAAGATTCCTAAAACTGAGGCAGCTTAACGGTGCGTACACACCAAACACGATTTGGGCGTCAGGTTAACATGCAAAGTCAATGGCGCTTTGAGGAGGCATCGAAAACCCTGCAGCACGTTACGCGTGTCAGGCGTGGTGCGTCGAGTTTTAAGATTGTGAGCGTTTGACGTGCGTGGCGGGCGGCAGACGCTGGAGTTGGAAAATCTGAACTTTGGCGTCTTGACACGGGGCATCAACCGGTCAGAGCAACTCAATGTCATGACACAGACACACATTTTATAACAGGATGCGAAACACCCAGAAGAACCAGGGGAATCTCCTCTCTCTCTAAAGACAGAGGAGGATAAACTGTGATCTGTGTCCGGTCCCAGTGTCTGAACGGCGGTTTGATGACCTGCTGTGCTGTTGGGATGTAATGGGTTTTTAAAGCTGCCCCGCATCAGGACAGCGGGTTGTTAAACTGGGCCGGATCAGAGAGCTGAAAGCGCCCCTCTCCACTGCGCAGCTCCTGGAGTAAATGGTGAAACTCATCATACTCAGACCACCTGAAATCATCTGGTGAACCCAGACACAGAGCAGAGATGCCAGACGATGATGTTCCCTTGCTTTGTTTATCGCATAAAGCCGAGCCGCTCTCTGTCCTGCACCTGCCATGGTGCAGACAGACCGTTGAAAGGAAAAGGAAAAAGGAGGGTCTCCCCCCAACACGCGTCAAGCACGCCTTGGCTGGACATCCCTCGCCGCGCGTCAGGGGTGTCAAGGTGCTGGAAATCAAGCGTCTGACGTTTTAGTGACCCAGCGTCCAACTTTGGGCGTCAGGTGCGATTTTGACGCCAAAATCGTGTTTGGTGTGTATGCAGGGTAAGAATCACAGTGTTCGTTGTCATCTTGGCGTGTAAAAGCCATGGAAAATGTCCACTTGGGGTCAACAGTGTGGAAATTGCAAAACACAAGCTGGAGGCAATTTCTCTTCGACAACACCACTCACGTCATTTATTAAAAGTTGCTGTAACAACAGAACTGCCTCGTGGCGTAGCCTGTGGAAAAACTTAATAACACTCTGGGAACCCCTGTGTTTAAAGGCACAGTAACTGTCCATGATGAACTATATGGTCCACTACATGCTGTAATTTCAACATGTTGAAGCATCCAGAATTATAGCCACATTAATAACGTTTGTAAATCCGCCAAGATTTCAATGAAATATGATTGTTTGTGTTTGCAGAGATCATTCTCCTTCATTCAGAAACCATTGGTCCCGACAGACATGCAGACATGACCGGCAGACATGCAGACTGTGGTAGGCTCACCACTGCTGATGCTATTAAAGATATCATTTTAAATACAACTTTAACAACTACAATGAAACAAGGTCTTATAACTCTTATTCCCAAACCTGGAAAAGATAAGAGACTTATTGATAATCTACGACTATTATTACTTTATTAAATACAGATCCCAAAATCCTTACCCATGTCACTGGAAACAGGTTAAAGGAAAACTTAGAACAGATCATCAGTGAAACACAATCTGGGTTCCTTAAGGATCAATCTATCCATAATAATATCAGATTGGTTTTAGATCTACTCGATTACAATCATTTAATTGAAAGTGATGGTGTGATACTTATCTTCTTAGATACCCACCTTCTTAGAACATGCTTTTATTTTAAAAGCTTTAGAATATTGTGGATTTGGGGAAAAGTTTATTCCTTAAATTTCTTTGTTGTATTCTGATATTAGTAGTTATATTTCTTTACCTTTCGGAACGACTGAACCAAAGACTAGAAGAAGCATCCTGATTGTTATCAGCAATGAGTCAGGCTCTGTGATGTATGGGATTATATCAGTGGTGGCAGTAATGCCATACAAAGCCATGGCTGAGGGAGGTGGTACTGCGCTGACCTGCCGGCAGTCCTGATCTAGAAAATATGCCCAAACTTTAGCAACAAAAATTAAGACCAGCCTTGTACTGCTGCAGACCTTAAGGCATGTTTGCAGGAACGATGGGACAGAAAAAAACTTTAAACACTTCATTGCTTTATATCCTCAAAGTTTCTCAGAACTTTTAAGAGTTTTGAGAAAAACTGGCAGCATTACAAAGTAGTAAAAAGTTTACTGTCAAAGCTTCTTTTAAAAGGTTCTGCAGACCTGGAAGGAAAACATGGATGTATGGGTTCATATTGTCTATAACTAAATAAAGTTCAATTAAATCACAGTGAAATTTATAATTATTTGGGATTTTATTCTATGATATTTGCATTTCACGGGTTATTAATTTTTTTTTCTATTTTTTTTAGATGAAAACAGTATTCAAGCAAAATAGTAAGAACTTAGCAAATAAATAACTACAACAAAACGAAAGGCAAGGATGCTCTCAGCTAAGAATTTACCATCATTTTTTGTTTGTTTTGTGTTGACAGAGAGAAATGATGAGTGAAAAAGCGCATGCAGCTACTTGTTTTATGTGTTGGATTAAATGTTAGAAACTGAACTCGGCTCCCAGTTAACTTAGAGAGAACTCCCGGGGTGACCAGCAGATAGCAGCATTGCTGCAAACTGCTTTTGCAGGCTGCCTACATTTTCTCCTCTATGTTGAAATTATGTACACTAAATATAGTTGGTTTTATTTACTTTATTAATTGTTATAAAAAAAAGGCATGTATGAAATTATGATACTTAATTCAATGCAAACAGAAAAAAAGAAGAAAAACCTGTAATTATGACTTGTCTCTTGAAGAAGTGATTACTTCATTAGTTGTCAAGTAGTATCTTGCTTCAGGCTTTTGGTATATACTGTATATACATTATATTGCCAAAAGTATTTGCTCACCCATTCAAATGATAGGAATCAGGTGTTCCAATCACTTCCATGGCCACAGGTGTATAAAATGAAGCAGCTAGACATGCAGACTGTTTTTACAAACATAAGTGAAAGAATGAGTCGCTCTCAGGAGCTCAGTGAATTCCAGCATGGAACTGTGATAGGATGCCACCTGTGCAACAAATCCAGTCGTAAAATTTCCTCACTCCTAAATATTCCACAGTCACCTGTCAGCTGTATTATAAGAAGAGGTCACCAATTTTCTGCAGAGTCAATCACTATAGACCTTCAAACTTCATGTGGCCTTCAGATCAGCTCAAGAACAATGACAGAGAGCTTCATGGAATGGGTTTCCATGGTGAAGCAGCTGCATCAAAGCCAAACATCACCAAGTGCAATGCAAAGCGTTGGATGCAGTGATGTAAAGCAGCCGCCACTGGACTAGAGCAGTGGAGGCATTCTCTGAAATGATAAACCGTGCTTCTCCATCTGGCAATCTGATTGAGGAGTCTGGGTTTGGTGGCTGCCAGGACAACAGTACTTGTCTGACTGCATTGTGCCAAGTGTAAAGTTTGGTGGAGGGGGGATTATGGTGTGGGGCTGTTTTTTAGAAGCTGGGCTTGACCCCTTAGTTCCAGTAAAAGGAACTCTGAATGCTTCAGCATACCAAGACATTTTGGACAATGGGCTATATGCACAACTCCTCTGATCTCAGTAAACTTGTCGACAATAGCCAGACACACCTGGATTAATCAGTTTGTCCAATAATGAAAGGCAGGAAACAGAAGAGCACTACTGAGTTCAGGAAGTAGGGGAGTTGTGCATACAGTATAGCCCGTTCCATGCTCCCAACTTTGTGGGAACAGTTTGGAGCTGGCCCCTTCCTCTTCCAACATGACAGATGAAAAGCAGGTCCATAAAGAAATGGATGCAGAGTCTGGTGTGGATGAACTTGACTGGCCTGCACAGAGTCCTGACTTCAACCCCACAGAACACCTTTGGGATGAATTAGAGTGGAGACTGAGAGCCAGGCCTTCTCATCCAACATCAGTGTGTGACCTCACAAATGCGCTTCTGGAAGAATGGTCAAAAATTCCCATAAACACACTCCTAAACCTTGTGGAAAGCCTTCCCAGAAGAGTTTAAGCTGTTTCTGGAACATTTCCTGATGTCTGAAAGCACCGGGACACGATAAGTCCGCAACGAAGCAGCATGTTTGAAAAGACGAGTCCATTTAAAGACTCATGCTCCACAATGCAAGTCTGAAAACGGCTTTAAGCTCATATGTAAGTCATAGCAGGTGAGCAAATGCTTTTGGCAATATAGTGTATGTATATGTATATATATCTATATCTATAGATATATATACAGTATGTATATATACATATATATATATATATATATATATATATATATATACATATATATATTTATATAACCACCTGCTCCCAATATACTCCTGGTGTTTTGGTTTGTGATTGCCAAGTTCTTGTCGTTGTTTCCTTCATGTGTTCTGCTGATTCCCTTGTTGCATCCTTACAATAAATCTTTTTTTTTCCTGAGCCTGCCTCTTATCATCCTGCTTTTGGGTCCTCCCTTCCCTTCACTGTGCCCATTCATGAAAATATGATGTGATTTGTAACCAATAAAGGAAAAAAAGCTGAAACTATGGCCAATAACTTCCTCAATGGATCACAAAAATCCCCAGAAGTTATTTAATCACACTGAATAGCAGTAAGTGACTGACTTTAATAAGGTAAGTTATGCAAGTGTGCAGGAAACTGGAAAAATGTGCCACAGATAACACACTACTACTATCTTTACTATGGGAGACAGGTTAGCAGCTTGTTGGACCATGAAAAACAAACAGAAACTTGCTCAGTGTCTTCATTCCACGTTTTTTCTTGTGGTGAACTGCAGCAATAATGTTGACCTTCTAAGCCCTTTAAGTGCACAGGCTTTCTCAGCTAATCTACTTCCGGATTTGCTCTTGCTGAGCTATGGAGTTAAGAGGGAGGATCGGAGGTGAGGTGGTCTGTCTTAGTACCCTAAGCTGTACAAAGCTACTGTTGTTTCTTGGAACTACATGCTGATCTTTTGTCTAAGCATGTCTCAGCTTCTGTTCTGTGTACATAAACGTAAGACTTGCAGCGAGCACTAGCTACTTTCCACTCATTTTTTTTTTTTTTTTACTACAATTTGGGTGCATACATACTCACAAAACTGAGCACCACTTTTAAGCTTATGCTAGACATGTTGTGACATCAAATTGCTCATATTATAAGAATCAACACAAAAAGTCAGTAGGTGTGTTTGGGAGATTATCTGTTTGTTGTAATAATGCCTCTCTGCAGTTAAACTTGTACCATTCAGACGGAGTCGCATTTGTGAGGAGAATGCTTTTTTTTTTTATACTGGTAAGATCCCCAAGGGGAAATTAGGGCTCTGCATTTTACCCATCTCTGTACTGTAAGTACCAGAGAGCAGTGGGCTGCTACTTAAAGCGCCCGGGGAGCAATTGGTGGGGGTTAAGGACCTTGCACAGTGGTTCACCTAGGGACGAGTAGCAGAGGTGGGCATGTGGGTTGGGCTAATGAGAAACTTGCCTTGAGAAACTTTTCTTATTTCGCAGTCTATTATGAAACTCACTCTTATTTGGTGGCACTGACATTGGCAAGTTTCCATGGCCATGACCCACAAACTCAACTCTGTCGCTTATCCCACACATGCATTTTTTTTTGCAAACATAAGAGGGAAATAAACATCTTTCCACCATATAGTGGTAAGTTTCATTGCAAAAACACATATTTATAATAAAGAAATTATAGGGAATAGAAGCCGCTAAGCATTGTGGGGCAACCGTGACATGTTGGCATCTCATTTATTCATTCATTAGGGCTCCTGTGAAGGGGGGTCCTGCCCCATCCCATCCCGTCCTGTCCTTGTGCATTGAGCTAACCGGATGAAGCAGTTTTTTTCCAGCGCTGGTCGTCTTGTGCCAGCTGCTCTGCATCCTCCATGGCGACTCCGTGTTGTCGGAGGTCACACGCAATGTGGTCGTCTCCAGCCTGCGGCCCTTGGGTCAAACTGGAGAAAGGCTCTTGTTGGATGGTCAGGACAAAAAGGAGAACATGACCGGACCAGTGGGTGTGTAGTTATGCAGCCAACCAGAAATAATCAGCCAAACACAAATTTCCTGATTTTTTGTGCTTAGCATATCTGTTGCCAATATTGCCTTTAACAATGTTGCAATTGTTGGTTTAAACATGAACATGTGAATTGTTTAATTGCTTCAACAGATAAAGAAGGTAAACCTTTTGTTTTGTTGAAGAAATACCTCTAAATGAGTAATAATGGGCTCTATGCACAGCTCCACTACTTCCTGAACTTAAGTTAGCTCCTTTGTTTCCTGTCTTTCATTACTGGACGAACTGATTAACTCAGGTGTGCCTGACCTCAGTAACTGGCCAGACACACCTGGATTAATCAGTTCGTCCAATAATGAAAGACAGGAAACAAAGGAACTATCTTAAGTTCAGGAAGTAGTGGAGTCGTGCATAGAGCCCATTGTGCTCTTCTCTGATCCCTATTGATGATTAAAAGCTGGCAGTTTAAGTAAGAGAGTGTCATCCATAAATTGTTTGGAGGAGAAACCTCTGACACAACTTAAAAGAAGCAGATAAGATCAGCCGGGAATATGGCTTCTGATCTGGACGATACCGGGTAAGACCTCTCCCTGCCTGCTACCTAAATAGGAAATGTTCCAGGATGCGAAGAGGAACCAGGGATCGAGCACTTCTTGGAGATGGACAATGACAATCACTGCAGACTTGCCCCCTAGCAGATCATCTCTAATTGGGTAAGCCATCTGTGTTTGTTTACATGTGTGGAATTGGCAAGGCGGATTACAGGGACTTTGGATAAACTTTCTGACACTGAGGTATTGGCTTCCGTAAAAGATGAAAAGCCGTGCACATTAGGTCCACCCAGCATACTGGCCAACTGGACTCTAAATCTTGGACTACATTACGCCATCAGGCACTACAACACACACACATCAACACACACTGGATGTTGTTATGAAACTCTAGCACTAGTTTACATCCTGGGCCCACTGGTTCGTCCATCAGTTATGAAACCCTACCGGATCACGTGCTGGTGTTGAAATACCCCCTGCTCGGTCCACTGGTCCTTATCATTCATGCACACACAAACCATATTTGTACGGACCTCCAAAACTCTCTGCGGAGGTCTGTCAATCAGCAGGGAAGTGGTGGCCTTTCTCTACCAGGTAGCCGAGAAGACGTCACTGGGCAGAGACCATCAAGGGTTTCATCTGTAGGATTAGCGACAGTAACTGGAGAGCATCATCTAAAGGTCGCGGTGGGAGGCTCTGCAAACGTAAAGCTACTCAGTCAGCTTCAGAACCTTATTCTTCCTCACACCAGCTGTAGGAATTGTGGAGTCAACAAGTCTTTTCCATGTCATATATTTGTTCTGCCCGGCCACAGGTGAGTATAAACAGCCCAGTTTAATTCATTGTGCTGATTGGACTCGCCTGGTTCAGTAGCTGGGCAGAACAAATAAAACAACAAAGACTGGTTGACTCCACAATTCCCACCTCTGCCTCACACCCTAAGTCAGGGATCACCAATTCCAATCCTCGGGGGCCGTTATCCTGCAGGTATTAGGAGCTCCTCTGCTGCAACACACCTGACTCCAATCAGTGGGTAATTAGCGAACTTCACACGTCACAAGGTGTGTTGCAGGAGGGCAGCTCCTTGTACCAGCAGGACACCGGCCCTTGAGGACCGGAATTGGTGATCCCAGCCTTAAGTGATGGGCATATGTGTCAGCTGTGTATAATTAGATCATGTTACTCACCCTCATGTGGCCATAAAAGGGGATGCTACTACACCTGTCACTTGATTAGGTCCACCTACACAGCTGAGTGTACAACTTTTAAACCTGTTACATGCTCCACAAGAAGCGAGAACTTTGTTCTTGCCCTCGAGGCTGCAAGAACAAGAAAAAAGTTTGTTTTTGTCAAGTCTATACATACTCCACAAGAAGCTCAGCGACTGTGCGCGCTGTGGTATCCGTGTATTTAAATGCCACGTGGGTTGTTTACATTTTTGTACTTTCTAAACACCTCGATCAGCTGTTTATTAAATACTATCCATTTAATGTCTGTGTCAATCTGTGGAAATACGGAAGTGACATCTCTGCTACAAGCATCTCCACGCTAACCCCACCCACCACAAATGTCCGACCAATCACATTATATTTCCCGGTGCTTCCCGAGAACAAAGTTCTGCTCGGCTGAGGGGTCGAGAACAAGCCGTCCTCAATCACGGCCACGAGAACAAGAAGAAAGTTCTCGCTTCTCATAGGAGTACGTAACAGCCTTTATACAGTTATCACAGTTAAATACACAATACACAATGGCTCACATAATTCAAGCACCACACAGGAGGATATGCTTTCACATCTTTTATTTCGTAAAGAGGTAAACAAAACACAAAATAGTTTATTTATTGAGCCATAAAATACTATATGATTGCATTTCCAGAACAATAGGGGATTATCACGCTTACCGGAAGTTGCCGGCTTTTGACACTTCCTCTTCCGGGCCATGGTAACGACAGCCGTTCCTGCTCTGTTATACTGTTTAAATCGGATAAACTCCAAACATATTTAAGTTTTCATTCTAGACTGAAGTGATACTGGATCAAAAGCTGGATCAAAGCGATCGATTTGCCGCGGTGAATGGCCGAACTTTATAATAAAACACATGTTTGTTTGTCCCCGGTGGGGCACAACACCGGCACTTCACAGCATGCTAGCATTAGCCAGCTAACGTTTACTGACGTGCTTAACATTGTGCGTCTTAAAACACACAAACATCTGAAAATCGGGTCTGTACCTCCCCGTTTCCAGTGGAACAACTGGGGACTGCCAAGAAAGGAGACGCTTTCAGATGATTGTGTGTTTTCAGCCGCACAAAGTTAGGCACGTTATCGAGCTGGCTAATGCTAACCTGCTAACACGACTGCGCAGTCTGCCGGCCACAAACAAACGTGTGTCGTTTTATTATAAAGTTCGGTCCTTCGCCGCGGCGAATCGGTCGTTTTAATCCACTTCTTCCTTAGCATCACTTCAGTCTGGAATGAAAACTTGGCATTGGCGTTTATCCGATTTACAAAGTTTAACAGAGTAGAAGCTGGCGGACTATTGTTAGCAGGTTAGCATTAGCCAGCTTGATGACGTGCCTAACTTTGTGCGGCTGAAAACACACAAGCATCTGAAAGCGTCTCCTTTCTTGGCAGTCCCCAGTTGTTCCACTGGAAACGGGGAGGTACAGACCCGATTTTCAGATGTTTGTGTGTTTTAAGACGCACAATGTTAAGCACGTCAGTAAGCGCTAGCTGGCTAATGCTAGCATGCTGTGAAGTGCCGGTGTTGTGCCCCACCGGGGACAAACAAACGTGTGTTTTATTATAAAGTTCGGCCCTTCACCGCGGCAAATCGATCGCTTTGATCCAGCTTTTGATCCAGTATCACTTCAGTCTAGAATGAAAACTTGAATATGTTTGGAGTTTATCCGATTTAAACAGTATAACAGAGCAGGAACGGCTGTCGTTAACATGGCCCGGAAGAGGAAGTGCCAAATGTTTCAACTTCCGGAAACCGGAAAGCGGAAGCGTGATAATCCCCTATTATAGGCACGAGTCTAAACATGCAATTAAGTCTGCAATTACAACTGAGCACTTGCAAAGCTTAACAAGCTGTTGATGATTAGTAGGAAACACATATCAATAATGATTTCACCCAAACAAAAGTAAAAACAGTGATGGAGATAAATAAATGACAAAATTCATGAGCTTGTAGCTCTGATGTAAAAATTTGGAGAATACAATGTGAGAACTTTCGCAACAACATGTACTTGTATGTTAACCATAGATGTTAGAAATTATCAGCCAATCATTATCATTGGTTTATATCAACATTAAAATGCAATATCGGACACAACTTTTACACGTCATGAACATATGTGTTACATAATAACCTTCAATTAAAGAAAAGGCTGAATTCACAATGGTTATTCAAATAACAACAAACTAAAGAAATTAATAATAGATAAAAATTAAAATTATAATTTAATGAAATTTTTTTTTAAATTTTGGTTGGAAATAATAATAAAAATAATAATAATAATAATAATAAACAGACAAACAAACAAAATTGTCCCAGACACATTAGAGCACCTTTCCCATGAATAGTGGACCAAAATACACTTGACTGCAGTAATTGACTCAAAGTGTTGCTTGACAACATTTTAGCTTTGGAGCCCCATCATGCTTGTTTATTTGTTTTATTTTTTTGCGTGTTTGTTTGTAACGTTTATTTCGAATCACAATTAAAAATCAATGTCATGATTTTCACAGCATTTTTAATTCATTTTATTACTTTTGTCAATTTCAACTTATTTCACTGACAGCTGATTTTTCTTCTTTTATTGGAGAGTATGAATAATTTTGAGGAAAACTATACATCAAACTCTTCAGCTACCTCTCTTCTCACTCAAAATATAAACATATTAGAGATACAACATCACAGTTGCCTGCATGTATTGGTATCAGTTTATATCAGTATCAGAGATTAAGAGTTGAACAATCAATCAATCCATCAATCAATCAATCAAAGCTTTATTTATAAAGCGCTTTAACATATAAGGTAAATAAAGTGCTGTACAGGTGAGTAATTAAAGATAAAATCATAATAAAAATAAAATCATAAAATAGTAATATAACAGAATAATAAAAGCAGTTATATACTGTTATATAGGATATTGATAAAAAAAAAAGTAAACATCAAACATCCCTTATGTTAAGGTTTTCTGCTGTAAAGAAAAATCCCAAGCATGTGGACTGAATAGGGGATTATCACGCTTACCGGAACTTCCCAGTATTTGGACACTTCCTCTTCCGGGCCATTTTAACATCAGCCGTTCCTGCTCTGTTATACTGTTTAAATCGTATAAACTCCAAACATACTTAAGTTTTCATTCCAGACTGAAGTGATACTGGATCAAAAGCTGGATCAAAGCGATCGATTCGCCGCGGTGAAGGGCCGAACTTTATAATAAAACACACGTTTGTTTGTCGCCGGTGGGGCACAACACCGGCACTTCACAGCATGCTAGCATTAGCCAGCTAGCGCTTACTGACGTGCTTAACTTTGTGCGTCTTAAAACACACAAACATCTGAAAATCGGGTCTATACCTCCCCGTTTCCAGTGGAACAACTGGGGACTGCCAAGAAAGGAGACGCTTTCAGATGCTTGTGTGTTTTCAGCCGCACAAAGTTAGGCACGTCATCAAGCTGGCTAATGCTAGCCTGCTAACAGTAGTCCGCCAGCTACTACTCTGTTAAACTTTGTAAATCGGATAAACGCCAATCGTTACTGTTTGTCTCTAAAACTGGAAAAGGAACTTAAAACCCACAATAAAGCTATTGACTTCAATGTTAAATAAGCTGCGACTCTGACTCTCTGGCAGACGTCACATCTGGTTTTGGCTCACAGCGCCACAGTCAGATGTGCTGAAAAAGCAGCGATGTTTTCTAATAACTTATCTATGCAGCTGCGCTTGTTTCTGTTCCATAGATCATCATGAAGGACGTTTTGGTCTTTAAAACATGGCAAAAAATGTCAAAAACGTGCCATCAGTACTTAAAAGTAGAATGAATGAATGAACGAGTACGATTGTCCTGTGAGCTCAGATTTGGCTTGCTGTGGTTATTGGGGGCTTTCTCCACATGTCTACCAGCTGTGTGACCACAACACCGTGGTCATCGGTGTTGATGAAATGAATAACAGCTAAATCACGAGTTCAACTTCTTCCATTCATGTTCAGTGTGTGTGTGTCGCAAACAAGTGAATTCACAGAACTTCACTATAACAACCTCACTTACACTGAACACCACAGCTGAAGACGGCCTCAGTTGTCCTCAGTTGTAATGGGAACAAACTAAACTGGGGTAGTGTGGTATCGGTCAAATGAGGGCTAAGTAGGTGCTGATATGAAAGGGGCGTTAGAAACTGGTTGGGGCAATTCTGGGTAGAGCCTTCCTGGATGGAGAAAATGGTTATTTTTATTAGCTTATAAAGATTTAGACATTCAATACAAGTAAAGCATGCTACGCCATGTTAATGGTGCATAAAAGTTGATATAAATGAAAAAATATAATTTTTGCTGGGATGGCCAGCTTCTTGTTCAGGGTGGCCATGGCCACCCCTTGCCACCTCCTGGGGGCACCACTGCGTGTGCTCTTCTAAAATTCTATGATTTTTTTCAATGTTTGAATATAATTTTAATTAGGAAGATTATATTTTTGTTCACACTGCATTGTTTGTTTTATTACTGTTATTATTTTAATTCTCCTAGGTGGGGTTTTTAAATAAGCCTGTAATGGGTTTCTATCTCACCTGCACATGTGATTCACACTGCCTGGCCAAAAAAAAAGTCGCCACCTGGATTTAACTAAGCATATAGGTACGAGCCTCCTATTGAATAATTACTGCATGGGCGATTATCTTTCAGCTGGCAACAAGTTATTTAACCCCAACTGGTGCAATGACTTGCTTCTCATTTCCTAAACAACCATGTGGAAAGACACATCTGTGGTCTTGGAGAAGATGTTAGTCTGTCTGAGAAGGGTCAAATCATTGGCATCAAGAGGTGAAAACATCTAAGGAGATGCAGAAACTACTAAAACTGGGTTCAGAACAGTCCAACGCATTATGAAAAACTGGAAGGATAGTGGACCATCGTCTCCCAGGAAGAAATGTGGCCGGAAAGGCAGATGAAGTGATGCAGCATCATGCCTAGTGCCTACTGTATGAGCCTGTGGGGGCAGTGTGATGATCTGGGGTTGCTGCAGTTGCTCAGGTCCAGGTTCAGCAACAGTATGAGCTCAGATAATGAGGTCAGCTGATACCTGAATATACTGAATGACCAGATTATTCCATCAATGAATGTTTCTTTCCTGATGGCACGACCATATTCCAGGAATACTGTGCCAGAATTTATCGGGCTCAGATTGTGAAAGATGGTTCAGGGATCATCAGACATCATTTTCACACATGGATTAGCCACCACAGAGTCCAGACCTGAACCCCATTGAGAATCTTTGGGATGTGCTGTGGTCAGACTCTACAATCATCATCAAGATCTTGGTGAAAAATTGATGCAACAGGATGCAAATAAATCTGGTGACATTGCAGAAGCTTCTGGAAACACAGCGAACGCTGCCGCAATCAAAGCTAAAGGCTCCAACCAAATGTTAAATGTTTGACCTTTTTTTTGTTGGCGACTTTTTTTTTGGCCGGGCAGTGTATTTGTTTCTTTTAAGTTTCTGAATGTGTAAATTATCTATCTATCTATCTATCTATCTATCTATCTATCTATCTATCTATCTATCTATCTATCTATCTATCTATCTATCTATCTATCTATCTATCTATCTGGCCCATTTGAACACTTTTGGAGAAATGGTAAAGGGAGCACTTGAGAGATTTATTAAGACGTGTAAATATCAGCATATGTGTTACTAGCAAAGAGTAAATGAAGATGCCAAATACAGTAGCACGAATAAAAAAAAGCTTCAGGCTTGCCTGAAGAAACACATTTTTAGGATGAAAAATGAATATTTCTGGAATGATGCAGCTGTAGCTCTAAACTTATCAGATCATAGGACAATATATGAACAGTATCTCTACAAAGGCCAGCTCAGATAAAACGAAGCAGAGCAAAATTAGAGAGGTTTCAGTACAGGCAGTTTAGTTGAGGTAGCTAAAATGGTCATTTTAGTACAGTTTGTCACCATGTGCTCTGAATGTAGCCCAAGTGGGGGACCGTCAAGTTATGAAAGGTTAAGTATCCAACATTATTAAGACTTTCCATCCTTCCAGGTCACCAGTTTTCCATTTATCTTTACATCTAACTCCTCCTTTATCTCTGTTTTCAGAGGAGACATTTGCTATGTGACGAGAGTTCATCGTGCAATAACATAAAACACTTTTGGATTCAGTACAACTGTCTCAGAGCAATAAACCCCGTCCTGCCCTCAGCTAAAGAAGAGTGAGGAAGTAGTTAAGTTGTTTCATGAGCAGATGAGGCAGTCCAGTTTCAGAGCTCATAAATAGACCTTTGATGTTTTAATTTTGCTATTTAGGTACTTTGATGCATTGCCCAAAGTCATTTGGCTGAAATGAGCTCTTTCATAAAGTCACCTTAAAGTCAAGACTGTTGCTGACCCTCACTTGCCCTCTTAAAGTTTCTAGCTAGTTTCTGTAACTTCTGGGTTTCTTTTTGTGATTTAGGGACAATCTGAATAAAACTTTGGTAACATAATTTAAAGCTGAAAATGTGAAGAGGATTCTGTGAACAAATATTCTGTACCCTAATGCAAAGTAGGGCTGGGGTTCAGCACCAGGGTAGGTTATATTATCACAATCAGATCATCTAATATGATTATGCCAAATATAAGTTTAGACAAACTGCAAGCTGTTTGTGGATGCTGGGGTCGGATGGTGGTCAATTTTAACGAGCGTATTAAAAAGTATTAACTTGTACTTTAAGAAAGTTGTAATTGAGTCTTTAGAAAATAGGCTATGCCTGTTTTACAGCTGTCCTCCTCTTCAACTTATCATCTAACAACTTTCTTTGATTGCATTTGGGTTGTTTAATACGTCAGCAGAATACTCAAGATAGCAAACGTTTCATTGTAATTTACACAGTTCGTCATCTGACACAGTTCTCCAGAATAACTTTTAGAAAACACAATTGCAGTGTAAACCTCAGAGCACAGAGATAAGATATGCTTCACTTAATGACGTCATCAAAACTTCCATTTTCTATTTGTCAAGTGTCTGAAATATTTAGTTTAATGTATGACACCTACCACATTACCAAACAGCAGACTTTAGACAGCTAGAAATGGAGCTAACAATAGCTAGCTTGTAGCTGGGTAGCTATGAGTTAAGAGCTCACAGTTTGCATTAGCAATCCCAGCTAGAAGAAAACCTGGGTAAATACCAATGAGCAAACTCTGCTGGAAAAGTGTGAAGCCCGGAAGTTGAGTTTAATAATTGTGGTTCTTCCTTCTTCCACTAGGGGCTGGCTCCAAAACAGAGCAAATCCCCATAGACTCCTATGTTACAAAGGCCAACTTCACAGCAGAAATAAACATGTTTACAACCTGGTTCTAAACATCGTTTTAGGTTTAATAGGTCAAGTTCACCTTCATGTCAACTGTGAGGGGGTGAAAAGTGTTTTTTATAACTCATCTGTTTAGATGTTTTTTAATCTTGAAACTACACATTATTAAGGGCATATCCTTTTGATTGACAGGTGGCTGGATGTCGGCCGGTGGCTAGCATTTCGCTCCTTGTTTGCTCTCAGTAAGGTCTCAGTCTGTAGCAGAGTAGCAAAAAGGTGGTTTTTACACGAAGTCCAAACATGTCTTAGGCCTACCTTTATCCCGCTACTTAGGAGGCTAATCTTTGTTAGCTCCTGTTAGTTTTGAGTTAGCTCGGTTTGCATTTAGCCCAGAGTACGTTGGCTGTCAATCATTTGCCCCGAGGTCGCACTTTCCCCGTTTTAGTAGCTAATTTCGGGGAGTGACGACACACTTGACATGGTAAGTTGGCGACGGGGGGACACATCCAACTGGCTTCACTTTCACCTATTCAGATGTGACCGGATACTACGTCCATTTTTTTTTTTTACAGTCTTTGGTAAATACACATAATGTTTAAGGTTTGACACCAGAAATGATATCTAGGACCTTCAAGGAACACAATCTGGGTGGACAACCCGGTCAAGTACTTAAAATTATATAAATCCAAATATTTAGGTAGTACAATAACATAAACAGTCATACAACTATGAAATTTGGCAGAAAGTATCTCGACACATACAAGAGGTGTGTAGGAAGGCAGGAAAAAAAAAAAGATTCTGAGCCTTGCTGCAAGTCTATTGTAAGTTATCACCCCAAACATCGCCAAAAGACCGAAACAAAGGTCATGTTTGGATCCAATGCACTTTTAACATGTGCCATTTAAAAACCCTTTGTCAAAACTGTCCAGTCCAATATCAGATGGAAGATGTTGAAAAGGTGGATGGGATACAGTTTTTTGCACATGTGCAGATTTAACAAAACAAAACAAAAAAACTAAATGAATCAGAAGTCTACATGCACCAGAAAATCAGAGTATTGGGGCGAAATCTAGATGTGTTAAAGGCAGGGTGGATGATGTTTTCCAGGAGCATTTTTTACTATATTGCTTAAAGTCTTCTTCACATCCTGATTGCAGCCAATTAATTAAATGTTCTGACACAAAAATTAAAAAAAATCAATCACCTGTGGAACGTACAGGACTGAAAAAAACCCCATCCAATGAAATTTATTTCACTGGATGGGGTGCCCAAGTGCGAAGTGCAGACGAACTGAGACGAACATGGCTGCTTGCTGCTCTTATCTATGCTGCTGTTTGCTCTTAAAAAGAAAAAAACGGATATGGATCAAGTCATGGAGGTGTTGGTGTTTGCAGTGAGGATGTTTTACGCCGCAGAAGAAGTTGGAGGTGAGATAATTATCACTTTTAGGAAACGTGGTTCCTCTGCTGTTTACTGGGAAGCTAACAAGCTAGCCACTCAGCTGTTCTCGGTTATGTTTGCTGAGAACTATAAGTGGAAGCATTCCTGTGCTTTGGAGGCATGGTTTCGGGGGGGCCCTCCTTGATAGAGCCCTGAGCCCCCCCCCCCCCCCCCCCCCCCCCCCCCGCCCCATGATCATTTGGATCATCCAATAACTCCAGAAATCAATTATCAGATCTTTAGTGTGCATGTTACAGACTTGACACAAAGCTCAAATCATCTCCAACTGCTTTCGAGAACATGACGATGAGTCCAACGGCCTCCACAGTCACCAGATCTCAGTCCAGCAGAGCAGCTTTGGGATGTGGTGGAACGGGAGATTCTCGTCATGGATGTGCAGCAACTGTGTGATGCTGTCATGTCCATATGGAGCAAAACCTCTGAGGAATGTTTCCAACACCTTGTTGAATCTATGCCACGAAGGACTGAAGCAGTTCTGAAGGTAAAAGTGGGTCAGAACCAGTACGGTTTGGGTAAGAAAGGTTTACATAGTATAAAAGTCACTGGAAACATTTCTGATTTTGTTAGTAAAATGAAGTAAAATAGGAAAATATGAATATGGAGCTTCTTTATTCTTGACATTGTCATTTTGTCTGCAGAGGATTAAAACACTTCCTCCAGCTGACCGGCTTTCATGACCAAAGAGGACTTTGGCTTGTTTTGACAGTTGGACTTTGGGATGTTGGGCTGGTCACCTGAGTTGGATAAACAGTGTTTGTTATTATCTGAAACTCCTCATCTGGAAGAAAAAAAAAAAAAGCCTCAAGAATGAGGAAATCCGTGTGTTATTTTGACCCCCTTCTTTTTATTAACAGGTGTCATGGGCCAAAGGGTCACTAAGTAGTAAAACACATGAATGGTTATGTGAGCTTTGAATTTGTTAGGAGTCAATAAGAAGTCTGCAGTCATGCGGTTTCATAACTTGGGTGTGTTTGCTTCACTCAGTTGCTTATTCACTTCCGAACTGGGATTTTTTTTCTCTCCTTTTTTTTTTATGACAGGCTTTAATCTATGTTCCGGTCATGATAAAACAGAGATCAGAGTTTATAGCTGTGCACTAAAACAATCATCTACATATTTTGGTAACACCAGAAATCCATGTAGACGTTAATTTTAAACAAACTGGACGGTGTGAAAAGGAATAAAAACCTTTAACGTTGTAGCAACACAACTGCTACTAAAACCATCTTGAATATAAACTGGGTGAAAGTTATGACACTGAATAAAGACCTAAGTATTTAGAGTTTAGCTGAAAACTCAGAGCAGATAAAGAAAGCACAGAACACAGAGAGGGCAAAGGTCAGCCGCTCGGTTCAGCTGCGGGCCAGTTTGTTGCTTACTGAGGGGTCTTGTAGAGGAGATGCACGTGTCCATTGTATGAGTGGAAAATGTCATTTTCCACCAATTTATCAGTGTTGACAGAGCTCGTATTTGAATAATAAAAAACAACTCGTGAATGCCAAAAGATGCTCAAATTAAGGTTAAATGTAGCTTGTGTATGTAAACAGTCATCTTTTTTCACTTTTTGCAGACTAAATGAAAGTCGTCATCTAATGAATGAATGCAGCATTTATTTTTGATATTGTGACAAAAACAGTCACAACAGGTCAGCAAACAAATATAACAAAACAAAACAAATAAATCCGAATATAAGTCTGAAAAGAAGGATTTGTCTGGCCCCGTTCCCACCAGCGGGTCTGGGTTGCGTCGGGTCGCATCGGTCCACGTTTTTTTGCGTCTCCACAGATAAAAACTGGGACGGGTACCCTTATATCCGACCCTGCATGGCCTACATTTTTGGTACCCTTCAGTGGGGGTACTGATCTAACCGATCCGGACCAAAGAGGCGGAGCGAATACACTGTTCCTTCCTGCATGACCCGGCGTAAAAACAAAGCAGGGGGCGACTCCTTTGTTTCTGTCACGTGTGGTGCGGTGCTTTGGTTAAAAGGCACTGCACTGCGATGATGTCATGCGATCACGTAGCAGCGCTATCGGGTGAAAGGTAATTTCTACAAATTACTCTGTTGTTACTTTCAAAAGGCATCATTAAATGCCTACTTTGCAGTTCTTTGTATATTTTTAAAGGAATAGTACACCAAAGATTGGCTGGACGATTATGGAAAAATTTACACGATTTTTTGCTGATTTGAAATCAGATTATATCACCATTTTAATATTTTAAGGTTTTTGACCACATTATTAAATATATTAAAATTAAACGAAAATAATTAAAAAGGAAGGGTAAAATAAGAATATTTTAAACTGATAATAGCAATAAAAATGAATACCAAGTCTACATGCTTCCTGTTCTTGCTCCCTGCAGTTTGCTTCCTTCTTCACCAGCTGTTCCTTCAGGATAAATTGTTTTTTTGATTCAGTGTTTTTATGATTGTGAAAAGGCAAAATTGAAACCGATTAAAATTGATAAATTGTCCAGCCCTACAAAGAATGATGCGTCTTCATTTTCTACTCACCCTCATGCTGAACAAGACTGTGGAGCCATTTAATATCTCAAATGCAGCCGGAGATCTGTGGGGGGGGGTTGTTGTCCCCCAACTTTCATATAATGGAGTTCACCGGCGACTGAACCAAAAAGGTCCATAAAAATCCACAAAAACTTGTTAATATTCGTCCATACTGCTCGTCCAATGTAATCCAAGTGTCCTGAGTGGGTAGCATCCATAATTTACTTGAAAGGACATCATTTAGTATACTCTTATAACCTAATCAGTAGAACATTGCCGTTTCTATTTGCACGTTCATGACACTATGGAAGCCGCGGCGTTCAGCGCCTACTCTGCCGATAATGCAAGCATAGAAGAAGAAATTCGCCGTTTACATTGTGCATAAGAGGGACAAACACAAGAGGGGTTGGCTATTGATTTAAAACAAAGAAAAAGAGAACACGTGCGATCTCGTCTTCCGTAGTGTCGTGAACTCGTAAGGGGCACGCTTCGCGGCAGTTAGATGTATTTACGACTAGGGGTGGGCGATATTGCCAAAAAATGATGTCACGATATATTTTCCAAAATACCTCGATGATGACATCACAGACCGTATTACCGTCTTATTGAGAAGTCAGAGCTTCTGTAAAATCCTTTCACTCATACCCACTTTTAATAAAACCTCTACAGTTCCATGGTTCATTAACATTATTACACATATGTGTCAATATTACTGCTGCATGTGGCATTTTACAGATAAAATGCTTCAAGTTTTGCCATTTTAACTACTTTAATCATCAGTTCATTTATTTTTTTTACATACTGAGCAACACAAACTGGGTATAGATGCAAAATGCAACTTGAATGAAATTTACAAACATCAGCCCACGCAAGTAAGCTAGATCTATTCCTTCCTTTATCTCACTAACCATTCATGTATGTGGAACGTCCAGCAGCTCATCTCTGTCCATCGTCTTCACATGCAGCTCCACTCACTTCTTGGACGCTGCTAACGTTAACATGAACTTGTGCAGCAGTGGTGCTGCTAGCTGCCTTGTAGCTAAACATTTAGCAGCATTTAGTAGCTTCATCCGTCAGTTCCCACCCAGCCTGTGTCCAGCGTGGCCTCCGGAGCAAATCACGGCCGTTTTAATCATTCATTTTCTCGTGGATCCCCGCACTCATGGACGCTACGCATCTCACACGTTACGCTAAAGGCTGGTGAGAGTTGACATGCGGCGAAGGTCGGGACAAACCCGCAACGCTGCTGGAACTGAGCGAGACCCGGTCGGCTGCCGGCCACCCTGGAGTACCGGACGTTCTGTGATTCTTCAGAACACACAGATGTCCGTCCTCCTGGACTCCACACGTAATCAGCTTGTCTGCCTCTCGCCCCGTCGCCGCTGCGTTCACGTGCAGCGTGGATTTCTGACAGCTTATCCTTTCGATGAGGCAGCGATGCAGCTTCAGTTAACAAATTTTGATGTCCATGTAAAATGATTTATTTCCCGGGATTGTGTGGCACGAACAACATAGCCATCACGAGTGAGTCAATGATGGGGGAACAGATGCTGCAGGGTTGAGGTGTGATTGAATGACGTCATCAGGCCGAAAATGCGTGATCATGTGTTATCACGGTATAAGATTTTCTACCGGTGTCAAAAAAACTACTGGTGTTATCACAAACGATACGATATTGCCCACCCCTACTATACGATACTACGGAAGCCGTGGCGTTTTTTTTTTTTCTGTAACACAGCAGCTTCTGTAGTGTCGTGAACTCGCATGAACGTGCAACGCGGAAGTGCGATGTTCTCCTGTTAAGGCTACAAAAATATACTAAATGATGTTGTTTTGTGTAAATTATGGACGCTTCCCACTCAGGACACTTGGATTACATTGGACGAGCAGAATGGAGGAATATTGACAAGTTTTTGTGGACTTTTATGGACCTTTTTCTTCCAGGTACCGGTGAATCGCATTATATTATGTAATATGATTTATTTTTTCAATTTTAAATCCATTATTTTGAATGTTCATATCAATATTTCAATGGATCTACAGCTCTACAAACTTACGGTTTTTCCCAGTAGCAGCCATGTCGTGAATATCTAAACCTCACCAAGCACTGGCTGAGTTGAAAAAAGGGAAAGTTAGCCATGACACAAACTTTTCTTCAGCTTCAAAGCCGACCCCCAGGCTCCAAACGTAGACTTCATTCTGTGAGCTCGCAGCTGATGCAGAGGGACGGGGGTGATGGAAGTGGGCTGCAGGGGATTTGTAGCTAAATCCACAACAAAGGTTGAGGACAGGTTGTCAAAGAAGTCACCGCCAGCACTGAAAGAGGCAGCACAGGTTGTGGCTGAAGCAAAGAGACGCTGAGTAGGCTGCCATCCATGACCATTCCCTCACAATGCGACAGCCAGTGGTGGGGCCTGCCTCTGCTGAGGGTGTGTTGTGAGAAACAGTTAAAACACCCAATGAAGCTGGGGTACACAACTGATGATGGGTTGCAGTGGAAACTGCAGGATCATGTGATAAACAGCAGTTTGAATAAAGATGAGTTGAATATTTTTATGAATGTAAATGTGCATTTACTGAATAAAGATGGGACGAGGGTAGTGGGTTTGTTTGGTATCCTTAATAACAGAGCCTCACATCAACTAGTAAACTCTACTTGCATTGGCTTTGATTGTAGTTCCTTTTGTTTACTTACAATATGAGTAATATATAAATGTACAGCCTTCCTTTTCTCTGAGATAAAGGACTCTGTAACAGCAATTACCTCTTTGCAAAGCTGTCTTTTTTAATTCCTTTAAAGGGATATTGTGTAAGTTCTCCTGTTATCTATTCACAAAAATTGATTATTTCGTTCAAAAGTGTTTTTCCATTAATCAGTAATCACTACCATCAACAAACTGAAGTGCCCCTTTAAGCTAATTTACTGTTCGTATCATTCATTTATACATCGAACGGGTCGGCTCGGTGAAGGCTGCCATGTCGTGTCGCCATGTTTTTACGTTCAGTAGAAGCGTGACAGCAGGAAACCCACAGAAACTCACCGGACACACCGGAGTTGTCGGCTCAGTTCGAGGTAATGCCTTTGAAAAGGAGGAGCGGACTGTTGCGCTGATGCTGGGTTCACGTGCAGTCGGGCAGACGGCCTTCGGCAACAAACCACATCATTTTAATCACAGAAACCGAGAGAAAGACTGTAAAACCGGGGTCAGGGAAAACAATACGACATCGCCATGACAACATATCAGATGTAGACTGAGTCACTGTAACTGACAGACCACGTCTTCACATAGATGCTGTTGATGCCTGTACATGCAGCGGCTGTCGTCCGTCTGGCTGGTTTCACGCGAACGCAGCATGAAAAGATGAAAAGTACGAGGGAGCTGCTCGCGATATACAATTGTTACACAATGTCCCTTTAAGGATGCAGCGATAGAGTTCATTTAGGTGACACTGGTACTTTGACAGCAATATTTATTTTTTTTATTGTACAATACATATATATATTATATATATATATATATATATATATATATATATATATATATGCAAGAAAGTAAGAAATCAGGAAAGGGGCAAACACTTTTTCACACAACTGTATATATATATATATATATATATATATATATATATACACATATATACATACAGTGCTCACATAAAGTTAAGGATATTTGGATATTAGGCTTTTCGTATGATGTCTAAAATCCACTACAACCTTTCCAGGTGAACTGAATTAAACCTTCTCTAAACTTTTCAATGCACATGTATATTCTTCAATGGTTAAATATTTATTCTGCATCATTCTGTTCTCCAAAAACCGAAAGTTGAATATCCCTTTTGTGAGTAGTGTGTATATATATATATATATATATATATATATATATAAATATAAAAAAGTGCTCAACAAAATGTTAGTTCAGGAGCTCCATCATGCTTGTCTACTTTTTATTCTTCTTTCTTTTTATATATATATATATTTTTTCTGTTGAACCACAATTCAAAATCAATTTCAGAGTTTTGCTATATATATTTTTTTATTTTAATTTTTTCAATTTCAACTTATTTCACTTGCAGCTGATTTTTTTCCCAATCTTTAATGGGAGGGTATGAATGATTTTGCAGACACCCCTGAAGTGGAGATTTTTATTTATTTATTTATTTTTACCAAGAGTAAGAGAAAGAAATCATTTTGAAAAAAAGACCTTTAAAGTTTTGGATTGTAAAATTCTCCACATTTTTGCTCTATAACACTATTTACAGACACCAGATCCAATCAGATTCATGAGCTGGAAATATCAAGTTTGGTTGAGATGACATCATTTAGGAAAAAGGAGACATTTCCGATTCCAGACATGACGGGGTTCAGACGAGCACCACGGTGCTGCGCTCCGGTTAAAAACACCAACTTTAGCTGCATTTTGAGGGGATTTGGGTGCATCAGACAAAGTATCATGAAATAAACTTCTAAAATGTTTATTTTTGACATTTTTTTACACTATCTAAAACAAAATATGTTGAAGGAAACAAACGAAAATCTCAAAATTGACCAGGTGATGAAAAAACTTTTTTTTTTTTTTTTTACCTGTGGTGCCTCCCCTTAATCTATATTTACCAGGGTCAAAAGTCTTCAAACTGTTCGCTTTAATTATGTTGTGCATCCTTGTCTAATGGCGTTTCTTATCATCACACACAAAAACAAAGACAACAGGGACGGGAGCAGTTACATGAACACATTTTTATTGCAATAGCTCTATTGAAAGCAAAAAAGTTTCGATAAATATAAACACTATGCCGATGCTCAAATCGCCTCTGAGTACCCCTCCTGCCCCCCTTTCCCTCCACGAGGAAACAAAAGAGAGAAAGACAGCGAGGGAGGAAAAAAAAAAAGAAACAAAAACAAAACAAGAGGATGGGGCACCAGCTGAGGCGCCAATCATAACATGAAAAAGCAACGACTTTCCTTATTTACACAAGGAGGATTTCCATTTTCAACACAGTTTTCTTTTTTTAAACTAATTTTTCTTTTACAGGACGTACGTCGCTGAAAAATAATGCACATACGAAGGATACACACCTCCACAGTAATTTCATTTAACTCTCTCTTTCCTGTAAAGCTAATGAACAACAGCATTCAACTCGGAAAACAAGAACACATGAAGCAGGTAAGATTGGGATTCGCTTCGTCTCCTGAAATTCCTTCAAAATTCTCAGAAGTTTCGAAAGCATTCGGGGGGGGTGGGGGGAAAAAAAGAAAAAAGAAAAAAAATCTGCACCTGATAGCAGGGTAATAATCATTATCTTCATCCTGTTTGCCACTGACTGTTAACTGTACTACACAGCAGCAAATGAACTGTTTTATAGTTACAAAAAAATAAACATTAGGCAGGTTGTAACCCATTTTTTTTATACAAATAACTGCAAAATGCCTATGTACTCTTAAAAAAAAAAAAAAAAAAAAACCTAGCCTTGTATCGCTTTTTCAGAAAAGCTCTGAACCAACAAACAACCAAGAATAAGATGATCTGTTTCCTCTGTAAACTAGAATACAAAAGAAATAAAGATATCGGAGGAAAAAGGAAAGAAAACTTTGCATAATGATGTAGTATCCTCTCACTTCTACATCATTAAAAAAAAAAGACAGATTTGAGGTTTAACTGTTGCCAAAAAAAAAAAAAACAACAAAAAAACACTGTTTAAGTGTAAATAAATTCAGTTTTGACAAAAATTTTAACAGGGTAAAAAGTCCAACATGAAGGCAATCCGACATGAACGTTTCTGAATAACGCTTCAAATAAATTAAGGGGGATTCATTCCGAAATTTCCCCCAAATTCCCCCCAAAACTCGAGCACTATCTTTCTTCTTTTCTCTTTTTTTAAAATTTGCGATAGCATCAAAAACCCAAATGCGACATGTCGCCGTAGCATCGTAAACACACAAAAACATTTAGCAAACAAAGAAAAACAAAATTTGTCCTGGGCTGCTCCCCACAATATATATTCTTGAAATCAAATCTTTGTTCGTTTAAAGGGGAAAAAAACATGAAATAAAGGTGGGGGGGGGGCAAATGAAATAACCTGAAATTGTTCCGAGTGTACATGTAAGACACGTCACAGACTTAAAATCTTTAAACAGCATTTTGTTGATGTTTTATTTGTAATTCAGACCATTTAAAACATGAGCGTACCTGCCAGAGCTTCACAACGAGGGTAAAAGAACCAGGTTTACCTCCACATTCATCATCATCATTTAAAAAAAAAAAACAACAAAAAAAACTTAAATTTTCAAAAAATCCCTTTGGTTTTGGCTCCGTCATCAATGGATGAGAGGATGGTCGGGATTCTGTCATCAGCTCTGACACCAGTTTTAGCCTAAATGCTATAAACCTGCACGGAGCTAAAGCTACGACAAAATCCTTCGAGTAAATTTTACTGCCACAATTTTTAATTTTTTTAAACTGTCCAATGACGATTCAACAGTTGTGACTTGAATGTTGCAGGTTTGAACATTTTCTGGGTGTAAAGTTTAATTAAATTTACAGAATCTGTTGCTTAGAACACAATCAGCAAATCAGACGGGGACGTTTTTTTTTTTTACAGTAAATAAAGAGACAAAGCGGACATTTTTTCTTATATCTGTTAGTGGGGGAGAAGGGTGTTTAGATTAGCTAAAAATTTTGTGACTATTTGGTGAAAAGTTACAGTCATGGACTTCTATTTGTTGTTCTTTGTTGGATTCTGTCTTCAGATGCTCTTACATTTTCAGATTACTAACAAAAAGTTGGATTTTTAAGATAGCATCATCAAGGAAAATGGAATATTTGATGTTTTTTGGATTTCCAGCAACAAAAAAAGCAGGTTTTGTAGTCTGGAGCTTATACTTGAACTTTTAACAGCTGATTGTTTAATTAAAAACAAATATTACATAATTATCTTATTTGTTTGGTTATAGTTCTTTGAAATCAAACTGGTCACAACTTGAATCTGCTGACAGGAAATTGGAAAGATTTTCTTCACTGTTTAGGTCTACTGAAGATGATTTGTGACTTCACTAAATGTAAATACAAACGTACAGTCTATGTCAGGAATGTCTAATTCTGGTCTTCGGACCACCATTGTTAAATTTTTAGAGATTTTCCTGCTTCAACAATGAACGGGCCATGAACAGGCTTGAGCAAAGTTGACATGCTTAGAGAATCAAGCCTGTTGGAGCAGGAAAACGCCTAAAAGCCGGCAGGACAGTGGGCCCTGCGGACTAGAATTGGGCATCTCTGGTCTAAGGAGTCACAAACACTGAAACTCTGAACAAAGTGTTTGAGATGTGCAGATTTCTTTTAACCCCTGCTCTAAACGTGACAAAACCCCGTCCATCCTCCTCTCAGCTCCGCACCATGATGCGACAAGCCGCCACCAGCAGAAGCAAATTAAAAACGGGCTGATAAAAAGAACAGAGCTACCGTTAAATGAGTGAAAGCTAAACAATTTCTGAAGGGCGAACTGTCGGTCTTCGTGTTTGGGGCGACTTACGGGAGAGCAGTGCAATTAGAAAACTATCGATGTTGGTGTGTGAAAGTGTGTAAGAGAGAAGAGCGAAGGCGGCGTTTGATGTGCGTGCTCGCTGCCCTTCAAAAGTGTGTTTGTGTGTGAGGCTGTCATGGGGTAAGTATGTCCAGCTTGCTGCACCTGGGGCTGCAGCTCAGGTTACTGGAACCTCTTTTACGTCACCCAGAGCCACTGACGAACATCTAGCATGTGTGTGTGTGTGAAAAAAATCCAGTATGTAATCAAGAGGCGCTGACAAAGAACCAAAATGGCAGGGGGGGCACGTGACTGATGTGCGTGTGCCTGCCGGGTACAGCACGCCATCTACCCGTGCATCCCAGGTGTCATCGCCTGCAGTTCGTGCTTTACCTTGCCCAGCACCGCTCTCCCTCGCTAACCTCAACTGCTGCGTGGGCTGCTTAAAACAAAACTTTAAATAAGAAGTAAAAATCTAATCGACTTCAGTCGAGTCAACAGTGCTTTGTGGAGAAAACTGAGACAAACCAGCGAGCAGCAGGGCGGGAAAATAACCTGCATCCGGTGGCAACAGCAGTTTCCAAACTGGGATTTTTCTGGTATCCAATCGCTTCACAGGCTGCATTCATTTTGTTATTCGGGATTGTGTCGAGTCATAGTCTTGCCTACAGCTGTCAAAACTAGGGATGCACAATATTGGAATTTTTTCCGATATCCGATATTCTAAAACTCATGTGGCCGATAACAGATATCAATACCGATATTAAAGCTGAAAAAAATAAGCAGCCATTGCAAATAGCAGTTTTGTTATCCGATTCCGACGCTTAGAAAAATAGATGTGAGAAAAAAACATTGATACACTGAAATATTCAGATTTTTCATATGCTGATATCAAATTGATATTTAAAAACGCAGTATTGATCTATTTTACTCACAAAATCTTGTGAGATTTTATTGTTCTGTAACAAACTCACAATATTTCACTAATTTTCACGAGATTTCGTAACAGAACGATGAAATATCACAAGATTTCATTAGTAAAATAGATCAATATCGCGTTTTTAAATGTCAATATGATGCATATGAAAATTATAACAAAATTTGGGGGAATTCAAGAGATTTTGCAACAAAATGATTAAATGTCACGAGACTTCATTAGCTAAATAGATTGATACTGCGTTTTTAATTGTCAATATATCAGAATATGAAAATTATTGCGATATTTTGTGAATTCTCGCAAGATTTCATAAAACGATTAAATATCTCGGGATTTCGTTAGCAAGATAGATCAATACCATGTTTTTAAGTTTCAATATGGTATCAGCATATGAAAATATTGCGACATTTCAGTGTATCAATATCTTTTCCCACCCTTAGTCTTTAGAAGTTTTAGAGTCTGTAAAAAAATAAGTTTTTTTAAGAAAATAAGTTTGCTTTTTTTTATAGACTTTAGAAACAGCAAATTGATCGGTTAACTATCGGTGGGGTGTACCATGTCCGATACTCAGTTTTAAGGCTGATATCGGCCGATACCGATAGGGGGCCGATTATATTGTGCATCTCTAGTCAAAACCCTTTATTACGACCAAGTCAAGCTAAAAGCTACAATTCACTCCTCTTAACACCCTCTTCTGGGAAGCATTTAGCTTAGCTTGACAGTAAGGAATCCTGACTTTTCCAAACTAAGCGCAATCTAACTCTTTGGATGCTAATTGATCTTTATGACTTCATAAAGAAAGAAAAAGATCAGAATATTGGAATTAAAAGTGTCCAGACCTGCTATCGAGCTCTCATATGCAAGGAAAACCTTGCTTCTGATCAGTCTCTGATATTACTTAGCGGACTTGTGTGATTCAGAACGGCAACCGCACTGAAACTATGGCATCATTTATGGACTTAGCATCAGTCTTATATCTTGCGTGGGGGAGGTGCAATTAGCCCTAATCAGATACAGAAAAAGGTGTTATTTTCCCGCCCTACTAAGTACTTTCAGTCAGGGAAGTAAACAAAGAAATGTACCGGGACAACTGTACCTGTTGTAAGAAATAAATAATATACAGGAGGTAAAATGAAAAGAGTAATGCTCTACCGTTCCCCGTTGTATTATCACACCTAAACTGGCGCAGTACCGCAGTTGAGTAATTCGTACCCCTCCATCGCTGGGGGGGCGAGCGCTGTGCAAAACGCTAATCTGCAATGGGCTGTACCTGGGAAGCTTGATACTTGTGCAATGCCACTCTGAAGCTACAATGGACCCAGCCACAAGCTTGTACCATATGGGAAAGGGGGGAGTAAAGAAATCTAAAAAAATATATGTTTTTAAACCCAAAAATTGCTCATAATTAAATAATTGTGAAAATGGATAATGCATAGGGTAAAAAAAAAACAGTTAATAATAAATGAGGGAAATAATATTTTCAAAGTCAACGCAGCATAAAAGCTTCCAAGTCTGTACCGTAATGCCTTTGCTTCAAATTCCGACTTCCCTTTTTTACTTATAATACCGCATCGAGAAGCAGAACGTTCTGATTAAAACAAACAAACAAAAAAACTACCTGCATTGTGTTGATGCCCCTCAGTCAGTCAAAGTTCACTGGCTGCTGCCTGCTGAATAAATGTGTTGAACTATAGGGAGGGGGGGAAAGCAGCACACACTGGCAGCAGCCGCCGTGAGAGGATGATAACAAGACAAGGATATGCATATAAAACACAAAAACATGAAACAATGAAAAACACTTTAAGAAAAAAAACTCCAACTGCAAGCGCTTTCTGTCACGTAATGTTGTTGTTGTTGTCTGCTTCAGAGAGGAGCAGCGTCTTAGTGTGAGGGAAGGTCAGAGGTCACTGGTGGAGGGAGGGCAAAGGTCCCAAGTAGAGTCAAGTGCCCCGAGAAGAGATATGAGGAGGAGGAGCAGGCGGCACGAGCTGGATTTCTGCGGCTCAATCTGGGGGGGGGATTCAGAGACAGAAACAGGTCATTAGTCAGTAATCCATTATGAGACAAGAAGCACAGTAAGATGATTGAAGTGTATTTAGACAACAGCAGATGTATCTACGGATGAACGATACTGGAATTTTGTCAGATATCTGATATTTTAAAACTCATGTGGCTGATAACCGATATCGATACCAATATTAAAGCTGAATAAAATAAGCAGTCACTGTAAATAGCAGTTTTATCTGTTTCCTACACTTTAAAAAATAGGGTTGGGGAAAAATATCGATACACTGAAGTATTGCGATATTTTCATATGCCAATGTCAAATCAATATTTAAAAACACTTATTTAATCTCACGATACTTAGTGGATTCCCACGAGATTTTGTAACAGAATGATGAAATATCACTAGATTTCGTAAGTAAAATAGATCAATACTGCATTTTGAAATGTCAATGTGATATCAGCGTATAAAAATATCGCAAAATTTTTATGAATTCTTGCGAGATTTCAGAAGGAAACAATGAAATATCACAAGATTTTGTTAGTAAATAGATCAATTCTGTGCTTTTAAATATCATTATGATATCAGCATATGAAAATATTGCGATATATCAGCGTATCAATATGTTTTTCCACCCCTAGTCTTTAGAAGTTTTAAAGTCTGTAAAAAAGAAAGTTTTGAAGAAGTTTTTTTTTTTTTTTTTTTTTTTTTTTTGACTTAAGAAACAGCGGGCTGATCGGTTAAATATCGGTGGGGTGGCTGATGTCTGACACTCAGTTTTAAGGCCAATATGGGCCGATACCGATAGGGGGCCCGATTATATCGTGCATTCCTAGATGTATCAGCTGCACTACCAGACAGCACGCTATAACCAAAATGAAAGGGCAAGGTAAGAGAATAGAGAAGTCGGGATCAGAGCTTTTTTTTGCCTCCCCAGTCGGCATCTTGGGGTCTCCCCTCTAAAGCTGCAGTATGTCAGCTAGAAAAGCTTAAAACTGGGATTTTGAACTTCTTCACCTCCAATCTTAAAAAAGAAAGAAAGAAAGAAAGAAAGAAGCTTTATTTTAGGGTTAAAGCCCAAATTACACAAAAATAACTTGAGTTGAAATCATTTGGTCCCCCAAGTTTAAAAGATCCCATCTGCGCCCCAAAATATATATTGTATGTCATCGGGGCAAAACGTCATATCATCAGACTTATTGGAATGACGTAATAATTTCTTATCGGCACCGTTAATATTTATAAGTTTCTATTTATTTATTTTTTTTTTTTACAAAAGCAGTTTCTTTTTTATATATTTATTTGAAATGCTTTGTTCTTGTTTATATTAAAAAAGTAGTAAAGTTACTTTCATTGTATCCTATTAGGGCTGGGAAAAAAATATCGATACACTGAAATATTGCGATATCTTCATATGCAGATTTTACACTGATATTTATAGAAGCGCTATTGATCTAGTCTACCGACAAAATCTTGCGAGATTTCACGGAAACCTGTGAAATTTCGTAACGCTAAAATAGATACCACATTTTTAAGTATCAATATGGTATAAGCATATGAAACGTTTGCGATACTTCAGTGTGTCGATATTTTTTCCCACCCCTATATCCAATTAATTTGGGCGTCAAATGCAGGATCTGCCTCAAATATCAGCAGGTTGTGTCGGCCATCAGCTGTTGAGAAAATGTTGGAAATGGCCCTAAAAAAATCTGTATCGGTTAATCTCTAGTTATATGGCTTAAACATCAAAAGAATTGTTCGGCTACTTTTCCTGCGGTTTTTGTAAAAAACGTTTAAAAAAAAGAAAAAAGTACTCCATAATGAAAATGATTTCTAGCTGCTGCTGTAATAATGACATGCAATCATGCAAGTGGCACCTACTACACCTACACCAGTCACACACACCTTTGCCAGAATATCTGAGTAGTTACCTTCCTTTCACTTCAACCTTTTATGCTAAACTTTACCAATAAAACTGAAAGCCGACCTTTCCCCTTAAATCCATCTATAACCCTATTCTCAGCTTATAAAACCCAAAACTACCCTGAAAGTTGTCTTATAAAGGACTACAGTGTTAGGCCCCCACATGAAAACTGGACCGGGTCTGATTCTGACAGAAGCGGCAAAGGAAAAAAGTGTTTGTTAAATAAGTGAGGATAAGAACGAACTTTGGATTTTGCTCACTGCCAACAGACACACACATCAAAAACATAAACTTTGTTTCCTGCCCTGCTATCAAGGCCAGGCCCGGGCTGTCAGGTCGGCTGCTGCGGTGCGGCCCTGAATGACCTGGGCCATGGCCGCCCTCCAGCTGGGTTATTCCACTCAGAGTGAGGCTTTGTCTGACACAACAATGCGAGCAGCACTCCACAATACAGATGCTTTAACAGGGGGGACTGCTGGAATGCTGCTCCTCTGTTTGTTAGCCATGAGGATAGAGGGATGGATGAATGTGTGGACTGATAGAGAGACAGACGTACAGAGAGGAGGAGTAGCAGTACACAAACTCAGCAAGGACTAAAAACAGTTTGGTGAAGGCACCAAAAGAAAAAAAGCACATCATCCACTGAGCGTGACTACAGACAGATACCGAGAGGTCCATTCTGAGGCAGGAGAATCTTAATAATAATAATTTATACTTTATTAATCTCAATGAGGAAATTCATTCTCTGCATTGAACCCATCTCAAGTTTAACCTGAAATCAGTAGGCTGCCAATTACAGCGCCCAGGGAGCAGTTGGCGGGGGTTGAGGACCTTGTTCAAGGACCCACAGTGGTTCACCTGAGTGCTGTGTGGGGACTACAATGGGCCCATAAAAGAGGATAAATATATGAATTCCTGGAGATATAACTGGTTATTGTGGACAGAACCGGAGAAAAACGATCACTTTCTGTTTAGGAAGGTTTTAAAGTAGAGGTGCACAATATAATCGGCCACCTATCAGTATCGGCTGATATCGGCCTTAAGACTGAGTATCGGACTTGGGCCACCCCACCGATATTTAACCCATCAGTCCGCTGTTTCAAAAGTTTAAAAAAAAGGAAACTTCTTTTTCTTCGTCTTCTTAAAAAACGTCTTTTTTAAAGACTTTATAACTTCTAAAGAGTAGGGGTGGGAAAAAATATCGATACACTGAAATATCATGATATTTTTATATGCCGATATATTGACATTTAAAAACGTGGCATCAGTCTATTTTACTTATGAAATCTCGTGATATTTCACCGTTACGTTACGAATGGGCTATATGCACAACTCCACTACCTGAACTTCAGCCAGCACCTTTGCTTCCTGTCTCGCATGACTGGACAAACTGATTCAGGTGTGTCTGACCAGTTAGTGAGGTCAGACACACCTGGAGAAAGACAGAAGCAAAGGTGCGGCTGTTTCAGGAAGTATGCATATAAGCCATTCTCGCAAGACTTCTCTGATATTTTCTCACATATTTACATATAAAAAACACGGTATCGATCCATTTTGCTAACTAAATCTCGTGATATTTAATCATTTTATGAAATCTCGCGACAATTCACAAAAATTTCATGATAATTTCATCTTTTGATATCATATTGACATTTAAAAACGCAGTATCGATCTATTTTTGCTAACAAAGTCTCGTGACATTTCATCGTTTTGTTACAAAAACTTGTGAGAATTCCCCAAAATTTTGAGATAATTTTCATATGCTATCATATTGACATTTAAAAACGCGATATTGATCTATTTTACAAACGAAATCTCGCGATATTTCATCGTTCTGTTACGAACTCTTGGGAGAGTTCATGAAATATTGTGAGAGTTTGTAACAAAACGATGTAATCTCACGAGATTTTGTAAGTAAAATAGATCAATACCCCGTTTTTAAATATTGATTTGATATCAGCATATGAAAATATTGCAATATTTCAGTGTATCGATATTTTTTCCCACCCCTATTTTTCAAACTGTCGGAAATGGATAACAAAACTGCTATTTGCAATGACTGCTTATTTTTTTCAGCTTTAATATTGGTATCGATATCAATATCTGTTATCGGCCACATGGGTTTTAATATATCGGCATATCATATATCGGTCAAAATTCCAATATCATGCATCCCTATTTTAAAGAGCACAAATCTGAGATTTTCACATGGTTTCTTAACTCCCCTGATCCTCCCCTTCTCTGGGGAACAGATTCAAATTACACGACAACATTATATTCTACAGAATCAGACCCTGCTTCAACACCGGACCCTCCAGGACACCCTCGCCTTGACTCGTCAATACTCACTTTGCGTATGATGAGGCTACTCAAGCATGTATGCCTGAACCTGTTTGCATTTGGGAATAAGGAGCAAACTCGGTCTGAAGAAGAGTAATGCCTGCTAAGGAGCAATTATGTTAAACTATGTGGATTTCTTCTTCTCCCACTTGAAATTTTATTACTTTTCTCGCAGGGAAATGGGTGTAAATCTTCCTGTTTTACAAGAATGTATAAATGGGTATAAAAATCAAACAATACAAACCAAGACCTTTGTCAACTAGGAATTCTACTTGGGTTTCTAGTTGGTATTTAGTCTGGATTACTCTTTTTAAGTAGACAGATGAGAGTTTTAGCAAATACAATTAAAATTTTAATTATGTCGGTATGAAGATCCTGGATTGAATAAAATCAGCTATAAGCATGTCAGGAGTCTGATTCAACAGTGACAAATGTTTTGCTGAAGATCCTGCAGATTTCAGTGTTGATGTCAATCTAAATGTGGTGTTCGGTCCACACCATTACTGCACTGGTGTTACGTCCCCAGCTGGTAAAGGCAGCTTATATGCTCAACTCTGCTGCTTGCAAAGCAAAACCGAAACAAACACAAATTGATAAACCAACGTAGTTCAAAATGCAGAAAAACAAATGTCTAACCAGACGATCACGGGGCAGATCAGTACATTTAGTCATGATGAGTTGCTGGAGTTCACACTGAACATCAGGATGAGGAAAAAGGGAGATGTAGTGACTTTGAATGTGGCATGGTTGTTGGTCCATTTCAGAAACTGTTAAGCTACTGGGATTTTCACACATAACCATCATAGTAGCAGAAACCCTCATTAGGCGCCACTCCTGCCAGCCAAGAACAGGAAACTGAGGATACAGTTCACACAGACTCAACAAAACTGGACAATAGAAGATGGAGAAATGCTGGTCTCAGCTCACATTCTGATGGGAGGCTCAGAATTTGGGGAAACATCATGAAAACATGGATCCATCCTGCCTTGTATCAACAGTTCATGCTGCTGGTGGTGTGATGGTGTAGGGAAATAATTTTGTGGCACACTTTGAGTCCCTTGAACACCACAGCCTGAGTATTGTTGCTGACCATGTCCATCTCTATATGACCAGTACAGCATCTAATAATGCTTCTTCCAGCAGGATAATGCACCATGTCACAAAGCTCACATCCCCTCCAACTGCTTTCTAGAACACGACGAGCTCACTGAACTCCAACGGCCTCCAGAGTCACCAGATCTCAATCCAACAGAGCAGGTTTGGGATGTGGTGGAACGGGAGATTCTCATCATGAGCCGTGTTCGGACAGGGCAGCTCTGAGAACTGCTCACCTCGAATTTTGTTCTATGAACTATCCCTCCCCAGAGGAACTGTTTCATTTTGCATCCGCACATCAGTCAGGGACAGATGTGCCGCAGCCGTCTGTGACAGGGATGTGTTATGGTGCGTACACACCAAACCCGATTTGGGCGTCAAGGGCGTCGGATTTATACGCAAAGTCAACGGCCGACGCGCGTCGAAAACCCTCTGGCGTGTTTGGCACGCCAAGTTTTGAGATTTGACGCGGGTTACTCGCGTCACGAACAGAAGACGCTGGAGTTGGAAAATCTGAACTTTGGTGTCAACCAATCAGAGCGACTCAATGTCATAACGCATAACACCCAGAAGAACCAGGGGTGTCTCCTCTCTCTCTGAAGACAGAAGAGGATAAACTGTGATCTGCGTCCGGTCCCGGTGTCTGAACGGTGGTTTGATGACCTGCTGTGCCGATGGGATGTACTGGGCTTATAATGCTGCCCCGCATCGGGACAGCGGGTTGTTAAACTGGGCCGGATCAGACGGCTGAAAGCACCCCTCACTGGCGCGCAGCTCCTGGAGTAAATGATGAAACTCATCATACTCAGAACACCTGAAATCATCTGGTGAACCGGACACGGACCAGAGATGCATGATGACGACATTCCCTAGCTTTGTTTATCACATAAAGCCGAGCCGCCCTCTCCTGCATCCGTCATTGTGCAAAGGAAAAATCAAAAGGAGAGGCCCCTTCCGATGAACGTCGGGAAATGAAGCGTATGACTTTTTAGCGACCCAGCGTCCAACTTTGGGCGGCAGGCGCAATTTTGACGCCCAAATCACGTTTGGTGTGTTCGCGGGGTTACTTTTTCTCCCCAACAAAATAAAACAAAACCGTAAAAAGTAAGAAGAGAAGACAACACCACTGTTTTCATGTTCTGAATGACAGGATTATTAATCGCGGACAATCACATCAGGTGTTTAGCTTTGAGGTGGGAAGAGCAGAAAAAAAGCTAGGAGAGGAAGAAACAAGTGTAAGCGATTCTTCGTTTTATGGAGGAAGAAAAGAGAGCAAAGCCCCGCAGACAAAGGAGACGGTTTGTAAGTTTAACTTCTTAAACATGTAGCGGTCGTATCCATGTTTCATCTGTAGACATTTAAGACATTATTCTATTGTTTGCATTCAGTGGCAACAAAATGCTGATGGAACCACAAAAAGACCCTGACTCAGAGTAGGAGCTAAAATGGTTATAGGAACTGAGGGCCGTGGTCTCTGGTTCCCGTCTGTGCGAACGCTGGAAAAAACAGCCTTGTTCCGGAAAAGGTTAAAGATGGGTTTCCCGTTTACAAACATTGGCAGTTGCGCGCGCAACCAGGGGGCAAAAAGCCTGTGTTTGTATTGGAGTCTACGGCCAAACACGCACTCATATCATTCATAAAAATGTAAAGCAACCCGACGAAACAGAGATCGTTGTGTTTTAAATTATAATGAATAAATCTGTATTTTGATGATGAATAACAAAATACCGACGCTGCGTTGCTGTGTTATATTTCTATCACGATTACACTAACTTGGCAAAGGAGTCATCACCCGGAAACGGCATTTTTCTTGTTAAAACATGGATATTATTTGTGTTGAACCTCATTTGAAATTTGCCTGAAAAACCTGAGTTAGAAAGCGGCTTAAACTTTCGTTTAGACTCTTTGTTAAAACCAAAAGAGGCCACAACAATCTGCAGCCTGCAGCAGGTTCAGTTCAGCTCCGGTGTCGTCCTCACCTCCTCCATACAGGAGCAACTTTCACTAGTTTGGGATTAAACCAGGCAAAGACGACATCATCACTACGTTTGGAAAGGAGCTGATTCCAGCTGTTAGGGACTAACACGCATTGCTGTCGGTAAGTTTCGCTGCTTGTGTAACGTTCTGCTTTATTGTGGATGAGATCGTGGTGGACAGTAGACAGACTAGCTAACTGCTAGCAAGCTAACAGTATAAACTCAAACGCCATCTGATGTACGACCCCCGTACTTGGTACTAAATCTCCGGGATGCGTTGTTATGCCACGTGAACGTTCGTAAACGGCTCCACAATCAGTTTCTTCTTCTTTTTAAGTTCGTGCCTAAGCAGCAGAGGATGGCTGTCACACACGGTGTTTACAGTTTATGTCATGCAGCCGATCGCGGCGGTGATGCTGCTATTACAGTCTTCCGACTAGAATACGGGAATAATTTCTGCCTCCGCCGTGGTTTAATCCTACATGTAACCATGGTGAAAGACTAAATAAATCATCGCCTGAACTGGAATAAGTTATCTGGGAGGGTTTTCTGAAGATCAGTCACTCCTACTGTCCTATTTTCACCATTTTTAACTGTTCACATGCATTAATGTTTTGATTTTTGCAACCAAAAAAATACCAGGACTCAAACATTATATTTCCCCGACACTTTCACGTCATATCTTGACTTAATCTGCATTAAAAGTCAAGTTTTGTATGTAAAACACACGTCTTCTCATAGTTCAATAATGCTTTTCCTCTGTTTTCTTGGCCCCTGGTTGCGTGCGCATCCTATCTGTGACGTTGCTCAGAAACCCATCTATAGGAACCTCAAAAGTTCCTACAGTGCAAATGCGCCTTATGACACCAAGAATTAAAGCAGATATGGAGGGAAAAAAGGGTCCAACCCCGTCCTAGATCAATGGACCTGATACAGTGGCCAGTATACGAATATTTAAGTCGTGCATCAAAGTAAAGAACAAATGACTTTGCTCTTTTTATCTAAAACTATTAAAGTTTGTCTGTGAATCTTAAAGCCAAAAACACAAGCACTCTTTCACATTCATTAAAAAGAGCTTTTTTCTCATTTACAAGTGAAAATTAACTACTAAGTTTATGAAATGTTAAGAACTTGGGTGTCTCACATTGCTTTAAAATCATGTTAATCTCTTGATTGTATCTTACCCTGTATCTAGATTTATTTTAGATCACTTTGACAGGGAGATAAATCCCAAAAAAGGAATTCATCCACACTGAGTTTTATAACCAATAATCCATTTCTGCAATATCACAGAGCTTTCATATTTTGTTCAGCTTTGTTTTTCTCCACGCAGACATGCATGATGTGCAAATTTTGATATAAACTATGAAAACTCCAGCCGCCTGGAGGCTGCATAATTTCAGGGGAGGGCCACGTTCGGCCTCCAGGCTTTGTTTCTGGTGAAGAATGTAGTTAATGTCAAAGCCCGTCGCTTGTTTTCTTAACATTTTGAATCATTATATATTTACATCACAAACAACAAGCTTTGGCAAAACTCTGCTTAATTATGGTTATGACAATAAAACAAACTTGGATTTCAACGTGGGTGTGTGCTACAGGAACAGAGAGAGGCTGAGAGAAAGTCTGTGGTCTCTGGGTTTCTCTGCAGTCCCAGACGTGGACTTTGATCAAAACAAGGCTCTCAGGACACGGGCCAGACTGACCTGACACGACCTCGCTCGAGCGCACACACACACTCACAAACCCAGATAGGCTCGCTGCAGAATCGGGTTATGAAAACAGCGTTTGCCACACACCTGCATGAGCCAGCAGCTTGTTGTGCTTTTGCAACACATGCAGGTGGTTCGGCCCCGCCACCCGCCCCTCTCTGTCTCCGTCCCCTGTGCCCTCCCTGACCCCCCGACCGCCTCTCTTTCCGTCTCTGTGTCCCATTCACCCAGCTGGGACAACAGATGAAAGGCATCATGGGAGTGAACGGCCAGTGACATGTTGACCTGACATGGACGGGTGCGAGAGCTGACGCGACGGTCCTACAGAAGTAGACCTGATTTTCTTCAGGCTGGAGATGGCCGAGTGGAGTTACCATCCAAAAACTGAAAAACGCAAAGTTATTATGGGAAAATCCTACGAAAACAAACCTTCTTCTAATCACATGGCTATCATGGCAAACTGCACAATGAAAGCAACCTGTAAGGGCGGTGGAGGGACTGATTACCGTATTTTCCAGACTACACTCACACTATTTTTCATAGTTTGGCTGCTTCTGCTACCTAAGGCCCATTAATGCTCGCTTACGTACGTAAATGGCGACGTCCATTCCATGCATCGCCCTGCGTGGCTGCTTCACACTTCCATGCGTCTTCTATGTTCCCATTGCTCATAAACCAGTTTGTTCGCTAGGCAGTGCTGCCTGTCCCTGTGCAACACTGACCCCGTGGTTTCAGGTGGTATTGCTCTGTCTTCTGCGTCAAGTGACGGACCAACAAGCCCCTCGAAAAACGCACCAAATTATAGGGCTGGGAATCACTAGGTACCTTGCGATACGATACTATCACGATATTTTGCCTACGATATCGATAATATCACGATACAGTAATTCTGCAAAAATCAATATATTGCAATAAATTTATCCACGATAGACCACAGTATTTGTCCCTGAAGACTTTCCAAATTTATCGACCAAAGTGAATCCATGTGAAATGAATTACAAAATATTATCAATCAGTAGCACATAAGTGACATCAGTTCATATGAAATGAGAAAAACAGTAAAACAAAGTGCACAGTGGTTCTTCTTAGGAAAGCATATAAAAAATAAACATTTCAGTCATTATTTCTTCATAATCTCAAACAACTGGGTGGTCTATGACAACCTGGACACACATTTTAATTTGTACTTTACACCATGTTCAAAGTTTAACCTGAACCTGCAGCCTGCACATAGATATCAGTGCCAATGCAGGCACTTTTCTACATGCTGAACCGCTGCAGAAAGAACAACGAAATCTCGCGAGATCTCACTGGTCTCTTACAAAATCCCGCGAGATTTCGTAAAATATCGATACAGCTTTTTAAAATATCGATATGATATCGCAACACAAAATATCGCGATATTTCAGTGTATCGATATTTTGGCACACCCCTACCAAATTACGTACATAACTGACCCAGACGACGGACAAAACTGTCCGTCCGCCTGCGTATCCGTCTTCTGCGTAAAGCATAAATGGGCCTTTGGTCTGCGCATTGTGGTGTTTTAGATTCCGCGTCGAGCATTAAAGCTGTGTAATGCATGGCTCCTCGTTTATTAATCCTTACATATTATATGTGCACACACATACACAACGTCAAATAACGTAAAAGCAACAGGATATTTTAAAAAACCGTATATGAAAATCAAAAGTATCCGTTTCAGTGTTACTCAGCTGCAGTAACAACAACAGCCTGCCTCTCTCTCTCTGATGCCATTGCTCACCGTAACCGATAGCAAAACAACCACCGAGCGAGCCCTACTGATCGGGCAGGAAATCGCACTGCATATCCGGCACCATGACGGAGAACTATGAGGGCTCGAGGGGTCTCCGTGGTTACGCAGATGGATAACGCATTATGCAGTCGGAGAGGTATACTGTAGCCTAGGGCAGGGCGATATGGCCTTTTTCCAAAATATTTATCACATTATAAATGATAAAAATTTGTGATAACGATACAACTGGAGACAAAATACGTGAAAACTTCACAACTTTATTTGTGCAAATGAAGATTTACAACTTTTTCCCTTTAACAAGCAGTTGTTTCTGATGTGCATGAAAGTTTTAACTATTTATGAAATCAGCTGTGCTGATGTTGCAAATCCCTCACTGTCAGTTTCAGCAAAAAGTGTTTCCATCTTGGAAATGGCCTGCATCCTGAGCAGATCTATGTCCAGCACAGGTGGAGAACCTCAACTCTAGTCCTGTATTTATTCAATATTTCCTTGTTCTAGTGCACCTGATTAAAAATAACGAGTCTCTGAGCAGAACGTGATCATATTTATGAGCAGAGCATTCATCAGTCGTACATTCGAGGTGGGCGGGGTTAAAACAGACACGCTGGAAGTTGAAAACTGTCACTTCCACATTTCCGCTGAGGCGAAATTAAACGGATAGTTTTAATAAACAGCTGATCAAGGAGGTGAGAAAGTACAAAATATATACAGCATGTGGCATTTAGATACATAAACACCGCCGAGAGTGCAACCCAGTCTGCCTGCGACGAACAAAGTTTTTCCACAGTCATCCCCCCGCATTAATACCCACCCCACCACAGAGGAAGCTTCACGTGGAGAATAAAAAGACCAAAACAAACTTTTTTCTTGTTCTAGCGGCCTTGAGAACAAGAAGAAAGTTCTGGCTTCTCATGGAGGATGGATGGAACAAGCTTTAAGTCAAGGCGCTGCTTTTGCCTTCCTCTTCCTCAGTCGCTTCCAGACTGGCTGCATGTGCGTTTGACAGAATCAAAACAATGGCAGTCCGCATGCATATTTCACCCAGATTCTATGGTGATATTTCATTTTTTTGTCATTCCCGAACGTTACACCGGTATTACCGTGAACAGTATGATATGACCCAGCGCTACTGTAGCCTTCAGAAGTGAAAACAAATGTCATGTATATTTGAAAAAAGCATCAATCCAACAGTTTGACAGGCAGAAGTCAAAGTATTGATTGTAGATTACCAATAAGTCCTTTAATATTGCAAAAGCCTTACATTGTATCATAGTTAACGCCCCTCCAGCAATGTTTTCTGGCTACACTGTGTTTACTACGGACTTGTACTCCGTATTTTCCAGACTGTAAGTCGCATCAGTCAAAAAATGAATCATGAAGAGGAAACAAACATATATAAGTTGCACTGGACTATAAGTCGCATTTATTTATTTAAAAATAGGGCTAGATATAGGGTTAGATATTTTTCATATCTAACTTGTTACTGCTAAAAATCAGTCCAATTCCAAAGTTAATGCATGTAAATGATCAGAAACATCATAACGAAGAAAGATAAATGTGTTTTTTGAGGATTTATTCCACCACACAGGCAGTGCAGCCAGATGTCCAAAATGAACTCCTCTCACTGTGAAAAGACTATTTTGGTATTTTGGCCCTTGGAGCAGAATATAGTAGTCACAAGCCTATAGCGCCCTCTTTTGAGATTAGATGGTAATATTTACTCATTGGCTTATGTCAGTCAATATAAATTATTAATACTTAAAAATATGTTAAATTGTATATATTTTGGTATATAAGTCACACTGGACTATAAGTCGCACAAGCAACAAAACTATGAAAAAAAGTGTGACTTATAGTCCGGAAAATACGGTAACAATTTCAGACAAGTGCAGCTTCTCAGCTGATCACTTTGTCACCAAAGCCAGTGTTTTTTCAGGTGAATCGTCATCACACTGAGCGGTGAGGGCAGGTAAGATGAAGTACTCTGGTTAATTCAACAGGGACAGCAAACATTAGTGGTTAATCCATCACGCTGGTTTTCACGTAGCAACAAAACAGTGCTAGCCATGGAATGATGGAAAGTCTTAAAGGAATATCTATGACCAGATTCCCTACGTTTTAAGGTAAAATACCTTAAACACACGTTTACACACACATTCAGACATGATCTAATAAAACTATCCAACGTCGCATTCCAGTAAGTCTAGAGCTTCTCTAATAAAAACCTCTTTATCATTACCGTGTGTCAGACAAGGGGCAATGCTGGCGCCGGCTTGCACAAAGTCTGAGGTTCAAGTGAGTGAGTTCAAATCCCAACTGAACTCACTGGTCACCAGCAAACTGTCTGGTCCTCCTCAGTGTGGGCCGCTCGCTCTAAAAGCACATCAGTCCTGGGAACTAAGGTGCTCTTCAAACAGAGAAAGCTATTCGAAGGTGATTTATTTACTAAATGGACGGTAAGAGGTAGAAAAACTTCAGCATCTGGGGGTGGGGGGGTTCAGGGAGCCACAAATATCTTTCCCCTGACAGTCAGAATGGGGGCTTAAAACCAAAATTGCTTTGTGTGCAAGACTAATGTTTAATAATTCTAACATCTGTGTGCTAACATACCTGGCTATTTAAGAGGCAGAGAAGACTGCTGCGTGCAACACACACACTGGGAAAGGGGGGGTCCTGTTACGAGCAGCACATGCTTCAGAGCAGCCCATAAATTCATGTCAGTCTGGAAATAGATCTGTAAATATAGAAGGGCCCGGCCGTAGAGGTGGGAATGACAGAGGAAAAGGGCAGGCTCGTACCATCCTCTACTGCCCAGCTCGCTTCCTGTGCAATAACCCGGCCTCGCACTTCGCCGAACCCTTTACCACCTCATCGCCACTTGCCCGGGGCACAGCGGGAGGGGCAATGAGATGAAGAGTGAGAGGGGTGGGGTGGAAAGGGCAGGTTCCCATCACTATCGCTGACATCTAAAAAACACCACTCTGCACGGTTTAACTGCACACATCTTCTTCATGACCCAATTTTAACCTTTTAGCTTCTGACAAATAAGATGTTTGGAGGGGGGGGCGACATTCTTTCAGCTGCGCTGCAACGATCGTAAAACATTACAGGAGTTTGTCAGCCTGCAAACCCTGCATCATCAGAGCATAGACGCACCTATTACATTGGAGTCTTACACGATAATTCATCAACAGAACAAATGACTCTGACCCACTGCCGATCCATTCTGCTGCTCTCAACCTTTTCCATACTTTACTTTATCCAAGTAAAGCCACATTCCCAGTTCAGATGTCGTCTTTAACTTACAGGAATGGCGTTTCGTGAGATGATGCTGCCGCTATAAAATCAGGATTTTATCAGAGAGGAGAAACAGCCAGGAAATGCTTTACATCACCACAAAACGATGCAAACAGTGCTTCAACAAAGTATTAGTTTGAGGGTGTGCACGCTTATGCAACTAGCTTATTTTTTTATGTTTTTTTCCCCCCAAGCACGCTGTACAGGTCATAAGTCACATTAAAGGTGAGAAAAGGTCGCAGATCTGGCATTTTAACTTGGGCGCGTACACTTTTTATATCCGCTGTATACATGTAGAAGCAATTTGATCCCCTGCCACTTAATCTGGATGTGCTAATCTGACTGTGAAATTTTGGGGATTTTGTTGGCATTTACGTGCATTTCTAAAGTAATTTCTGTGTCACGTAAAGCGTTACCCCCTGCTTTGCACGATGATGGTGTGTGTGTGTGTGTGTGTGTGTGGACTACAGGAGCAAGGGCTGATGTAACATGAGTGTGTAAGAGAAATAAAAGGTCAGGGGGGCTGAATTGAACTGCTACACCAAGCTCCACAGGAGTAAATTTCCCCGTTTTGAATCAGTGGATGCTAAGGTACATGTTTGCTAGTCCACTTGCCCAAATGTTATCACTGTCTGGGAAACTTTTTGTTTTAATTGTTTTGAAACAAATATTTACTATTTTTTCTATCCTTATCGCAAAGAAAAAACAATCAAACAAAAATGGAATAAATTTTATACTTTAAATTTACTTTTCACAAATTTAATGCAAAGACATTGTATAAAACAGTGAAATACAATTTATTCAGTGAATGTGAATGCTTCAGACTTTTAAACATATTTAAAGCAAAAACATGCTGATAGTTTTTCTTGCGTCCAACTCCGACTCAAACAAATATTACATTGTACTCTTTTCTCTATTATTCAGAAGAAACACATTTACGCAAATTGTCTCTCATTTCCGTAATAATCCGATTTCATAATGAACTTAATTTGCAATTGTTAATGTTAAATTCCGTCCGTCATTCCGTGATCGCAGATTTCATGGGGCAGAATGGGCAGACTGGTTGGAGATGACAAAAGACAACAGGAACTCATAAAACCACTGGTTCTAACCAAGGTATGCAGAATACTAGGGATGCACAATATTGGAATTTTGGCTGATATCCCATATGCCGATATTTTAAAACTCATGTGGCCGATAACCGATATCGATACCGATATTGAAGCTGAAAAAAGATAAGCAGTCATTGCAAATAGCAGTTTTGCTATCCGTTTCTAACACTTTGAAAAATAGGGGTTGTAAAAAATATCGATACACTGAAATATTACAATATTTTCATATGCCGATATCAAATCCATATTTTTTTTTATCCTTTTTCTGTGACAAACTCTCACAAAATATTTTATGAATTCTCACGAGATTTTGTCAAAGAACAATGAAATATCGCGAGATTTTGTTAGTAAAAGATCAATATCGCGTTTAAAAAATGTCAATATGATATCAGCATATGAAAATCACAAAATTTTGGGGAATTCTCAAGAGATTTTGTAACTATGAGATATCGCAATATTTTGTTAGCAAAATAGATTGATATTAAATTTTTAAATGTCAATATGATATCAGCATATGAAAATTATTGCGAAATTTTAGTGAATTCTTGAGATTTTATAACAAAACGATGAAATAGTGATATTTTGTTGGCAAAATAGAATGATACCATATTTGTAAAAGTCAATATATCAGCATATGAAAATATCAGAAAATATTTGCAAATTCTCGCAAGAATCAGTAACTGATCGATGAAATATTGTGAGATTTCATTAGTAAAATACCGATACCAAGTTTCGAAATGTCAATATGATATCAGCATATGAAAATATCGTGATATGTCAGTGCACTGATATTTTTTCCCACCCCTAGTCTTTAGAAGTTTGGGGAAACGTGAAAACATATTTTCATATGCCAATATCAAATTGATATTAAAAAATGTGGCATCAATCTATATTACTTACAAAATTTTGTGAGATTTCATCGTTCTGTTAAAAAAATGTCATATTTTGAGATTTCGTAACATAACTATGAAATATCGCGAGATTTCATTGGTGAAATAGATCGATACTGTATTTTTAAATGTCAGTATGATATCAGCATTTGAAAATATTGCAAAATTTTTGTGAATTCTCATGAGATTTTGTAAGAGAGCGATGAAATATCAGAAGATTTCATTAGTAAAAAAGATTGATACCGCGTTTTTAAATGTCAATAAGATATCAGCATATGTAAATATTGCAAGCATATGAAAATATTGTGATATTTCAGTGTATTGATATTTTTTCCTAATCTTTAAAGGTTTTAAAGTCTGTAAAAAAAGGTTTTTTGAAGAAGAACGGGAAGAAGTAGTTTTGGGGTTTTTTTTAAGACTTCAGAAACAGCGGGCTGATCAGTTAAATATCAGTGGGGTGGCTGATGTCCGATACCCAGTTTTAAAGCCGATATAGGCCGATACTGATAGGGGGCCGATTATATCATGCATCCCTAGATCAGGTTGCTGTATTTCTTCATAAACTACTACTACTTCTTCAAAAACGTCATTTTTCAGACTTTAAAACTTCTAAAGACAGTTTCTTTTAGGATGTTCTGTGTGAACAGAGTTTATACACGATCATTTGTGTAAATAACCAAATATTAGGGCTGGGAAAAAATATTAATACACTGAAATAAAATTCTATTTTCATATGCAGATTTCATATTGATATTTGAAAGTGCGATATTGATCTATTTTACCTACAAAATCTTGCAAGATTTCATTGTTCTCTTACGAAATCTCGCAAGATCTCAGGAAAACACGCAAGATTTCATAACAAAACGACAAAATCTTGCGAGATTTCTTTTGTAAAAATAGATTGATACAGCCTTTTTCAATATCGATATGACATCAGCATATGAAAATGTGCGATATTTCAGTGTATCAATATTTTTTGCCACCCCTACCAAATATCCCTCGTTTTTGGGTATTGTTTTTGCTTTTTTTTTAACTCAGGAAGAAGAAAATCGAGGTGGTTCTAGGATATAACGCACATATCCTATTAGTTTTGTTTGAACAACTGTCATTAAGTTTGACTTGTTATACATAACACAAGTTGAGGTATTTTTCTAATTTTGCATAAGGAATGAATATTGCATAATTCATTTTTCAGCATTAATATCAGTATCAATATCGGTCAATGGCCACATGAGTTTTAAAATATCGGCATATCTGATATCGGTGAAAATTCCTATGTCGTGCATCCCTACTTCAATGGCCTCCACAGTCACCAGATCTCAGCCCAACAGAGCAGCTTTGGGATGTGGTGAAAGGGAGATTCTCATCATGGATGTGCAGCAACTGTGTGACGCTATTATGTCCATATGAAGCAAAATCTCTGAGGAATGTTTCCTTGTTTCCTTTCCTTCCTTGTTGAATCTATGACACCAAGAATTAAAGCAGTTCTGAAGGAAAAAGGGCATCGAGCCTGATACTAAAAAGGAGTGGATAACAGCGTTAGCTGTGAGCATAAAACTTATCTGCCAGGCAAGAAAAGGAGAAATGACAGTTCACTGACAAATGCCTCTGACATCCCACCATCAACTCACTAATGAATGAACTTTGTGTGCATTCATAAAAGGACAACTTAATCAAAGCCACTGATGGGTAAATGTTGACATCATTTATCTGCCAGCTGTTTACCACATTAATGAGCAGATTACCTACTCTGAGGATTTTCCCTAAATGTGACACAGCCATCATTCCTAATCTCAGTGTGAGGGGTATCATCTACCCTTCTAAGAGTTTTTCTCACGCTCCATCGAGGTGCTAACTCCCTAACTCCAGCAGATGTACAAGAAACCCAGTTTGTGTTTTATCTCATATTCCCAGTCACATTTGACAGACATGAAATGCTCCTGCCAGCTGGATGGAAACAGAGCCGTCTCCTCGTCCCCCTCCTCCTCCTGCCTCCCTGCCTCCTCTGGGTCAAGGATCCAGGTGTGCCTCTATCTGTTCAGCACTGCAGCTGAAAGGAAGTGCATTCCTGAGTGATGATGATGCGTTTCCTCTCAGCATCGCTGTGTGCCTTGACACGCCGCTGCTGCAAATTACAGCACCACATCAAAGGCTGCCTGCCATGACTCAATGGATCAACACACACACCTAGATGCAAAGCACAGACTGTAAACAAGCCAACGCACACAAGATTATTCTTCCTCTGTAAGCATGTGTGTGTGTGTGAGCACTGTTTCTGACCGTTATATTGAACTACATGAACTCGCTGCTGGGTTTGTACTGCAAACAAAAGTAAACTGAAAGGAGGATAAAGGCAAACGGCAGGATTTCTCCCAGCGCTTTGAGCTGATGTGTCATGTTAGCCGGCACAGATTCAGCAGCGACTTGCTACGCTAGTCAGTCAAGCTGAAGAGCTCACGTTCAGGCAAATGCAGACACTCTGAAGAAAGCGAGGATTACAAACTGCACGCCTAACATTGATTATTACCGTCTGTATCGCAGCATCTGTATTAAAAAAAAAAAAAAAAAAATCTATCTACTGCAGTACAGTGGACATAAAACATACCGGTACTGTCATAGCAATCGTCTGTTACTAAATATTCACATTTCTTATGGAAATGTGTTAAGTCTAACAAAGTGAATATAGGGGAACAAGTTTGGTAATGTTTTTAAACAAACTTCATCTTTCTTCACGTAAAAATAAGCTAGCAAGGTTAGCATCCCTATTGATTCCTTCTAAATATTGTATGGGGCTCTGGGTGGGATGTAGACGCCTGCACAACCATGCAAACATCTCTACAAAGGAATCACAATTAGGGAGCCGATTTTATCGTACATCCCTATCGGTATTGGCCTTAAAATTGAGTATCGGACATCGGACATCCCACCGATATTTAACTGATCAGCCCACTGTTTCTAAAGTCTTAAAAAAAAAAAAAAACTTCTTCAAAAACGTCTTTTTTTACAGACTTTAAAACTTCTAAAGACTAGGGGTGGAAAAAAATATCGATACACTGAAATTTCTCAATACACCATCATATTGACTAGACGCGGTATCTTTCTATTTTGCTAACGAAATCTCGCGAGATTTTATCGGTCTGTTACAAAATCTCACTATATTTTGTGAATTCTCGCGAGATTTCATAACAGAACAATGAAATATCGTGAGATTTCATTAGCAAAATAGAAAGACACTGCGCTTTTGAATGTCAATATATCAGAATATGAAAATATCGCAAAATTTATCATGAAATTCTGCGAGGTTTTGTAACAGAATGATGAAATATCGTAAAATAGATCGATACAGTGTTATCAAATATTGATCTGATATTGGCATATGAAAATATCACAATATTTCAGTGTATCGATGTTTTTCACCCCTATTTTTTTAAGTGTTGGAAACGGATAACAAAACTGCTATTTGCAATGACTGCTTATTTCTTTCAGCTTTAATATCGGCATCGATGTTGGTTATCGGCCACATGAGTTTTAAAATATCGGCATATAGGATATCAGCCAAAATTCAACATCGTGCATTCCTAATATTAACTATACCTGTCACAATTCCTATGCTTTTCTAGCTCTGTTAAATTTATAAGTACCATCATCACTATTTTATATGCTATACTGGTGTTTTTTGTCATAAGTTTTCTTATCTTGTTCTATTTATCATTTATGTTTAATGGTTGCAGTACGGCTGGTTAGCCCAAGACAAATTACCCACCTGGTGGGACTATAAAGTTTACCTATGCGACTGCAAATAATTTCCACTTTGAGAAAGACTTGCAACATAAATCAAGGAAGCAAGACATCAGGACATGATGGGAATATTCTGATAAAGGCCTTAAAAAAAAATCTAAGTACAGAATACAAACAAAGATCCAGAAAAGAAGAAGAAATACAATGGAGGTAAATCTCATAACGCCAAATAAAAATGAAGGTTGAGCATCTTCTCTTCAAATAGCTGGAAAAACACCTGCACACAAGTCATCACCAGCGTTTTGTCACCAGAAATCAGCAGAAATTTAACGTGGGTGATCTTTAACAGAGATGCAAAAAACACCAGCAGACGGAGATGTTGGAAATGTGAAGCTGCTGATTCAGCTCTGTGACAAGTTCTTGGAATCGGCATCATCGGCGAGTTGGGGTCAGGGTCTTCCTATGACCGCTTGGCCTTTTACTCTTTGCACATGTTTTGCAGGATTTTCTAAACACTCCACAGCTTTCCACTACGTCACACACAAGTTCAGGCACCTGCTACTGTAAAGTGGGTGTGTTTGAAGGACATCTGACACTTTTCTAATAGTCTTTTTAATTAAATTTAATTAAATTTAATACATTTTAATTTAATTTAACTTTTTAAAAATATTTCACTTTTTTTCCCCTCTAATATTCTGCGGTATTTATCATACAAACACTTAATACGGTTACTTCTGTAAAAGTATTTTATGTGTCCTGCCCGCATGCTTAACCGCTCCGCTGTTGTTTAATATAAACAAACATGTTTCCAATATGCAGAAATGTGTCTCTTGCAGCAGACAAAAGGATTTAAAACACACAAACACCCACACATTAGTACACTCAGCGTACATGCTGACACAAACAAAACAGCAGCGTGTGTGCAGACAGGCACACACAGACACCGCCGCCAGCCAGGGCTTTTTTTGGGGCGATTCAGTCTGCAGCTGACCTAAGATAAACCTCCGTTCATTCAGAAAGCACATCGTCTACCAGACTGCTTGGCACACAACACATACGGACCTCAAGATGAACCGCGTAGTGGTGCCACTTCCTGCACCGGCACTGTTGGAGACTAGACTTCAGTTTCTAGAGACAGATGCCTTCAAAAGGCAACAGCTGGCGGCTTGGAGAGCCTCACAGAAGCCTCGTCAAGATCACACAGACTTGATTCAGCATAGATGTACTACAAGAGCTGGAAATTGATATTAAAGGGCTAATAATAGAACAGCACTCAAGGTTTTTTTGGCTTTAAGACTTGAAACTCAGACACTTTTTGCTATTTTTGCCCTGTTTTTTTTTCCCTTATGTAAAAATGCATGGAGCAACTCTAACCCTTTTAATCACAGTCAACAAACAGACATTATTTTAACCAGGACTGCCTCAGTTAAAGAATTATAAGTCTGTAATTATGTTTAATGATTATATCAATAGATATAGCACCATAAAGGCCAACAAATCTTTTTCTCATCTAATTCTTGGCTTTCAAGACAAACGATAATGGCATTAAAACAAACAAACAAACAAAAAAACAACAGAAACTATTTACTTGGGGTGCAAGATAATTATCGGACCAATAACAGGAAATCATTCCGCCATTCCAATAAGTCCGATTTATCATGACGACTTGCCCCGATAACATACATTTACGGGTGAGGTTTTTAAACTGGGGAGGCCAAAAAATTTAAACTCGAGTTATTTTTGTGAAATTTGGACTTTAACCCCAAAAGAAAGCTTTTTTTCTTTCTATCATTTTTAAGATCGGATGTGCAGAAGTTGAAAATCTCATTTTTACGCTTTTGTTGCTAAAATACTGCGATTGGAGGAGAAAAAACAAAACATAACAAAAAACTGCTGCTTCTAAACCACTTTTCCTTATTTTACCCCTTAAAAATGGAATTTCTGAGTTGGTACGTTTAGGTGAATGAATGTGTTTGCGGTATCGGCCTTTAGGAGCTGAAATTTATTGGTTATCGGTTTCTAAAAAGGGTTATTGTGCATCCTTACTATATACATAGAGTTAACTGGGTTAGTCACTAACAATGACAACGACCCATAAGTCGGTCCTGTTAGATTTTTTTTGCCATTAAATAATAAAAACTTTTAATAATTTAAGAAGTCTCCAGAGTGGCTTTGATTTATTTTTGGTGGGCCTCTTGCACAACAAGATTTTTTTCTTCTTCTTCTTTCTTTTTTAGTTCAGACCAATGAATCCCACACCCAGTTAACCCTTGTCATCAGCACACCCCAGGATCCAAAGAGCACCTGAAGAAATCACAAAGGACCCAGCACTGTTTCCAAACTGGTATCTGTAGGAACCATTTACATATTTTCCCTTTTTCCCCTCTACATTTTTTTTGTTATTCTCAGATATTTATGCTACTATTCACCGACTATCCTAACTAAACCTTGTTTGTGATGCCACTGTGCAGCAAAATGTTAAAATTATTGTCCTTTTCAAACAAACTGTCCTGTCACTTGTGGATCTTTGACTGCTCCTGATTTGACATTACCTTCACTGTAAGCGATCTGATTGTTCTTAAGTTTGACAGGAAGTAGCTTCATCATCATTTTTTGGTCAAAATAGAAGTCTTTTAGCAACATAATCTTTCTTATTCATAAAAAGTGATAATAATGTTATCATGGATCACTCATTGTGGATTTAGCATGTAGTCTCTGAAGTAACACTTCATTTTCCAGCTGGATTGTAAACCTCCTGGATTGGATATAAAAGCCGGGAAAACTTCCATAGATCACTTTAAGGGTAAGCTATCAATCACAATTTATCCCACAAAAGTTACACCCACCATACCTGAGAAATTATTGACAATATATGCGATAGTGCTTCATCTGGTGGCGTTTTAAGGGTTAAGTGAAGGTGAAAAGCTTTCCAGTGCATGTAGCTGGTGTGCATCGCTCAACATGACAAAAAGCAAACACGAACATGTTCTGACTCACCCTTGCTTGTTGTGGTGACTCCATCTGATTTGGTGAAGTCTATACTGGCGTAGGCTCCGTTTTCTGGCAGAGGCACCATCCCCGCCGTGCTCCCGTTGCTCCCGGCCGCCGTCGTCACGGCTCCAACGTTACTCCCGTCCTCCCTCAGCTCCAAGGCGATGTAGTTGAGGCCGTTCTGGTAGCCGACTGACATGTTCCTGCACATTCTGCCGGCTCCGGCCCCTGACGAGGTGGAGGTCGACGACGCTGGGGTCCCAGAGCTCATTTCTGTGGGTCTTTGTTGGGTGTGGCGTGCCGAAGAATCTGCAGCGCCCTCCACGGACATCCACACGCTGTCGAAAGACGCCGAGCTGGCCCACCTGGAGGCCTGTCCCTCCGTCAGGTAGGATCCGTTGGAGGCTGCGGAGTTGGCGAGGGAGGGGTGGGTAGCTGAGGACGTAGGGCCAAGTCCTCCCCCGGAGGGCGTTGAATTGGAGGAGGAGGTGGAGAACGTCTCTGAGCTGTGTCTCCGTCGGCCTTGGGGGTCCGCTCGCACCACTTTGGGCTCCGGTTGGTGTGTCTGCACCCGGCCTGGGCTCGACGGAGGAAGAGGGGAAGAAATGGAGGAGGAGGAGGAGGTCGGGGGTGCGTGACTGTAATGCCCCTCAATCACACAGAGATGCTGCAGCATGGCCGTCGGGCTCGTTTGGGACCGCTCCCCCCGGCCGATGTTAAACGTCATGTCCGTGTAGTCGTCTCCCACTGACCTCCAGTGACCTCCCGCTTGGACTCCGGGGGAGGCCAGCACTCCGGGGTTGCTAGCCAGGGGTCGGATGTAGCTGGGCGGGTTCCAGGGGGCGACGAGGCTGGGCCGGGGTGACTGGTTCTTACTCTGACGACCAGCTGTATCTCGCTGGTCTGCCCCCACCTCCACACTCATGTAGTCCTGGGGCTGGGGAGGGGAGCAGCGGTGGTCTCCGCTTCCCAGGGAAGGCGCTTCATCATGGGCAGAGAGCGGGTAGGCTGGGGGCTGCTGTTGGTGGGGGAAGTGATCTCCAAACTCAATATTAATGTACTCCCCAGGACTGGACGGCCCCACGGACGAGCTCCCGGTGGCCGGGACCGACGTCGAGGAGGGCTCGCTAACCCGCAGCGGACCGTGGAAACTTCTTCTGCCTAAAGGAAGGCGGTTAGGCCTCACAACGCGTCTGTCGGCCACGGCTGCGGTGGTATGGTGAGCTCCGTAGGGGGGAGGCGGGTGAGAGGGAGTGGAGGCGCTGCTACCTCCCCCCCCTCTCTTCTCTGGTATCAACATTGAAGCTGTTGCAACTGATGAATAAACTGGTTTGGCAGGAGAACTCATCGGTACATACTCCCCATCCTCTTTCTCATCCCTCTCTCTGGATGGAGCCTTGTAGGAGCGAGGGAGGGAGAAATAAGGGCTGTAAGACTTGAGCGTCCCCTCAGGTGTGCTGGGGGTGTAATGACTGCTGCTCCCCTCGTTTAAGAGCCTGCGAGTGGCGCCGCTGCTGTAGGACATGTCCATATATTCTCCATTCTCAGGTCTTTCCATTATGCTGTCAGTCCGACAGACGCCGCTGTGGGGGCTGGGCGAGGCTTGAACTGGGGACGGGGAGCTTCCGCTGCCCCCTGGGAGCATCATCATGTAGCCGTGAGAGTCTGTGGAGGACTGGGACTGGAGCTGCTGGTGGTGGGCCGAGCGGGTGGCTAAAGCAGGGCTGTGGAACTGAGGAGAGTGGGAGATGTGGTGGGGGTAAGCGCTGGGTTGCATAGGCATGTAATCGGGCGGAGTGTCCCGTGGCGACGCGGCCACGCCACACATCATGGGCATGTAACCGCTGTCTTCCTTGGCAGAAGTGGAGGAGGAAAGGGGGGGGCGCTCAGCGCCGGCCTCCGTCCGGGAGAGCGTTGAGGGACGGCTTTGCTGGCTGTGCTCGGAGCAGGAGCTGTAGTCGGAGCGGAGCGAGGAGGTGGAGGACGACGGGCCGCCTCGGAGGAGCCCGCTGCCGAACGGCAACACCACGTCTGACCCCTCCTCCAAGGAGAAATTAGTCTGAGTCATTTTCTGATAAACTGCCACTCCAGAACCTCCCGTTGCACCGCCGGCCGGTCTGGAGAAAGAGTGCGTCCTCCTCCGCAAGGATGATGAAGAAAAACGTTCATCCTCTGTGGTTGATGTGCTCTCATCTCGTGGCGTGTCGCCGCCGCTGTTGCTTCCAGAGCCCACGCTGGTACCGAAAACCTCCCGGTTCCACCCCATGGCCATGTAGTCGTTCAGGCAGTTCTCCTCTCTGATTGGCGGGGTGTTGCCCAGAGAGTCGGGCGTGTTGCTCCTCACTCTGAAGTACCTGAAGTCCCCGGGGCTGGAGCCGTACTCATCTGAGGAGTTGAAGCCGCCGTCAGACGGAGAGCCACATATCGACGCACTTGATGGGCGTGTGAGCGTGTCGGAGACGGATCCGTGGCCGCTGCTGGAGGAGACGCTCACCGGGCTGGTGGTGGAGGGGAAGTGGGAGACGGGCAGGGATGCGGAGCGAGTGTGATAGGTGGACGACGTCCCGGGAATAGCTCTGACGTAGCGCCCGCTGCCGGTGCTCGTGCCGGCGTTTCCTGTTGCTACGCCGCTCCCGTTACTGCCACCAGCCCCGTCCTGACGGCTGTGATGAGCACGTGCAGAGTTCAGGTGCACCAGACTTCCTGTGGTGGAGCGGAACGGCCGGTTCATCGTCCCCTCGCCTTCGCTGGACGTGCGGAAACGATAGCCGCTTGCCCCGGAGCTTTTACTCGATGGCGGCGTCCCCACTACAGACTCTGTTCTCGACCGCCGCTGCAGCCCGGTCTGACTTGGCGGCAGGTTGCCAAGGTGACGCCGTGTCGTGATAAATGACATGGGATTGGAGCCTGAAGACTGGCTTTTGCTGCGTGGCCGAAACTCTGCGAAAGCTTTCAGGGCTTTCATCGTCTCCAGGATGGTCTCATGCATGTTTTGGGCCACAACAGAGTCATCCACCTGCATCCATATCTCCCCTGGCCCAATAGAGGAGGAGCGACCCACCTCAATGAAGAAGAAGCTTTCTGAATGTCCACAACGCCTGATATTCATGAGCTGGAGGTTAACACATGGGGTCTCAGAGTTCAACTTAACCAGGTGGATGGTTTTAGTTGAGAGGCATAACCGGTAAACACCTGTGAGGTTTTTAGTTTGACCTAGTCCTTTAGGTTTTACATTAACCTGCCACACCTCTTTAAACACAGTACCAGGGGTGACTGTACCATATCCATCATCTAAATCATCTGAATCCAAGTGCCCTCTTTTCCCCTCACTCATCAGCTCACTGACGGCTACATACCAGTCCTCCTGCTCCTGCTCATTTTCAGCCACGATAGCAAAGTATTCGTCCTTAGTGTAAAGGGCAATGAGGTGTTTGTTTTTTGAGTCCGCCCTCTTGTTTACTGTGAAGCACTGGTAGAGGTAAATAACCCTTTTCGGGGGAGAAGGGGCGACCGCTCCGCCGCTGGCGGCGGCGGCTGCGGCAGCAGTGCGCAGGCTGTTCCTGAATTTCTTCTCGCTGTCGTAGTACTCCAGGCGGCTCGGCCCGAGGTGGCTGGCAGCTCGAAGCACGAAAAACCTCTTATGTCCATGTTTTTGCTTTCTTAAATAGCCACACTTTCGAATATCATCTACAGCGTCCGAGGTATTTGCGACGTTCACAGCCGCGTATACATGGCTGCTGCCGCTAGCGGTGGATGGAGCGGAGGGGTCCTCGGCGGTGTGTACCTGGCTGAGAGAGGAGGAGGCGGCTTTCCTGGCCGGGGACTCTGCGATGTTTTCCTCAGGAAGATGCTGCTGTGAAGCCAGCTGGTAGTGATGGTGCTGCTGTTGATCCTTTGGCGAGTGATGGTGACTGAGGTTGTGATGGTGGAGGTGGTTGGAGGGCGGCAAATGTTGGTGGAAACGAGAGCCGCCTCCTCCTCCGCCGCCGCCGATATTAATTAACGGGGAAGGGGGTTCCCCGACCGAGCCGTCTCCGTTTGCATTGGCGGCCGCGGGTTTCGTACCAACGTCCCTCTGCTGAGTTTCCACCATCACCATCGCTGCCTTACCCTCCTGGTAATTCGTGAAATCTGCCATCAGAGAATACAATCAAAGGTCACTTTACTAGCAAGCTAATCCGAGTGGACCTAGACCCCATTCTTGTTTTGGGAGACGAGCTCCAGAGTCCGGCTAGGCCAGCTAACGTTGACTCGCACGTCTCAGATTTGCAATCCTCACAGACCGGCTTTGTTACTCCGTCTCTTAAAACGAATCCCTTTGTCCTTTCAGCAGCGAGACTGGTATTCCAGTGTGGGCTTTTTTCACGAAATGAAGCCTACCGTAAACAACATGACCACGCACAGCCGTGTTTCTGTAATCGGGAGGATCCAGCTAGCTCGGTTAGCAATCCGCTCCCTTCTACTACTTTACACATCTCTACAGGCCACAGCACAAACAACACATGACCCCCTGCGTCACCGAACAAGTGGGAGGGGCGAGGAGTC